>WOXC01008267.1:0-653285 GCA_011680675.1 Gymnobelideus leadbeateri | reverse complement strand
TCCAATGTGGCTTCAGAAAGGGTCAAGAGGTAACTGTTTGCTATGGTGTTTGCTGCCTGACAACTCCAGGAGAAATGCCAGGAGCAGAACAGAGGTCTGTAGATCTGACCAAGGCCTTTGTTACTGTCAGTCATTAGGACCTATGGAAAATTATGTCAAAATGTTGTTGCCCAGAGAAGTTCATCAGCATCGTACATCAATTTCTCAACAGCACGCTTGCCTGGGTTCTAGACAATGGACAACGCTCTCTGTTTGGTTGCTCCCATGCTTTTTTAGCATGATGTTTTCAGCCATGTTATCAAATGCTTTCAACAAGGATGAACATGGCATGAATGTCAGCTACCACACTGATGGTAAATTCTTCAACTTGAAAAGGCTACAAGCCAAGATTAAAGTAGAGGGAGTGTTGGTGAATGATTTTCTTTTTGCAGATGATTGTGCATTCAATGCACCCTCTGAAGCTGAGATGCAACAAAGCATGGATCAATTCTCTGCAGCTTGTACCTAACAATTAACACCAAGAAAACACAGGTGCTCTGTCACCCACCACCACACCATTGGTTACATGGTGGAAACATCGGTTACAGCAAATGGAAAAGCTTTGGATGCTATGGATGAGTTCACTTACCTTGGTAGTGATGTACCCTTCCAGGGATGTACACATTGATAATGAAGTTGATGCAAGCTTGCATTGCCAGCAGTGTTTGGGAGGTTCCAAAGGAAAGTATGGGAGAGAAGAGGTATTAGACTGACTACTAAACTGAAGGTCTAAAGAGCCGCCCTGCTGATCTCTTTGTTACATGCCTGTGAAACCTGGACAATAGACCAGGGCCATGCTGGGAAACTGAATTGCTTCCATTTGAATTGTCTTAGGAAGATTCTGAAGATCACCTGGCAGGATAAGGTAGCAGAGACTGAGGTCTTTACTCAAACTAAACTGTCAAGCATTCAAACTCTGCTTTAGAGAGCGCAACTCAAATGGGCTGGCTACGTTGTTCAAATGAAAAACATATGCTTGCCAAAAAGACTGTTTTATGGAGAACTCACAGATCAAGCATTCACCTGGTGGTCAGAAGAATTGATACAAGGACACTCTCAAGGTCTCTCTCAAGAACTTTGGAATTGATTGTGTGACATGAGAGACACTGGCACAGGACCGCTCAGCATGGCATGCCCACATCAGAGGAGGCGCTGTGCTCTATAAAGCCTAGTGAGTGCCCTATCTAGCTGCCTCAAGTGAAATAAGGAAGTTGCTTATTTATTTACCTGTTCCTTCTAGTACAGAATTTGGAAGAATTACATATCTGACCAATAAGCAAGAATGGGAAATATTCACTGTGTGAAAGTATCATGGGGTGTAGAATCATGAACATCTTTTTATTATCTATATCTGAACTCAGGTTTTCCAGATTCCAGGCCCAGAGTTCTATCCACTGAGCCATCTAGCTGCCCCAAGGTGCTACACAAAGGTCAGCTATTATCATTATTGATGAAACTTGGGTAAGAGAGAAAAAACAGTCCTTTTCTGCCTCCTCATGTCATCAATAGTGTGCTGCCAAGGCAAATCCATAAATATATTATATACTGAACAAGACTGGGAAAGAAGAGTACCTAAAATGGCTTATGCTTGCCACCATCTTTTTTTTACAGTGAAGAAATCTAGGTATTTTCCCCCTTAAGTTCTTTACCCTAAATGCAATCTTAGCTTCCTAATATTACATAACTCCCAGGAGAAAAATAAAGCACTTCAAGACTTTTGACTTCAGGGTTTTTATCTTCAAAATGAGACCAAAAATGCTGTAAGATAACATTTCTGTGGAGCCTTTTGTAATAAGCCCTGGGTGCCAGGCTATCATTATCATTGCTTAAATTTCCTTCCAGTAACCAATGTTCCATTTTAAAGGTAGGATCATAGATTTAAAGCTAGATAGGACCTCAAAGGTCATTAAATCTAATCTCTCATTTTTCAGTGACTTGCTCAAGGTCACTCAGGTCATATGATAGAGATGGGATTCCAATTCTCCATGGCAGGCGTTCTTCAGCTTTTTTGTGTCATGGATCTCTTTGGCAGTCTGGTAAAGCCTAGGGACTCTTCAGAATAATGTTTTAAAATGCATAAAATAAAATACATAGTACAAAGGAAGCTGATTATATCAAAATACAATTATCAAATATACATATGTATATATATGTGTGTGTAATATATTTAAAGTTTGTGTACTACAGGTTAAATAAAAACCCCAGCTCTAGGGATTGATAAATCTAGTAAGTATATGGACCTGGCCCCTTCTTTTTCATTTATTCCTGTAACCCACCTTAGGACCAGTTAGGGTCAAGAAAAGGAAGTGAAATGTTTAGCAGTGCATTTTTCTGTTAGATTGACTAAAATGGTTTCTAGTATTGGAATCTATACAATTATCCATGACATTTATCCTGATGATCTATAATAATGAAGAAATAATTATGTTTCTTCTTTTAAATACCAGATTCTCTCTCTCTCTCTCTCTCTCTCTCTCTCTCTCTCTCTCTCTCTCTCTCTCTTTCTCTCTCTTTCTCTTTCTCTCTCATATATATACATGTTATTAAATTCAGACTGAAGGGAAGAATAGTATGAAGCATAAACTATCTACTCCTCCATGACCAAGAGAACATTTAATTAATATCCTCATGGATCCAAAGGAAAAGAATAGAAACTAAGGCTGGTGTTACTACCTTGTTGAAAAGATTCAGAACTTCAAAATCCAGATAGTTTGAGTCCAGATTATTTCAGGAGATCTGGCTCTAGTAGCCCAGTGTTTCATTTTCTCCATCTAGAAATTGGAGATATAAATTTCACCCAGAAATTCTATAGATGGAGATAGGTCTGTAAAGTTTCCCGAAGCTCTTTCACCAAGAGGCGTGACCCAAATGAAAGGTATTATTAGTGGCTCATAGTTCTTTCTGATCCCATTGTGGAAATCTGACTGCCTTTTTACATACAGAGGGTGTTGGCATAGTCAGTTTGCTTAGTAGACAAACTGTTTCAGTTCAATGACTCTTGTCTAAACAGGATCTTCTCCCCCAGGCAACCACAAAGGGTGGTGGAGTCTCTCAGTGACTGCCCTGATTTGAGCTAAACCAATGGTGAGGTAGAATGCTCTGTCTTTGTAAGTGCCAGTACTTCATGCAAGGACTAGAAAACCAGTCAGGTTGCTGCTCCAGTTCTCCATTCATTCCAAAGAACTTAGGAAGTGAGAACAGTCTGTGGCTAGGGGCTGGTCAAGTCCTTAGAGCTTGGGCAAACACAGAAGTCAACTCACTGACCACTTAGTCATAGGATGGCCGACCAGTTTTCAGAGGAGCAGATCGCTGAATTCAAAGAGGCTTTTAGTCTTTTTGACAAGGATTCTGATGGCTGCATCACTACTAAGGAACTGGGCACTGTCATGAGGTCACTAGGCCAGAACCCCACAGAGGCTGAGCTGAAGGACATGATTGGAGAGGTTGATATTGATGGTAATGGTACCATTGATTTCCCTGAGTTCTTGAGCATGATGGCCAGGAAGATGAAGGACACAGACAGTGAGGAGGAGATCCGGGAGGCTTTCCGGGTGTTTGACAAGGATGGCAATGGCTTTGTCAGTGCAGCTGAGCTAAGGCATGTGATGACCAAGCTTGGGGAAAAGCTGACAGATGAGGAAGTCGATGAGATGATCCGGGAAGCTGATGTTGATGGCGATGGCCAGGTGAACTATGAGGAATTTGTCCGCATGCTTATCACTAAGTAGGGAGGATGGGGAGGACAGAACTCCAGTCCTGACTCAAATATCTTTCTTTGGCTTCATATTGTGCTCTTAACTTTCTGATGGGGGGTGGGGAGGATGTTGTTTCTTGCTATTTCAAAAATTTTGTACATCACAACAATTCCCTCCACTCTGGAGTCTCTTCTGGTAATACTTTTTTCCTCTATCAAGCTGGCAGAATGTCACATACTTTCTTCCCCCATTGGGCTCTCCTGTCCGTTCAAAATAAAAAAGGGATACCCAACATGCAGCAGTCAACAAAACATCAACTATCCCTTTACAATGACTTAAACACACAGGAGTCGAAATAGAGATAGTCTCATTCTTTGAAGACAAGATACTGAGGGCCAAGAAGGTCCTTATAAACTCTGTGAGCCATTGAGTAACATTAAAAATCTATTGCAATCTGGATGTGATCTTTGAAGGGCATGCTAAATCATCATACAGGAAATAGCAGATGACATCAGCCCATATCTGAATTCTTCTATCCTTTCTACAACCCATGAGAACAGTGTGCTCCTTTGGTTGAAGACCACCTGCTGCTACACATGGTGGGGGGTGAGGTATTGATATTCAGGAGGTGGGAGAAACATGGCACCTGCTGGAAAAGAAGGTGAAGGTGGGGACTCTGGGTCATTGTGTGCAGGTCTCCTTTCCAGCTGTAATTGCTTCTCCCACCTGTCTGCCTGGAAAAACATCATTGACTTTTGGGGATTGGTGGGGGAGAGGGGAGAATCCTGGGGGTGGTTGTGACAATGTGTCTGTATTATCCTTGATGGAGGAAGAACATTTAAATGAAAGGGATTTGGGGAAAGCTAAAGGAAATAAATGAGCTCATTTTCCCATTTGATTTTATTATTCTGGATTTCCTTGGAAAGAGATATTAGGACATTAAGGCTCAGCTTTAGAGCCTCTTATATTATTCCTTTTATTACTAAATATGAAGAGAAGGGATGAAGTGAGTGTATTTTGGGTTGGAACAGAAGTGGTTGGAGATGTTTTGTAAACCATAAAGCGTTATATAAATGTAAGCTGATGTCATTCTTATTACCTTTGGAAGTAGAAAGACGGGGTTTACCTGCTGTCTCATATAAACAGTGTTCTAATCACTCTGAGGCAGATCACTCAGTGCCTCCAGACAGCTCTGTTAGAGCAGTGGAGGGAGTTTCCACACCAGTAGTTCCTTTCACAGATGAAATCACAGATTCACTGCCAGCTGTTCCCCAACCTCCAACTCTATATTAAAAAATTAGAAAGCAAATCACATCTTAAAATATATTATTCCTAGAGAGCTCACAAGTAGGGTGGAATGGGAACAAATCATTTAAAATTTTTCTCTCTTCCTCAACACCCCACCCTCTCTTTGTAATATTATCTTAGAGATAAGATGAAAATGAATGGATTAGAGAGCAGTATAACTGCATTCTCTGCCTGTGGGTTTGGCTGCTAAGCATTTGAGATTACTCCTTTCACCCAGCTGGGCCTGGCAATTCCTTAATATTTAATCATACTATTTGAAGCTTAAAGAAAACTTACAGCTCATCCAGTCCAAGACCATTTTTGAATGGAGAAATTAAAGCCCAGAGATGGGAAATGAATGCCCAAGAGTCTCATCACAAGGTAGTGGCAGAGTTGGAATTTGAACAAGAAAAAGAAAGTACATTACAAGGGAATTAGTGAAGTATAATGGATACAGCAGAGACCTGAAAGTGAGACTATCTGGGCTCCAGGCCTAGCTGTGGGGTCAGTTTCATCATCTGTAAAAATTAGTGGGGAAGAAAGGAGGGGTGAGAGGGACTAAGGAGCTCTTCAATTTCTAAAAGTCAGTGTTTGAACCTAAGGACAGAACAATAAAAAAAGAAGGCAGGGGCAGATTCCTCTCATGACACCCTCAGGAAAGTTCTTATTCTCAATTTTTCAACAACTCCCAAATGGAAACATTAAATGTGAATTGAATCAATTAGCCTTTTCCACTTTTCCAGGTAGTAGAACTTGGGAATAGGGGCAGCTAGGTGGCACAGTGAATAGAGCACCAGCCCTGGAGTCAGTTCAAATCTGGCCTCAGACACTTAACACTTACTAGCTGTGTGACCTTGGGCAAGTCACTTAACCCCAATTGCCCTGCCTTACCCTCTCCAAAAAAAAAAAAGAACTTGGAAATAGTCTTAACAAGAACATAGTGTTGGAAGGAAAATTCTTTATTTGGGCTTTCACCCAGATCAACCAGGTGAAACTCAGGACAAAGGGAATTAAAAAGATTTTATTACAAATATGTCAAGGTAGCAATGTATTAGATGGATCACTGAAGATTAGCAATGGCTTCAAGGTGGGTTGACTTTAATGGAAAACTTTAAGACAATCCAGATAGGTCCACCTCAGCAAAAGAGGCTAGGCCCTTGAATCTCAGTTCCTCCCCTAGTTAGCAAGAATGTGACAATTTATAGGTAGGGGTGTATGACATAGAACCGGGAATGCAAAAAGTTCTTAGAGACTTTTGAGTCTCCTTCCCCACCAGAGCCTCTTCTGACACTGGCTTATCAGCCAGGCTGGGACCAAGGGGTAACTGAGTCAATGGAACTTTTAGCAATAACATAGCAAATTATCTCCCTATTCCTCTCCCCTGCCCCCTCCCTCACTTCCCCTTAAAATAATCTGAATTGTCAGGGAGCATTTTTTCATAGGTACAAATACCAGTGTCATAATATTATTCCACATGAGTACGTAAGGACATAAGGATTGTAAACAACACCAATAACTTCAGAGATTTAGAAATGAGTTGTACCCCTGCCTAGAGATCAGAAGACTAACCATCACCAGAGGGATAATAGATAACAAATGCATAACTCAGTGTTTCCATTTTCCAAATATTTTATATAGGATGAAATGTGGGGGGGTGGCGGACAGAGGGACTAGGCTTTGTGAGACAGAGTATGGATTCAGAGGACTCTGTACACACGCTGGGAGTCATAGCCGCAACACATTCATTTGGTGTGGTCTCCCAAAGGCAGGAGAAACAACCTTGAAATGAGACATTTAATCCCTCTTTTTCCATGTGTAGCCCCAAGAGAAGTTCTCATTAGCCCAAGAACTGACTGAATACCTCAGGTGAGGTATTTCTGTGTGTGTGTATGTTGTTTTCCACTGGACTCCCAAAGAATAACAAGGAGCATGACAAAAACCAAACAAAACAAAGCAAAAAGCTCCACACCCATGGACCCAGTTAGTCCCATCTATCTCTGTACTGTAAGCAGCTTTCTAATTCCACACCAATGATTCTGCTCACCAAAGGCAGGCACATGCTGCTGATTTTAGGAGCCCCTTCTCTCCTTTTTGCCTTTGGCCCTGTCAACTTTTGCAAACAAAAAGATAAAATAGCTTAGCCCCTGGACCTCTTTGCAGGTGGCACTGGATGAAGAAGTTGACATAAATTTTATAGTATCTCTCTCTATTCCTCAATTATGGGTGTTTACTTCAACTGCCCCATGGCAAGGCTCTGATACCAATGGGATATTTTGGTGCATCCTCTGTTACTGAGGCCAAAAACACCTTCCTTCTACCTCCCCAGTTATTTGCAAGATGTGAGGGGACAGCAGGGGGCTAGGTGGCCCAGTGAATAGAGCACAGGCCCTGGAGTCAGAAGGACCTGAGTTCAAATGTGACCTCAGACACTTAACACAAAACTAGCCGTGTGACCTTGGGTAAGTCACTTAACCCCAATTGCCCTACCTTACCCTCTCCAAAAAAGAAAAAAAAAACGATAAGGCAAACACTAAGCAGTATTGTAAAGTTATCAAGTTCCTGCTATACTATTCAGAAGCAACTGAATTTAGCAGTGAGCACTACTGAGTCAGTAGCATTTGCTGCTTCTCCAATATTTGCAGAGTAACCAAGGACAATCTGTATTTTCACTCTGTTGCAAGGGACAGTCTTTATTGAATTATTAGAAGGAGCATGAGATAGACCCTACAGTGTTTCTATGTCCTCTGTAGCCTACTAGCTAAACTGTCAGCATCAGACCAGCCACTTAGAATCATTTTTTTAGTGTTGTGAGGCTGAATGACAGCTCAGTCAACCAATGACATTTGTATGGCTCATGATTATGTTTAGTCCCTGTTAGTGACAAAATCACAAACTTTCTGCATGTGGCTAGCTATGCCTCAAGGATCCTGTTTCACCTGGCCTAGTCCAGGGTTGGGCCTAGGAGCAGGACCTGAGGCACAGGCAGCTGGTAAATCAGTCTGTCATGGTCTTACCTTAGGTCTGGAAGGGAGTAATATTCTGGGACTAAGGCCAAGTAAAGTGGGAATAGCACAACAATTTGTAAAGAGTTTGTGAAAGGAGATCAATGCTAGGATTTCAGCAGAGTTGGCAGCGGACCAGAAACAGAAAGGTGTGCTCATATAGGTATCAAAGAAGTCAGCCCCAAAGAATCCTCAGGGAAGCAATGTGATTAGAATGAAAGTAAGGGCCTGAAAAACTGGCAAGAGGCGGGTCAAAGGGCTTTGTCTGGGCTTGTTCAAAGAGCATGACACAATTTGCCACTTTCGATGAGCTGGTAGCATTTTCATGTAAAAGTGTTTGCCAGTACCCATCGTTACCTAATGCCTCTAAAACAGGCCCCTGCTGGAGGAGGTCCCAGGTCACTTCCATGGCCTCCGGGATGTAAGCTGCTATGTTAAGAGCAAGTCATACCATAACTTTACACCTAAACACTATCTCCATATAAGATAATTTTCCTTTCTTCCCTTACCCAGTTCAAATCTATACTGTCTTCTCTTGAGTCTCTGGCTACCAATTATGCCCTGATGAGCTTCAGATTCAGATCACCACACCCATCCCCTGCCTTTGCCCCTACATGCATGTTGCTGGATGAAGGTAGAGAAAATCAGGCAACAGTCATGACTGTGTCCACTACAAATTTATGTAATATAGCTTCAACGGGGGCCCTCACTGCTACCTGGCAATCCTTTTACAACTCCCTGATAAATTCACTATTCCACTCACCACAGTGGTTCTTCTAAACCATTTTGTCCCATTTCAATACTCTCTTGGCCTCCTTAACTGTACCCTCTCAGCTGAGAACCTTGCCTCATATTTTAGAAAAAATTGAGCCCCTCTAGGGTCAGGCCTCTTTATCTCTAGAGAAGGCAGAAAAAAGAGGGGTGAGTTCCCCATTCTCCAGAATCAGGAAAGAGGGTCACAAGCAGTTTGAGGTTCATGTGCTCTTTACCCTCTTCCTTTCCCCTCCTTGACTGCAACTTTTCCTTCCTTTACCATTCTCCCTACTACCCCCCTCCTGTCCTTTACCCCTGTCCCCTCATCTGAGCAATCCCTGACAGTCCTCTCTATGCATGTGGGTGTATGAGGAAGGGAAAAAAAGTCAGCCCAATTGATTGCCCTGTTCAGAATATATGTGCAGTGTGTAATACCTGGAGACCTCTCACCTCCAGGAAGAGGGAAGGAGAAAAAAATGTCAGCATAACAATCAGAGAGCAAGTTATTTGTGGTTGGAGACATGCTCTGAAAACATTTCAGTTACCATAGTCCTGATCTCTGTGGAAACACATCTCATCTCAGAACATGCAGAGGACAAGATACTTGTGACATACACTCTTTGAGGACATTCCTATTACCACAGCCTTAGTCTCTGTGGAAACACATGTAGTCTTAGAACACTGAGAAGACAAAATGCTTACAGCATGATTCACAGTATTTGATAACATTTCAGTTGCCTTAAGTTTTATCTCTGTAAAAACTAATCGTTTGAGAAAACTCAGACCTCATGTACTGTGAGAAATAAAGGTAAATTGAGGCACAAAAAAGAAAAAATTGAGGCCATTCTCTGAGAACTCCCTCTTCTCCTCTCCTTGTCTCCCAGATGCCTTCTGCCACTATTCTTCTTTCTTCCCTGCCTCACATGATGAGGTAGCCCTTTTCCTTGCTAAGGCCAATCCTTCATGGACAAGTAATTTCATTCCACCCCATCTCTTTCATATAAAAGATTGCCTCCTTGATGATCAATCAATCTCTCATATCTACTGGTTGCTTCTCTAGTGTTTACGAATATGTACATGTTGCCCCCATCCTCAAAATATCTTCACCTGATCCTTGCATTAATTTTCATGTCACATCTCTCGCCTTTTGCAGCTAAATTCCTTGAACACATCTATAGTAGGTGCCTCTGCTTACTCACTTGCCTTTCTTCTTAACCCACTATATTTTGATGTCCAACCGCATTTACCCAACCAAAACTGTTGCCTCTAAAGTTATCACTGAGCCCTTAGTTGCCAGATTTAATGACCTTTTTTCAATTCTCATCCTTTCTGACCTCTCTGCAGCCTTCAACATTGTCAGTCACCCTCTTCTCTTTGATACTCCCTTCCCTCCAGGTTTTCAGGACACTACTCTCCCCTGATTCTCCTCCTTCCTGTCTGACCAACTTATCTCAGTCTCCTTTACTGGATCTTCACCCAGATCATGACTACTGACCGTGGCTTATCTCAGAGCTTCATACTCAGCCCCCTTCACTCCTCCCTCCATACTTTTTCACTTGGTGATCTCATTAGTTCCCATGGATTCAAATCTCATCCAATGATTCTCAGATCTATTTATCTGACCCTAATCTCACTGTCAACATCTAGTGTTGTATTTCCAACTACCTATTAGTAAGCTCAAACTGGCTGTCCTATAGACATCTTAAACTCAACATTTCCAAATCTGAACTAACTCATTATCTTTCACCCAAAACTTTCCCTCTTTCCAAATTTCCCTATTACTGTTGAGGATACCACCATCCTAACAGTCCCCCAGACTCATAATCTAAGTGCTATCTTTGACTCCTCACTATCTCTCACCTCCCATCTGTTCCAAAGGTTTCATTTTACTTCTATAACATCTCTTGAATATACCTCCTTCTCTCCTCTGATACTGTATCAGTCACCATTCTGGTGCAAGTCTTCCTCTCCTCATGCCTGGACAATTGCAATAGTCTACTTGTTAATCTGCCAAAAATTTCTCCCCATTCCATTCCATCCTCCATTCATTGTCCAAGGTGATTTTTCTAAAGCATGGGTCCAACCATGCCACAACCTACCCAATAAACTCCAGCAGCTACTTATCACCTCCAGAATCAAATATAAAATCCTCTGTTTGTCATTCTTTATAATCCATCCCATTTTCCCCACTCTTCCAAGTCTTCTTACACCCCAGCCCTCCCATGTATGTTCTGACTCAGTGACACTCCTTGTTCCCAAAATAAGACTCTCTAGTTCCTTGACTCCCAAGCATTTTCACTGGCTATCTTCCATACCTGGAATGTTCTGTCTCCTGGCTTCCCTGGCTTCTTTAAATCCCAGTCAAAATCATCCTTTCCACAGGCAGCCTTTCCCAGTCCCTCTTAACTGAGCTCAAATCCGGTCTCAGATAACTTAACCCCCATTACCTCCAAAAAAAGAAAAAGGAAAAAACCTCAAGTAGAAACTGGCTACTGAATATTGACTCAGAAAACCATAAATTAACATAGTTTATATTGTATTTTTATTTTGTTAAACATTCCCCAATTACATTTTAATATGGTTCATGCCATAGTCTGTACTTTTGCAAGGCACTTTGAGCTTGACACCTCTGCTAAACCTCCCCACCAGGGATCATCCAACAGGCACTTTGTAGTACAAAGGTTTGCCTTTGCCTGAAGCACCAAAGCCTTTCCAGAGCCCCTTCACATCTCCTAATCAAAACTTTCCAGCCCTGCTTCTCATTACCTCAGGGCTTCATAAAATGTCACAAATAGGTTATAATGGCTTCAGGTGTTGTCCATCCAAAGTGGCTTAGTAAAGACCATGGAGAGGGTGGGGTAGTCTGGAGAACAACAGCTTAACTCAATGCTTCTTTTGACAAGGGAGGAGACACAGGAGCAGGGGTGTGTTGGAGCTAGCCTGAACTGGCTTGGTAGAGCCAATTAAAGTTTCAGCATGAGTATGTAAACCTCAAAAATAAACAACTTGTTATACACTTACCAACGCAGGTCTGCCAAGAGCAGCACATGTCACTCAACAAACTGTTGAACACTTTCCCTTTGACCCAATTCAAATGCAATCTACTCCATGCAGTCTGCAGAGATCAAGAGATGACAGTGATCCCTCCCTCTGCAAAATTTTCAGAGCATTTTGCCTGCCATGATCTCTTCCCCAAACACTTACATAGAGGCTGTACTCAGGAGGAGTCTGGCAAGGTCCTCCTGTATCCTTCTGTGCATTTAAACTAATTTCTTAATGATGTTTGGGAACTCTGGATATTCTTTTGTCCCTTAAACATCATATTTGTGTGTGATTAGTTTATACATCTGGACTTGGCCTTTAAAAGGGAAAGAAGACATCAGTTAATCAACAAGCAAATATTAGATATCTACTGTGTGCCAGTCATTGTGTTAGGTGCCATGTATACAAATACAAGTGAATTCACAAAAGTGAATCAATCTCTGCCCTCAAGGAGCTAATACTCTACTGATGGATTACACAGAAAAGTAAGTATAGACTAAAAAATGAATACATAAATGAATACAAAGCACTTGGGATTGATAACTAAGGGAAAGATTTCTTGAAGGAGGAAGCATTTGAATTGAGCTTGAAAGGGGCCTTAGGGTTCCAAGAATTAAGGTGAATGAGATATATATATATATATATATATATATATATATATATATATATATATATATTTTTTTTTTTTTTTTCTTTTTGGAGGGCAGTTGGGATTAAGTAACCTGTCCAAGGTCACACAGCTAGGTTTTTATTTGTGTGTGCGTTAAGTATCTGAGGTCAGATCCAAACTCAGGTCCTTCTGACTCCAGGGCTGACGCTCTACTCACTGCGCCACCTAGCCACCCCAAGGTGAATGATATTAATCACCCAGCAATGATGGGCCTGGAGCTAGAATGTTAAATAAGGATATGAAATGTCAAACCAAGCAGTTTAGATTTCCTCCTTTAGAACAGGAAATGGGGAGTTATTTCTATGGGGACATGGGAGCAACATGGTCAGACCAATGTCTTGGGAATCTCATTTTGGCAGCTACTTAGAGGACAGACTGGAGAAGAGACAATTAGGCAGTTATTACAAAAGTCTCGGTGAAAAATGAGGAGAGCCTGACCTAAGAAAAAGAAGGGAGCAAATTCAAAAGATATTAAGAGATTAAAAATGACTAAATTTGCCAATTGATTGGATACAGTGGGTGAATGAGAGTAAAGGTTCAAGGACAATGCCCAGGCTGCTAACTTGGGTGACTGGGAAAGTGGTTGTCCCCTTGACAGAAAGAGGGATATTAGGAGGGGTGGGATAAAAGATAATTGGACATGTGAAGTTTGGGGTGTCGTTGTGGATGACAAGCAGGAAAATGTCTAGTAAGTAGTTGTAAATATAGCACTAAGAGAAAAGCCAGTGTTATTTATGTTTTCTTCTATTTGTGATTTAGGAATCATCAACATAGAGATGATATATGAACTAGATCATCAAGAAAAAAGTATAAAGAGCAAAGAAGAGAAAAAAAGAGGAGAGGAGGGCCCAAAATAGAGTCTTGGAGTATGCCCACACATAGGGGACAGGACAGAGATAGACCACATCTTTGAGAGATAAGATAGAGAACTGGACTTAAGTCTCGAGGAGTAGACACAAGAGTAACCACATAGCTCCTAGGAGATAAGGAGCCACAGAGACCTGGGGATGGCAGTAGACAGAGGAAGCAACCAAGCTGAGGAACTTCTTCACTGGTTCTGTGAGTCATGTAGCCTGAGCAGGTCAGGGAATGGGGGGCAAGCTCTCTCCTACTGAGTCTTGGGACTCAACCTCAAGGTGGCATTTATTGTACTGTTGAATTTTATAGGTTCCCTAGAGGAGGTAAGACTCCCTAGAGGAGTGGATCCCTTGACTAGACAGAAATCCCAAATATTTTCCTCTTGCCATAGTGGGGAGGCCTTCAAACCCAGGAGAGCAGGGAGAGAGTCATCTATGTCACTGGGGAGGCAATGAAGAGGTTACCCATAAAGAGGATTAGGGTTGCTCTGGAGACCCCAAAATACCAACATGCTGGGTCCTGCCGAATGAATTTGACTCAAGTCTTCTCTCAGCCAAAGAAAAGTTTATTAAAAGTTCTCTTGTATTGGACACAGAGTGAGCCTGTGCTAGGTCATTCTATGGCACTCTCACACACATGGAGACAAGATGGGATCTTATATACAGAAGGATGTGGAAGGAATCTAGGGATGGTCTAGGGGAGGAGTTTGGGGAGGGTCTTCAGGAGGAGTTAATGAGGTCAATGAGTGATTAAGGGTGAGAAGTCAGCTGGAGGCCACCTGGAGACCACAAACAATGGTGGGCTAGGCCAGTTCAAGGGTGGACTGATATTTTGATAGGCTCAAGGGTGGGAAGTAGATGGACAATGGAGGGCTAGGCTAGTAACAGAGGTCTGGGTCCAGCCACAAAAAGGCTTATGGCCTCTTGCAAATGCCTCATCAAATGGGACAATTTAATCAGAGTCCAAGGAAGGTTCCCAGAGCCTGTACCTCAAGGACTCAAGGAGAGGTCAAGAGGGCTCCCAGAGCCCATACCTCATCAGTAAAATTCATCTAAGAGGGAAGGAAATTACTTTGAGTGTTTATGAGCTCAGGTATAAGTTCTTTTGCTTTGTTTCATTTTTTCCCACCAAGTTAAAGTATCCTTTTATCCTTTTTATCCTATTAAAGTAGTATTTTCCACCAAATAAAGTATCCTAAACTTGATGTTTTGTTAGAATGAATGCTGAGGACACTTTTCCTAAAGACCTTGATTTATATTAAGCATAATGCCTTGTAAAGAAATGTCTATACTCTCTTGGGAAATATTGTTCTCTTGGGAAATCTTGGGTGGGATATAATCCAAAGAGAATAAGATTAGTGAAAGATACCACCAACACCACCACCCACATTGAATCCAATCCATATAAACCAAGAACCTCAAGATCTAGGCCACAAGTCATAATTATTTGTGTATGCATCATATTGCCTCCTGTTAAACCGAGAGTTGCTTGAAGGCAGATACCATGCCATTTTTCACCTTTGAATCACCAGCACACAACATGGTATTTTGCACATAGTAGCTCTTTTATAAATGTTACCCATGGCCTAAGAGGGAGCTCCCTCCCAGGAGGAGCTATGGATCTGGGCTTAACCAATCCTAGGAGAGCTTGACTTCAAAGAGAGGCATTTAGGTTTATTTGTGTTTGTTTTCCCCTTGAACTCTCTAGCTAATATCCTTTCTACCCCAAATTCCAGAGAAAATTTCTACAGGCAAAGCTCATGTCTGGGGGTATTCCCGAAAGTGAGTTGACAGGTTCCCTTCTAGAAAATATGCTTACTATACAAAATAGATATCAAGTATAGGTATGGGCATTGTGAGGTTATATAAATGCCAGCTGTTATGTTGTTAGCATCCCTTTACTAGGCCTACAACACAGTGATGATTTCATTCCTTGAATATTCTACTGCATTCCACTATGCACAAGCAATATTTATGGGGTATGCTGGTAAATGTTTAACAACTGGGCTCTCCTGGGGGCAAAATGTATGCACATATACTTTTAAGTTTGTTCTGCACTTTCTAACACTTTCTTAAGTCTAGACAATCAATAAATCAAGCCTTAATTTGCTGTGAAATTACTGATTCCTGAGATGCATATGCTCGCTTGAAAATGTAACAATCAGCTCTTAGAGTTGTTAGAGCAGATATCAACACACCCCTGGATATGGGGCAGCTCTTTATTCCTACACCACAGAAAAAATGCCTGAAGCTCAAAGACCCATAAGTGTGTATTAACAAATACTTAAAACATGAAACAATAACCCATACTGCCCATTATAGTCTCCCAGGAGGTAAAGACAGCTTTGTAGTATTTCTGAACAGATATTCCACACTCACTTTGGATCTGAGCTATCCCAGCAACTCTCAAGCATCAATTTCCTGGCAAGCCAGGGCATGATGTTAGCCTTTCAGTTGCAAAATCCTCTTAGTCTCAGGGCCTTCACTTCCTGCTCAGCAACCAGGGCCCAAATAAGCTACCTGACAAGGTAGCTCACAAGACTGGAACTGAACATTTCTCACAGTCACTGGGGCCTGGGCTCCGGGGAAGAAACACAAAAGAGGTAGCCAAAGACTTGAGGCATAAGCAGACACAGGCATGCATGCTTTCCCTGCTTCAGTGCATTTCGTTGTTATTATAGAAAGGGAGGGGTGAATTTGAAGTGGGGAGGGTGGGAAGGGGGGGATAAATCCCCTTGGAACAGGAGAATTGTAAAGGTCTTTGGGCCCAACCTTTATGATGTAGAAGAGTATGGGAGAAGTCGTAACCATGTGTAATGAAGAGATTTAGAGCTTGCATAGACCTTCAGTAACTGGCTCTCGTCTGCTAACTATGCAATGGGGGAGCCTCTTGGACTGGCCATGGCTACATTGCTGGAACTGGGGGTATATCTGAAGGGTTCCAGCTAACCAGGGCCTTGGCCTCCTTCTTTCTTTCTTCAGGTGACTTCTTCCATCCTGCCTGTGCCTGGTGAGAGGAGAGAATCAATATTATAACGGGAAAAACCTTGGGTCCTTCCCACATAGGCCAACTTGTGGCCCATGACCATAGGTTTTGGTTCTCTCTGTTGGTATTTATTCTTTCATTATAGGTAAAGGAAACTAGAAGCTACAATATTGTGAATGTTGAAAGGTCTGGAAGTCAAGTTCCTGCCAGTTTTTGTAGCCAGCCATTCCAGTATTGCAGCTCCAAGGAGTGCTAAATGACTTGGACCTTTAGCACCCAGCTCAATAGTAGCTGAGACTAGGACTCCACGTGGCCAAATTAGGACATGGAACAATGCTATGCAGAAACTGTCTTAAGCTGGAGCCCACTTTCTCCAAAAACCAAGGTTGTATAGGGTAGGACTGGTTTCCTAAACTTTTTCCCACTCACGACCCCTTTTTGCTTTTCAGCATTTGTTGGTGTTGTGTGCCCTGAGGTACATACCAAGACTGCAGTGAAATTGTGCAATGCAATATAGGCAGGAGCTGCCAGAAACACCTCCAATTCATTATGCATTTGATTTTTAATTAATTTTTGGTCATTGTATGTTCCAAAACCTCTTAGTGTTGTCAAATTTTTCACAACTCCATATGGGGTTGTAACCCATAGTTTAAGAAGAGCTGGTATAGGGGAACATACTCCCTGAAAGTGATGGAGAAGGGAATGTTAGTACTTTTGTTCTTGCTGTATCTTTGAAGCAAATATGTCATTGTAAAAGATGTTTGATGTTAATCAGTTCAATGAAACTGGGGTACTAGTCACGAGTAGTTAGCTAACAGTAAAGAGAAACACAAAAAATGGGGGCTTGAGCCAATAGCATTAGACAAGAAACATCCCAGTTCCTCAGGGGCACCTCTAGATTCCTGAGGGAATGGAACTGTTCTCAAGAGAATCCGACCAGAGTACATGCTAGACCCTGATCCCTTGATGGGAGTTTAAAGGAGAGTGGGTTTTAGCTGTGTCAAAAGAATAAGTCCATTACGAATGATCTTAGAAACCATTTCTTCTTTACCCACGAGGATAAAGCCCACTCACAACAGCATGTTACAGTCAAAGCCCTGCAACTCTGAGCAGTAATGCATGCATGAATGTTGGGTGTTTTGTGACTTTAAGGTCCCGGCTTAGGCCGAGAGAGAGGTGTAGTGAGCTTTAATAGCCATAAAAGGTGATATATGTAATGCAGGGTCATGATTGGCGGGTGGGGGAGCTTGAAGGGTATATATGCGGAAGCATTGTGGAAATAAACACACACGCTTGCAACCTCAGCTGGTGTTCTGTCTGGTGATTTCCTCTCTGAGGCCGGTGACGACCGAAGACCCGGGATGGGTAAGTAGAGGCTCCAGAGTGGGGGGGGGGAACGTAACATATTGGCGCCCGAACAGGGACCTAGACAGGGACCACCCCCACGTAGAGTGTGGAGCTAACTCTGGGCTGTAGCCTAGGAGTTGTCCAGACAGCCTTCGCCTAGATAAGGTGAAGAAGCCCAGTATGGGGGCGGGGAGAAGTTTCCCTATTTTGTTGCCGGCCGAGGAAGATGTCCTTGTGTCTCAATTTAGACAAATTTGTGCCTCACAGGGTGTAACAGTGTCCAAAGACCGGGCAAACAGTTTTATTGATAGACTTTTAACAGTCTACCCTGTGGGTCCGACATGCGGGGATTAGCCCTGACCGAGTGAGCACTATGAGACATCAGATGTCTACTTATAATCATACCAACCCTGGTTTGCTTACGCCAGGAGATTTTTCTTTATTTAAAATCTTGGAGGCAGTGGTGGTACCCTCCTCAATTCCCCTTTCCCTCCCGGCCGCCACTCAAACAGACTCAAATTCCCCCTCGGTAGCAATAGAAATAGGGCCTGAGGAAGGGGGAAAAACGTTTCCCCCGATTTATCCTTGGGGCGAGCTGAAAACTACAGAAGCAGAAGGGAGAAACCAAAGCTCAGAAACTGCTGCCTTCACGGCAGACATACCTCGGGATCGGCCGCTCGAAAGGGGATCAGACACCAGGACTTTAGATGATTTGACAGAAAGGAGAGGAAATGGAGGGGGGCGTGGGCGGGGGCCTACCGCTTATGCAACAGGGGATGAAACCCCCCGGATGAGACCCGTTGTTCAGGGTGAGGAACCGGGACCGCCCAGAGACACCTGCACTGGGAGGAAAAACAGGAAGCCAAACCCTCCCGGGTATAGAGCGGAATGGCCGCAGAGGGCCCCTCACCCCCTGCCTGGGTGTTATCCCCCTCCTGTTGAACATCATTATGAGCCCCTGAGAGATGTACAGGAAGCCCCTTACACGCCTCTGGGCGTTCTCCCTCGCTCTTTACGAGCAGCAGTAAAAAAAGGTACTCATCCAGATCATGATATGCCAATTTTTGAGACATCTTTAGGCTATTACTCTCACTGCTTTCCACCCTTTCTTCCTCTCATCCATCTTGCCTTCCCTTCCCAGTCTATACCCTTGCAAAACAGTTATGAGCAAGTCAGGCTTTTTATCACTTTGTTCCTTTCAAATCTTTCTTGCAATTATGATAGTGTGAGATTTGCTGTTGTGCTTAAGTCTGGGTTTAGCCACCACCTCCAATAAGACCTGCAAATCTGAGCAACTTCATTATTATCAAAATTTTTGTCATCAGTCCTTTTATTTGCTGTACAAACAAAATTTGACATTACATCTAAAGAAATAATTTGAGTTCTTCAGAAGTCCTGGCATGTGACAGTTTTATTAAATTAACAGGTTTGGTTCTTAAATAATTTTCCCAGTATTATGCGCCAAAATCTTAATTTAAAGAAATATATACACACTTTGTGCTGAAAATACAGAGTATTTTTTTAAAGTAAGGCTGTCTTCATTTAAAAGCAGATACAGAAATGTAAGGCAATGTTGAACAAAAGTGGATGCGCCCAGTGATACCCTTCTCCCCTCAGCTTATGGGTCCTTTATATCAGATTTTGAAAGGACCGGCGGACTTAACATTACCCCGGTTGTGGACCATGGAGGCCTTGAAGGCACTCAATGCCATAGTGATTCAGGCGCATTCCACCTTAGTCCAGAGAGATCCCGAAGAGCCTGTATATTTTGTAGTGTTGAAGGATGCTCAGGCTCCACGGGGCGCGCTGTATCAGCGCCATGGGTGTTTGGAGTGGCTGTATTCTCGCTCCTCTTCCCGCTCCCTGGATAATTGCCGGGAATGGGTCGCCCAGTTTGCATTGCAGGCCCTTAATAGATGTAGAGCTGTGTTTGGTTGTGATTTTGTTTTAGACTTTCCTGATTTTGATCTTGTGGGTCAAGAGTTGGCCCAGGTTTCGTGGTCTTGGGCCACATTATTAACTTCAGTCTCAGTTGCACCAGGGGCTCGACCCCGATTGATCCGTGCTTTTGATTTGCTTCCTTTGAGTCCATGTAATTCAGTGGTCTCACAAATTCCAGTGAAAGGCCCCAATGTTTTTACAGATGCTACCAAAGGCCACCGAGCGGTGGTATATGATCCTGTAAAACAGTGTTGTTGGGCTTTTAAGACACCTTTTCAGTCAGCCCAACAGAATGAGCTATATGCCATTTGGCAGGCTCTTCGCCTTTTTTCTGATGTTCCTGTAAATATTATTTCAGATAGTCAGTATGCTGTGAATTTGCTTCAGCGGATGCAATTTTCTTTTTTGAATAATTCTGTGCCTTTGTTTCCCCTATTTAGTGAGGTTTTTTCCTGTTTGCAGTTACGTTGTTACCCAGTTTATTTTTTGCATGTTCGTTCCCATTTGGTGGAAGCAGGCCCCATTTTGAGGGTAATGCAATTGCTGATGCTGCACTTGGATTGTTCTCCGTGGAGGCCATGGGGTTTAATCAATTGAGTGAGCTTGAAGAACCACCCGTCTTGGCGCACCGCAGGTATCATTTATCTGCGCGTTCCCTTCGATGTTTATATGGTATCAGCCGTGAACAGGCACGCAGTATTGTCAAGGCGTGCGTTTCCTGTGCACCTTTTCAACCCCGGATTCGGGAATCTGCCTTCAATCCTAAGGGGACCTTTTCCAATGAGTTATGGCAGATGGATGTGACCCATTTTGGTCAAAGGTGTGTCCATGTAGTGGTTGATACCTTTTCAGGTTTTGTTTTGGCCTCCATGCAATCCGGAGAAAGTTTTCATGCAGTTAGATCTCATTTGTATTTTGCATTTTCCGTGATGGGAGTTCCCCTAGCCATTAAGACTGATAATGGCCCTGCTTATACCTCTAAGCCCTTTGCCCTTTTTTGTGAAGAGTTTTGTATTTTTCATTTGACCGGTATTCCATATAATCCTACTGGTCAGAGTGTTGTTGAGAGGGCTAATCGCACTCTGAAAGAAGTGTTGGCCAAGATGTTGGGAAAAGTTCCCCGTACCCTTTTGCCCTCCCAATTATCTCAAGCCCTTTATACTATGAATTTTTTTGCAGTTTAGGCAAGATGGCACGACTGCTGCCATGCGTTTTTATGCTGGGATTTGTGCTCTCCCAGCCCCCGCCCTAAGACAGCTCCCGCCACCTAATAGGGCCCAACTGGGTTCGAGAGTTTTATGGCGGGATGAACAGGGCAAGTGGCAAGGGCCAGGGGTAGTGAGAAAGAGAATCAGGGGTGCCCTAGCTGTTTCACCGGAGGGTATTGATGATTCCTCCATAGTATGGGTTCCCTTGCATAAAGTGAGAGATATTATGTTTTCTTACCTTTTTTTGTAGGTTTGCAGTTTTTGTATTTTTTTTTTATATTTTTATTGGGCTTATTAAAGCTTGGGGAATGCCCCCGCCTCAGTTTTGGGCCGTTATGAATGCCCTACCCAGCCCGCTTCCTGTGGCCTTTTCTTCTACGATCTATCCTATTCTTGTGGTGCGAAATGCCTCGTTGGGGTTGCCTACAGCACCAGTGGACCCGAGGGAAGAGACTTTTAACGTCTCCACATCTTGGAACTTGCCGGGTGCTCTGTGTTTTGCTCTGGATCATCACCCGAGAAATGCTTGTGAGGTGAGATCCTGGGATCATGATCCGTGCGTGGTTCTGCATCATCAGCGTTCCGCTCCGGGATTCGGGTTCCTGAAATGGCAGTCTCAATCCGCCCCATCGGCCGCCTCGTCTACCAACCACCGCAAGGGCGAACAAAGAGTGTCATCACCCGTTCTCAAAGGCCTTCAAGCTTGGCGCCCTGTGCTCAATGTGACTGCCACCAGCCAATACCCTCGCTGGGCTCCTCAGCTTTTCCCCCTGTGACTGGTCAAATTTGCCGAAAGCCCGAGACAATGTTTCTCTCCCTTGGCGGCATTGCCAAAATCCCTGGGCATGGCCGTTGGCGGGTGTTGCAGGGTCCTTTTATGACCTCGCGGGTGACCTATGGCTGCAAAAGGATGAAGGTGAAGAAGACTTTAATGTCACAACAGGATGCAATTGGGAAGAAAGAGAGGGGTCCCCTTCAAACAGTGGGTCCTCTATGGCCGGGGGGGGAAATGCATGTCGATCAATGCCCTTGCCTTTCTCGGGTATGCGGGAACCTTGGAATTACGACAAAATTCGCCTGTCAATACACAGGGAATATTGCCAGTGACAGTGTTGGGGACCTTGCCTAACATCCCTTGCTGCCTCAGTAACATCGGTTGTCTTGGCAGCAGTGGCCCTTCAAGGCGGGACTGTGACTGCAGCAGCATTGAACAATTTGTCTGCAAGTACAGCGGAAGCCCTGTCCCAAACAGGGGAACTTTTTGCACATATGAGGGGAGGGTTTATCTCATGCAGGAACAGTTGGATTTGATGTTTCAGCATGGCACGGGGGGATGTGCGCATTCCCTTTCAAGTGTCTGTGTTACTGGGACCCAGTATTATAATACTTCCATGGCTGCGGCCGCTGCCCGGAATATCTCAGTTTACCTGAGTGGACACGGGGATCATACATTTGAGGATAAGTTGGCAAGCTTACACCGAATGGTTTCTAGGGTCAATGGGACAAGAGTTCACTTTGATTGGTCCCCAGTTCAGCCTATATTGACTTTCTGGCAACGGGTTGGGGGGTGGTTTCAGTCTTGGGGGGCCCTTGGTGCCACGTCCATGTTGGGTGTTTTGTTGTTGGTTTTGGTGATTTGGATTTGCCACTCAAGACGGAGATATCGGGACTATACATTGCTAACCCGACGGGCTGTTGATTCTTTGGCTCATCAGGAGAGTCCTGACCTGTGGCTTCAGGCCTTGGATGAGCACCTGTAACACCCGGGGTAAGACGGGCTGTCTCCAGGACGGGCAACTTCTCCATAGCCCGACCGCCTAAGACAGGGCCTAAGGGTGTTGGGTTTCTATGACGGGTAAGGTTCGTGGTTATGGAGATGACCTAAGACAGAGACCCCCCACTCCCTATGCCACAATTGGTCTTAATTTCATCAGATTTAGCCCTAAGGTCCTGCTCCATCGAGCGCATTTTCTGCTCCATCGAGCATATTTTATTTGAATTTGGGTAGGCCATGTGGCCTTTTGTTTGCTATGCTAGAATTGGTTGCTTTGTTGAATTTTTAATTAAAAAGGGGTGAGTTGTTGGGTGTTTTGTGATTTTAAGGTCCCGGCTTAGGCCGAGAGAGAGGTGTAGTGAGCTTTAATAGCCATAAAAGGTGATATATGTAATGCAGGGTCATGATTGGCGGGTGGGGGAGCTTGAAGGGTATATATGCGGAAGCATTGCGGAAATAAACACACACACGCTTGCAACCTCAGCCGGTGTTCTGTCTGGTGATTTCCTCTCTGAGGCCGGTGACGACCGAAGACCCGGGATGGGTAAGTAGAGGCTCCAGAGTGGGGGGGGACGTAACACATGAAGTCATTTCCTGGGGCCTCCTCCTCTGGAGTAGCCTACCATCCCAATCCCTTTGGTGAGTTGCTCTTGGAGACTCCATTCTGTGCAGGCACCCAGGTCAGCCTTTCTTCATTCCCCTCCCAGAGCTTTTTCCCATTTTCTCTGAACATCATAACTATGTCATTGGGAACCTCTCTCCTTTTTCAGCTCCTTTTGGTGTGTTGTCATCACCATCAAAATCTACACTCCTTGAGGGTAAACACCGTATTTTTCTTTACTTGTGTAATAGTGCTATCTTCCTGCCAAACACACATGACAATGACCACCCTGACCCTAACTGCCTGAAGGTCACATGTGTTAGATTTCACCCTTTCCTTCCCCCTCTCCCAAGAGTTCTCCAATACTCTCTTTTTTTTTTTTTTTTTTTTTGCTTTTTGGAGGGCAACTGGGGTCAAGTAACTTGCCCAAGGTCACACGGCTGGGTTTTTTTGTTGTTGTTGTTTGTGTGTGGTAAGTGTCTGAGGCTGGATCCGAACTCAGGTCCTTCTGACTCCAGGGCCGATGCTCTACTCACTGCGCCACCTAGCCACCCCTCTCCAAAACTCTTAAGGGCGACTGAAGTAGGTCTAGGCTCGCTGCAGATGGTTCCAGTTCCCCACCTCTGATGTTCCCCAAAGTGTGGGGATGATCTCCTTTATTCTAGTTCCATTTAGACACTAACAGTCAGATTGGCTTTTACACAGATATATTTACTTCAAAAGATATATGATGACAAATTTATAAATTTAGTCTTGAACCACATGCATGGGTATCACCTTCCCTCCTCCTTCCTCAGTTTCTGGGGAAGGAAAGAGAATTAGGTTCATAGTTTAGCTCAATTTTTCCAATTCCAAGTCACAAATCCCCCTTGGGTTCCAATCTCAAGCACCCTGGCTTCTCATGATTTCTATGCTAGGCTGACTGGTTGCACTATTCCACCTGCAATCCTGCTTCATCACCATCACTCAAAGTCCTAGGTCCCATGAGGATTAACTCCAGCACCTAAAACTGGGGACAAACAATGCTGAACAGAAACAAAGACTCCCCAGGCCAATTTCTCAGAGTCAGGGTAAAAAATGGAGCAAGGGAAGGAAGCCCTTTCCCTCTCACTGGCTTAGTCTATGCTGCAGGTAAACAGGGACCTTGACCTTCTGGACAAAGCAGGAAAGAGTAGCAGAAAACAGAGAGTAACCATCTCAGGCTCACCAGTTTTAAAGATATAGGCAGTCAAAGAAGGCCACCACACACAACTGGTGGGGATCACAGGGGCCTCCCCTTGGAGCACCCAGTCAAGTCCAGGTTATATTTGTATTTGCATCCCTAGCACTTAGCATAATGCCTGGCAAATTGTAAGTGCTTAATAAATGCCTTTTCCCTCCTTGCTTCCTTCTTCCTTCCTTCCCTTGGGGATTTTTTTAGGCAGTCATGAAAAAGGTAAAAAAGCAGTTAGCTTGGTGTAGCAGCAAGCACCCTAGCATACCCAGGGTGGCTGCCAACACAGGTTCTTAGATCTGCTTTCCTAAAGGAAAGCAACTCAAAATGGGTTAACGATCTTGCTTTAATCAAACATATGTCATTTACCTAGTTCAGGGGAAAAGGTCAGCACCCCAACTTCAGAGAATACAAATAAGTTACAAACAGACAGAGAAACAGATCAGCAGACAGGCTTCCAACTGTCTGACCATTACATCCATACCTAGTCAGTTACCAGAGAGGGAAGCACCAACATCTGGTTTTTCAAAGCTGGGGGCTCAACAGCTGCCCGGAGTCTCATCTGGTCAAATCACATAACTCTTCTCAAAGTAAGCCCCAAAACAAAATCTCACATCAGGGTATATATAGCCTTCTCCTGGCTCAGAGAATGTCACAATCTTCTTGACCTACTGCCCAATCACAAAATAAAGGTGTGGGCATTCCTGAAAAACAAGCCTCCCACCACAGGCTCCAGGTGACCACATTCAGCTTATTAGGGGGCAGAGTCTATTTTCAAATCTGGGAAGGTTCTCAGAGTCACTTAAGTCTATCAAAGGGCCAAGGGGCAGAGAAGATCTTAAATTCACATTCCCATAACACTTAGTGGGGCCTTTTCTCAAGTTAGACATACTCTTTTCATTTTAGGTTCATAAAGAAAAGGAATAAGCCTAGAGTTTAAGTAACTTTTAATGCATCACAAATTAATTGCATAGGAACTCTCTCTGGGATAAAAGGGGAAAATGATGTTTCCTGTCCCTTTAAGAGGTCTCTCTGTCTGTCTCTGTCTGTCTCTGTCTCTGTCTGTCTCTGTCTCTCTGCTTCTCTGTCTCTTTCTCTATCCTCCTCCTCCCCAATACATTTACTAACCAAGCATTTACTAATCTAAGACTAACCCAAGTCTTAGGGTTTATGATTCTTGATTTTTCCCTATGAGTTTATATAGCACAGACATGAAAGCAAATAGAGGAGCTGAAATTGCCCAGTGAAGTTGTTTTCTTGACAGAAAAGGAGGAACAAAAGGAAAAATGGGAAGTGAAGGGATTGACTAGCAAAGATGATAAGAAGCTGTTTACTGCTCTGATGTTTCTCACTAGCCACAGAACCTCATGTCTCACTCTTCTTGGCTGAGGTCTAGTTAGGAACCCCATTTCAGCTCCTCTCAGTCATGTGTTAAATGTTTAACACCTGATATGCCCCCCAAAAAAGTACACAGACAGACTTTAAGTTTAATCTGCATTATTTTTAAAAATATACTTTATTTAACATTCTTTTTAAAAATTTTTGAGTTCCAAATCTCTCCCTCCCTCCAGTCCTTCCCCCACCCATTGAGAAGGTAAGCAATACTCTGTCATTATACATGTAAAGTCATGCAAAACATATTTACGTTTGCATCATTAACATTTTCTCTATCCCTTTCTTAAGTCTGAACAATCAACAAAATATTAACTCAAGTCTTGATTTGTAGCATTTGATGTAGCATTGAGATTTAGATGCTCACAATGAAAATTTAATTAACCTAGCTTAAAGCTGAGTCTGACTCAGTCCTGCCTCTCCTAGACTCTTCTCCTGGCCATTATTTTGCTACCTGCTCAAAAGATCAGGAATGGAGTCCCAAGATTTTCTTGTTCTTCTTCCAGCCCTGAATATATAGCCACTATGACAATCCTCTTGTCTTCACCCCATAACTCCTTTTGGGGGTCAAATGTAAGCCCTTGTAAGAACATTGGGAACTTTGAGTAGTCTGATCAACTTGAATGTAGATATATCAATTCTATGGCCATAACTGTGTGGGTAGGGCTTACATTCATAATGTTTGCTACACTGAACAAAATTGAAATGGAGAGTGAACATGAGGAGCCTAGACCTTCGTATTCTCTTGGTCATGTGCTGCCCTGTGACACAGTCTAGGATTCAGTTTCTTTTCCTTTGTAACTGTAAACTAGATTTAAAAAAAAAAACTCATTCCCCTTTCCCCCCCTCCCCCCGCCCAAATGGCATTTAGCTCTACTTTGGAAGAACATTCCACTCAGCTTTGGAGGAAAGAATGTATAAACATCACTTCCATGCCTTTGTGCTTTCATCAAATTTCCCCATAAATCAAAGCTCTGGACTGCAAGACCTCACAGATCTATATAAAGAATAATTCCTGACTCCTGTGTCTCTACTTTTTAAATAAAACCTAGCCCAGCCCTACTGGCTCCTACTTATCCTCACAGACTTGCAGCTAAAAATTACCCCATTGTTCCTACTGGAAACTTAAAAAATAAAAGCCTCCTTACTGAAAATGAGAGAAAGGGCCACTGAGCAGTTTGAGGCAGTATCTCTCTACAGAAAGACAGTGAGGGAAAAGACCTCAGGATACAAACAGCCATGTCCTCAGTTCACCTTACCTTTCTGCCTGGCTTTGGGGGTGGTTGTCACCATAATAACTAGGCTCTGAGACCACTCCTTCAGCTAGGCCACAAAGAAGTTCTGAAAGAATGAGTCACTGAATCTGAAAAAAAAAGTGAACACCTATTTGTTGAGCATCTATTACATATGAACCACTATGCTACATGGGGGGAAGGGTATGCCATGAGGGGGTGGTACAAAACTTCTTATACAGATCCAGTCTCTGCCCTTAAGGAATTTACAATTTAGTTGGGTAGTGGAAACATATGTATGTGAGAGGAAAACCAAATTCAGCCTTTGGAGTCAAAAGGTTGGGGTTCAAATTCTGATACTTTCACTTATTTCCTCTGCTTTCCTCTTTAGAATATATACTCTCTCTGGGTCTATTTCCCACCATCAGTTTTACCAAATGATAAAATCCCTTCCTACTTGTAGACACTGAACTTTATATTAGTTTTGGATAAAGAGAGATCATTTACTGTTGGAATGATCAGACAACTTGAAAACTCTATTTTTTTATTTACTGTTGTACCTGAAATTTTTGTGTGGCAAGACCCACATATAGCAAAGGGCCATGTTCCACCATGTAGCATGGGAACATCATGTGGTTCAGAGGAAGGCAGAGTAGATATTGTTTGTCTCTTTTCCTCCCACCCTTTTCCAAGAGAGACTCTAATTCCTGTCAAGAAGGGAAGCAGGAGGTGACCTACTTCCAGAGGTCTGTTTCCTCAGAGAGAGAGGGTACCAAAATAGAATTATATTTATCTACTCTTTAAATGTTATTTGTTTAGGAGATGAGGTTTTCAGGTTCAAGCTAACTTCTGATCACTGTTCATTATTAGGAGGAAAGCAGAAGGACCCAAGATTTATATCCAAGGCTTGATGCCTTTCCTACCAAATACCAGTTCCACAATAAAAACACTTAGCACTTAGCCAAGAAACCCATTTATTCAATTCAATAGCAAAACAGAAATCAAAAAAGATATACATAGAAGAATATGTATCAGACAATACAGAGTATAAGGACTGAGAGTAAGATAATTCAGGTCAACCAACAGAGTCCTAGACCTCGTCTAAGGGGAAGTTCTTCAAAGTCTCTAGTATAACAAGCTACAGAAAGAGGCATGATAGAGACTTCTAGCTCCTTTCATGTCTTCATAGTCTTTTCCTTTAGGAACCTGAAGTAGGTGACACCCAAAGCAACTGCAGAGCCCAAAGCAACTGTAGGACAACTCAAAGAAAACTGAAGTTCTCACCTCTCACGCAGGCACAAGGCATTTGATCTCCACCAATGAGAGAGTCCCATGACAATAGGCTTAGGGCCAGGGGTTACAATTTTTTTTTTTTTCTGAAGCCAAGCTAAGGTCTTTACCTTAGCCTAGATAGCTCAGGGTAAAAAGGACCACTGTGTGGGCATTGTGCTTCTAGAACTTGAACTGAAGAGACAAAAAAAGAGATGATCTGGAGTGGGAAGGACAGGGAAAGATCAAAAATTAAAGAGAGAGGGTGGCTAGGTAGCCCAGTAAATAGAGCACAGGCCCTGGAGTCAGGAAGACCTGAGTTCAAATCCAGCCTCAGGCACTTAACACACACACACACACACACACACACACACACACACACACACACACAAACTAGCCATGTGACCTTGGGCAAGTCACTTAACCCCAATTGCCCTATCTTCCCCCCTCCAAAAAAAAGCAAAAAAAAAAATTTAAAGAGAGAGTTTGAGGTAAGACCCAGGGTATGAATGGGAATACAAGTAGGGTGGGGAGCAGAGAAGGGTTGGAGGGGGTTGATCAGGGGCATAACCTGGGGACAGATACTTTGTAAATAATACCATTCTAATTTGAAGAACTTCTAAGGGGGGTGTGAATAAGGTCTTAAAGGATAGGTAGGATTGTAATTAGTGGAGAGAAGAGGTAAGAGCCTTTATGGGAATAATTTATAGGTAAATCTTATATGTTTTCATAAAGATAAGGATGTTCTGAACCACAAGTTCTCTCCCATATGTCAAGGAAATACTATCCAATTCTGTGTGTAAGCACAGAAGGTGCTTAAGGTCCCTTGGATAACTAAGAATGGAGATATTAGGTCAAAGAAGAAAAAGGAGCCAGATGCTTTGAATGGAATTATCACCAACAAAGCTAGTGCCAGAGATAGAATTTAAAAATCTTTGGACTCCCTGAAAGTGTGAGTGGGGGTGGGGGTGGGGCAGAACACTGGCTACTGTCTTTCAAGAAATCATAAATGAAAACTTCCCAGATGTGTTAGAACCAGTGGGTGAAGTGAAAATAGAAAGAATCCACCAATCACTAACTGAAAGAAACACAAAAGGAAAAGTCTCAGGAATGTAATGTAAAAGGCAAAACCCATGGTTTTCACATCAATGGGAAAAAATGCAGAAAATATCCAAAAAGAAGTTCAAATAGTAAATAACCACAATTGGGCCATTTAAGACCTAGGGAGCTTCTTTCATAAATGAGAGGGTTGAGTAGTGAGTCCAAGAAGATATAGTAGAAGCAATGAATATAGAAATCTTTTTTCTAGGAGTTTAGTTAAGAAAGGAAGGAGAGCTATAGGATAATAGCTCGAAGAGATAATACTGCCACATGAGAGTTGTCTTTTGGTGTGGGTTTTTTTGCCTTTTTTTGTTTTTGGAGGGCAATTGGGGTGACTTGCCCAAGGTCACACAGCTAGTTTTTGTGTTAAGTGTCTGAGGCCAGATTTGAACTAGGTCCTCCTGACTCCAGGGCTGGTGCTCTATTCACTGTGCCACTTAGCCACTCCCAGTGTGCTTTTTTTTAAAGGATGGAAGATACCTAGGTATGTTTTTAGACAGCAAGCAAGGAAGCCATAGCTAGGGAGAGGTTGGACACTGAAGATTAAAGTGGAGAAGATAATTATGGTTGCAATCTGCTGGAAGAGGTAAGTGGGGATGGGGTCAAGGATATATAAACAGGAGTTGCCCTTGGCAAAGAGAAGGGCCCCTGTTTTCCACAATGCTGGGGATTTGATTTCATTAGCAAATTTATATTTGCATTCCAAATATATAATACCTTAGGGTTAAGTTTGTAATTTACTTCTTGAATTCATCATGTATATTGTTCCCCTATCCAGGTGTTCTGTAATATAATTCCACAAAACTCCTCCTTTTGTTTGCTTCCTCCCAAATTCTTTTCACCAAAATTCCCTCCACATTTTCTAGTTACTGAAAGTTCTCCACACAAGCTTATCTTCTTAACATCACTCTTCTCCTACCCACTTTTATCTGTTCTCTTCCTTTTATAGGAAAGGTATATCCTTTTGCCTCCAGATTCCAGTCAATCAACTAGAGACATGAAAAAGAACAATAAAATTCTCTGCCCTCATGCATTCACATTCTAATTGGGGAGATACCATGTGAATAAGTAGTACATACAAGAAACACACAGAGTGGATGGAAGGTCACCTCAGACAGCAGGCATTAATAGCTCAGGGGGTGAAGAAAGACTTCTTACAGAAGATGGGAGATGAACTGAATTTTAAAGGAGGCCAAGGAAATAAGAGGCAGACATAAGCAGGCACAACACCCCAGGTGTGAAGGATAGCCAGTAGATGAATGTAATGTTGTTTCCAAACAATAGCAAAGAGGCCAGCACAGCTGGATGACAAAGTGTGTGAAAGGGAGTAAAACATAGGAACACTAGAAAGGTAGGAAGGGGTCAGGTTATGAAGAGCTTTAAATGCCAATTAGAGGTCATAGAGATAATAGAGAATCACTGCATCTCATTGAGCAGGGAACAGGAACATGAGCAGACCTGTACTTTAAGAAAATCACTGGTCCCTTAGTAGAGGATGAACTAGAGAGGAGGAGGTAGATTGAGGCTTGAGGCAGATAAATCTATTAGAAAGCTGTTGCAATAGTCCAAACAAGAGTTGATTAGGGCTTAAACTAGAGTGGTGGCTGTGTTCATGGAGAAGAGGGACTTATGCAGGAGATAGTATATAGACCTGGGAATCATATGCATAAAGGTGATACTTAAGCCCATGGGATCTGATGAAATCATCAAGAGAAAAGAGAAAAGAGAACCCAGGACAGAGTTGTGACATCATAACCAAGGGTTAGTGGGTATGAGCTGAAAGGTGTTCCAGCAAAGGAGATTGAGGAGGTGTGGTCCAACAAGTAGGAGAACCAGAAAAGAGGAGTATCACAAAAGCCTAGAGGGGAGGGACCATGGAATGGCATAGGGGAGAGGTGAGGCAATCAACAATGTCAAATAATGCAGACAGATCAAGAAGACTGAAGTTTGAGAAAAGACTCTTAGATTTGCTAACTTTGGAGAGACATGGGCCTTCAGATTACAGAGTGTTTAGAAGACTGGGAGAGAGGAATTTAGCCCTGAAGGGAGGGCTGTTAAATGATAGCTAGCAAGACTAATAGGACCAAATGAGACTTTGTCTCCCATGGTAGAGACATGGGTGTGTTTATAGGTAGTAAGGAAGGAGCAGAGATAGATTCTGAAGATTAGAGAGTGAGGAGGATGTTAGTAGAGGCTGTCTTCTGGAGGCAATGGGATCATTGGTGTATGTAAAGGGGCTGGCCTTTGCAAGAAGGACAACCTGTTCATCTGAGACAGTAGGTTATAGTACTGGAGACAGTACTATCAACACATCAGGAGACAATAGGGAAAGATATCTGGATGATGTAAGATTAGGAGGAGGGAGGAAAAAAGGAATCCCTATAAATGACCTCAATTTTATCAGTGAACCATGAGGTGAGATTCTTAGCTGAGAGAGTTGGGTAAGGAGTAGAGTGTCCTTCTCCCTAACCTGGAAGCCCAATGTCTTAGGAATACATGGCAGCTGAAGCAGAGTTAGGCTAGTTAAGCCTGGGATTTGGACCCTGGCTGCCTTTTCCATTTTGTGTTCTTTCCTGATCACAGTCAGTAAACTATAATTTATTAAATACCTACTATGTGCTGAGTGCTGTGGTTACAAAGAAAGGCAAAAAACAATCCCTGCTCTCAAGGAGACCACAGCCTAAAGGGGGAGACAAGATACAAACAACTATTCACAAACAAGATGCACCCAGGATAAATTGGGGGTAAATCTCAGAGGGAAGGCACTAAGATTAAGGAAGACTGAGAAAGGCTTCTTGAAGAAGATGAGGCTTGAGTTGAGAACTGAAAGAAACCAGGGAAGTCAGGAAGTAGAGGTGAGGATGGAGAGAGTTCTGCAAATGGAGGAAAAGCAGTGAAAATGCTCAAATTCAGGAGATGGAGTGTTATATGTGAGGAGCAGCAAGGAGGCCAATATCATTGGATTGCAGAGTACATGGAAGGGAGTGAGGGTGACCACCAGTGTTAAACTCTGCAGAGAAGACAAGAAGGGTAAGGATTGAGGAAAGATCAGGAAATGATTTGATGATTAAAAGATCATTAGTACTAGCCGTGTGACCTTGGGCAAGTTACTTAACCCCAATTGCCCTCCAAAAAGCAAAAAAAAAAAAAAAAAAGATCATTAGTAGCTTTGGAGAAAGTTGTTTTCGTTGAATGATGAGCTTTGGAAGCCAGACTGTGGAGAGTTAAGAAGAAAGTGAGAAAAAAGGAGGAGATATTACCAATTATACATGGTCTTCTCAAGGAGTTTGACTATAAAAGGGAAGCAAGATAGGGAGCAATAATTATCAGGGAAAGATGGATCATTGACAGTTGAGAATAAAGGAAACATGGGCATGTTTGTAGATAGTAGGGAAGCAGCCAGAAGACAGGAAGCAATTGAAGATTAGTGAAAGTAGGGATGATAGAGCAATCTACTGGAGAAAATTAGATGGAATGGGGGGATCACTTGTGCTTATAGAGGGGTTAGCTTTGTCAAGGAGAAAGGCTACCTCTTTGTGTGAGACTGCAGTAAAGGAGGAGACAGTGGCAGAAAGCATTTTAGTATGAGATGAGGAACAGAAGGAGGTCTTCAGGAATAGACTCAATTTTTTCAGTGAAATATGAGGCAAAGTTCTCAGCTGAGAGAGCTAGGGGAGAGGGAGATGTGGAAGGTTTGTGGAGGAATGAAACATTCTGGAAAAGCCACTTGGGTAAGTGGGGAAATGAATTGATTATGGAGGTATAAAAGGATTGCCTTGCCAGCAAGGTTATATAACAGAAATTTATAGTGAAACCAGGCAGCATGGTTTTGTGATTTTCTCTAGCTTCTAACTTCATGATTTCCTCTAATGAGTAAGGGTGAAGGCAGCCAGTGGTGGGACTGAATGGTAATTTTGATATAGACAATTCCAGCTTTGAATGCATCTTTATAAATTGGAAAGAATGGAACTTCTGGGTCCCTTAGCCCAAACTTCTCGGTAGAAGGAGTTTCTGCATAGAAAGGATGACTCCAACTCCTGATCTGCCTTTCCAGAAGGCAAGGACTTTGTGGGAATAGTTTAGACAGGGCAGAGCCAATGTGCAGTGAGAGACAATGATTCAAAAGTATTCTAAACTGCTTCATGTTCTGGTGATTAAGTCTTGACCTCCTGGGAGACCATAATAGTAACAAATTATTGCTACTTATTTACATTTTTATGTCCATGTGCATTTATGAGTCTATTGTGTTTAATGTATCTTTTGTGTTTACTTGCAGTGTACACTGAGTACCTTTCTATTCCTCCTATCTTGGGAAGGCTGTGGACAGGAGTCAACTCTAAGCTATATTCTCCCAGAGCCCCAAGGTGTGTGACATAAAAGAACCAGAATCAATAGGATCCTAGTCCTTTTCTTTGGAGATCCGGCTCCTCCAGTTTTAAATATTGTTTGCATTCTTGAGTTCAGAACCAAGAGGGGCCTCTTGGTGGAGAGGGAGTGGGATAACTCCCAAGCCCCCTTGAGTTCTGAAGTAGTTCTTAGTGTTACATCGTCAAGATAATACTACACGTTCACAGAACAATGCAGTCCCTTTCTTGACCAGGAAACTATTATAATAAAGCACAGAGCCTCTATGGCATTTTATTGTGGTTAACACTAACCAGACCTTCTCAATAAGCCTTACATGAAATATATTAGGTGGAGCATTCCCAGTCAAGGCCCAGGGTCTGCACAACCAGTTTATCTACCCCATTGGATAGATAGGTTGGTCAGAATGGAATACTGATTACTCAGTTTGGACAACAGAAATAGCAGTGATGGAAAATTCACCTGACATGGCTCTGTGCCAACAGGTAAAAATAAATCCTAATAGCTCTGAGAACTGCTTAGCTCATTTCTGCTAATTAAATAAATATTTTTCTCATGCCGTCTCATTCCCAGGCTGACAGGGTTGGCCCTGGATTTCTGGCACTCCACTGCAACCTTTTCCCTGAAAGGCAACAAAGAGACAACAGACGATAAATGGAATTCTTAAAGTAAGAATGAAAGCAAGTCTCCAAAACAGGAGTTAAAAGGCTGATGTACTCACCCCCTTAGGCAAATGTAGTATATTTTGTTAGGGTGTGTAGCCAGAGAATTTTTTTAAAAGGCAAACACATGTCGAAGACTCGGTAATAAAAGGATATTATTTTTATTCATTTTATTCAGGTAAACCAATGAAAATTGAAACTTAGCTAAATATTTTTCAAATTATTATGCTCTACTTTAGAAATACAACCTTAAACACGAGACATAGGACATATGTGTTGCCCATGTAGGTTTTATGTATGTCCACATGAGTTGAATAAATGCAGTTCATGGGGAGATATGAATAGATATCACTGGAATTTCTACCATCCCTCTCTAAAAAAGATGCTGATTCTACCTGGAGAGGAACAAAAGATTGGGGTCATGAGGCTGGTCAGTTTGCTCCCCTCACCTCAGAGCAAACTTTAGACTAAAATATCGGCTACCTGCCCCTCCTTCTCCCAAATAAGCCACTTTCCTGGTCATTATCCCTTAAGAGGAAAAACAGCCCCAAGCTATATCTAAATTCTAGAAGTTGCCAAACTCATTTGGCCTACAGCCCCCTTCAAAAAAAATTGCTCAGCAATGAAGAGGTTATCCATAAAGAGGGTTAGGGTTGCTCTGGAGACTCCAAAATACCAACACACCGGGTCCTACCAAATGAATTCGACTCAAGTCTTCTCTCAGCCAAAGAAAAGTAAAATTTATTAAAAGTTTGCTTGCATTAGACACAGAGTAAGTCTGTGCTAGGTCATTCTATGGTGCTCTCACTATTCTGTGGAGCTCTCACAAACATGGAGACAAGATGGGGTCTTATACACAGAAGGTTGTGGGAGGAATCTAGGGATGGTCTAGAGGAGGAATTTGGGGAGGGTCTTCAGGAGAAGTTAATGAGGTCAATGAGTGATTAAGGGTGGGAAGTTGCTGGAGGTTACCTGGAGACTACAGACAATAGTGGGCTAGGCCAGTTCAAGGGTGGATTGATATATATATATATATATGTATTTTTTTTTTATTTTTTTTTGCTTTTTGGAGGGCAATTGCGGTTAAGTAACTTGCCCAAGGTCACATGGCTAGGTTTTTGTTTGTGTGTGCATTAAGTGTCTGAGGCCAAACCGAACTCAGGTCTTTCTGACTCCAGGGCCAACACTCTATTCACTGCGCCACCTAGCCGCCCTGTGGATTGATATTTTGATAGGCTCAAGGGTGGGAAGTCTAGTAACAGAGGAATGCCAAACAGAGGTTTAGGCCCACAATGAAAGGCTTATTGCCTCATGCAAATGCCTCATCAAATGAGATGATCTAATCAAAGTTTGGGGTGGGGGGAGGATTCCCAGAGCCTATACTTCAAGGATTCAAGGACAGGTCAAGGGGGCTCCCAGAGCCCATACCTCATCCAGCACCACCTTGGAAATCTACTTTCTTTAACTTTTAACGACTTTTTAAAAAATGTGTGTCATTTAAAAAAAATAATAATAATTTATTTTTAAAGAATGATGCATCTTAAATTTAATAATTTATTATAAATTTGTGGGGTTTTTCCTGCATTGAAATTTTGATGACACAATGTTACATCATGTGACTGTATAATACCATATGGTAAACAAATCATTACACACACACTTTCTTGCCAATGTATACTGGATTTCCCCACAATGTGCAACATGCTTGGCTACCAACACTTGCTTGTTAAGACCTGTCTGAGTACTTGACCACTGATCCATTATAACTTTCATTTTTGGGGTGGCTAGGTGGGCACAGTGAGTAGAGCACTGGCCCTGGAGTCAGGAGGACCTGAGTTCAAATCCAGATACATAACACTTATTAGCCATGTGACCTTGGACAAGTCACTTAACCCCAATTGCCCTGCCTTCCCCTCTCCAAAAAAAACCCTTGCATTTTTACGTTTGCTTGGAAAATAACGTAATCACTTCTACTTTAACTCTGTTACACAACAGATGCAACATGTGTGAACAGTTTTCAGATTTTTCTTATCTTTTTTTCTTTCCTCATGCTTTCACTACCCCTTATTTTTATTCAATGCCCCACAATTGCACATGGGGCTACTACCGCCCCTTGTATTGTTCCAGCACTTCCCCTTGCCTCCCCTCCCCCTGACACAGTATCACCCACTTTGGGAACCCAGAAGTTCAACTCTCTTCCCACCAAATGCTAGTTACATAAAAGACTGTCACAAATAGTGAGTACCTAGCTAGACAACACAATGGACAGAATGCTAGGGCCTGGAATCAGGTTCATCTTCCTGAGTTCAAATCTGGTCTCAGACACTTACTGTGTGACCCTGGGCAAGTCACTGTTTGTCTCAGTGTTGTCATCTATAAAATGAGCTAGAGAAGGAAATGGCAAATCACTTCAGTATCTTTGCCGAGAAAACCCCAAGTGGGGTCATGAAGATTGAACACAACTAAAAAACAACTAAACAGCAACTGTTTATCCAAGCAGAAAGCAAACAGAACTCAGAGAAGTTATACAAATCAGAATATATGAAACAATACAAAGAGTAGATGAAATCTCTCCCTGAGTGCACTTAGCATAGTGCCTGGCACATGATAAACAGAATAAATACTTCTTGACTGGCTGAGTGAGTGAGACATTTCTGATCATTGGAGAGAGTACCTGATTTTACCCAGGGGAAATTCATTAAAAAGGTAAGCTAGAAATAAAGTGCATTAGCTTGTGTGCAGTGTTCTGTCTCTCTCTCTCTCTCTCTCTCTCTCTCTCTCTCTCTCTCTCTCTCTTTCTCTCTCTCTCTCTCTCTCTCCCTGTCTCTGTCTCCCTCTCTTTCTATTTCTGCTCCATCTCTGTCTCTCTCTCTCTTTGTCTCTCTCCTTCCCTCAAAAGGTATAGTGTGTGCCCTCTTCTGAAGCCAAAAGCATGAAAAAGCTTTCTCTTCTCCAGTGCTCCCACCAATTCTGACCCTCATGCAGGTATGTAGTGTCAAGTAATCATTCTCTCCATTAATCAGGAGAATCTTTAAAAAAAAAAAAAGAACCAAGGTTTAGAAGCATATCCTGTGTGTACCCCACTTCTCCATTCTCATTGCCTGCTAGACTTCCAAAGACACACTTCTACTCTCGTTCTTGCTCACAAACTCAAGCATTATTTACAAAGCAGCATCATAATACAAGCTCATGGGAAGGGAGGAAGGGAGGAAGGAAGAAAAGAAGGAAGGGAAGGGAGGGAGGAGAGGTGGGAGGGAGGGAATGAATTCTGATCTGGGCTTGACTCATCCCAGTTCCATGGTAGTTTAGATTTAATATTAGAACAAAATGAGATACTCGTAGGTCATTCAGCAGTTAATGAAAAGAAATTCACTTAGCAGTAGCAGGAAAAGGCTATTAAACTAGGCATTGAGGATACCTCAATCAATAGATTCACCTGAAGAAATGCTCCCTTACCTGAGTTGTCCATTGTCCATTGTCCACCAGTCAAGCATTAGATATGGTTCCTGTAGCATCTCGTGACTGTTTTATACTCAGGAGATGAGAAAGTCATGTCAACAGTTTGAGCCATTAGTCCTCTAAGCCAACCAAATCTTGAAGATGTTCTCAGTAATTTAGTCCAATTTGCGTGGGATCAGGAATTAAGATATTTCTCCTACCATGCTCCATGCTTGGTGGTAAGGTCTTTAAGGTCTCTTCAACCTCTTAAATTACTTTAGGGATGTTAACTGGTCAACCCTGACCTCCTAAATTCAAGAAGCCTGAGAAAGGTATCTCTAAAAGAGAAAGAGTAAAACTAAAATCGAAACATAGCAAAAAGAAAGCAAATCAAGCAAGGTAATAAGTCCCTGAAGAAGTGGCTAAATCTGGGAGAATCCCAGAAATGACCAAATTTCAGGTCTAAACAATCAGGTCCATGTGGTGGGCCATGTCAGATCTTTGCATTTATAGCAGGTCTCTCAATGTAAAAAGACGACCCCAAGCACAAGCAGCACAGGGCTATAGCAAAGATGATGACACTTCCAGCAATCACCAAGCCTCATCACAAGGGAGAGAAAATTGTCCTATGTGCACACCTACCTAGTGTTCTCTGGTCCATCATGCAGGACCTCCTCCTCCAGAAACTTCAGCAAGGGAAGGAGGATATAAAATCTTCACCCCATGAGAGGTCTCTGAGAGACCACCCCTCTTCTGTGGAAGCTGGTTAGATACTTTCAACTGTCAGGCTGATGTTTTGTATAGTGCCATGTCATTTTTACTAATGCACATTTGGTTCAGGGTTTTTTTTTGTTTATTTTAGACAGTACTCTAAATGGGTTACCTGAGACATCAGGAAAATCACCCGTATTTAAAACATTGACATTGTGTTAATGTTATGTATTTATAAAGGTTTCAAGCTTACTCTAGAGGATTTTTTCAAGAGACTGCAAAAAGTTTCAGTTCAAAGGGGGAATGTCACCCCATTCCTGCCTAGGTGGAATCAGGTCAGTTCCCTAAAGGACAGAACTGAGATGCTGCATATTGTGAACTCGTAAGGAGGAGGGACTTCTTTAGATTTGGAGAGCCTACTGGGATAAGCAGAAAAGTGATCAAAAAGAGGCAAGTGTAAACCTTTGAAAGGAACACTAGAGATCTCCCCTAAGCTGCAGACATCTCCCTTGATTCCCAGTTACTGCAAGTAACTAGTAACAAATAACAAGACTAGTAAGATAGATCTTCTCTCTTCCCCTACCAGATAAGGCTATTTTCTTTCCCTGGTTGATCCAAGATCTTACCTAGATTCCAAAGAACTCATTTACTCTTGAATATTCTGTCCTCTACTCTAACCTCTATAACTTCCTCAATTTCTGTTTACTTTTCACTTTGATAACAAATTTTATTAGTTATTCACAATTGTCATGTGTATAACCAGTATTTATTCGGAGGGAGCTACATTGGTGAAATTAAGTGAAGCGTTCCTTTTATTCTAAACCCCTATCATACCACTAGACTACAAATACCTAATATGAGGTAGATAGATATACATCTAGCCCAAACCCCCTTCAAGATAGACAAGGGAAGGAGTAGCTGTTGCCCAGCCACTGCTCTCCTTGTATTGACCCAGGGGAGTGAAGTTGTATGAAGTTGGCCGTGAAAGGGATTCCTTGGAGAGAGCTTAATATAGCACTTCCACTGTGCCTGCTCCAGCACTGGGATGGGCATGGAGCTTGTTTACCTAATTGTTCAACCTCCGTTTTGAGGAAATTCCCAAGCCAACCACGTTCACGACATTCCTTCCCTGGCTTCACTTACTCTAGACTTTTCTATCATGTTCCCCCACCCCCTCAACTCCAACTCTCAGCTCCTTTTTATGTATTGTCATTCCCGTTAGAATTTAAGCTCTAAGGGCAAAGATTTCTTTTTTACTGTATTATTTTCCTAGTTCTTAGTACAGAGCCTAGACATAGGCTTGATAAACACTAGGTGATAATTTCTCTTGCTCCCTACAAAGATGAAAATTGTAGTGTCCCATGGAGATGGGGTAGGCCAGATACCAGACCAGATATCTGTCTATCCATGCCACATATGGGCTAGCCATATTTATACTAAATAGAAGTATCCACACATCCTTATTAAAATTATATGCAAAAGAAATATGAAAGGCAAGAAAGTTTATAAGAGAAGGAAAATATTATTTACAAGTTGGGAGAGGGGGAACAGATCATAAAAGGGATAGTCCCTGAAATATGTATGCCTTGAAGGAAGAGATTGTAATAGGAATGGGAATTTGAAGATCTTCCCTGCCCCTTAATAGACCTAAGGGAGTTTGAAGACCTCCCCTGCATTAAAAGTAAACTCTGCCTCCCCAGTAGGTGAATGTAATCACATGGAGCCTGTGGTGAGAGGAGTTTGCTGAAGGCAAGCAGAGCCCACCAGAAGCTGGGAATCAGAGCCAGAGAGACAGTGGGAGAAAGAGGAGGTTGAGGCAAGGAGATAGAGAGGTTTGTGAGTAAATAGTGATCTAATATTGCTTTGTGGGGAGGCTAAAGGATGCTGTGACTCTCAATGTCATTATGACTTCTGAACATCTTTGGTACTATGATGGTATCAGCTTACTGGTTTTGGGATTCAGCTTTCTGGTATCTAAATAAATGTTTCAGTTCTGTCCTCTATATGGAAAGTTTGGTATATTTTGCGATCGGATGTCATGCAATATTTATAGTCGTGGTCTTTATCATGATCATGGACACTATAAATATGGCATTGGCGCTACAGAGATGGAGGTAAAATAAGCAACCAATTAGAAATGATTTATTAACTACTATGTGCCAAGAGTTATGTATAGTTGCCAGAGCAGTATGCACAGCCATTGGGATGATCCTACATATCCTGCTCTAAAGAGTACATACCCCAGGCCCTTTCTCCTTGGACTCTATCTATTGCTTATATTCTTATAGGCCAGGAATAGTTTCTAGGTACAGGATTGTAGCACAAAGCTTACAGTGGTTTGAGGCACCATCACCCTCTCCCAGGAATGTCTTTGCTTCAGAGGTCCTGCTGGTTTCATGCACATTTAGTAGAGTTTGTATTGTCTTCCCTGGCATGACCCCTCTCCCCAGGGCTCACAAGCTTCAAACCTGTCATATTTATTTTTGTATCTTCTCTCTCCCACTCACCCAGGACTGGGTCCTGCGCAGTCCCACATCATCTGGTGACACAACACAAAAAGACCAGTCACAGAAGAAAAGACAATTTGTAAAAGATTTGAGAGTTTTAGTAGAATGCAAGCTCAAAATGAATAAACAGGGTAATGTGGTAACAAAGGCCAATGCAATCTTGGACATCCTTAAAAGAAATATAGCTTCCAGGAATAAGGAGGAGATAGTCCTGCCCTTGTCAAACACACCCAGAGGATTGCACTCAGTTCTAGGCATTACAGTTTGAAAAGGATATTGATAATCTAGAAAGCAACTAGAGGAGGGTAACCAGGATAGTTCCAGAAGGGTCTTGAATCTATTCCATAAAATCTGTTGGAAGAATTAGCATTATTTACTCCAAAGGAGAGAAAACTTAAGGAGAGCAATGGTAATTGTCTTCAAGTGTTTGAAGGGCTTTTCACGTGTGAAAACGATTAATATTGTGCTGCTTGGCTCCAGAGACCATAAGAAACAATTGGTGGAAGTTACAAATGGTAAATGTAAACTTGGAGTCAGGGGGAAAATACTTGCTAGTAATTAGAGCTGTCCTGAAGTGAGATGGGCTCTTAGAGAGTGACACATTCCCCTTTTCTGGAGATCTTTAAGTAGAGACAGGGTGACCATTTTGGGGGGATACTACAGGAGGATAATCAATCTAGAACTGAAAGAGACCTTAGATGCCATCTAGCCCAATCCCCTCATTATACAGATACGGAAAGTGAAATCTAGGAAGGTTAAATGACTTGGCCAAGTTCACACTTCAGAGGCAGGGCTTCTGACACCAGAGCCAATGCTCTTTCAAATGCACCATATTTTCTATATGGGTTGGATTTGTATGGATTGGTTTGAATCCCTTCTTTTCCACTATCTGGATGACTTTGGGCAAGTTGACCTATCTGGGTCTTAGTTTCCTCAGCTTTCAAATGAGGGAGTTGGAATAGGTGACTTTTAAAACCCTTTATAGTTCTGTCTAGGAATATACAAAGTTCAGGGTTTTTTATCTAATATCCAGCTTTCTGTGAGTCAAACATCAGAAGGAGACTGTATTGTATTTACTCCACTCCTTGACTTGATTCTAATAGGAACAGCTGTTGGGGAATAAAACAGCTGAACTTTAACTTTACAAGAATACCTCATTCCGAGTATCCTTTATGGGACACCCTGAATCTAAAAGAAACTGTGGGCACCCATCTGCCTGCTAGATATTTTATCATATATTATTTTTTCATTTTGCTGATTATGTTTTTTTCAAAATTGTAGCCACCACATCAGGGTTAAGAACCTTTTTTATGTCAGGGACCCATTTGGTAATCTTCTCAGAATGATGATGATGATTCAGTATTAAAGGAAATTTAATTTCCTTTAATTTCCGATAACAGTTAGTGAAAATAAAGATATCATTGTGTTGTTTTTTTTCAATCCAAGTTCATGAACCCTCTGAAATCCATCCTCATGGGGCCATGGATTCCAGGTGAAGAACCCTGCACTAAGGGTTCTAATAAGTTAGGTTTGTGGCCTGATGAGGAAGCTATAAGGGCATAGGCTCACAGAAATTCTGCCCTTGAAAGCATAGTTGTGAAACATTTGAATAGCTCAGGATGATACTGCCAGTTAGAAAGAAAAATCTTCCTAATAACGGGCTAGGATGGGGGGAGATCCCAGAAATATGAAAGACCACTCTCCCCTGTGTGGTTCCTTACTGTCCTCTAGTACTGTGGACAAAAGGACAAAAGGAAATCCAAAGGAAAGTGTCAACCACAGGTGTTTGAGGTGTAAGACTACAACCTCAGATGCAGTCTTTGACAGACCCTAGAAATGGGTGCCAATTGTACCCATCTTAAGTAAGGCCAAGGAAAGGAATAAGGCTTTCCACCCAATTCCTGATATATATATTTTCCCTCAGTGTAACAGATCCCCCAGAGGAATGTGTGGGGAGAGGAGGAGGGAGACAAGAAGTCTTAGACCTTGCCATGTTAGCTTTTGACATCCCGGTCCCCGTGTGGAAGGTACAGATGTTCCCATGGCTGCTGCCATGCTTGCTTTATGTGTTGGAGAAGTCCCATTCCCTCTTTCTTTTCTCCTTGTTCTCTTTCTTCTCTCAAGAGATTCTTAAAACTTCTGTTATAGGGGAAAGCCCCACCCTCTAGTGCTCATTTCCCATTACCTCCCATTCTTCCCATGTCAGAACAAAATAGAATTCCTAAGGTCTTTAGAAACTTAGTGCCCCCACCTGCTGCAAGACATCCAGGACTGTTATACAGCAAAATACCATATACTATCCAAGCATGTATGCTTTTTCCCATGAAAGCCCGACTCCATTATGCCAAGGTCACATGAACAAGAATCAATTAAATTTTGCAATTTGGGAGGAGGCAGTTTCTATGAGATAGGTATTGTTCAGTCATGTCCAACTCTTCTATTCTTGGCAAAGATAAAGGAGTGATTTGCCATTTCTTTCTCTAGCTCATTTTACAGATGAGGAAACTGAGGCAAAGTTAAGTGACTTACTCAGGGTCACGAAACTAATAGTGTCTGAGGCCAGATTTGAACTCAGGAAGATGATAACAATCATACCTACTTAGATTAGTAAGATTTGTGGTCCTCCAGGGAGAGGCAGAGCTAGGAGATAGGCTTCCCACTCTTCAGGAACCATAGAGAACTTGGCACTTCTTCAGTCTTCCCCAGAACATAACTGTCTAGGGACTGGGACCTCTCAGAGCTTGATAAAATAGAATCAGATAAGCGACTAAAAATACTACTAGCAACCCCTGGTGGTTAAACATGGCTCACAGACTTTAACTGGGGTTGTTAAAAGAAGAGTAGCACTGAGTTGTGAATAGAGAACTGACCTGAGAGCAAGGGAGAGCTAGGTTCAAGTCCTACTTCTGAAATATATTGCCTGTGTGATTAAGGGCAAATCACTTAACCTCTCAGTGCTCTAGGCAACTCGCTTAAATTGCAAAAAAGGTACCAACCTGCATCAGTAGAGGGAATTTCCTCATGTGGGAGTTCCCTATAGCAACGAAATCACATGTCCTATCTCTTTCCCTTTCACTATTTAAGGAGAAGGAAGAATATCTACTATTGAATGCACTATTGGGACCAATCTTCCTTTGGGAGCAGAATTGTCTTTTCCTGGGGGAAAGAAACTCAAAAAAAAAACAAAACCTGACAGCCTGGTAGGGGCATAACTGCAACTGTGTAGGGTCTCCTCCCTTGTGTGTCCTTTTCTATGAGCTGATCAGTCAATGAAATAGAGTGGGAGTGGGGTTAGCAGATCATGCATACTCTCTTTCATCCTTTTTCACCCTCAGAATCTTGTATGCTGTGACTGTGGTTGGTATTCCTTTCTTTCTTTTTTTTTAAAGCAGGGGTTTTAGTTCACCAGAAAGGCAAGATTGTGAGTAATCTAACATACAGATTGTTCTCTAGAAGTCTATTTAAGGAATCTAGACATTCTGAAATGGCACTTAGGGAGTGGATTTTTATAACCAAGGATGCCAGTATATGCTGACATATATTTTAGAAAAACCTCCAAAATCCAAGTATTTACTGAGAGGGAGGAACCTAGGAAGAAACTGACTTACAGGGCTTTAGTGATTAAAATAATGACCTGTCAAGGATTCATGACTTAGTTCTTTGGGAGAATCCCCACCCTATTTCAGCAAGTGTTTTGGGCAAAATTCTAGGGCCAATAACCCATCCTCTATCACCACCACCCCTACAACCAAGATAGGGTAAAACTTTGGGGAGTCCCTCCTCTTTCATACATACTTCTTAGGAGCCACACTTCTGTGATTTCTTTTCCCTCTCAGTAATTTTCTCCCTTAGGCCATTAAGACTTCAGTCTGTTTTTCTATATTTTTCCTGTCTGTCTGTTTGTTTGTTTGTTTTGGGGGGTGTCATCTGTGTTCTCTTTTGCAACATGGCTTATATGGAAATATGTTTTGCCTGACTGCACATATGTAATCTATATCAACATGCTTCCCTTCTCAAGGAGTGGGGAGGGGAGGAAGGGAAGGAATTAGGAACTCAAAAATTATTTTTAAAAAGATGTTAAAATTATGTTTATGTGTAATTGAGTAAAAAATAAAATAAAAATATGACTTCAGCTTTTTCTTTGAGATTCTTCCCCTTGGAGATGGTAGACAATTGTGTAAGAGTCTTGGGTTACTGATTACACTTCCATTTTATAAATTTCAGTGTCAGTCAATAAGTCAATTAAGTGCTAACCAGTTGCCCATGTTTTAATTGATAAATTTTCACCCACCATGGCTACAGTGCACCTTCTACTCTCTGGACTTTGAGCTGCCCCACTCCTCTTCTGCCTCCTAAATCCCTCATCCTCTTGCTCCACCTGTCTCCTATTCATCAAGATAGCCCAAATCATCTGCTCTTCTGCCTTCTTTAGGAAGATAGGAAGCTTATAGGGGTATATTACTCTTCCCTGAAGGCTTGCCAAGCTCTCCTCATCAACTCAAGATATGGAGTCATTCTCTACTCCCTTTCCCAACTCTCTTAGGGAAAAAAGAGTTCTGACTTTATGTTTCTAGGAAATAAGGAAGGCCACATTTCTGTGATTTTTTATACTAAGAACGTCTTATACTAATGGCTTGTATTTAGTTATGTAATACTTTTAAGTTGACGAAGCACTTTCCTAACAATAATTCTGTGAAGAATGTAAGTGTGGGCATTATTATCCCTTTTTTATAGATGAGAAAACTGAAGCCCAGAGATGTGAAGTTATTGACCATAATCACACAGCAAATAAGCATCAGAGTCAGGTTTTAAAACCAGATTACCTCTCTCCAAATCAGAGCCCTTTTCTGCTATACCAAGCTGCCTGTGAAGACAACAGGATATATCTCACTCTATTCCCACAAAGAAAAAGGTGAATTAGAGATGTTGAAATCTGATAATGCCAAAATTGCTAAAGACTGAGCAAATGTTACAGAAAGGGTATAGTACTCACCCTGGGCCCCTCCATTTTCCTTCCTTTTGACTCTGAGATGTTGTTGCTAGGGCAAGACTTTGCTATATCTGTCCTAAGAACATTTAACGTAGAGGGTGATCTCTCACTTTAAAGATCAAATTTACATGACAGTAATCAAATCCTATAATCTCCTGGTTTACCAGTTCTTCCACCATTTCCCGCCAGTCCATCCCCTAGCCTGAGATCCACTTGTCTTACACAACTCTTGTCTCCTTCATTGTGTTTATTTAGTGAGAAGGAAGCAACATAGCACCATGGAAAGAGCCTCAGACTTGGAGACAAAGGGTATAAATTCTAAATCTGGAAAGGACCTTAAAAATCATCTCTTAACCTCTTCATTTTACCTTTCAAGAAACTGAGGCCCAAAAAATGAAATTTCCTGCCCAAGATCACCTGAAGGCAAGACACATTATACATTATTTTAAAGCTTACAAAATACAACCCTTCAAAGTTAACATCACAAGTATTATTATTCCTATTCTTTCAACAAAATCTATATCTGTGATTTCATCAGTATAGGGAATTCCCAGAGAGGAAGCACCTCCCACCAAAGCAGACCAGCAACTATTCTGCAACTTGTAGTCCTAGAGCACATCCCATGGGGGCACCATGAGAGTGCCCAGGATCATACAGACAGTACATATTAGAGACAGGCCTTGAACCCAGCTCCTCTTACTTCTGAGGACAACTTTCTCTCCACTATGCCATGCTATTCTTGTACTACAGATGGATAAACTGAGACTAGGAGAGGTTAAGTGACTTACATCAGATAAACAGATGGATGGATGGATAGACAAAGTGTTTATTAATTGTTTTGCTATGTACCAGGCTAGGTATTAGAGCAAAGATTTGAATTCACATCTCCTGGTTTCTGATCCAGATTCTTTCCATTAAACTAAACTGCCAGTAATCAATAGAAAGCAGATCTGGGAAGCAAACCTAGGCCCTCTAACTCCAAAATCCAATACTCTTTTCACCACATCATGTTGTTTGCTCCAAGTCAGAAGATTGGAGTTTGAGTCATGGCTTTACCTATTATTAGCCAAATTACTTAATCTCTCAACTGTAGCTTCATCTTCTATAAGATGGAGATAATATCTATGCGAACTACTCCACTAGGTTGTTTTGAGGACATGAGATTCTCATCTGTATTAAAGGGTTGGTAAACTTTGAAGTGTTGGGAAAGCTATTATCATCAACATGGAAAGTCTCTTGAAAGCTTTCTATCAGACACTGGTTCACAAGCACAGGCATGTCCAGCCACCTCATATTAGTCAAGATAATGAGGTCAGCTTCCACACTTGGAGGAGTGGCAAACACAATTCCAGAGTTTATCTTCTTTCTAAAGCTAGGCATGCTCTTTGACTACTGGGTCAAGGTCAGGACAAGAAAGCCCTTTTGAGAGGAGGAAATGAGTAACCTGCCTTTAGGCCCTCTATTTCAAGTAGGGTAGGAGACCTTCATACTTTACCATCTTCAATAAAATGGAGTAGAACCTGAACTCTTCAAAACAGAGATGGGAGCTAATGGCCTTAAAAGCGACTATTTTTTTTCCTATTAAAAGCAAAAATAGTTGGGGTGAAGAGAGCAGAGGTGGAGTTGGGTTTTCAAACAAAACACAGACTGAGCTTTCACTAGTCTCACATCACCTGGCAGTACAACACAGAAATGCCAGTCTCAGAGGAAGAGGGTGGAACATTCACTTTGAAATGGAGCCCATACTATCTCCTCCCTGTGCACAGATTACCAGGCACAGGATGCTGAGGGTACAAGGCAGAGAACTTGGCTCTGCTAGCTTGTTTCCATTAGACATGGACGGGGTTGGGGGAGAACACAGCTAGAGTTAGAAAAAGCTCAGTGTGTGAGGAACTCCAAGATTTTACTCCAATCCAGATTCACGGGGCAAATTCAGTTCTGCTATGATTGGAGGCTCTCATCTTTAGTGTCTGTCATAGGACACAAAAAAGCCCATGGTGAGAGAGGGAATTGTACAGTCACAGAGGTTTTTTATCTGGAAAACTCCAGGGCTGGGAATACTTATTCTGACATTCAAACTTTACATAACTTAACAATATTTAATTCTGGTGAAGGGGAGGAAAAAGGCATTTATTACATGCCTACTATTTGCCAGGCACTGAGCTAAGCCCTCTCCCCTTTAATATGATTGATTGGTTTGTCTCTGAGTGTATTTGGAGAGGTTTCATCACTATCATCCCTCTTCAATTCCCGAATAATCTCGGGCACAACAAAGTGAAATTATTCTGTGTGCTTCTCTCAGAAGAGGGGACTGATCAGCTCTCTGTGGACTATCACTGATTGTGCTAGAGATAACTCAGGGATATGTAAATGCACTATCTTTAATGTAGCCCATAGCTCAGGAGACCCTAAAAATGTAGAGATATGGGTTCAAACAGACTCAGATGGATGTATACATTTGTGTATATAGATAGATAGATAGATAGATAGATAGATAGATAGATAGATAGATAGATAGATAGATAGATATAGATATATATCTATATATAGATATATAGATATATATCTATATATAGATATATAGATATATACCAAGGTGCCCCTACCTCCAATGAAGGAAAATGTAGCTTTTCTCTCTGAAACTCTGGAGATACCTCTATGACAAAATTTAGGTATGCTTCATCCCTAGGATCTCCCAAAAAGGGAAATATAACAGGGTGGGTTTTTTTAAGCTATTTAATGTATAATATGGCTATCAGAAATATTTTCTCTACTGCAGAAAGTGAGTGAGATACAAAAGAACTAACAGGCACATATGGACAAATACAGAAAGACATCTCAATTAAACCATATTACTCATTATATTTCTTCTGATAGGGAGTATCTTTTGTGGGACTGATGGACAAATACAGGGAAGTCTGAGTCTTAGTGAAATTATAAGCTTTAATGGCTTAAAACTGCACTGAGACTTTAAGGATACCCTGTATTTCACATTCCACTCAAACTCATGCTTTCTGAGTCACTCACAAGTTCCAGATCTCCTGGTCAGCGTTAGTCTTTCAGCTACAGTGTAATCCTAATGGTGGACATTCTCTCCTCTCAGAACTCTTTTCCTTCTTGATGACCTAAATCCTGAACTGTCAACACATGAGGGTACCTCCAAAATAGTGGTATATTTACAAATGATCCTAGGGTGATAGGCCTATTTTTTGTCCACTCATTGTGACAATCAAATTACATCAGTTAATCAGAATCAGTGTCTATATCCTTTTTTTCCTAACCATATCTCATTTTTCAACATCAATAATTTATTTAAATAGGTCAAATTGAGCCGTTTAAATGATATCCCATATCTTTATTTCATTTTTTATTCTTTCTATTACCTTTACACTAATTTTGATCTTTTCTGTAAGAAACTGATTATTTGACTTTACTCAAAAACATAATTCAGGAATGACTCCCATATAATAAGATATAAGTCCTTTCCTGTCTGCTAAAATGCAATTAATTTCATTTTTTTGTAATGTTATTCAGTGCTCAGCACATCCAATGCCTTCCAGTTCTTTATGTCAAGAAAGCATTTATGATATATAGATTTGAGACTTCAAATCTTTAGTCCCTCTCCTTCTTCCTGATCCACATTTTCTAATATACTTTTTGCCAACCTAGGCTTTGCATTAAAGTCACCAAGTATCAGAGGATATGTCATAATTTTTAGTATTTTATTGAGTTCTTTACAGATTTTCTTATATGTACATAACCTCACCTGTGAGGTCCGATAAGAAAGTGGGCTTGGTTCTAAAATTCTATCCAGCACCAGGGACAAAGCTAAAGAATCAACCAGCTTCAATAATATCACAGTAAAGCTTCCTGGATACCAAATTCCCAGTCTTAACATTGCCGAGGAGAACTTTATCTCCTAATGGCTTGCTGAAATTCTTTAATGGAGTTTCTAGGAGTTGATAATGATATGTTCACTTTTCTCTCTTCTTGGGATTCAGGGAATCTTCTCTAGCTTCCTCTAACCTTTAACCTCATCTCCTGGTAAGGGGTAAAATTATTACAGGGATAAGGAGGAAAAGCGTTCTTCTTTCTCCTGGTCCAGTTCTCTTGCCACTGCACCATAATCCCTTGCACATTACATGCTAACAAGTGGCTAATCTATCCTTCCTAAGCATAGGAAAATAACTTCGATAATTTTGCAAATTTTCTTTTGTTATTATGAACTTAATAAACATTCTCATTTCAATATACAAAGAACAGAAAGGAGAATTCTATGTGAAACTGTGTATGTAACAGTGGCCATTCCTTAGAGCATGCATAGGGAGCAATGTTGCCTCTGGCCCCTTTCAGTGACATATGATTCCTGGCTAGGGTATTTCCCATGGAATGTTGAGCAAGTGCATTGGACATTTCCAGTGAAACATGTACTTTGGATTCCTGACAAAGGGTATGTGCAATCTAAGGCTTGTGGCTAGTCTATCTGCCATGCTCCTAACCTTTATCTTTACCTCTTGCCCAAGATAGTGGGTTGCTTCAAGGATAATTGGCCATTGAACAGCAAGATGTACTAATTCAATATACATTAAAGAGAAAACAACTTCCACTCTCATTTTCTTCTTCCTCTCTTCTGAACTTGTGACTTGAGATTTGTGGCCCTCCTTTGAACTTCCATTGAAGAAGAGAAGGGAATTTCTTCATTGCAACTATTAAATATAGAATTAGAATCTAGGATTATAACTGAGATCTTCCTGACTTCAAATCCAGTGAGCTGCCTTTATTTGTGAGTCTTTTGTTTTGTAGAAAATCAATCAGTCTGACGTACATTGTACACTAGGCACTTTTCTAAGAAGTTATCCTATTAATCACTTTTTGGGAAGGCTCTAGACATGAGTCAAATCTAAACTTTGTCTAAGCAATCACTCCCAGAATTGTATTCTGTGGTGGTGGTGTAATGAACCAGAGAATCCTGACCCCTCTCTTTAAGGGTCAGACTCTAAATCCTGTCTGTGTGAGTTCAGGGTTGGGATCACTTAGTGGAAGAGTGTGTCTTTTACATGTATAATTTTTTAAATTGTGTATTAAATGGTAACAGAACTGCCCCCCTTGTTTGTGACCCATTCAGAACACTCCTCTGTTCTCTTTCTATAATATGTTATGAATGAAAATCCCAAAAGACAAAGTTTCTGGGTAATTGATAATCAATTTATTAATTAGGCTAGCCAGCAATCAATAAATTGATGTTCAGTAGCTTCTCTTGGTAACCAAATACACTAAGGGAGACCTTGAAATGCTTTAAATTCCTTCTGAAGGGAATTTTTCCTTGACAAATAAAAATCAATGCTGATTTATGGACATTTAAGGAAGAGGTGGGCTAAAAGGCTTAAACTTCTGCTGAGAAGTATCTTGATCGTGAGACTGAGCACCTCAGGGCATCTGGGCAGCAAAAGCCATTCCATCCAGACCTCTACAGTTTTCTCCTTCATGATCTGGGTTACTCTACTCTCTAATGGAAAGGATCAAGGACAAGGGGTTTTTCCCCTGGGTAAAGGCTTGCCCAGACTGGATTCTGTTTATACTCTAAAGAGAAATTGGTCTCCCATTTGGGTGGGGTCCCACCTAACTAACAGCATGTGGCTTGAGGGCTAGGAGAATTTCATCAGTCAGTCACACCCTTCAGAGGCTAACTGACCTTTTCTGGGGTTGGGTCTTAACAGAAATGAGAAAAAAAAAAGGGTAGATCACAAAATTAATTATCAATTATTAATATGATAGTATAATATTAATTTCTTCCAAGCACAAGTCTAGCCATGTTGATACCCTATTTAATGAACTCCATTTGCTTCCAATCACCTCCAGGATCAAATATTAACTCTTCCGTTTGGCATTAACACCCTTTATAACCTTGTTCCCTCCAACTTTTTCATTCTTCCTACACCTCACACCTACTCCATCCCCCCCAACGCCCCCCGCCCCGCCGTGTATTCTGCCATGAGTGACGCAGGCCTTTTTGCTTTTCACTGGATGTCCCCCATGTCTGGAATGCTCTCCCTCCTTGGCTCTGCCTCTTGGCTTCCCAGGCTTCCTTTGAGTCACAACTAAAACACAACTTTCTCAGGAAGTCTTTCCTTATTGAAGAGGTTACCCATGAAGAGGGTTAGGGTTGCTCTGGAGACTCCAAAATACCAACACCAGGTCCTGCCGAATGAACTTGATTCAAGTCTTCTCTCAGCCAAAGAAAAGTAAAGTTTATTAAAAGTTCACTTGCATTAGACACAGAGTAAGTCTGTGCTAGGTCATTCTATGGCACTCTCACACACGGAGACAAGATGGGGTCTCATATACAGAAGGTTGTGGAAGGAATCCAGGTGTAGTCTAGAGGAGGAGTTTGGGGAAGGTCTTCAGGAGGATTTGATGAGGTCAATGAGTGATAAGGGTGGGAAATTGGTGGAGGCCACCTGGAATCTACAGACAATGGTGGGCTAGGCCAGTTCAAGGGTTGATTGATTTTTTTTTTTTTTTTTTTTTTTTGCTTTTTGAAGGGCAATTGGAGTTAAGTAACTTGCCCAAGGTCACATGGCTAGGTTTTTTTGTTTGTGTGTGCATTAAGTGTCTGAGGCTGGATCCCAACTCAGGTCCTTCTGACTCCAGGGCCAATGCTCTACTCACTGTGCCACCTAGCCACCCCTGGTGGATTGATATTTTGATAGGCTCAAGAGTCGGATGTCTAGTAACAGAGGAATGCCAAACAGAGGTTTGGGCCCACAATGTAAGGCTTATTGCCTCATGCAAATGCCTCCTCAAATGAGACAATTTAATCAGAGTTCAAGGGGGATTCCCAGAGCCTGTACCTCATCACTGATCCCCCTTAATTCTAGGGCCTCATCTCTATTGCCTATCTCCAACTTATCCCATATATACCTTGTTTGTATCTAGATTTTTACATGTTGTCTCCCTCTTTAGACTGAGCTCCCTGAGGGCAGAAATTATGTTTTGCCTTTCTTTGTATCCCCAATGTTAAGGACAGTATCTGGCACATAGGAGATACTAGATAAATGCTTGTTGACTCCTTTTTGATGAGGTATGAGCTCTGGGAGCCCGCTTGACCTCTCCTTGAATCCTTGAAGTACAGGCTCTGGGAACCTCCCTAGGACTCTTGATTAAATTGTCTCATTTGATGAGGCATTTGCATGAGGCAATAAGCCTTACTTTGTGGCTGGGTCCAGACCTCTAGCCTAGCCCTCCATTGTTCATCTACTTCCCACCCTTGAGCCTATCAAAATATCAATCCACCCTTGAACTGGCCTAGCCCACCATTGTTTGTGGTCTCCAGGTGGCCTCCAGCTGACTTCTCACCCTTAATCACTCATTGACCTCATTAACTGCTCCTGAAGACCCTCCCCAAACTCCTACCCTAGACCACCCCTAGATTCCTCCCACAACCTTCTGTATATAAGACCCCATCCTGTCTTCATGTTTGTGAGAGCGCCTCAGAATGACCTAGCACAGACTTACTTTGTGTCTAATGCAAGAGAACTTTTAATAAACTTTACTTTTCTTTGGCTGAGAGATTTGAATCAAGTTCATTCAGCAGGACCCTGTATGTTGGTATTTTGGGGTCTCCAGAGCAGCCCTGATCCTCTTAGTAGGTAACCTCTTCACTTTCTGTATATTTTTCAACTGTTTCATTGACACTCTTTTTCTTTTCTTTTTTGATATAACTGTCATATCTCCAGTTGTCCTTATCTATATCTTGCCAATGGACCCAGATGGCTCCAGCGGAGAAAGTAAGGCTGGTGACTTTGCACAGCCCTCCCTGACTTAAATCCAATACCCTTGCATTTCATGGCACCACCTCCCTGATGTCATGATCCTCTTCAAGAATGAAGGACAAACAACAATAACTACCCACTAATTCTTCTGCCCAGAACTATTCCCTCCCCAAAAGAAGCCCTCCTTTATAATCAAGCAAAACAAATCAAGACATTGGCTGAGTCTCAAAAATGTACATTTCATTTTGTACCTATTCTATCACCTTTGCAAGAGACAAACATCATAGGATCGTTACTGGAAGGGATCTCATTAGCCATCTATTTAATCTTATTTTACAGATGGGGAAACTGAGACCCAAGGAAGTTAAATGACTTGTCAAAGGCCACACAGGTAGTTAAGGGATGTTATAATTCATCACTACCTCTATCAAAACTTTCAAAAATTGTTTTCTTTTATAGGCACTTGGATATGGAGATCCATCTTGCCCTACTGGAAAGGGGGGATTTGCCCTATTGGAGGAAGAATGGGGGAGGATATAGGAGAGGGCAGATTAGAGGAGGGGGTATTCAGTGGGATCACTGTTCTGGGGTGGCAGATAGGGAAAAGACTGGAAGAAAATTTGTAACTCAAAATCTTGTGGAAATGAATGTTGTAAACTAAAAATAAACATAAAATTAAAAAAAAACAAAAGAAAAAAAGAATAACAAAAACAAAAAGTATAATAAACTAAAAAAAGATGTTCTCTTTTACATTATTACAATCTTTGCATTGATTATTCTTTATATTCTCATTTCACTCTGTATAAGTTCACATGAGTTCTCTAATATTTCTCTGAATTTGTCACAATAATATTCTGTAACATTCACATACCACACTGTGTTTAGCCATTCTTCCAACTAATGGGCACCTACTTTGTTTCCAAGTCTCTCCTACAACAAAGTGTTGTTATAAGTATTTTTAGTTGTGTCTTTGTATGTATGGGGGGGCAGGGGGAGGGAAGGCCAGTTTGGTTGGATTTAGTAGCATATAGTAAGGATGGAAAGATGGCCCAGGTTGTAAAGGGCTTTTAAATCTCAAAATGAGTTTATATTAATCCTGAAGTCAATAGAAGCCACTGGGATTTATCAAGAAAGGGGTTGACCTGTGTCAGACTCATGTTTTAGGAAGACAACTTTGGCAGGTATATGAAGGATGGATTAGAGTAGAGAAAAGAGCAAGGCAGAAAGATGTAATAGGAGTCCATTACAATAGTCCAAGCAAGAAGTGAAGAGGCCCTGAATTATGTTGGTGGTGATTTGAATGGCAAGAACCATATGGATCTGAGAGATGTGGACATAGAAACAAGACTTGACAACTACTTGGATACGTGAGGTCTAGGATGAGGAGGCTAGGATGACACCAATGGTATAAACTGGGATGACCAGAAAGAAGACAGGTAGATTTGTGGGGAAAGATAATATAACGGTATCTGTAATGCAAATCACAACGCATCCATATCTGCATGTGCTATACCACCTCTATTTCACCAAAACCAAAAAGGGGCAACAGAGCTCATATTTCCTGGCACCAATCTAGAGCCAAGAGGCACCTGCCAAATCCAGGAAGTGAGAGGGGCAGGGAGATGGAGAAGGCAGTGGCTACACTAGAGAAGGGTACAGGAGAAGGGAGAGCAGCTGCTGCTCTGGGTACCCAAATCTAGTTGTTAAAATTGGTGGAGACAGTCACACAATACACTATTCCATGGGGGGGGGTGGTACTATGTGACTGTCTTCTTGCCTTCTGATTAGTTGATCACCAACCCTGGAGGGTCATGCTATGGACCTCCAGGAGTCCTGGACCCTACGCTGGAAACCTCTGCTACTACCAAAATTAATTACACGCTGTCTGCCCTTTATACATCGTCTTCAATTTCCTTTCTTCTTACCTGTAATGGTTCTGGAGCCACCTAGGAGAGCTGGGGCAATTTATTTAACTTCCTTGACCCTTGTTTTTCTCATCTGTAAAATGAGAGAGTTAAAGTAAAAGGCCTCTGAAGTCTCTTCTAGCCCTAGAGATAACTAGGAACCCATGGTCTTTTGTTCAAGTTGTTCCCTATACCTGGAATATTCCTCCCCACCTTCACTTGTTGAGTTTCTAACATTCCTTTAAAAAAAAAAAAACAACTCCAGAAGACTTTCCTAATATCCCCATCAATAATAACCTTGGACCTCACACTATTTTTCACCTCAAAGCAGTACAACATGGAAAAAGAGTGCTGAATTTGGGGTCCAAGGACTTGGGTTCAAATCCCCTTCTGTTATTTCCTAGCTGTGTGATGATGGAGAGTTCACTAAACTACTCTGGGTGTGTTCTTCTGTAAAGTGTGAGAGGATTGGAGAAAATATCTTTAAGGTCTCTTCCAAATCTAAGTCTATTCTAAAAAAAAAAAATTGTATGATCCTATATAATATGATTCTATCTAATGTACTTATCTGGTAACACTGTATATTATAGATATATGTATATGGGTCAAGATTAAGTTCCATGAGGATAGGGACTGTCTTACCTAAGCTTTGTATCTTCCTCAAAATTGCTGAATAACAAGGGAGACCTTTTAAGGTAGTAGATTTGAATAGTTGACAGCAGAAAGTCAATTCCCCCTACTCCAGTTTCAGTTGGTAGATTTCTTGGCTCACATCCAATCCCTTACTTCCCTTAACAAAATCCACAGACCTACTGCTCTCACTTTTTCCTCTTTCCCTCTTCCTGAGAAGAGGCCACCCCCCCCCAACCCCCCCAGACAGTTTTATTTTCCTCTTGGCTTGTCTGCAGATATTTATTTCCATTTCCCCTCAAAGGAGGGGGGAAGAGAAAGAGGAAAGGGAGTAGAGTGTGGAGATGGTAGAGAAGGGGAGGGGAACAAAGAGCAGCTGACTGTACCCTCCTATGTTTTCTTTGAAACTTTAATGTTTCTGGCAGAGGGTTATTTATTCCCTTTTTCGAGGTCCTGTCTCTTGTTTCTTATTCTGGCCTTGCTCTGATCCTTAAGCTGATGAACTACACCCCTTTTGTGAGCCTGACTTATGAGTCTGTGTATGAGTCTGACTTAAAAACCTCTGAGGCCCCTTCCAGTTCTCTAATTATGTGATTCTGTGATCTTCAATTCAAAGAAAACAGGAAACAAGCTAATTCCCAAGCTAACTGGTCTCCTTGCATGCTCTAACCATGTACACACACCAATATATAAAAAGATATATTCATAGATCCTTCCTAATACCTCGTGGATCTTTACTCTGGAAAACCCTCCCACAATTACAGGCTCAAATATCTCCACCCAAATGAACCTATTCATCCACTCACACCCTTAAACAGTTATCTGCTTCAGACATTTAAGGCCCCTAGATAGAGACACATTAAAACGTGTCCCTGCACATACTGTAAGATGCACACAATTGCACCTCTGCAATGGGGATATGGGCACATAGACTGTTCCTCAGGATCCTTGTAGTAAAGGATATATGTTAAAACCAGCCACTCCAAGTCTATAAAATACAGTTGTAAAAATATAAATATGAAGAAATACAAAGTATTTGCAATGATAAGCAAGAAGTGGGGTAGGGTCTTTTGGTTTGGGGGGTTTCATTTGGGGTTTTTGTTTTGTTTTGTTTTTGCAAAACAGTAAAAATCACAGGCATATGCTCTGATAATTCCTTTTGTGATCAACTCTGTTATAATTATAACACACATTTCAGATTCACCAAACTCAAAGGTGGGATTTGGAGACCATCAAACAAAATCCATATAGTATCTAAACTAGAATCCCCTCTATAATCTCACAGACAAGCAGTCACTCAGTCTTTGCTTCACCTTTAGTGAAAGGAAACACATATTTCCCCAAACAATCTACTCTACTTTGAGACAGTATGAATTGTTAGAATTTCTATCTTTATATCAAGACTAAGTCTTCCTCTTTTCAATTTCCAACCATTGATCCTACTTCCATCCTTTGGAGGCAAGTAGAACAAATCTAATTTCTCATTGCCATGCTAGCCCTTCAAAGACATAAAGATGGCTATTCTGTCCCCTTCTAAGACTTCTCTTCTGTATGCTAACTAATCCTTCAGCTGACCTTAGTACAGCACAATGTCAAAAGCTCTGCATCTTCCTGAAGACCCTCCTTTGGACAGTCTTAAACTTATCAATGTCCTTCCTGAAATGTGGTTCCAGAACACCACTCCACCAATATTCTAACTAGAGCAGAGAGCAATGGGGTTCCTACTGTTCCATATTCAATGCTACCCTTGATTCCACCTAATATCACGAGTTTTTTTGCTGTATTGCACTGTTGATTCATATTGAACTTATTATCTATTTCAATCTTCAGGTCCTTTTTAAAGTGCTACCTAAGCTACATATTATACGCATCTGAATCTTGTGAAGCTCATTTCTGTACCCAAATATAAGATTTTTATTTATCCTTATGTAATGTAATGGGAATTTGAAGATCTTCCCTGCCTCTTAATAAGCCTAAGGGAATTTGAAAACCTTCATTGCTTTGAAAATATACTCTGCCCCCTAATACACTGAGACCTTTCCTGATTTGAAAATATACTGAAAATACCTGAAAAAAAAATTGAAAATACTCTGCCCCCTAATAGGCTGATGTGGTCCCTGGGAGCCTGTGGTGGGAGGAGTTTGCTGAAGGATAGAGCAGAACCCAGAAGAGAAGCTTGTTTAGGGGAGGCTTGTTTTTCAGGAAGGCACATACCTCATTACTTTGTAATTATGGGGTCAGTGGGTCAGGAGGATTGTGATGTTCCCTGACCCTGGAGAAGGCTCACCTCGGAGGTGAGGTTTTGCTTTGGGGCTCACTTATGGGGAGAGTTGTGTGATTTGACCAGATGAGACTCTGGGTAGCTGCTCTGTCCCCCAGCTTTGAAACCCCAGATGTTGGTGCTGCTCTCTCTGGTAACTAGCTATGTATGTGTGTGATGGTCAGACAGCTAGAAGCCCTTTCTGCTGAATTGTGTTATTTTCTCTCTCTGTAATTTTGGCTGCTTGTAACTTTTGTTTGTATTTTCTCTGAAGTTCAGGGTGCTGACTTTTTCCCCTGAACTAGGTAAATGATATATGTTTGATTAAAAATAAGACTGTTAATCCTTTTTGAGTTGCTTTCCTTTAGAAAAGCATTTCAAAGAACCTATGCTAGCAGCCATTTTGGGTACCTTACTATACCTATCCACACCTTACTAAATTTCAGAGTGAGAGAGGGAAGAGGTAGGGGGAGAAAGAGAAATACAGAGAAAAGAAGAGGAGAAGGAGAAAAATGACAAGGAGGAAGAGGAAAAAGAGAGAGAGAAATCTTAAAGTGGGACAAGTGAAATTAATGAAGGTTTCCAATATATTAATGTACCTAGCAGATAGGAGCACCTAGCCACTCAGTGGACTACAGAATTGTGAAAAAACTTGAAACTTTTAACTCATCCATTAATCAACAGGCTTTTATTATGTACCTGCTATGTATCAGGCATTGTTCTAAGTGCTAGATATATAAACAAAAAGAATGAAATAACCCACTCTCAAGGAGTTTACATTCTAATGGGAGAAACACTAAGTACATGTATAGAATAAATATAAAGAGAATAAACACAAATAAATTCAAAGATTAAATACAAGGTAGTTAGAAGAAAGCCCTAGTGTTTTGGAGTGTCAGGAAGGGCTTAATGAAGAAGGCAGAGTTTGAACAGGATCTTGAAAGGAGAGACTCTATGAGATGGAGGTGAGGCCTAAGGATAATTCAGATGTAGCAGGGGGCCATCAGATAGAACACGCCCAACTTGTCATTCCTGGTTCCAGTTGACTATGTGGAAACATTAAGGGCTGCATGTTTAATGTGATTGTTTATGTATAACCTATATCAGATTGCTTGCTGTCTTGAGGAGGGGGATGAGGAGGGAGGAAGGGAGAAAAAAGTGTAGGAAAGCAAGTGATGTACAATAAAGCTATAGTTTGGGGAAAGGTTATGAAGGGCTTTAAAGGCTAAACAGAAGAATTTACATTTTATTATAGAGGTAAAAGAGAACCACTAGAATTGAGTAAGAGAGTGGCATGGTCACATTTGCACTTAAGGAAAATCACTTTGGCATCTGTGTAAAGAAATGGATTGGAGGGAAGAGAGACTTGAAGCAGAGAAATCACTTTGGAAGTGTCAACAAGCAATCACAACATCATAAAACTTATGTGAAAACTAACTTTATTACAAGAGAAATGAATATGCCTGTGGAGCCCCAAGCCAGAGCAGAGTTCATAATCCATATGGAAGTTTGCATATTTTTTTTTTAAGCAATTGGGGTTAAGTAACTTGCTCAAGGTTACACGGCTAGTCATTATTTGTGTGTGGGTGCTCATTTTCTGAGGCCAGTTTCGATCTCGGGTCATCCCAACTCTGAGGCCGGTGTTCTTACTCACTGTGCCACCTAGCCGCCCCAGAAGTTTGCATATTTATGACAGTACACCAAAGGAGAAGAAAACAGGAATCTCCTCCTAAAGGGGCATGGCATGGGAAGGGAACAGGTGCAGTACAGGTGGGAAAAGGACCAAGGGGAAGAGCAAAGCAACTGCAAAAGTAGCATTCTTTTCTCTTGGGGTGGGTGGGTCTTCATCCTTCACACACGGAGGGCCACCTGTGTAATGGACAACGGAGGCAAATTCAGGACAGCATAGCCAATTAGAATTTAGGAGTGCTTATTTATTAGTCGGCGGCTATCTCCCAGAAGGGAAAGCATCCCCAAACAGTCTGTCCTGCAAGATTTTATACAGTAAAAAGTACTTCCTGAAACAAACAGTGGTCAGCAAGGCAACTGTTGCTACATAGGGATGTAAATTAAGGGGGGAGAAGGGGCTACAAGCTAAAGGGGCAGATCTTTGTTTTGGTTACATCTTGGTTACAAGGCAGATGAAGGACTAGGTTTCACAGCTGTCATACCTGTATGCTAGGCTCCTGGGGCCCCCTGAGGGACCTTGTATAGGAGCTAGCACTATGGGAACCTAACTGGCACTTCACCTGCATGCCCTGTTTCCAGTATTTCTGGAAAATAAGTCAACTAAAGAAAACATGTTAAGTTGGATTTAGGGCAACAGAAGTCATTGCTAAAGTTTACATGACTGATGATAAGGGTCCAAACTGAGATGGTAACTGACTAATGAGATGCTGTGGAGGTAAAAATGGCAAGATCTGACAAATGACTGGATACATAGGTGAAGTGAGAATTGTGAACATGGGCCCTGTAATACTTATACTAACCCATTAAATATCTAGAACTTCCCTTTTCCCCAGGGGAACCAGACAATGGAGTAGCACAAGTAGGCAGTCAGGAGGACTTCTGATGTCCTGGACTGTTTGACATAAAGTGATACTTTGCAAAGTAAATTGTAGCTGAACTCAGAGATGCCTGCAAGGGCGGACACCAGCCTTGACCAACTCGGAGAGAAAAGCAAACATCTTGGTTTCTGACTTATCTAAGGGGAAGCAGACATCTTTGGTTCCTGACGTAGCTAAAAAGCATCGAACCCCCTGCTTTCTGATTTATTGTATTTACAAATATCCTCTCCCTGGACTCCTACTTCCTGCCTGACTTCCCAATTTGTTGTGTTTCTTCCTTAATTCTGACAGCCATAAATACTTCAAAAAGTCCTAAATATCTTGTATTTGTGTATAAATACCTCATCTTTTCCCACTTCCCTCTGAACAGATGGGAACATTGTTTCACTGCTCCAACATGCAAGCTTTTTTTTTTTTCCTCAGGAAATTATAATCTTCGTAAACTGTGATTGGACTCTGTTTCATTCCACGACTCCTCCTCTCTTTTGGACCTGGGGTTTCTTGCATTTTAGCAACTCACAGGGGTTTTTATTTGAACAGAAGTCAAGGGTAATGCCAAGATTATGAACCTGAGAATCTGGTCAATGGTAGTACTTTTGACAAAAATAGGAAAAATTTGGCCCAGCTTCTTCACTATCAGGATTTGAACTCAGGAGGACCTGAGTTCAAATATGACCTCAGACACTTAACACAAAAACTAGCCATGTGACCTTGGGCAAGTCACTTAACCCCAATGCCCTCCCAAAAGCAAAAAAAAAAAAATTATGTTTGCTTCTGACTATCCCCTCCCAAAATCTGCCCTCCCTTCTAACATCCTCCCACCCCATCCCCTTCCCTAGGGTAAAGGGCCTGGGGGGGAGGTGGGGCTAGTAGTGGTAACTAGTTTCCCAAAGAGAGGCATCATTGAGCAAAACCTGAGTCATCTTCCTCAATCCTAAATAATTGCAGCCTCAGTAGGGAAAAGAGAGATTAGAAGAGAACTAATATAATATAATTCAAGATTGGAGGTTCAATACAAGTGTCCTGTGTCCCAAACAGAGGAAAGATTAATCGAGGAATTTCTGTGGGTGTTGTAGACGGGACTTCAAATGAATTAAGGGTCAAGAGGCTTCTCACAGTAAGGTTTCATTTAAATCTGAAGATCCTTCTTCAGGGAAATCAGAGAACAAATGTAACTGAACCTGGATATGGACAATGAAAATAACCATGAGGATGAAGAGGAATGAAATAGTTTGCCCTGTACTATACATGGCTATTGAAAGGAAAACTCTTCATTTCACCCAGATTAATGAGGCAAAACTCAGGACAAAAATTATTAGTTTATTATAAATACATCAAATTAGCAACACATTAACTGGCTGATCAGTGGGGATCAGTAATGGCTTCAAGGTGGGGCCAGGTAATAGGTAACTTTAAGACAGTGCAGATAGGTCCTTGCATCTCAGTATCTCCTCAATGTAGCAGGAATGAGACAATCTGCAGGGAGGGGCACAAAGGTCACTTGGCTACGTGGCCAATATCATGGAACTGGGTGACACCTCCCCCAACACTGATTGACAAGCAGGGAACAGACAACAGGGAACAGTGGGTCACTGAGTCAACAAAACTTTCCATAATGGTACAGGAAGGACATTGTATAAGAAGATAAACTGGTCATGGATTCCAATGATCCAGTATTAAAATGAAATCCCCCTCAGTTTCCAAGTCTGGTTTATTCAACATCCCTCACCTTAATCCTCTTCCTTACACTTGCTCAGCCACCATTCTATATTGTAATAATCTCATAATTGGGTTTCTTGATTCTAGTTTCTCCTTTTTTTATTCACTGCCAGTAGGTAAAGTGGATAGAACCCTGGGCCTGGAATCAGGAAGACCTGAGTTCAAATCCAACCTCAGATGCTTACTAGTTGTGGCAAGTGACTTAACCTCTGTCTACCTCAGCTTCCTCAACTGTCAAATGGGAATAATTACAGTATGTACTTAGCACAGTGCTAGGCTCTATATAAATAAATGCTTATTCCCTTCACTTCTTTCTATCTTCAACCCATCTTCCCAGGAGCCAAAATAATCTTCACAAAGCACAAGAGAAAGATCTGATCTGGGCTCCCCTGTTTAAAAATCCTTCAATGATGAATGCTGTGTGATCGTAATGGGTAAGTTTATCCTCCAAAGATGAAAAAATGTACCTCCTTCCCTCCTTTCCAGAGGTGGAGGACTATGGGTATGAAACATCTGTATACTGTCTGATATGGCTAGTGGATTGGTCAGTTTTGGTGAACTGCTTTTCTTTTCTCCATTAGTCTACTGTCAGGAAATGTGCTAAATGCTAGAGACACAAAGAAAAACAAAAACATGTTCCTTGCCCTTAAAGACTTCATTCTAATGGAACAGTACACATATCAAAAATAAGGACATATACAGTGTAAATGGAAAGCAATCTCAGAGGAAAGGGAAAGGGAGGGGAAAACTGGGAAATGTCCTTTGCAGAATGTGGGATTTGAGCAGATATCTAACCCTAACTCTAACCCTAAGATCTTCCATTTTCAGTCATACACTGGTCCTCCATTTTATCTTTGTTACAAAGAGTAACTCGCTGGGTAGCATTTGGGGGAGGAATATATTCAGAAATAAAGGTAATATAAAGATTAAAAAATATCAATAAAAATTTAAAATTAAAAAAATTTTTTTTAAAGTTTTAGTGGCTCCCTATTGCCTCTAGGATAAAATACAATCTCTTCAATTTGGGACTCAAAACCCTCCACAATCTGGCCCCCATCTACTAATTCAGATATTTCCACCAAATTGGACACACATACATAGTTATTCCCTGAATTCCCTACTCTCTGCCTTCTCAATCTGTCCCTGGCACCTGAAATGCAGTATCCTAATCTTCCTCGAAGATTCAATTTAGCTGCCACCTTCTCCCAGAAGTTGACCCTATCTCTCCAATTGTTAATGCTTTCTTCTTCAAATTACTTCTCTGTGTATTAATTATCTCCAAAGTCCCTTAAGGGCCGGACCTCTTTCATCATAACATCAATGCGTGATACCTAATAAGTGTGATCACGGTGGACTTAACTTTTTAGGCAGTTCTTACAAACTCTTACTCAACCTAGGTGAAATATTTCCATGACTTGTTTGAGTTGGAAACGAAGATGTAACAAAATTACAAAAACTGGGTATTGCTGTGAATCCTCACAAACACTCATTAGTTCATTCACCAATTTCTACTTGGTTTCTCCCCTGACATTTCAGGCTCAATTTTCTATGGAGAAATCACATAGGGATCAGAAAACACTAATTCAGTTAAGTGGTACAATATGAACTCTACTAATCATCATTCATTACACCTCACTAGGATCTAGGGTTTATACCCAGGAAGTATGTGTTCCTGGTTAGAGCCCAACAAGCCATTCATACTTCACAAGGTCACAAACCCAAGTGCAAATACAGAATCATGTAGTCTCTCTACTCTAAGTGATCACACCCTAGTCACATCCAGATATTCTTCATCACACACACCTGTACTGACTCACTCTCCTTTAGGCTTAATGAGTAACTGATTACTTTCTTTCCATACCTCAGGCAAAAGAACACATTCAAGTAACTGCTTCATATTCCATCACAAACATGTCCAGAGCCCTGATTTCAGTACCACACCAAGACAGCCTACGATCACCTGCTGTGTTCACTGGCCAGGAAGGAACATGCTGACACTTAAGTAAACCCAACCTCCACTCCCACCCCACCACGCCCCAGGCAAAACTAACAACAGACTACAAGCTATTCTGCCAGTGCCCTCTTCCTGAAACACTTGTGTTGTTCCACTAGGGTCCTCAGAGTCTAACAAGTACTATATATAAGAATAAAATTTGGTATTGTGGTATTCCAATCGCATAAAATTTACAACACAAAGTAATCTGATAAACATTTAGTGATATGACAATTAGGCATAAGTGATAAGGGGTATGCATAATTAACTAATTAGTATTACTTTATAAAATGACAGACTAGGCTACATGAACTCTGAGATCTCTTCCAGCTCTAAATCTACAAATCTAAGGAAGCCGGACTAAGAAGCTTTTCTGGAAATCTAAAGAGCCTTAGATTTACAAGGACTTCTCCCTTCTCTAGCAGAGGGTGACTACTTGGCTATCCTTACTAGCAGGTTTGGCTTCCCCTCATTGTTGGAACTAGTACAGCACAAAGTTAAACTTGATTTAGGGCTGGTTGCTTCCCTTGATGAGAGTGATTTACAATATAGCCGCTTTAAATCATGTGAAGGGCCTTTCCTCTAACAACCCTGTAAAGTAAGTATTGCATTCATTTCACATGTGACAAAGGAGGTCAGAGAGGTTAAACTACATGACGGGCTCACACACAACTTGAGATAGTATTAGACGAAATTTGAACCCAGATCACCCCTGACCCCAATTATAATAAGAGTTATTTGGGCTGACTGAAGTAACCAGTGGGTTCTGATTCCCCAAGGAAGGAGACACCTGGAATGCTGATAACTATAGCAGTTTATTAGCCTTTCAGGAGAAGTTTCAGAATGGGAGTGGAGTGAGAAGTCCAGTACTGAGGTGTAGCAGGTGTACACACACACACACACACACACACACACACACACACACACACACACACACACACACACACTAGCAGTAATTGGTGGGAAGGGTCATGGTAGTGGTCTGAGTAGTATGATAGAGAGTCTTTATTTCCAGAGTTGCAAGCAGACTTCTTCCCATGCACTCCCAGTGTCTGGGTGGAAAATGGCTGGGTGCTGTTAGAGCTGGGGCATTTTATTCCCTCAGCTTTTGCCTGTGGGGTTTTAGAATGATATCAGCCTTCCCACCTGTTACCAGGCTCCCCAACAGCCCATTATCCATAGGAGTGAAGGCCCAGGTTATTTTAAATATTGCTTTAAGATTTATAAAATACTTCAAAAATATGTGTAAATTGATTTGTCAACCTTAAAATGCCATATGTGTTACTTATTAGTATTATTATTATATACATTTTCTCATTTGGTCCTTATAACACTCTGTGAGGTAGGTATACAAACATTATTATCCTCATTTTATTTTATTTTATTTTATTTTGCCTTTTGGAGGGCAATTGGGGTTAAGTAACTTGCCCAAGGTCACACAGCTAGGTTTTTGTTTGTGTGCGCATTAAGTGTCTGAGGTGGGATCCTAACTCAGGACCTTCTGACTCCAGGGCCGACACTCTACTCACTGCGCCACCTAGCTGCCCCCTCATTTTATTGAAAAGAAGACAGATACTGACTTGTTTGTGGTCACACAGATAATAAGGAAGTATGATTCAAATCCAATTTTTCTTTTACTTTAATCAGTCGATCAAAGGCCATTGAAAATATAAGGACAAAAGATAGTCCCTGCCCTTAAAGAGCTTACATTCTACTGAGGGAGAAAACATACAAAAAATATACAAAATATAATGGTAATTGGGGGAAGGGGGCATTAGTAGATGGGAGGATCGGGAAAGGCCTTGTGTTGGAGGTAATATTGGATCTAAACAACGAAGCAAATTAGAGGTTCTAAAAGGGGAGTTGAAGGGGAGTGCATTCTAAAAATGGTAGATCATCTATTCAGAGGCATGGAGATGAGAGATGGAATGTCTGTATGAAGATACTCAGAAGGCCAATTTGGCTGAACTATAAAGTACGAGAAGAAAATAATGTATGGAAAAGCAGGTTGTACAGCAGCATAAATGCCAGACATTTGTATATGATCCTACAGCTGATGGGGAGCCACTGGAGTATTTTACAAACACCAGATTGACAGCTGTGTGGAAGATGGATTGATGAGGGGACACTGTAGGTAGGAAAATCATAGTCAGGTGAAAATGTTCCAATAGTGAGTAGAGAGAACTGGCCCTGGAGTCAGGAAGACCTGAGTTCAAATCCAGCCTCAGACACTTAACACAAAAACTAGTTACTTAACCCCACAAAACAAAAATAATAATAATAATGTTCCAATAGGCAGTTGTTGATGCAGGACTGGAGCAGAGGAGAAAGACAAAGGAAGGATATATAAATATAGATCTGTATAGAGATGATAATTGAACCTATGGAAACTGATGTCATTAAAATAGCTTAGAAAGAGAAGAAAAGAAAGTCTGGAGCAGAATCTTAACATTAGAAGCAACCTTGATTCAAGTCAGTACTGTCTTCAAAACAGTTCGGATTTAATGTTGGAATGAAATGGAGTCATTTGTAGGTCATTCAACAGTTAATGAAAAGGGGTCAAGTTAGCCATAGCATTGAAAGAATATTATACATAGATACTCTGGCACTTGGGATATATAGACATGACCCCTCCCCTTCCCCATCTATATGTGGTTGTTGTTTATCCTTCCTTCTTGAAAAGGATCGTTACATTAGGAAGGTGATGCTATGACTCATAAGTAAATTGGATTTAAGTGAAGGAAGGCTGTGCAAAGTCACCAACCTCACTTTCTCGTCTGGTGCCATCTGGATCCAGTGGCAAAATATAGATTAGGATGACTGGAGATGGACCCATATCTCTGTATTGAAAGGTTTCTGGTCAGCAAAGCATGGTATAACAACTAGAACAGGGCTCTATCTCCATGAGTGGGATTTTTGTACTCTTAGGTGACCAAGAAACCAACATGGCCAGAGGTTACCAGAAAGTTGTGTAAAGGGAGACATAGTTTGAGCCTTGGGTCCCTAACCCAGTCAAATCCTAAGACTAGCTTGTTGCCTTTCAAGGTAAAAAAATAGGCCAACCCATGACTAAGTCTGATAAATGGTGGTCCTATCACCTATAACACCATCTTAATAATGTCTTAAGGGTTTCCAAAAGGACTTTCCACCATCTAAATACCTTTAGGGCCTTTACTGGATGATTTTCCTGGTATAGTCAGTATTAAGGAAAAATGAGCTAAAAAGAAAACAAAGAACAACATAAAAAAAAATTAACAGGCTTCTACTTCTGGTGAACACCAAATGGCGGACGACGCCGGTGCTGCAGGAGATTCGGGAGGCCCCAGGGGCCCCGGCGGCCCCGGCGTCGGAGGCCGGGGAGGCTTTCTCGGTGGCTTCGGCAGTGGGGGCCGTGGTCGAGGCCGGGGCCGTGGTCGAGGCTGAGGCCTCGGACGTGGGGCCCGGGGAGGAAAGGCTGAAGACAAGGAGTGGGTTCCTGTCACTAAGCTGGGCCGGTTAGTCAAGGACATGAAGATCAAGTCCTTGGAAGAGATCTATCTTTTCTCGCTTCCTATCAAGGAGTCTGAGATCATAGATTTTTTCCTGGGATCTTCATTGAAAGATGAGGTTTTGAAGATCATGCCTGTTCAGAAACAAACTAGAGCTGGACAACGTACCAGGTTCAAGGCTTTTGTGGCCATTGGAGACTACAATGGCCATGTTGGTCTGGGTGTCAAGTGCTCCAAGGAAGTGGCCACAGCTATTCGTGGTGCTATCATTCTGGCCAAGCTGTCCATCGTTCCCGTGAGACGTGGCTACTGGGGGAACAAAATTGGCAAGCCTCACACAGTACCCTGCAAGGTCACTGGGCGATGTGGGTCGGTTTTGGTGCGCCTGATCCCGGCCCCTAGAGGAACTGGCATTGTCTCAGCTCCTGTGCCTAAAAAGCTCCTGATGATGGCTGGAATTGATGATTGCTACACTTCTGCAAGAGGCTGTACTGCCACTCTGGGCAACTTCGCTAAAGCTACCTTTGATGCCATCTCCAAAACATACAGCTATCTAACCCCAGACCTATGGAAGGAGACTGTGTTCACTAAATCTCCTTATCAGGAATTCACCGACCATCTTGTGAAGACTCACACTTGAGTGTCTGTCCAGAGGACCCAGGCAGCTGCTGTGGCAACCACATAGATGTTTTGTAAACAAATAAATTGAACTATGCCTGATAAAAAAAAAAATTAACAGGTACTCTAAAAGAATCACACACACACACACACACACACACACACACACAAAATTTAAAAAAGGTAGAGGAGAATAAATACCAAAAATCCTAGGCTTTAGGTCCTTCAATGCAGCCTTTTGACTGAATCCAAGATTTACAGAATAAATCCTTTTATTAGGGGGATCTTTTCTATGAAATTTGGATTCAGTCAAAGGGCTGCACTTGAGGACCTAAAGGGCTACATGTAGCCTGAAGGCTGCAGGTTCCCCACCCCTGCTGTAGGAGAATGAAGTTTCAAATTCTAAATAATCTAGTCCTTGGGGGTAAGGAGGAGGTGAGGCCAAATCATCTTTGCAATTCACAGTGGTAATTCCTGATGGCAATTATGAGCAAGAACAGCACCAGGATTATTAATGACAGCACTTACGATGATATCTCCAGTTTAGTCAACAATTCATCATACATCAGATGATGCATGTTGAGTAGTAAAGTAATTAACATATAGTAAAGTAGTTAAGAGGTCATAGACCTCTTATTTTCAAACTGTCATAAGATCTAAGTTGATACTTAGGCTTTCTCAATACTGCTACCCTTTCAGGATTCCCGGGTTCACTCAGCAGAATGTCCCCTTCTTTGAGAGCTACAGCAGATGCCAAATCTATATTCTCTAACACTCCAGCCAGGAAGCCAGGAGCTTAGCACACTGGGAGAACTTGCTAGGACCCCCATTCCCTAGAGTATTCCTTGTTAGCCAATTAGTAGAAGCTAAAGTCCAGTTGTATATTTCTGTTTCAGAGTAGATTGAACAATTAATAAGCCAGGCAAAACACTTTCCTCAGAAGCCAAGTCCTTATAAGTGGGGGCCCATTGTGTTAGTAAAGAGAGTAGGCTTCCAAGGCCTTAACTGAAGACCTCAAATCTCTAGAAAAACTGCACCCTGTTTGTGAAGAGCACAAATACTGGAATAACCCTGGTAGGTATGATTTTTATATTTCCACTTAACAAAAGAAACCTCCTACGTTCTACCCATCTTCTAAGAGAAGCAGGTTTTTTTATTTTTTATTTTAATTTAAAAAAATTTTTAATTTACTTTTAGTTTACAACATTCAGTTCCACAATTTCTTTAGTTTCAAATTTTCTCCCCCTCCTTCTCCTCCCCTCTCCCACTCATGACAGCATACTTTCACATTAAACAATAGTCAATTGTAAAGAAGGATTATAACCAATGAAGTGAGCAATGAGAAAGAAGGGACAAAATAAAACAAAACAAAACACAAAAGAGAGAGAACAAATAGTTTGCTTCGATCTGCATTCAGACCCTGTAGTTCTTTCTCTGGATGTGGATATCCCTTTCCATCACAAGTCTTCTGTATTTGTATTCTAACCTTGTATTGCTGAGAGGAACCCAGTCTATCAAAGTTAATTGTCACAGATACAATATGTCTGTAATTGTATACAAAGTTCTCCTGGTTCTGTTCTCCTCACTCAGCATCAGTTTATATAAATCTCTCCAGTTTATGAAGTCCATTTTCTCCTCATTTCTTATAGCACAATAGTATTTCATTACATTCATATACCACAACTTGTTTAGCCATTCCCCAATTGATGGGCATCCCCTTGATTTCCAATTCTTTGCCACCACAAAAAGAACTGCTATAAATATTTTTGTACATATAGGTCCTTTTCCCACTTGTATGATCTCTTTGGGATATAGCCCTAGAAGTGGTATTGCTGGGTCAAAGGGTATGCACTTTTTTATAGCCCTTTGGACATAGTTCCAGATTGCTCTCCAGAATGGTTGGATCAGTTCACAACTCCACCAACAATGCGTTAGTGTTCCAATTTTTCCACATCCTCTCCAGAATTTATCATTTTCCTATTTTGTCATAAAAGAAGCAGTTTTGAATCACAACCCATAATAGTTTACTCTAAACAAAGGGTTATTGTGTGCCTTGTATCATCTGTTTAGTAGTAAATAGAGCCCTGGAAGAAGTAAGCAACTGCTTTTCAAAATAGATATGGTGGGTTGGCCACTTTGGAGAACTTAAAGGGAGCAACAGTCACTTATTCTGGCCACCTCTTGGTACCTTCAAAGGCTCTACTCAGCTTAGTCTTCGTGGACAGCTATCTCCCTTTCAGAAATATGAGACTTCCACAGTCATAAAGGTCAAAGTGAAGACTGCTGAACATCCTGCTTCCAGGACTATAGCATATTCTGGACCCCAGCTGAAAGAGGCCAACTTCTAGATGACTTGGTAAATTGGGTTCATCATAATACCCAGGTGGGGAATATGGGTTCTCCCAAATTTGAAAAGTCCAATTAGTCTCTAGTCTTCTTTCTTAGATTGTGTGGAAGTCAAGATCAGTACCTTATTCTGGAACAGGGTTTGGGAACCTGAAGCCTCAAGGTTACATGAGGTTCTCCAGATCCTCAAGTGCAGCCCTTTGACTGAATCCAGACTTCAAAGAACAATCCAAACAACATAGAATCCTTAATAAAAGTGATGAGGTATGGGCTCTGGAAGCCCCCTTGAGCTCTCCTTGAGTCCTTGAAGTACAGGCTCTGGGAAACCCCCCCCCCCCAACTCTGATTAAATCATCCTATTTGATGAGGCCATAAGCCTTACATTGAGGTTGGGCCCAAACCTCTGTTACTAAACTTCCCACCCTTGAGGCTACCAAAATATCAATCCACCCTTGAACTGGTCTAGCCCACCATTGTCTGTAGTCTCCAGGTAGCCTCCAGAAACTTCCCACCCTTAATCACTCATTGACCCTCCCCAAATTCTTCCTCTAAACCACCCCTAGATTCCTCCCACAACCTTCTATATATAAGACTCCATCTTGTCTTCATGTGTGTGGGAGCACCATAGAATGACCTAGCACAGGCTCACTCTATGTCCAATACAAGAGAACTTTTAATAAACTTTACTTTTCTTTGAGAGAAAACTTGAGTTAAATTCATTTGGCAGGACCCAGCATGTTGGTATTTTGGGGTCTCCAGAGCAACCCTAACCCTCTTTATAGGTAACCTCTTCAAAAGGATTTGTTCTGAAAATTCTGTACTGTACCTAGGATTTCTCTAGGATTGATTTCTCACCCCTTGCCCCTCATATGGTCCACCATAAAAATATAAGGCCTCTATTCCAGTGACCTCATTTAGCCTAGTCAGCATTATGTCATCAATGTAGATCAGGAAGAGAAGCCTAATTCCTGTCTTTGCCTACTATAAGCCAGTTAAGAAGGAGAGTTCAGATAACCCTGAAGAAAGATAGTGAACTACTCTTAACCAGACTCAACCACAAGGAGAAAGAAAAGGAACAACAAAAAAAGTTAGCAACCTCATACCATTCATTTACCCTGGACCTAGGCTACCTAGTCAATGACACTGACAAGGTCAGGAACAATTATAGTGATGGACATGATAGTTTTGTTTAACTCCTTGTAGTTGACCATAAGCTGCCAGGTACTATCTGCCTTCTTCATGAGCAATAGAGGGCTATTTTAAAGGGAGCTTATATAACAAAGCACTATAGCATCCTTCATCTCCATCATCTCCATAGCAACCTGATATTTTTGGTATTAACCATACAGGATGAAATAGGCAACTATAAAGATTTTCATTTGACCATATCCACTACAACCTACAATAGAGGTTGCTGAAAGAGCTTGCACAGATATTGACTCCCAAGAGCTCATAATATCCTTTCTGTCCATCATCTGCCCTCTGTAGTCTCTCCTGTATGGTACAAATGGGACAAGAACTTTAGAGGATGCCTTAGGCTGTGGTAAAGCTAAAGGACCCCTATTGACCTGGTGTTAGATTTCCCTATATAGTATTTTATTAGCACCCATCTAGGCTGGGCATTGATTACGTTCTTATCTATTCTAGGTTTGAGGAGCCACACCCAAAGCTCCCTCTGGGAAAGGGTTAGGTTTAGATAATGGAGATAGAATACAAAATGGCTCCATTAGATCACACCCTCAGGATCCATTGCCCTAGTGACTCATCAGGCTGCTGTTTGAACTTCTTTTGCAACCTTTCCAAGTTCCTTGGTGGTGAAAGACTGCCCACTCCCTACTCCCTCAGAGAAGGAAATTACCCTCATTCCAGAAACTGTAATAGGATAATCCCTGATCTTTCTAATCAATGGTCAGAGTTCCCAAATCTCTTCTTCATTTCCACTCTCATTCTCCAGTCTCATAGCTCTAATTTCATTCAAAGATTCATCATAGTCTCTTGGATTGTGAAAACTAGAGGAATAAAATGCCCAGAAACCCAGCATCTCCCCACATGGCTATCTCCAGCTATGCCATATCTATTTGGACCCTCTTTTCTCCACCAGGGAAAATGGATTCTTATCCTTCTACTGGGGGGTTTCAATGTGTCATCTTTAGCCTTGTCTTGCTTGGTTCCAGACCTCCACAGCACTTCTAGGCAATTTTCAGCCATGCTACTTGTAAAATCAATCATGAGCAGTTTTCCTGAGGACTGCTGCTGTGATAAACTAAAGCAAAACATTCAAGAAACTAAAGCACAACATTCACAACAATATAACATAGCAACTTATTATTAAGGTGACCATGTAGTCTTAAACAAAACATATCATGTGGCAAGTTACAATATCATCTGTCAATACTGAGTACCCAAATAAAGTCTTCTTTCATCTTAACTGGAGGCTGGCTTCCAATCATCCTTAAGTCAATCGTGCTTAAGGGGTAGCAGAAAGTACAAACACCATCCACCCCTAGGTTACAATAAGTCACAATCTCATCAATCAGTACCCAAGTAAAGTCCTCTTTCATCTTAACTCAAGGCTGACTTCCAAACCCCATATCTCCTCTTCCACACGCTGACCTGCTCCCAGCTCTTGCCTGGACTCAATTAACTCTTGCCTGGAATCACACGTAGGCAGCTCTCTGCTCCAGTTCTATATCTCATCTTACTGCTCCACTCCAACCTCTTCGAAGTTTCTGTTTCTAGGAAGACAAAGTTTAACTGAGCTACAATATTTATATACATTGCTGGCACTATCATCTCAATTCACTTTCTGTCTGACATAGTAACACAAATCAACAGACAAAGCTTCTGTCTGAGAAATCAACAGTAAAGTCCCAGGACTTGTGTAAACAGCAGTAAAGTCCTCTTTCAAGGCTTCTTATTAGCAGTAAAGTCCCCTTTCTTTTTTTCCCCTTTTTCTTTTTGGAGAAGAGAAAGCTAGGCAATTGGGGTTAAGTGACTTGCCCAAGGTCACGATACTAAGTGTGTCAAGTTTCTGAGGTCAGATTTGAACTTGGGTCCTCCTGACTCCAGGGCTTGTGCTCTATTCACTGAACCACCTAGCTGTCCTCTTTCAACAGATAGAATGCTTCGTTGTGACAAAGTAACCTCAACACAGACAGAACAGAAAGACAGAGTACCAAAATCACAAACATTCTCCCTCTCAGTTCTGCCTGGTCCCAGCTTGTGCTCTGCTTTGTTCCTTCTTATTCCTTGCTTCCTGTTCTGCTCTCTCAGCAAGCTCCTCCCACCAGGGGTTCTATGTGATGATATTAGGCCTATTAAGGGCAGAGAAAGTCTCCAAATTCCTAGGTCTAGTAAGGGCAACACAATGTACACTGTTTCCAACAAAACTTTGACACAATCAGAGGCGAGACTCAAAGGCACTTGAATAGCTGAAACAAACAGCAAAGTACTACTTTGCTTGCCATTACATTACTATACACGTTACCTCCCACCTCCCCCCATTTTCAGCTCCCATTTATGTGTTGTCTACCATTAGAATGTAAGATCCTTGAAGGCAAGGTCTGTCTAGGTTGTTTATATTTGTATTTTCAGTGCTTACACAGAACTTGACACACAGCAAGCAACTAATAAATACTTTGATCTGTCTATCTATCTATTTAATCTATCTATCTGTTTCTCTATCCAATCATCTTTCTATCTGTGTATCTATCTATCTAACCTGCCAAGTGAAGGCTGTCACATGGATTTGGATGCTGCTTCCTTACTCCTCCTCTTTTCAATATCTTTTTTCCAGAATCCTCTGGGAAAATTTTTTCCCAGGAATCCTTGTTTAAACATGCTGCTGACTGATAGACACTTCGTGGTGTCTCCATGGCAATGCTGGGCAACAACTAAAACTAGGGTTTTCTCCTTCTACAAGGAGGAGCCCTAATTTTCACAGTCTTTCTCATTATTATACACCCTTCAGCTTTGTGATTACAGGCTTGGAAAATTGAGTAGATACCACCTTTTTTTCCTCATGTATCTATGAAGGGGACAGTTCTGTTTAAGTAAATTTCAAAACTCCAGTGTCTATATGATTCATTATTCTCTCATTATTCTAAGCCCAGTCAAGTCACTTAATCTCTACTTGCTTTAGTTTCCTCATCTAAAAAATGGAAAATAGCACCTACCTCCCAGCACTGTTTTGAGAATCAAGTGAGATAATAATTGTAAAGCACAAAGCCTGGCACATAGTAAGCACTATATCAATGTTAACTATTATTATCTAGAATGAAATTGAAATGATAGTAAACTTGGGGCAGCTAGGTGGCACAGTGAATAGAATACCGGCCCTGGACTCAGGAGGACCTGAGGTCAAATCCGGCCTCAGACACTTAACACTTACTAGTTGTTTGACCTTGGGTAAGTCACTTAATCCCAATTGTACTGCCTTCCCCCCCTCCAAAAAGCAAAAAAATCCATCAATCAATAAAAAAAGAAAGAAATTATAGTAAACTTGATTTTTTAAAAATGTGGATGTTCTCTTATAGGTCTATGGACCAGAGTTTGTCTGAAAATATGAAAAGGGCACATCTTAAGGCTATTATGGATGTATGGCTCACCAAATTATATTTGACACTTACCCATTTATATATTAATATTTTATTCGATCATGGCAAATATGCCTTTACAGAAATATTTAAAGCAAAAGCTCAACTTAATGACACCTAGATTGTTTTTATTGCCTTAATTATTTTAAAAATGTGGAAACTCAATTGAACTCAAATTTAGTACAAAATATCCTCATTAATACAGTAAAAATTACAGACAAATACAGTAGTAAATTGTGATCATATTTTTCTTTCTTCTCACTCTTAAGCTGAATTGTAATAAAGATAAGTTCAATTAACATTTAGTTTTGTTTTTATAAAGCATAAGATGAGAAAATGAACTTTGTTAAGTCATAATTATGGAAATAAATTATGATAATATATGATGTGCCCTTCTTAGCAAGAAATGTTTTGATCTACATTCCTAACTAATTCACTGACTACATAGCTACTACAGTCTTCACTAAAAAACTGTCAGATTGGGAGGGTCTCTCTCTCCTTATTTCAAGATGCATTCGAGTACAAAGGTCCTGTTCATTCACAGCAAGGACATCATGTGCTAAAATAGGTGACCTCTCCCTTTAGGCACTATGGCTCCAAGAACCAGGCTTGGCATTTGGGGTTGTTTCATTTGTCCTTTTCAGTTATAGATGTAGGTAGTAGAGTCCCTAGGACCCAGAAGCTTAAGACATGGCAACCTTAAAGCCAAGATTCTAGGCTAAATGTTGTTATTAGCCCAGCATGGAAGCCCCAAGAAGCCAGGGTGCCTATACAAAGCCCAGGGGGAGACTTTATTGGGCTGTGCTATATAGGGTCTGATTAAACTGTGACCCTGCCTCCTTCAGAGGACATAGGAGGGATTATGCTTCCCCAGGTGTGGTGGGAGGACAGGGAATGATTACACATTTGTTCTTATGTAGTAGCAAGCACCCTAGCATACCCAGGGTGGCTGCCAACACAGGTCTTAGATCTGCTTTTCTAAAGGAAAGCAACTCAAAATGGGTTAAAAATCTTGTTTTAATTAAACACATGTCATTTACCTAGTTCAGGGGAAAAGTTTGCAACCCCAACTTCAGAGAATACAAACAAGTTTCAAGCAGACAACAAATACAGAGAAACGTCATCAGACAGGCTTCCAACTGTCTGACCATTATATCCATACCTAGTCAGAGAGGGAAGCACCAACATCTGGGTTTTCAAAGCCTGGGGGGGCTCAAAGGTTGCCCAGAATCTCATCTGGTCAAATCACACAACTCTTCTCAAAGTGAGCCCCAAAACAAAACCTCACATCAGGGTATATATAGCCTTCTCCTGGCTCAGATGTCACAACCCTCTTGACCCACTGCCCAATCACAAAGCACCAAGGTGTGGGCTTTCCTAAAAAACAAGCCTCCCACCACAGGCTCCATGTGACCACATTTAGCCTATTAGGGGGCAGAGTATATTTTCAAATCTGGGAAGGTTCTCAGAGTCACTTAAGCCTATCAAAGGGCCTAGGGGCAGGGAAGATCTGATTCCCATTCCCATAACATCTTGCTGTTCCATTGATGTAAACATTCCTTCATAAAATCTAAGTGGAACTAGGGTACTTCTGTTGATCAGTATGTCTGATTCTTCGTGACCCCAATTTCATGGTAAAGATATTGGAGTGGTTTGCCCTTTCCTTCTCTAGCTCATTTTACTGATGAAGAAACTGAGGCAAACAAGATTAAGTGACTTGCCCAGGGTCACACAGCTAAAGTATCTGAAGTCAAATTTGAACTCGGGAAGATAAGTCTTCCTGATTCCAGGCCCAGCACTCTATCCACTGCACCACCTAACTGCTTTGGAACCCTTAAAACCAAGGGAGCATAATTGGTAGAGACTCAAGCCAATGGCAAAGAAACTAGTCAGCCCCCAACTGCCCTAAGAGTACTAAAAACCACTGGAGATGGGGTAGAAATGTTACAGACCTGGCTTTCAAACAGTAGGGGCCTAGGCAGTTGTAGCAGCAAGCACCCCAGCATCCCCAGAGTGGCTGCCAACACAGGTTCTTAGATCTGCTTTTGTAAAGGAAAGCAACTCAAAATCAGTTAACAAGCTTTCTTTAATCAAACAAACATATTACCTAGTTCAGGGGGAAAAGTTCAGCACCCCGAACTTCAGAGTATACAGACAGATCAAACAGACAGGCTTCCAAACTGTCCAACCATTATCAATACCAAAATCACAGTTACCAGAGAGGGAAGCATCAACATCTGGGTTTTCAAAGCCGGGGGGCTCTCAACAACGGCTTCCCAGAGTCTCATCTGGTCAAATCACACAACACTTCTCAAAGTGAGCCCCAAAGCAAGGCCTCAAATCAGGGATTATATAGTCTTCTCCTGGGTCAGAGAATGTAACCACCCTCTTGACCCACTGCCCAATCACACAGCATCAAGGTGTGGTCATTCCTGAAAACCAAGCCTCCAGCCACAGTCCATGTGACCACATTCAGCCTATTAGGGGGCAGAGTATATTTTCAAATCTAGGAAGGTTCTCAGAGTCACTTAAGTCAATCAAAGTCTCTTAAGCCAATCAAAGGGCTTAGGGGCAGGGAAGATCTTCAAATCTGCATTTCCATTACAGCAGTCATTGTTATACTCAGATCCACAGATCCCACTTTGAAAGCTTCTTCCTAAATTGAGAGGATGTCCATCAACTGGGGAATGATTGAACAAACTATGTGTTAGGGATAATTTGCAGTGAAGTTTCCCCATTCTGAAAAATCAAATCTAGAGTGGCTTCGGCATCCACTAGGCCTAAGTTGAGGTCACCTGACCTAACAGGAATCTGGGACTTAGAGCAATGGAGACCCTCCCCAGTGCCACCTCAGCAGAAGATATGCCAAATAAGGATAAAATTTCCTTCCTGGCCTTGTACTGGACACCCACATGTTTCTATGTCCTTTGTCTCCAAGACAGATTCCCTTGCTTAGGTTGTAGGCCAGCCTCCCTACCAATGAGAGTGAAGGCCAGTTGGGGGGTTGGGTTTCTGCATTAGAAGGTTATATAACCTGGCAGCTAGGTGACGCAGTGAATAGAGCACCAGCCCTGGATTCAGGAGGACCTGAGTTCAAATCCAGCCTCAGACACTTGCCACACTTACTAGCCATGTGATTTTGGGCAAGTCACTTAACCCCAATTGCCCTCCAAAAAAAAAAAGGTTATATAACTATGGGCTTGCTTCTACCTGTTGCTCTCTCCCTGGAAGATGCCATTTGAGCGGCAGGGGCAGAGGGCCCTTTCTCATGAGAAAGAATAAACTTTTCTCTACTTTCCTAAGCAGTCTCTGAACTCATTTACTGTGCCATTGCACACATATGGAATATGAATGTAACAGAATACTACTGTGCAATAAGAAATGATGAACAGGAAGATTTCAGAAATACTTGGAAAGACTTGTACATACTGATGCAAAGTGAAATTTAAGAGGTTACCCATAAAGAGGGATAGTGTTGCTCTGGAGACCCCAAAATGCCAACACACAGGGTCCTGCCAAATGAATTTGACTCAAGTCTTCTCTCAGCCAAAAAAAAATACAGTTTATTAAAAATTTGCTTGTATTGGACAGAGAGTAAGTCTGTGCTAGGTCATTCTATGGTGCTCTCACACAAATGGAGACAAGATGGGGTCTTATATACAGAAGGTTGTGGAAGGAATCTAGGGGTGGTCTAGAGGAGGAATTTGGGGACGGTCTTCAGGAAAATTCAGATGAGGTCAATGAGTAAGGGTGGGAAGTTGCTGGAGGCTACCTGGAGACTACAGACAATGGTGGGCTAGGCCAGCCAGTTCAAGGGTGGATTGATATTTTGATAGGCTCAAGGGTGGGAAATAGATGGACAATGGAGGGCTAAGCTTGTAACAGAGGTTTGGGCCCAGCCACAATATAAAGCTTATTGCCTCATCAAATGAGATGATTTAATGAGAGTTCAAAGGGGGCTCCCAGAACCTATACCTAAAGATTCAAGGAGAGCTGAAGAGGGTTCCCAGAGCCCATACCTCATCAAAATAAGCAGAACCAGGAAAACATAGTTCACAGTATCAGCAACATTGTATGATGATAAACTATGAATGACTAAGCTCTTCTCAGTAACACAATGATCCATGATAAGTACAAAGGACTCAAGAAGGAAAAACTATTCATATCCAGATAAAGAAATGATGGACCCACAATGCAGAGTGAAGCATATTTTTTTTTACTTACTTTATCCTTTCTCATGGTTTTATTTCCTTTTCATCTGTTTCTTCTTCCACAACTATGACAAATATGGGAAATATGTTTTTATATGATAGCATATGTATAGACTATATCAAACTGCCTACCATTTTTGGAAGAGGGAAAAAGAGGGGAAATTTGGAACTCAAAATCTTATAAAAAATGAATGCTAAAAAATTTTCTTGACATGTAATTGGGAAAAAATAAAATACTATGCAATTTTTTTTTCAAAAATGACTTTACCTTCTAGAGCTTAATAATGATTTTCCTAATAATTTCTTCCATGCCCAAAAATGAGATAAAGAATAATGAAGTCCTGGGGTGGCTAGGTGGTACAGTGAATAGAGCACTGACCCTGGAATCAGGAGGACCTGAGTTCAAATCCTGCCTTAGACACTTGACACACTTACTAGCCATGTGACCTTGGGCAAGTCACTTAACCCCAATTGCCCTCCAAAAAGCAAAAAAAAAAAAAAAAAAAAGAATGAAGTCCCTAAAAACTCAAAAAAAAAACAAACAAATCACTTTTGATAAGTGACTTTCTGGTTTTGAGTGAGCCTCTAATATTTCTTTATAAAATCTCACAGTGTCATTGTGTCATTTTTGTGATAGTTCCTTTTTTTAAAACACTGATGCTTGCTTTGAAGTAATAAGGTACAGGCTCTGGGAACCCCCTTGAACTCTGATTGAATCTTCCCATTTGATGAGGCATTTGCCTGAGGCCATAAGCCTTTCATTATAGCTAGGCCCAAATCTCTTACTCTTACTAGCCTAGCTCTCCATTATCCAGCTAGCTTCTACCCCTGATCCTCCCAATACCCAAATCTGTTCCACCCTTGAACTGTCCTAGCCCTCCAGCAACTTCCCACCCTTAATCACTCATTTACTGGAGTATAGATTCCTCTTGAAGACCCTCCCCAAACTCCTCCTCTAGACCACCTCTAGATTCCTCCCACAACCTTTCTGTATATAAGACCCCATCTTGCCTCTGTGTGAGTGCCATAGAGTTTTCTAGCATAGACTTGCTCAGTGTCCGATACAAGCCTTATTGAGGCTTTTTAAGAGTCTACCCAATATGGCCAACTTTTAATAAACTTTACATTTCTTTGGCTGAGAGAAGACTTGAGACAAGTTCATTTGGCAGGACCTGGCATCTTGGTATTTTGGGGTCTCAAGCACCCGTAACCTCATAATTTTTATGGTAACCTCTTCAGAAGTGTATTTTGAATGGAATGTTGTATGTACTAGCTGAGTATTAAGTAGTGTTGGTAACACTAAGGGAAAGGGGGTTAAAATTGCTTAAATCACCTTATATGAGTTCAGTCAATTTCTTGAAAAGATATTTTCATTCTATAACCATGTCTATATCACAGTCACAAAATAATTCCGTCTTTCTGCTCTTAACTTCAATTTTCTTTTTCAATTAACAAGCAGCTATTTTTTCTCCCTCTCAACTCTGTTCATGCCTCTCCATTGGAGAAACAAATAAAACCTTTATAACAAAAAAGCATTGTCATACAAAATTAATTCCCACATTAACCATGCCCCAACATATGCCTCATTCTGTACTGAGTTTACCATCTCTCTTTCAGGATATGAACACCATGGCTCTGGTTATCACAATTGGTCATTACAGTGAGAATCTTTCATAGTCTTTTGTCTTTGTGATGTTAGGGTGAGCTCATCTTTTGGTTCTCCTCACTCTACTCTTTACAGTAACAACTGCATCCCATCCTAAATTGCCAACTTTGAAATTTATTCTAAGAAATGGAATCTCTCAGGGCTATAGATTTATTTATTGCCTATCACTTTGATCCTATTAAGTTTATGATGACACATCAACAATCCACCATGTAGGAAAAAATGCCAACAGTGTTTACAGAATCTGCTGCCTCCCAATTACATGTGTTAAATCAATTTCAAGTGGATGGAGATTGTACCTGGGGAGATTGGGGAAATAATACTGTGGAGGCAGTGACCGGATTTCCCTAGCCCTTTTCCCCATTGTTTTGCTGCTCCCCTTCAAACAGGAAAGCCTCCCATCTATTAAATCGTTGGCCTGATGACTAGAAAGCCTAAATAACATGAAATTGTAAGGTATAAATTCCTCCAAAATTGAAAAATATCTCTGATTTTTACCCAGAGTCAAAGTGACTAAGGCTTACCCCTACATTCCTATGAGTGGTCAGTCTGTAATTTTCAGACCCAGACTTGACAGAAAAGTTTAATGTTGTACAGCTTTAGGACACTGGCTCCCTGTTAGTTCAGGTTTGATACTGGCATGAAATGAAGCACTCACAGGCATAAATCTTATTTAAAAGAGAAAGCATGTGTTTTTACTTAGAATTCAATTAAGTAAATAATGCATAAGGGTATCATGCTGCTAGTTGGTGCAATAGATAGCCAGCTAGGCTTATATGAGGAAAACCTGCATTTGAATCTCCCCTCAGTCATTTAACCTCTGTATGCCTCAGTTTCCTCATCTATAAAATGAGGATAATAATAGCATCTACCTCCCACAGTTGTTGTGAGAATCAAATGAGGTATTATTGGTAAAGATTGATTTTTCCAACCTTAAAGTGCTATATAAATGCTAATTATTATTTAACAATTAACGAAAGGAGGTTTGATTACCACTAACAAAGCACAGACATTCAACAGTATACAGTATACAGTAGTCTTTAACTTCTTTCTCAGCTCCATAAGGAAACACATCTGGTCAGTAGAGCAGAGTGTGGTGATTCATGTGGTGTTGGGTCATCCACCAAGTCTGAAAGATACTGATACCAAATAGGTGGGCCTTTTGTAAACATGCAGACTGATTTTTTCCCCCTACTGCAAATGTTCTTTTGAACATGCGGTTAAGTTTAGGCTCAAAGATCTAGCTTAGGAAGGGGCCTATGAGGCTATCTCATCCAAACCCCTCATTTTTGAAATAAGGAAACTGAGACCCAGGGAGACTAAGTGATTTTTCCAAAGTCACATAGCTAGCAAGAATCATAGGTGGTATTTGAACTAAAGTCTTTCAACTCTAGAATCATGGCTCTTTCTACTGTCACGTGCTACTTCCTGGTTTATTTGCCTGTGTTCAGAATTTCCTCTTTAATGAAGTCAGCTACACAAATATTTTTAGAGGAATTCATTCCCAAATTTGGCATCCTTTTGTCTTCAGTATTGACAGATACCTTTTTTGTGAAACAAATTATAAGGGACGTTCACAGATACAACAGCATTGTCACCGTTCATATCACCCTCAAAATGTATGCACAGTAAAAAGATGGAACAATATTGTTAAGAATAAGAAAGCTAATATTTGCCCTGAGACTGGGCTTAAGTGATAGTCCCCCTATTACTCTTATGGAAACACTGTGTAAAAAAAACTTGGTCTGATACACAGGAAAATTATCATGCTGTTTCCTATGCAAATGCTAGCTAAACCTCTACTTATCCCGATACCAAACAGATCTCTGGCTATCCGTGAGGCCACACTAAACTACAGTCAGGCACTGATGAAATGGACTAATTCTGTTCACCAAAAGGTATTTAAGTTCTGCCCCAATTGCCTAATATTCCTTCTGAAACCTCCAATCAGGAGAGTGGGTCTATACAAAGGCCCATCTGAAAAACACCATTTCCAGTCCTATTAATGACTGGCATAACTGACCACTATCAGGGCCATCAAATGGATCATACATCATATAGCAAAGGAATTCACTATTTTTGGAACTATGCACTCAAATGCTTAAGTATATATCCCCCCAGTCTTCTCTACCACCTTTCTCCAAGAGAGATTTTAATTCCTTCCAAGAAGTGAAGGAGGCTCAGCACTCTATTCACCTCAGAGAAAGGAGCTAAAATTATATCTATTTGCCCCCTAGATATTGTTAGTCAAGAGGAAATAATATTAAATTTCAAGCTAAGCTCCTGTTCTCTATCCCTCAACATGGAAAGAGTGCTATAGATCTGAGACAACTCCCTTCCCATCAAATGCCAGTTCCACAAAGAACAAACATAGCAAATAAACTTATGTACCAAAGCCAATTGCAAATAGAAATCAGAGAAAATATACAAATGAGAATATAACAGACAATACACAGAGTGAAGGAGTTCTCCAATTGGAAGCAAAATATGTCAGTTGAACCAAGAGAGAGATATAGATCTGGGAATCATTGGCATAGGAATGATAATTGAATGAATGGAACCTGATAAAATCACCAGATAAGATATGGAGAAGAGGGCTTAGTACAGAACCTTATTGGGAACCCACAGATATCCATGACTGGGCCACTCATCTCATAGGGCTATTTTCAGGAAAACATCTTGCAATCTTAAAAGCATTATATAAATAGTTTGTCCTAATTTCACTGCTGAGGAAACCTGTTGTTCCTTCTTTCTCAAAGACATCAAGGAGGTGATGCTATGATATGCAAGTGAATTGGATTTAAGTGAGAGAGAGCTGTGCAAAGTCACCAGCCTCACTTTCTCCTCCAGAACCATCTGGGTCCAGGGGCAAGGTATAGGTCAGGACAACTAGAGATGGCCATGGATGAAACAGAGACTGGCTTTTTTAAACTAAGGTCTTTAACAGGTCTCAATTTGACTGAGGCAAAGCAGATTCAGCGATTAAGGCTAGGTAAGAAATGAGGCAGAGCATGGCCTCTTTACTAGTCAAAAAGAAAAAGAAAAAAATAATCAATCTGGGAGGGTAAGACCCTCAGGGTTTCCTGACCAAAACAGTAACTATGACTATTTACATCCACTCTAAGATTAATCAGGGCTCAAACAATGACCTAGTGGAGCTTGGCCTGAGACCTATTGTTGGCCAATCAATGACAGCCAGAGTGATTTGGGTTTGAGGCATTGTCCTTAAGAAAAAAAGGTTTCAGTAATCAAAAGTTACATTACTTTGGGCAGAGTACATATAATAGGAGTATGATACCCTATGTAGACAGAGGGAAAGGAAGTGAACTGGATTTAAGTGAGGGGGAGCTGTGGCAAAGTCACCAGTCTTATTTTCTCTTCTGGAGCCATCTGGGTCCAGTGGTGATATATCAGTCATGACAACTGGAGAAAGCTCTGGATGTAGTGAGAGAAACTGGAGCACAGAGAGAGGAAGTATTTTACTTAAAATTACCCATCAAGTGAATGGAGGAATTCTTCCTATTTAATAATTTAGCTATTGTTTATTATATGCCTCCAAAACTGAATCATGAAAGACGTACTATGGGTTCTTCTGAAGGGTCAGGTCAGAAGCTGAAACCTTACCTGGATGACTGTTCTTTCTTTTCTTTTTTAAGATTTAGTTTTCAACATTCACTTTTAAAAGATTTTGAGTTCTAAATTTCTTCCCCCTCCCCAAGACAGGATGGAATCTGATATAGGCTATACTTGTACAATCATATTAAACATATTTCCACATTAGTCATGCTGTGAAAGAAGAGTCAAATGAAAAATGAAAAACTATGAGAAAGATTAAAAAAGAGAGGGAACAAATAGTATGCTTTGATTTGCATTCAGACTCCATAGTTCTTTCTCTGGCTATGGATAGCATTTTCAATCATGAGTCTTTTGGAATTGTCTTAGATCATTGCATTGCTGAGAAGAGCTAAGTCTATTAAAGTTGTTCATCGAACAATGTTGCTGTTACGGTATACAATTCATGTAAGTCTTTCCAGGTTTTTCTGAAATCTGCTTGCTTATCTTTTTTTTTTTTTTTTTTTGCTTTTTGGAGGGGAATTGGGTTTAAGCAACTTGCCCAAGGTCACATGGCTAGGTTTTTGTTTGTGTGTGTTAAGTGTCTGAGGCCGGATCTGAACTCAGGTCCTTCTGACTCCAGGGCTGGTAGCCGCCCCCTGCTTATCATTTCTTATGGAAATTTATATTTATAAATTTCTAGTATTCCATTACATTCATGTACCACAACTTGTTCAGCCATTCCCCAGTTGATGGGCATCCCTTCAATTTCCAATTATTTGCAACCACAAAAAGAATTGCTATAAATATTTTTATACATGTGGGTCCTTTTCCCTTTTTATGATTTTTTTGAGATACAGACCTAGTAGTGCTATTGCTGGATCAAAGGATATGCACAGTTTTATAGCCCTTTAGGCATAGTTCCAAATTCCTCTCTAGAATGGTTGGGTTAGTTTGCAACACCACCAACAATGTATTAGTGTTCTAATCTTTGCATGTCTTTTCCAACATTTATCATTTTACTGTTTTGTTATGTTAGCCAGTCTGATAGGTGTGATGTGATACCTTGGACTTGTTTTAATTGACATTTCTCTAATCAGTAGTGATTTAGTGCATTTTTTCATATGACTACAAATAGCTTTAATTTCTTTATCTGAAAACTGTTCATATCCTTTGGCCATTTATCAATTGAGAAATTACTTATATTTTTATAAATTTAACCCAGTTCTCTCTATATTTTGGAAATGAGGCCTTTATCAGTGATACTGGCTGTAAAAATTGCTTCCCAACTTTGTTTCCCTTTTAATTTTTTTTTTGGAGGGCAATTGGGGTTTGACTTGCCCAAGGTCACGTGGCTAGTTTTTATGTTAAGTGTCTTGAGGCCGATTTGAAATCAGTCCTCCTGACTCCAGGGCTTGAGCTCTACTCACTGCACCACCTACCCGCCCTTCCCTTCTAATCTTGGTTACATTGGCATTGTTTATACAAAAACTTTTTAATTGAATATAATCAAAATGATCCATTTTGTATTTCATAATAATTCTCTTCTTGTTTGGTCATGAATCCTTCTCATCTTCATAAATCTGACAGGTAAACTATTCCTTGATCTCCCAATTTGCTTATAGTATCACACTTTAAATCAAAATTGAAGAGGTTACCCATAAAGACGGTTAGGTTTGCTCTGGAGACCCCCAAAATACCAACACACCAGATGCTGCCAAATAAATTCGACTCAAGTCTTCTCTCAGCTAAAGAAAAGTTTATTAAAAGTTCGCTTGTATTAGACACAGAGTATGCCTGTGCTAGAAAATTCTATGATGCACATGGAGACAAGATGGGGTCTTATATACAGAAGGTTGTGGGAGGAATCTAGAGGTGGTATAGAGGAGGAGTTTGGGGAGGGTCTTCAGGAGGAGTTAATGAGGCCAATGAGTGATTAAGGGTGGGAAGTTGCTGGAGGCCACCTGGAGACCACAAACAATAGTGGGCTAGGCAGTTCAAGGGTGGATTGATATTTTGATAGGCTCAAGGGTGGGAAGTCTAGTAACAGAGGTTTAGGCCCAGCCACTATGTAAGGCTTATGGACTCATGCAAATGCCTTATCAAATGAGATGATTTATTCAGAGTTCAAGGGGTGTTCCCAGAGCCTGTACCTCAAGGACTCAAGGAGAGCTGGAGGGGGTTCCCAGAGCCCATACTCATCATAAATCATGTACCCATTTTGACCTTATCTTAACATATAGTGTAAGATGTTTGTCTATGCCTAGTTTCTGCCATACTATTTTCCAGTTTTCATAGCAGTTGCTGTCAAATAGAGAGTTCTTACTGGTTGACTGTCCTAAAGGATACCAGTCACAATTTCCTAAGAGAACTCAATCTGTCCTTTTCCTCAGGCCCTCCAGCAACTTCCTTTTTCACTGTTCTTTGGGAAAACTTGGCAAGAGGCAGACAGAGTTCTTTGAGCCCCACATCCCCACACATGAAAGGAAAGTGATTGCAGGAAGCTGGGGAAAGCTGTGTCTCAAGGATTACTTGCAGTTCTATCTGCACCCCACCCAGTCTCCTCCAGAGTTTCCTGCCAGGGCTTGCACCTTGGAACTTGAATCTCTCTTTTGTAAATAGCACAGTTTCAAGTCACTTGAGCTGGAGGAAAAAAATAACTATCAATGATTTCACTCACTACAAGACCAATGTGGAGGTTTATCATCTCAGAAAATTGCCTGGTCTGAATGGTCCTTGGCTGGGGAAGTTGCTGGACCTCTGATTTTGTCTGTACAGGGAACTTCCTGTGAGAAACCCCTTCTATGAATGTAGGTTTGCTCCTTGCAACTTATGTTTTTTGTCCTTCATTCTTGAAGAGGACCATGACATTGAAAAGGGAAGGGTGATGAGGAGGGGGGGAGGGTAAGTGGTTCTGCCAGGGACCCACCCTGGCATCCAGTCTGGAAGGAATTCAGCAGACTCCAGCAAACTTTGAAGCCGAAATTGTAAAGTTTATTGTTACACTGCACAAGGACAGCAGGACAGCAGGCTAGATTCTTTTTTTTTTTTTAAACAAATGCTTTATTAACTTCTGTTTTACATCATTCATTTCCGCCAGATTTTGAGTTACAATCATTTTCCCCCTGTTATTCCCCTACCCAACCTCCCAGAATAGCAGTCCCACAGGATATCGCTTCCTCCAATCTGCTCTCTCCCATACCTTCTCCCATACCCCCATCGACTTTTCCATTAGAGGAAGATGAATCTTTGTGTCCCAATGCCTGCACATCTTATCTCCCTATTACAAGCAAAAGAGTATTAATAATAGTATTTATATATATATTTGAAACATTTAATGTTACGACCTCAAGTTTCAGATCCATTTCCTTCCTCCCTTGTCACCCATTCCCTCCTGGGAGATAAGTAATTCAGTATATGTTGTACATGTCTAGCTATGCAAAATATTATCATAGTAGATATATTGTACAAGGCTGCTTATAATTCCCTCCCACTCATCCCACCCCCAACCTGGTCCATTCCCTACATGATCCTGTCCCTCTTCTATAGTGGGTACTTCCAACCTCCCCTCACCCCAAGGATGCCCTCCCATCCATCATCCCTCCTCTCATCCCCCTTCCCTATTCTGCTGCAGGTTAAGATATCCCATTTAGTATGTATGTCATTCTCTCCCTGAACCAAATTCAATGAGAATGTGGTTTTGCCTTTTTTGCCTTCCTATTCTCCTCCTCCCTTGCAACCACTTCCCCTTGCTTCTTCTACATGAGATAGTTTACCTTACCCTGTCTCTCCCCATCTCCTCTTGCCACTTTCCTCTCTCACCTCATAATTTCATCCCTTGAGTATTCTCCCTTCCCAACAAATTCAGCCTATGCCCTCTATCCATATATAACTGTAACCATATACACACACATTCACATATGTATTCATATGACCACACCCCCTTCTTCCATTATTTTCATAGTGAGAAGGATATCATCAGTCACAGTTATTGCTTTTCCATATAGGAATGTAAATAGTTCAACTTTGATAAGTTCTTTTGATTTCTTTTCCCTGATTACCTTCTCAGGCATCTCTTGCTTCTTGTGTCTGGATGTCAAATTTTCTATTCAACTCTGGTTTTTTCCTCAAGAATGCTTGAAAGTCTCTATTCCACTGAATGACCATATTTTCCCCTGAAACAAAATACTCAGTTTTGCTGGGTAGGTGACCCTTAGGTTCATTCCCAGTTCTTTTGCCCTTTGGAATATCATATTCCATGCCCTTCGATCCCTCAGTGTAGAAGCTGCCAGGTCCTGGGCTATTCTGATTGTGTTTCCACAATATTGAAATTGTTTCTTCCTGGCTGCTTGGAGTATTTTCTCCTTGATCAGGGGATTCTGGAACCTGGCTATAATATTCCTGGGAGTTTTCTTTTTGGGATCTTTTCAGGAGGTGATCTGTGGATTCTTTCAACCTCTATTTTGCCCTCTGGATCTAAAACATCAGGGCAATTTTCCTTGAGAATTTCTTGAAGGGTGATTTCTAGGTTCTTTCTTTGATCATGGCTTTCAGGTAGTCCAATAATTTTAAATTGTCTCTCCTGGATCTATTTTCCAGGTCAGTGGTTTTTCCATGAGATATTTCACATTGCCTTCTAATCTTTCATTTGTTTGGATCTGCTTAACAGCATCTTGATTTCTCATAAAGTCATTAGCTTCCATTTGCTCCAGTCTAACTCTGAAGGAATGAATCTCCTCAGTGAACTTTTGAGATTCTTTTTCCATCTGGCAAAGTCGCCTTTTTAAGGCATTCTTCTCCTCATTGCCCTTTTGGGCCTCCTTTGCCATTTGAGTTAGTCTATTTTTTAAGGTGTTGTTTTCCTCAGTCAGGCTGTTGACCCTCATTTCATACTTTTCCTGTATCCTTCTCATTTCTCTTTCCAATTTTTCCTCCGCTTCTCTTATTTGATTTTTAAAGTCCTTCTTAAGGTCCTCTATGGCCTGCAACCCACTCATGTTTTCCCCTGGGGCTTTTGGAGCAGGACTTCTGACCTCACAGTCCTTTTCCCGCTCTATGCCCCAAAATAGGAGTCTAGGGTTGCATTTTTCTGTTTCCTTTGCCTTGGCATGTTGCCACTTAATTGCTTGACTTTTGGGCTTGTTGCCACACTATGGCTTTAAGGCCAGATAGAGGAATTTTCGTCCCAAACGTGTGGGGGGCAACTTCTGTTTCTGGCAAGCTGTAAACCCACCCATGACTTCCACCCTAGATCACAATCCAGATCCAGGGAGGTTAAAACAAGAGTGATTACCCCCCCAAGACTGATCACTGGATCTCCCTACAATTCGCAGGCCAAGAGCTGGAGCTGCCTCTGAAAACTACAAAATGGCGTGTCTCCTCAGCCACTTCTAACCCCCAGGGGAGGGAGCCGACGCATTCCCCAAATACTGGTCCCAAAGTCCATAGGACACTAACCTCTTACTTTGTCCTAGGCATGTCTATGTTGATAATTCTGGAGTTGCCACAGCTGCTGGTGTTCTGGGGTTCCTCCAGCCGGCTGTTGGCCCTGCAGCCCTGGGACTAAAACCTCGGCTCACGGGGACCTCGACTCCGGCTCTGCTCAGCTTCCCGCGCTCTGCACCCTGCCGGCTCCCAGAGTGCTGCACTGGTCCTTCCTGCAGGGCTGCTGGGCTGTCCTCCACGGGAGGTTAGCTTCTCTGTGTTGTTCTGTGGGTGCTGGGGCTCCAGAAGTTGTTCAGAGTCCCCTTTTACATAGTTTGGGGGGAATCTGGGGGCAGAGTGGCTTGGATGAGCTGTTTCTACTCCACCATCTTGGCTCCGCCCCCCAGCAGGCTAGATTCTTATGGAACCTGAAAACTTCCAGAGGTCACAGGCATAGTTTTATGGAGTCAAGGCAGTAAATCAGGTGCCAATTATGCTAACTAGGTGAGTAAGGGTGGGATCAGGGAGTAGTTAAGGAGTGGTCAGTGTTTAAAGGACCATGCACTTTTAATATCAACTGCGCAGGTATATTGCCCATGATTCACTGGGAAATAGCCCAAGTGGGGGATACCTGGAGGTGTGGTTTTAGGCCTGACAAGTCACTAAAGTCAATCCTCGGTCATGGCTACTAAGGAGTGCCCAGTCTTCCACCCCTCAGTGTCAGGCTTGACAAGATAGATGTTGGGAACCAAGGCCATCAGAGACACAGTGTGGGTATAATTGGCTAAGGAGTTACCCTATAGATAGGGTACTGAAGAATTCATGGTGCAGCTGGCCACTCTAACTAAAGGAGATAACATTTGCCTAAGCTAAAAATGTTTATAGATAGTTTTGTGAAGGATTCATAAGTAGCTTATTGTTTCAAGCAGAGATAAACAGTTCATGAGTTGTTGCTGGGCAGAGTGCTGGCAGGGGGAAGGGGCAGAGTTAATGCTTTGAGACCCGGGGTGGGGAGTGTGATTTTACAGACTGCTTTTACAAATTGATTTTACAGACATAGATCCCAAAGCACCCCATTTACAAACTGATGTTACAGATTGATACTACAAACTGATGTTACAAACATATATACATCCCAAGGACCCCATCAACATCGGGGGTCACACAAGTGAACTGGATTTAAGTGAGGGAGGGCTGTGCAAAGTCAGCAGCCTCATTTTCTCCTCCAGAACCATCTGGGTCCAGTGGAAACATAGATCTGAACAACTGGAGATGTCCCTGGAATAAATGGTGGGCTTTTTAAGCTAAGGTCTTTAACAGGTCTTTAACAGTGATGGTGTTTAGTCTCTGGGAACCCCCTTGAATCTTCCCACTTGAGAGGAGGCCATAAGCCTTTCATTATAGCTAGGCTGAATCTTTGTTACTCTTAACTTAGCCTAGCCCTCCATTGTCCAGCTACTTCCCACCATTGATCCTATCAAAATATCTATAACCCAAATCTGTTACCCTTAAACTAGCCTAGCCCTCCATTGTCTATCATCTCAAGGTAGCTTTCAACTATTTCCCACCCTTAATCCCATTCCTGGAGTCTGACCTCAGTTCCTCAAGATCCTCCTTAGATTCCTTAAGACCCACCCCAAACCCCTCTTCTAGACCATCCCTAGGTCCCTCCCACATTCTTTCTGTATATAAGATCCATCTTGCCTCCATGAAGGTGCTGAGACTCAATCTAGCACAGTCTCATTCTGTGTCAGATTGTTCTGACCTGCTTGTTCAATACACGCACCACAAATACTTAGGCTTCTTAAGAGTCTACCCATTATGGTGAATCTTTAATAAACTTTGTTTTACTTTGGCTCAGGGAAGACTTGAGTCGAATTCATTCAGCAGGACCCAGCATGTTGGTATTTTGGGGTCTTGAGCATCCCTAAACCCCAAACCTCAACATCAGTTTGACTGAGGCAAAGCCCATTCAGTAAGTAAGAAATGAGACAGAGCTTGGCCTCTTTACCTAATCCAGGCCTACACAGCTTGCTGCCCAAAGGCTGCTTATGGCCAAAGGATTTGGAGAAGGGGGACGTTCCCCAAAAAATGTAGAGGAAAACATCCTTTATATGTGGAAGAAATCCTTTGGCAACTGCAAGTTGTGTGGGCTTGACCTAGAGAAAGAAAGAGAGAGAGAGAGAGAGAGAGAGAGAGAGAGAGAGAGAGAGAGAGAGAGAGAAGGAAGGAAGGAAGGAAGGAAGGAAGGAAGGAAGGAAGGAAGGAAGGAAGGAAGGAAGGAAAGAAGGAAGGAAGGAAGGAAGGAAAGAAAGAAAGAAACCTGGGATAGGAAGATCCTCAGGGTTCCTGGTCAAAACAGAACCAACTGCTGTTTGCATTCACTGTGAGACAATCAAAACTCAATGATTGAAGTGGGGCTTGGCCTGAGACCTACTGTTGGCCCATTAATGAGAGCCAGAGTGATTTGGCTTTGAGATATGGTCCTTAAGAAAAAAAGGTTTCAGTGATCAAAATTTACATTCCCATAGGCAAGGGTGTGATACCCTATGTGGACAGAGAAAAGATAAAGAAAACGAGGAGGAGAAAGAGAAGTGTTGTCTGACTGACCAGTTCCAGTTGGGTTCCCAGTGGGGCAGTTCCTCTTTCTATTCACAGAGGTAGTTGTTCTTCCTTATGGGTCACTACCTCTCAGATTCTAGAGATACAAAAACAAAAATGATACTCTCTATTGCCTCAGAGAGCATTCCATTTGGAAGATACCATGTAAACAAAAAATATGTATATTTAAAATGAGTACAATGCCCTAGGGGGAGGCACTTGAGGGGATCAGGAAGGGCCTTATGCAAGTGGCAGAATCCAAGCTGAGTCCTATAGGAAAATAGGCATTCCAAAAGATAGAGATAAGAATGCAGCCCTGGCTGCCTGTGCAAAGAACAAGGACATTGGAACAAGAGTTGGAATGACTTGTGTTAGGAAAAGCAGAGAGGTCAGGTAATTGAATATGCAAAAGGAATATATAACAAGCTCTTGAAAGTGAATCCACCTGTGTAAGTAGGATGGCGAAATAAGGCATCTACAATGAAAATCAACTGGGAAATGACTGAACAATTCAGTTATAGGAGTATAATTAATAGTTTCATCATTGTAAGAAATGACAAGTAAGAAGAATTAAGAGAAATTGGAGAAGACTTATATCATCTGATGCAAAGTGAAATTACCAGAAACAGCAGAACAATTTGCACACTGATCACGAGTGTGAAGGAAAAGCTTTGAAAAACTTGAGAAATTATGACTGAGCATGACTTAAGAAAGTGAATGGTGATGGATGATTCTGCCCATTGGAAGAGAGGTGACAGATTAGAGGTAGAAAATGAGACAAACACTTTCAGACATATGTAATAGGCCTTCAGCTATGCCCCCCTGGAAACAATGACCCAAGAAACTTTGAAGAAGGCTTCCACTTTTAATGGTAGGGTGGACTGATCTAGTCTCCCAAGTTTACCTCTCCTACCTTTTGGGCTTGAGGGAGCAAGAAGCATAAAGAAGGGCAGGAGCTGGAGTGTCAGAAACCAAGTTGTTCCTGAGTATACCACACAGAGTGTATAGAAGGACATTAATGGCCATGCAGTCTCTGAGAGTGAGGGTGGTTTGAAGAAAGGCTACATAAACAATGTCTGGGACAGAACTTGAGCTACTAAAATCTGATCACTTTGGAGACTGAAACCAGTGACTCTTCATTCCTCTTCTTTTTCCTTTTTTCTCTTGAGAAGAAAAATATTCTCCTTTTGAAAAATATGCTTCCCTCAGGTCTTGAATTATCCATGCATATTTAAAAGTTTACTTTGTTTTTTAAGCAGCAAAAGTGATAAAATTGTGGATCAAACAAATTGCTATGTATGCTATTGCTTGAATGTAGCACTGAGAAAGACAATTAAGAACAACTCAGGAGGGGACAGACTGCATCTGCCTCCTGACTTAGGGTTTATCATCAAATGGGAGAGTTATTCATCCATTTTTACAACTTCCCAAAGCAGAGAGAATATATTCATTTAGGTCTCTCTAGAAGGAGGAATCAAGCATTTATTGAGTACCTACTATGTGCCGGGTACTTTATAAATTTTATCTCATTTGATCCTTATAATAATCCTGAGAAAGAGATGCTAATAATAAGTTCAGTTTATGGTTGAAAAATTGAGGTAGAAAAAGATTAGGGTCACACTGTTAGTAAGTGTCTGAGGCTAGATTTGAAATCAGGTCTTCCTGACTATAGGCCTAAGATTCTATCTACTGCACCACTTTGGTGTCTCTAGGCATCAAAACAATTGAGTATGGGAAGCTGACTACCTTCACTGCCTGCAGTCTGGTCTAAAAGGAAACTCCTCATAGGGAGAGGTAACCAAGGCAGCAGTAAAAGAGAAAATCACTTCCCAGGGAAGGAAGAGGCTGGCAAACAAAATAAAAATGCTGTTTGTCCTCTTGTTTACCAGACTGGCACAAGGCACCACTGTTAGGACTTGTAATGTCACAGATATCCAGAACTCCTGGATAAGTAAATTCCCTCTAACTACGAGGTTGGCAGCTTCTCTGCAATGTTTAGTCTTAGAGTTGAGCAGAAGTGTCAAACCCATAGTCCAAATATAACACTCCTGAGTGCTGTCAAACCAGATTAAAATCTACTTGGGAAATATACAAAATAAATAAATAAATACAGTAAAACACAGCTAATATTACATTTTAAAACTAAGTTAATATTTAGTCCAGAGGGATCCTTGTATATGGATTGTTTGCCTGTTTCTTTCTTTCTTTCTTTTTTTTCTTTTTGGAGGGCAATTGGGGTTAAGTAACTTGCCCAAGGTCACACAGCTAGGTTTTTGTTTGTGTGTGCATTAAGTGTCTGAGGCCGGATCCAAATTCAGGTCCTTCTGACTCCAGGGCCGACGCTCTACTCACTGCGCCACCTAGCTTCCCCTGTTTACCTGTTCTATTTGAATCACAACTGACCTAGAACCCTAAGAGATAAAGTAATAATACTGATCACACAGTCAGTCTGTGTCAGAGACAAGACTTGAACCGAGGACCTCCTGGTTCCACTGCCAACTCTGAATCCACTTTGCCACCCTGCCTCTTGTACCTACTCTTAGTCATAAAAAATAAGACCAGAAGGGCCTCTCTTCCAAAGAAAGAACCTTCAGACTTCACTGAAGGGAACCATTCAACCATAGAAAGAGGGGAACCATCTAGCACTCAACATATGCTTCTTTTGTCCTGTGGACAAAAGCTATAACGAGGAATTATTTCACCTATAGGATAAAATAAATTGTATGGAGGATAAGTCTGATAGTCTGACTTTTGATCAAGCTAGGAGAAGAGGTGATCTGGCAAGGTTGGGGAAGAGGGAGAAAGAAGGTGGGCCCCAGAAGGGTAGCGCATTATAGAGGCTGGATCTTGTGATGGTGGCTGGGAAGCAGTTGTGCCATGTGACAATACAAGCTATCAAGAAAAGGGTTCAAGGATAGTGGTCTCAGTAGGGAGGAAACAAGCCCCCTTCTAGAAGGGATTATGTTTTCTCCACAGAATCGTGCCCATTTGAACAACAAAAAGGTCCAAATGTTCAGTATTACCCCATTCAAGGTATGGCTGTGCTCACAGACCAGTTGATATCCTATTACTTTTTAAGTTTCCACTACCAGAAATAGTAGCCAGTTCAATGAAGCTTCAAAGCCAAAGAAAAGGACCCTGACCAAAAAAAAAAAAAATCCAGGATTACATGATGATTATCATGATAGGAAAACTGTCCTGTGGTGACTAAGAGATGGGCTGTACTGAAAATATGAGAAACAGAGGGATCAAACTGCCTAAAAATAAGCATTGTCCCTGACTTGTGATTGACAGCATTTCCCCCAGGACAGCTGAGCCACAGTGACATAGATGAGTGAGGATAGGCCAGGGAGACAGAGAGTCCCCAGAAGGCTTAGGCAGAAGCTATTTTTAAGCCAGTTTGTTGAGTTGATAGTATGGTTCCTACATGCTTTCTCTGTGACCTTGTCAGGTGCTTGTGTAAGATGAAGTGCAATTGAGGAAGAAAGCTAAGACAGGCAAGAGAGATGGGACAGACAGAAGTAGGATTTAGAGAACAAATGCAGGCAGAAGAGCAGGAAGCATGGAATTTCATAGGGAAGGCAGGCTACAAAGACTAGCAGACAGCAGACATTCTGGTTAAGTCGACTTCCATAGGAACTATGCATCAATTTACTACCTGATAACAAAATATTTAGTGGACCCATTTAGTAGACCCATTAACAGGTTGTGTGCATAAGGAATCATACAGCTAGGGTGGCACCTAGATTAAACATGAGGGCAATGAATGGGTGAAGATCAATTAAAGGAGACTGAAGAGAGATCTAATAGGTAGGAGGAGAGAGAACTAGGAGAGACCTGTATCATAAAAACCTAGAGAGAAGAAAACATCAAGGAGAGTGATTGACAGTGTCAAGGTTAAGAAGAGAAAGGTTAGGAAGGATGAGGACTGAGAAAAGGTCATTAGATTTGGCAGTTTAGAGATCACTGTTAACTTTGGAGAGAGGTGTTTCAATTGAATGATGAGGTTGGAAGTCTGGCTATAAGAAGGGTGAGAATGGAAAGGAAGTAAAGGTGCTGATTACAGACGACTTTCTCAAAAAATTCATCTACAAAAAGGAGGAAAGATATGATAGCTAGCAGGGATGGATGCATCAAGTGAAGCTTTTTTGATGAAGGGGGAGCCATGAACATGTTTATAGGCAATAGGAAAACAATCAGTAAAAAAAGACTGAAAATTAGTCAGGGTGGGGATGATGCACTGGCCAATTTGCTGGAGAAGATGGGATGGAATGGGATACTTTTTGCATGTAGAGGTGTTTGTCTTGGCAAGGAGGGCTAACTCTTCCTGTGAGACAGGGGTGAAGAAAATAATGGGGAAAGACATCTAAGTAATCTGAAATGAGAGAGAGGAAAAGAGGGAGCTGTCAGCAAATGACCTCAACTTTCTGGTGAAATGAGGCAAGTTTTTAGCTGAGTGGGTTAGAGAAGAAGGAGTTATGGGAGGTTTAAGAAAGAATGAAAAGATTGGAAGACCCACTGTGGTAAGTGAGATAGTGAATTGATTAGAAAGATATAATAAGATTGCCTTGCTGCAGTGAAAAGATTATCTAATTTGAGATTATGCAGCATAAATTTATAGTAGATCCAGTCAGCACAGCTTCATAATTTTCTCCAGCTTCATTCATCAACACGTGAATAAGAGTAAAAGCACTCGATAATGGGAGTAACACAATGCTAAGGCTTGGCAAATAATATCATATTGTTTAATTTGCAGAAAGTGATAACTTTATTCCTTCTGCCAATGCTTTTTTCCATCAAATTTTTGACATTATGTCAAATTGTAGTAGTGATAATGGACATCCTTACTTTAATCTTGATCTTATGGGAAAGACCTTTATTTTTTCCTCATTACATAAGGCTAGCTCTTTGTTTTAGCTAGTTTATTACTAGCCATAGACATAGTCAAGTATTTTTCTTTTTTTTTTTTTTGGAGGAGGGAAGGTAGGGCAATTGGGGTTAAGTGACTTGCCCAAGGTCACAGTGCTAGATTTTTGTGTTAAGTGTCTGAGGCTGAATTTGAACTCAGCTCCTCCTGACTATCCTTGGACTATAGTTTTCTTTTTCTGTTTTGACTCTCTCTGATTTAGATATCAGGACCAAATGGGCTTTTTTTCTATCATAGAAGGAATTTAGTAAGATCTTATGTCTGTGTTCTACCTTCTTTTGACTAGTTCAGTTGAAAATTCAAGTAATATCTACTTCCCCCTACCCCATTCCTTCCTTCTTATTTATAGAATTTTCTTCCTGTACATACAATTATGTGAGGTACTAAGTTCCAACACTCCCCTTCCTCCATTTTCCTTGAATTTTGTAATCACTACTCACTTTGGTACTCTTTTTAGATCAAAATAGTTAGCATTTATATAGTGTTTTAAGGTTTGCAAAGCACTTTATAAATTTTATTTCTTTTTATCTTTACAAATCTTTGGATATAGGTGCTATTATTATCCTTATTTTATAGATGAGGAAACTTAGATTTTTAAAAAATAATATTTTCCCCCCAATTACATGTAAAAACAATTTTAAACTTTTTTTTTTAAGTTTTGAGTTCCGAACTCTATCCCTCCTTTCTTCTCCTTCCCCCTCCCTGGGATGGTAAGCAATCTGATATAAGTTATACACGAGCAATAATGTAAAACATGTCCATGTTAGTCATTTTGTAGAAGAAAATGGAAGGAAGGAGAGAGAGAGAGAGAGAGAGAGAGAGAGAGAGAGAGAGAGAGAGAGAGAGAGAGAGAGAGAGAGAAGGAAGGAAAGAAAGAGGAAGAAAGAAAGGAAGAGAGAGAGAGAAAGAAAGAAGAAGGAAGGAAGGAAGGAAAAAAGGGAGGGAGGGATAAAAATAATATACTTCTGTCTGTATGCAGATACCATCAGTTCTTTCTCTGAAAGCGGATAACATTTTTCATCATGAGTCCTTTGAGATTGTCTTGGATCATTGTTCTGCTAAGAATAGCTAAGTCATTAACAATTGTTCATTATACAATATTGCTGTCACTATGTACAATGTTCTCCTAGTTCTGCTCACTTCATTATGTATCAGTTCATTTAAGTCTTTCCAAGTTTTTCTGAAGTCATCCTGCTTGTCATTTCTTACATTCCTTTACAATCATACGCTATACTTTATTCAAACATTCCCCAATTGATTGGCATCCCCATAACTTCCGATTCTTAGCCACTACAAAAAGAGCTGCTATAAACATATTGTATAAACAGGTTCTTTCTGCACCCCTTTATAAAATCTCTTTGGGATACAGACTTAGTAATGGTATTGCTGAATCAAAGGGTATGCATAGTTTTATAGACCTTTGGGCATGGTTCCAAATTGCTCTTTAGAATGGTTGGATCAATTTACAACTCCACAAAGAATGAATTAGTGTCCCAGTTTTCCCACATCTCCTCCAACATTTATCATTTTCCTCTCCTGTCATATTAGCCATTCTGATGCATGTAAGGTGGTAACTCAGAATTGTTTCAGTTTGTATTTCTCTCATCAGTAGTGATTGAGAACATTTTTAAAATTTCCTATTCACATCCTTTGACCATTTACCAACTGGGGAATATATTCTTATAAATTTGACTCAGTTCTCTATATATATTTGAGAAATGAGACTTTTATTAAAGAAACTTCTGTAAATTCTTCCCCCTCCCCCACCACCCCACTTTTCTGCTTTCCTTCTATTCTTATTGCATTAGTTTTGTTTGTGCAAAATTTTTTTTTTATTTTATATAATCAAAATGATCCATTTTATATTCTGTAATGCTCTCTATACCTTGTTTAGTACTAAATTCTCCCCTTATTTATATCTGACAGGTAAACTATACCATCCCTGAACTACTATGTGCCAGGCACTGTGTGAACCACTTTGTAAATATCATCTCTACCATGCCATAGAAATCTTTTCATCCTGGAAGCTCATTCCATTGCTGGACTACTTCTCACATTAGAAGTAACCTCCTTCTGGGGTGGCTAGGTGGCGCAGTGAGTAGAGCGTCAGCCCTGGAGTCAGAAGAGCCTGAGTCCAGTTCTGGCCTCAGACACTTAACACACACAAACAAAAACCTAGCCTTGTGACCTTGGGCAAGTTACTTAACCCCAATTGCCCTCCAAAAAAAAAAAAGAAGTAACCTCCTTCCCTGCTGTCTCTCCTTCTAGTTGGTTGATTCCTGCCCCCACTTACTCCCCAGAACCTGTAATTTAAGGAGGAGGCCCAGGCCATCCATCTCTTCCTTCTTTTCTGCTCTGCTAAATCTGTTCCCACAGGACTATCTTACCTTCATCACCATCACCACCACTTTTCAGCTTCCTTCTACTTGTCTTCTCACATTGGAATATAAACTTCTTGAAGGTAGGGTTTGGTTTTTTGGGGGGTTTTTGGCTTGTATTCTGAGACTTATTATATTGTTTAGCACATAATAAGCAATTAATAAATCCTTGATGATTTAATTGATTTCTCAGAGTTTTTCTCTCCCTTTAGGGTCCTCTGCCTAAAGAGAAACATGGAACTGGTATATCTTTTCTCTTGAAGTTGAAAGTCAGAAAACCAGAATCTCTTTTTTCTCCCAAGTTCTCAACAACTCTATCCCTTACACAGGTGAGAAGCATTGAACAACCAATTTCCAGCAGGAAGGAAAATTTTATGTATATAAGCTTTAAACCCCTGATTACACTAGTATATGTCCTTTTGATTATATCTTAAATGTTGCTTTTTTACTTTTAACAATTTACCATTGATAATATGCTGCAACCTATTTACAAACACTATATGTCTCCCAATTGTCTCTTGGTTGAACTCTAATTTTATGTCTTCAGAGATTATAGTATTCCATAGTTCACCACTGAAAAGCATCACTAAAAGAATACTAAAGTTTATAAGAATTTTTTTCAGACAGAAGCTTATAATAGTTGAAAGACAAATATAATTTCTTGAATGAAATATTATTCATTCTCTTCTTCCTATTTAATTCTGGGTCCAGTTCATTGCTCCTCTTCAGCATCTGTGAAAGAAATATGAATTGATGGAGTAGTTCAATGGGTACTCAATATCACCTCTCTCACTAGACCTGAAGGGACCGCAGACATGAGGACTGGCTTGCCCAGACCCAGTGTCCCTTCTGCTAGAGGAACACCAGTGCCTTGAAGCAAATTTTACAACCAGTTCACAAATCATTGCCAGCTCTAAAAACATATGGTAGCATGCAGATGTGACTTTGGAATTTGTAAAATCCCAGCCCTCTCTGTCTTAATTAGTATAAATTGACAGAGATGATCAAGTAGCACTTTAATGACATTTAACATCAGCTATGTTTAGTAATCATATAATCATTCTCCATCAAATTACTTTTAGTTTTGTTTACTAGAAAAATTCAGATAATTTTTGAGTATTTGACAGAGGCTGATGTCTGGGTAAAAACCCTAATAGATGCCAAGGGAATTGTGGGAAGATGGTGGAATAAGATAGAAAATTATCTGGCTCACCCAAATTCTCCTTCAAATAATTTAAAATGCCTCTAAATGAATTGTAGAGAAACAGAAAAATTAAAAGTTGGAGTAAAGCAGTTGTCCAGCCTAAAACAACTTAGGAAGACATTAGGAAAGATCCAACCTCCTGAAGGATGGTCTGTATGGGGCAGATACCTCCAAGTCAACAAACAGCAAATCCTGTGGCAGCCTCATCTTAAGGAACTTTCACATCATGAATGTTGTGGGGGTCAGTGGCTAATCAGGGTAAGATGGGAGTGCCCTCAGTTAGCACTGGATGTGGAGCTCCGGTACATCGACCAGTCTTCAGCTGCAAGAAGGAGTGAGAACATGGTCATGAGAGCGATGGAAGAGAGGTGGGGCTCTGCTGGTTATGGTCACTTCCAGAAGAGCAGGGTCCCTGGTTTTGGTTCTAGGGCAGAGGAATGAGCTGACACAGCTGTCCAAGAGAGCAGAAAACAGAATTTATGGTGGCAGTTATGCTGGGGCCCTGGTCCTGGCTCAGAGGAAGAGAGGAGTACCTCTATACACATCCATAGACCAAGGTGTGAGAAATGATTGTTTCTCTCTTGTATTTAAAAAATAATTATTGTATTAGGACCTTTTCTACTTCCTCATTCAGAAATCAACCAATGTGGGAAATCTCTTTTAAAGATTTACCCAGGTCAAGATCTAATCAGACAGTGAAAGAAATTCTAAGTTTGGGCTAATGGGTACATTCCTGCTCATATTGTTTGCTCAGACAGGTCTGAGAAGTATTGATTCTTTCTCCCTTTTGCCAGACAGGTGCTATAGAAATTGATGTCTCTTTGACCAAGATTTTAGTGATCCAAGTTATGTACCCCAAGACCCCAACTTTTTTTCTCCCAAAATTTTATTTTAAACTCAAATGCCAGAACACAGAGAATAGAAAAAAGAAACAAAAACATATCATAAACTTAAATATTGGAACTTAAATACAAAGTTAGAAAAAAATAAAAACATGTCACATGCAGAGCAGAACAAAAGAAAGAATTCAAAATATATAGCAACAAATTTTCATTTCAAGAAAGCCTATATGATAAATAATAATCGTGTTGAAAATTGTCCATCTTTTCTTCCTTGTGAGTTTTCTTTTGTTCTCTGTGGTGTACTTTTTTACTTTGTTCTTCCCCCCAAACTCCCCCAAAAGGCCACAGTATAGATACGTTTCTCTATAGCTATAAATATATACATACCCTCCCCACCCCCCAGAAGACTACAATAAAGTTTAGATATGCTTCCCCATAGCTTTAGATATATACATATTTTTTCATTCAGGATAACATTTAACCTTGTAGGGTATTATATTTTTGGCCAGAGCCCCAGTTCTTTTGCTTTTTGATATATTATGTTCCAAGATCCATGGTCCTTTAAGGTCTCTGCTGCTAGGTCTTATGTAATTCTAATTGTGGCACCATCATATTTAAATTGTTTTAATCTTGATGCTCTTAATACATTTTTCTTAAGCTAAGGGTTTCAGAATTTGACTATGATATTCCCATGAGTTTTCCTCAGAGTATCTCTTTTAAGTGATGATTGATGGATTTTTTTAAAATTTCTACTTTCCCCCCCTTGTTCTAAATTTTCAGGACAATTTTCTTTTATTATTTCTTGTATTATTGTATCAAGGTTCTTTTTTTGATCGCAACTTTCAGTTAGTCCAATTATTTTTAAATTTTCTCTTCTTCATCTATTCTCCAAATCTGTTGTTTTTCTTATAAGATGTTTTACTTTCTCTTCTATTTTTTCATTATTCATATTTTGTTTAATCATTTCTTGATCTCTTATAATTTCACTAACTTCACTTTGCTTAATTCTAATTTTCAAGGTGTCATTTTCTTCCTTAAGATTCTGAATCTCCTTTTCTAATTAGTTAACTTTCTTTTCATACCCTTCTTGTTTTTCTTGGATTATTTTTATTTTCTTTTTCAGTTTTTCCTCCATCTCTATCATTTGATTTTTTAAGTCTTTTTAAAGATCTTCTATGAATTCTTTTGGGCAGGTGTCCATTTGACATTATTCTTTGGGGGCTTCTTTACTATCCTCCTCTGAGGATGAACCCTAATCATCTCTCTTCCCATAATAGATTTCTAGATTTGGATTCTTTCTCCTTTGCCTGTACATTTTTTTTTTTGTGATAATATCCTAATTATTTGTAGTCACCTCTAGCCCTGGGGTATGGAAATGGTGCCTCTTGCCCCAGATCTTCAGTTCTTCCCTTTAGTCTGAAACCAAAGCCAAACTTCCAGCCTCTTGTAAGTGACCGCAGCCAGGGGCTTTCTACCCCATTGCTTCTGCACTCACCAGGCAAATGCTATTTCCTTACCCTCACCCACACCCCCGGCCACAGTTCTCAGTACAGCTGGTTCTGGCATTCCTTCCTGGGCTCAGAAGCCCAACTCCCCTCACTATCCCGGGGTTAAAAGTTCTGGTGGCTGGGACAGGGACAGCCTCTCAAACCAACTAACCCCAGGGCTAGCTGCTTGTTGTTTGTTTAAGAGGCTAGAGGCTTGCTATTAAAAAGGAACCTAACCTGGAGGTGTTTACTTTTCACAGTGACAAAACCTCATTTGGGGACTTTTCTTCTGATCTTCTCAAATTGTCATCCATTTTATGTCATGTATATCATGATCATATTTATATCATATATACATATTATGTATGTGTATGTTTTATGTGCGTGTATGTATACATAAAAATATTTTTTACCACTAGTTTGGTCTTAAATTCTTCCCTTCTTTGTAGATCAGACAAATAAAGTATTCCATGTTCTCCTAATTTTCTTATGCTATCACTCTCTATGTCTAAATCATATTCCCATTTTGATTTTATCTTGGTATATGATGTGAGATGCTGGTTTATACCCAGTTTCTTCCACATTGTTTTCCAGTTTTCCCAACAGATTTTGTCAAATAGTGAGTTCTTGTCCCAAAAGCTGGCATCTTTTGGTTTATCAAACCAAACACTAGATTACTATGGTCATTAACTAATGTATTGTTTACTCAATCTATTCCACTGATCCACCACTCCATTTCTTAGCTAGTACCAGATTGTTTTGATGATTACCACTTTATAATACAGTTTGAGATCTGATATGGGTAAGCCACCTTCCTTCACATTTTTTTCTATTAATTCCCATGATATTCTTGACCTTTTATTCTTTCAGATGAATTTAAAATTATTTTTTCTGACTCTAAAAAATCATTTTGGAAGTTTGATTGTTATGATGCTCAATAAGTAAATTAATTTGGGTAGAATTGTCATTTTTATTATATTGGCTCAGCCTATTCTGGGAACTGAGTGAATCACACTGAGTACACCTTGCAACCCAGTCTAGATCTCACTCAGTAAAGAAAGGAGGTCTAACAGTACTAAATCTTAAGCTATATTATAAGGTGGTAGTTATCAAACTCTCTGGTACTGGCTAAGAAATAAAAAAGTAGATCAGTGGAACAGAATAGATATACCAGTTGTAAATGATTATAGTAACCTTGTGCTTGATAAATATATTTAAATTTTTGGAATAAGAATTCACTATTTGAAAAAAAAATTGTTGAGAAACCTGAAAAGCAGTCTAACAGAAACTAAATATAGGCCAATATTTTACACCATTTACCAAGATCAAAATGGATACATGACCTAGACATAAGGAAAGATATCATAAGTAAATTAGAAGAATGTGAAACATGTTACCTCTTATATTTATGGATAGGAGATGAATTCATTAATAAATGAGAGATAGCATTGAGAGATGTAAAATGGATAATTTTGATTACATTAAATTAAAAAGGTTTTGTACAAATAAAACCAATATAGCCAAGATTAGAAAGAAAGCAGAAATGGGGGGTATTTGAGGGGAGATTTTAATAGACAATTTCTTGGATAAAAGCCATATATCAAATATATAGAGAACTTTGTCAAATGTATAAGAATACAAGTCATTCCCCAACTGATAAATATTTGAGGATACGAACAGGCAGTTTTTGGAAGAAACCAAAGCTATGTATAGTCACATGAAAACATGCTCTAAATCATTATTGATTAGAAAAATGTAAATTCAACTTTGAGATACCATCTCACACCTATCAGATTATCTAAAATGATAAAAATGGAAAATGACCAATGATGGAGTGGATGTAAAAAAAAAAATTGGGACACTAATACTATGTTGGTGGAACTGTTTGTTAAGTGATCTAACCACTTTGGAGATCAATCTGGAATTTTGCCCAATAAAATTTTGTTTACCTTTAACTCAGTGTAGCAGCAAGCACTCCAGCATCCCCAGAGTGGCTGCCAACACAGGTTCTTAGATCTGCTTTTGTAAAGGAAAGCAACTCAATCAGTCAACAAGCTTACTTTGATCAAACAAACATATATTACCTAGTTCAGGGGGAAAAGGTCAGCACCCCAAACTTCAGAGTATACAGACAGATCAAACAGACAGGCTTCCAAACTTCCCAACCATTATCAATACCAAAATCACAGTTACCAGAGAGGGAAGCATCAACATCTGGGTTTTCAAAGCCAGGGGGCTCTCAATGGCTTCCCAGAGTCTCATCTGGCCAAATCACACAACACTTCTCAAAGTGAGCCCCAAAGCAAAGCCTCACATCAGGGATTATATAGCCTTCTCCTGGGTCAGAGAATGTAATCACCCTCTTGACCCACTGCCCAATCACACAGCATCAAGGTGTAGTCATTCCTGAAAACCAAGCCACCTACCACAGGCTCCATGTGACCACATTCAGCCTATTAGGGGGTAGAGTATATTTTCAAATTAAAGAAGGTTCTCAGAGTCACTTAAGCCAATCAAAGGGCCTAGGGGCAGGGAAGATCTTCAAATCTGCATTTCCATTACATTCAGCAATACCATCATTAGGTCCATTTCCTAAGGTGATCAGGGCATAAGGAAAAGAACCAAATCTTCTAAAATATTTATAGCAATTTTCTTTGTAGTGGCAAAGAACTGGAATTTAAGGGGATGCCCATCAATTGAGGAATGACTAAGTTGTGGTATCTGATTGTGATGTAAGAAATGATGAGCAAGTTGACTTTAGAAAATATGGAAAGACACATGAAATAATGCAGAGCAAAATGAGAATAAAGAGAACATTGAATGCAATAACAGCAATATTGTTCAAAGAGTAACTGTGAATGACTAAGCTATTCTGAGTGAGATGGATATTTAAATCAACTACAAAGAAACTGTGAAAGAAGATGCTATCCCTCTTCAGAGAATGAACTGATATATGGAAGTATATGTTATACAGTTTCACATACATATCTGTTGGCCTTCTCTAGTGTGGGATAAAAGGTAGAGAGACAGCTCAGAACTCAAAATGTACCAAACAACTAAATAAAAAGATGAATGAATGAATGAATAAAGACCCTAATAGATGCCAAAGAGACATGTCCATTTACATTCAAGGGTGTGAACCTCTGTGCACAAGAAATATGGTATATTCAAGCTATTCAAAACATTTAGCCTCACCAATTGCCTCTTGAAAAAGATCCCAAAAAGAGAACTCCTAGGAATATCATAACCAAATTCCAGAGTTCTCAGGTCAAGGAGAAAATATTACAAGCAGTCAGGAAGAAACAATTTAAATACTGTGGAAACACAATCAGGATAACACAAAATCTAGCAGCTTCTATATTAAGGGATTGAAGGTCTTGGAATAGGATATTCCAGAGGTCAAAGGAGCTAGGATTAAAGCCAAGAATCACCTACCCAGCAAAACTGAGTATAATACTTCAGAGGATAATATGAACATTGAATGAAATAGAGGACTTTCAAGCATTCTTTTTTTTCTTTTTTTTGTTTTTTTTTGGAGGGCAATTGGGGTTAAATAACTTGCCCAAGGTCACAAGGCTAGGTTTTTGTTTGTGTGTCTGAGACCGGGATCCAAACTCAGGTCCTTCTGACTCCAGGGCTGGTGCTCTACTCACTGTGCCACCTAGCCGCCCCTCAAGCATTCTTGATAAAAAAAAAACCACAGCTGAACAGATAATTTGACTTTCAAATACAAGAAGCAAGAGAAGCATGAAAAGGTAAACAGCAAAGAGAAATCATAAGGAAATTATTAAAGTTGAACTACTTATATTCCTACATGGAAAGATGGTATTTATAACTCATGAGACTTTTCTCAGTATGAGGATAGTTGAAGGGAATGTGTGTGTGTGTGTGTGTGTGTGTGTGTATGTGTCTGTATATATACATATATATGTATGTATAGGTAGAAATATGTGTCTATATGTATATGTGTGTACATGTATACATAGAGGACACAGGGTGAGTTGAATGTGAAAGGATGTTATAAAAAAATAAAATTAAGAGATGAGAGAGAAATATATTGGGAGAAGAACGGGGGAGAGATGAAAGGGGGGATTATCTCAAATAAAGGAGGCAGGAGAAGATTGTTACAATGGAGGGGAAGTGCAGGAAGGTGAAAGGGAATGAGTCAACCATACTCTCACTGGAGGACAGAATAGTATACACTCAATTGAGTATCTTATACTACAGGAGAGTAAAGGGGAAGGGAATAAGAAGGGGGATGATAGAAGGGAGGGCAAATTGGGGGAGAGGGTAGTTAGAAGCAAATACTTTTGGAAAGGGACAGGGTCAAAAGAGACAATAGAGTAAATGGGGGGCCAGATAGGATGGAGGAAAATACTGTTAGTCTTTCACAATATGACTACTATGGAAATGTTTTGTATAACTACACATGTATAACCTATATTGGATTGCTTGTCTTCCTAGTGGGGGTGAGTGAGGAGGGGAGAAGGGAGAGAATCTGGAACTCAGATTTTTAAAACTCAGAGTTTTAAAAACAATTTTTTTTAATGGGTATTTTTTTACATGCAGCCAGGATATAAGATATATAGGCAATGGGGTATAGAAATTCATCTTGCCCAACAAGAAAGTAAGGGGAAGGGGTTGGGGGGAATATAAGAGAGGGCAGATTGGAGGAAGGGATATTCAGTATGCTTGCCATCTTAGGGTGGGGGGTAGGGGAGAGATGGGAAGAAAATCTGTAACTCAAAATCTTGTGGAAATGAATGTTGAAAACTAAAAATAAATTTAAAATAAAACAAAACATTTAGCCTACTTTAGCTGTATAAAAATACATTTTCCCACCAGTAAATGTGTTTTAATGAGAACTAACTCTGTATATGTATATATTCCCATACTGTAGTCTTTGTAATATACAGAAAATAAAGAGAAACTCTACAGTGTTCCACAGCTTAATGGAATCAACATCATAACATTTATACAAAGGAGTACCTGGAAGACCTAACCATATACATGTAGCAGCAAGCACCTCAACATCCCCAGGGTGGCTGCCAACACAGGTTCTTAGATCTGCTTTTCAAAAAGAAAGCAACTCAAAATCGGTTAACAAGCTCACTTTAGTTGATCAAACATATATTACCTAGTTCAGGGGGGAAAGGTCAGCACCCCGAACTTCAGAGTATACAGACAGATCAAACAGACAGGCTTCCAAACTGTCCAACATTATCAATACCAAAATCACAAGTTACCAGAGAGGGAAGCATCAACATCTGGGTTTTCAAAGCTGGGGGGCTCTAAATGGCTGCCCAGAGCCTCAACTGGTCAAATCACACAACACTTCTCAAAGTGAGCCGCAAAGCAAAGCCTCCCATCAGGGATTATATAGCTTTCTGGCTCAGAGAATGTAACAACCTTCTTGACCCACTGTGCAATCACAAAGTATCAAGGTGTGGACTTTCCTGAAAAACAAGCCTCCCACCACAGGCTCCAGATGCACTTAATCTAGGGGCAGGGAAGATCTTTAAATTTGCATTTCCATTACAATATAGGATATTCTTCTTCCATTTGGACTAGTCATTGGATATCTTCCATGGCAATAGCAAACATCTTGGAAAGCATACATCTTTATGTTTTATGTCTCATTTGATATTAATAATCAGAGACCTATTAAATAATATTATCCCTGTTTTGTGTCCGTCATGTTATATTAAATAATTTAAGTGTATGTGTATGTTTGTACATGTGTATATATGTACATAAGTATCTAAGTATGTATTTATATATGGAAGACACCTTCTTGGAAGATTACTTTCTTTGTTCTGCTTTGTCAAATCAAAATTGTTGTATTGTATTATATAGAAATGTGAGTTATTAATTCCCTCTTCACTTTCCCTTATACAAACACATATACAGTACAGACACATGTGGTGCACACACACACATACACACACACACTCCAAAATACTTGTATATTCATGTGCTCTAAATCACTATTAATTAGAAAGATGCAAATCAGACTGCTCTGAGGTACCATGCCATACCTATCAGATTTACTAACATGGCAAAACAGGAAAATGATAAATGTTGGAGAAGATGTGGGAAATTTGGAACACTAATTCATTGTTGGTGGAGCTGTGAACTGATCCAATGATTCTGGAGAGCAATTTGGAACTATGCCCAAAGGGCTATAAAAATGTGCACACCCTTTGACCCAGCAATACCACTTCTAGGGCTGTATCCCAAAGAGATTATAAAAATAGGGAAAGGATCTGCATGTACAAAAATATTATAGCAGCTCTTTTTGTTGTAGCCAAGAACTGGAAATCATGGGGTGCCCATCAACTGGGGAATGGCTAAACAAATTGTGGCATATGAATGTAATGGAATACTATTGTGCTATAATAAATGATCAACTGGCAGACTTCAGAGAAACCTAGAAAGACCTATATGAACTGATGCTGAGTGAGGGGAGCAAAACCAGGAGAACATTGTACACACTAACACAGTAACACAGTAACAGCCAGAAGTGTGGGAGGACTAATTTGGATAGACTTAGCAGTTCTCAGCAATGCAAAGACCTAAAACAATTCCAAAGGACACATGATGGAAAATGCCATCCACATCCAGAGAAAGAACTATGGAATTGGAATGCAGAACAAAACAGACTATTTTCTTTTTTGCTTTGTTTTATTTTTTTCTTATGTTTTTTCCCATTTGTTATAATTCTTCTATGCAACATGACTAATGTGAAAATGTGTTTAATAGGAATGTATGTGTAGAGCCCATATCAGATTACAAGCCTTCTTGGGGAGGGAGAGGGAAGGGAGAGGGAGAAAATTTTAAACTTAAGGAAGTGAATGCTGAAAACTAAAAAGAAATAATTTAATAAAAAGAAAAAAGAAAAAAATAGTTGATGGTGTCAGTTCTTTCAAGTTCTATCTCCAGTTCATTTCTCATTGTCCTATATGGCCCTGGAAGGGGGGACCAAGTTGCCTTGGTAAATTGCCTATTTTTTCAGCCCACGGAGCTAGTCCATCAGTACCTAGCTCATTCACAGATACTCAAGAGGACAATGAACTGGACCCAGAATTAAGCAGAAGGAAGGCACCACATGCCATGTTTCCATATGGTGAATGTGCCACCATTTATAATACTGACTGTGTACTGAGAAGTAACAATATAACAATGGACTGATGTATCTGAGCCCCTCAGCAAGTCACTTCATTCCCTCTTCATTGTGTTGTTCTAAATCCTTTGAACCCATAACAACCTGGGCTATTGGTGACCACACTTTCATTTCTTCAAGAAGGAAAAGCCACACTTCGGGAATCAGAAAGGGCCTGGGCTAGCAAGAGGCTGTATGTTAAAGAGTTGGAAAAACCCTCCTAAGAATGTAACACTGGTCTTCAAACTATAGGCCTCTAGGTCAGGTGACAGAGCGACTTTGGAACTTGAAGATGGAATGTGCTCTCATGACCTCCCAGCCAGCAGAATCTCCCAGGGATGAATTTTATTATTGTCTACCAGCACCTGTCACCATATTTCACACAGACTCTCTAAATTTCCCAAAGGAAGTTTCCTGTTCTCAGATACATAGGAATTTTGTGAGGTTTGGTTTGCAAAGAAGTCCTCCCAGTTTACAGTTACCCAGGTAATTGGTTACATGCTCCTTTTAGACCTCCTAGCACAAGGCAATAAGGCAAAGGCAACAAGCATTTATTAAATGCCTACTTTATGCCTAACATTATACTAAGTATTGAGGATACAAATACAAAGCAAAAAGAAAAATAGTTCTTGCCTTCAAGGAGCTTACATTCTAAAGGGAGAAGACAACACACAAAAGGGAGCTGACTCTTATTTACTTACAAACTTTGGAAATCCCCTAATTTCCCTGGGAGTTTTGAAGGTGGAGCCCAGGGCCCTTTCTGATTCCCAACCTCAGACTTGTAATTAGTTGCCAAATAAAATTTTCATTGGTCCTTTTTGGTGAAGGGGTGGGGAAGAGGAGCAAAGATACTTGGTCTTCCTCCTTTGTTTTTATCACCCTTCCTTTCCCACAGACTGAGTTTTCTGTTTTTGCAAATTAAAGTGATAGAAACTTAAATAATTTTTTTTCAAGAGAAACAGGCCACTTTCTTTTTTCATCCATTGTTTCCTGGTCTCAAAAACTCTGGTATCATAGGTCATAAGCTGTTCTCAACAGTCAGAAGACTACTCCCTCTCCCATGTTTCTTTGTGCTATTTCACAGACATAGATGTATACACCTGCATATGCACCCCTTTCTCCTCCCCTCCCAGGAGTGTAACAGACACTCAAATAGGATTTTCTTGGTCAAGTGACCTAAACTCCTCCTAAAATTTAATCTGAGCCATGGATGAGATCCAACTTCTCTACTTGCTCAGTATGTATACTTGAGTGAGTGAGGAATGCCTACTTCATGTAAATTCTCACCATCATGTAAGTAAACATAAGAGATGTCACTGTTTGAAGGGAATCTCTCTCATGTATATCCATCCATGGATATTCATGTGAAAGTTGGTATAAATGATAGTACTATCCCTAGAAAAATGGGGACAGAAAACCTAGGACAGAAAACCATAATGAGCCAGTTTTAAGTATAAACAACAAAGAATTCAGAAGTGGACCCACAAGGAACTCACAGTAATAAACTTCCTTGCCCTGGCTCCCTCCCTATTAAATAAATAAAATTATTTATTTAAACATAAATTTATGTCTGCTACTAAATCTAGGATCTTTAGATTATTATTAATCTCTCCATGCTTAAAATCTCCCTTAAAATCATCTTGAGCTGGCTTACTAATTCAATTGCAACTTGCCTCCAAAGAGGTAGAGATCCCTACCTCTACCACCTCCCTTCAACTCACACTATAATACGATATGTCTCTGTTCATTGCTTTTTACTTAGGCCGAAGCATTTCTAAACTACTCTCCCTGCAAGTCAGATTCACACAACAAAGATTAGCTACCACTTTTTGGTGTTGTTCAGTCCCATACAATTCTTTGTGACCCCACGGACCTTTTAGCCTCCACTATTTCTCAAAGTCTGTCCAAGTTCATATTTGTTGTTTCCATGACATTAAAAAAATTTTATTTAGTATTTCATTTTTCCCAGTTACATGTAAAAAGATATTTTTATATTCGTTTTAAAAACTTTTCTCTCTTCCTCCCTTTCACTCTCCCTCTCCCCCCACTGAGAAAGCAAGCAATTCCATATAGGTTATACATGTGCAGTCATGCAAAACCTATCCATAATAGTCATGTTGTGAAAGAAAACAGACCAGAAAAACTCAAGAAAAATAAAGTATTTAAAAAGTATGCTTCAATTTGTATTCAGACACCATCAAGTCTTTCTCTGGGTTCGGATAGCATTTTTCATCCTAAATCCTTCAGAGTGTCCTGGATCATTGGATTGCTGAGGATAGCTAAGTCATTCACAGCTGATCATTTTACAATATTGCTATTACTTTGTACCCGGTACATTTCACTTTGTATCAACCCATGCCAGTCTTTCCAGGTTTTTCTGAGAGCATGCTGCTCATAATTTCTTTTTTGCCTTTTTTTTTTTTTTTGGAGGGGGGAGCATAAGGCAATTGGGGTTAAGTGACTTGCCCACGGTCACACAGCTAGTTTATTTTTGTGTCGCGTGTCTGAAGCAGGATCTGAACCCAGGTCCTTCTGACTCCTGAGCCGGTGCTCTACTCACTCACTGTGCCCCCTAGCCTCCCCTGCTCATCATTTCTTATAGTACAATAGTATTCCATCACAATTACATGCCACAACTTGTTCAGTCATTCCCCAACTGATGGGTACCCCCTTGATTTCTAATTCTTTAAGAGCTGCTATAAATATTTTTTGTACATATAGGTCCTTTTCCTTTTTTTTTATCTCTTTTTTTTTTTTAAAGCAATTGGGGTTAAGTAACTTGCTCAAGGTTACACGGCTAGTCATTATTTATGCGTGGGTGCTCATTTTCTGAGGCCGGATCTGATCTCGGGTCATCCCAACTCCGAGGCCGGCGCTCTTACTCACTGCGCTACCTAGCCGCCCCTTTAGGGCAATTGGGGTTAAGTAACTTGCCCAAGGTTACATGGCTAGGTTTTTTTTTTTTTTGTTCGTATGGATTAAGTGTCAGAGGCCGGCTCCGAACTCAGGGCCTTCTGATTCCAGGGCCGGCGCTCTATTCACTGCGCCACCTAGCCGCCCCCTTTTTTATCTCTTTTGGGATACAGACCTAATAGTGGTATTACTGGGTCAAAAGGTATGCATGGTTTTATAGCCCTTTTCGGCATAGTTCCAAATTGCTCTATAGAATGGTTTAATCAGTTCACAATTCTGACAACAGTACATTCTGACAACAGAGATTAATGTTTCATTTTTCCCACATCTCCTCCAACATTTGTCATTTACCTTTTTCTGTCCAATTAGCCAGTCTAGTAGGTATGAGGTAGTACCTCAGAATTGTTTTAATTTGCATTTCTCCAATCAACAGTGAGTCTGAATATTTTTTCATATGGCTATAGATAGCTTTAATTACTTCATCTAAAAACTGATTGTATCTTTTGATCATTATCAATCGGGGAATGACTTGTTTTATAAATTTGACAGAGGTCTGTATATGTTAGAGAAATGAGACCTTTATCAAAGAAACTTGCTTCAATTTTTTTCACAATAACAATTGCTAACTGTATTTTCCTCCATCATATTTCCCCTATCACCATTTATTCTATTCTCTCTCTCCTTTCACCCTGTCCCTCCTCAAAAGTGGTTTGCTTCTAACTACCCCTTCTCCAATCTGTCCTCCCTTCTATCATACACACACACCCCTTCTGTTTTCCTGTAAATTTCTATAACCCATTGCCTGTGTATCTTATTTCCCCAGTTACATATAAAAACAATTTTAACATTTATTTTTAAAACTTTGAGTTTCAATTTCTCTCCCTTCCTCCCTCCCCACCTTTCCTCATTGAGAAGGCAAGCAATTTGATATAAGATATACATGTGCAGTCATGCAAAACACTTCCATAATAGTCACGTTGTAAAAGATTTAACTATATTTGCCTCCATCCTATCCTGTCCCTCCCCCAGTTTATTCTATTCTCTTCTTTTTTACTATTCCTCCTCACAAGGATTTGATTCTGATTACCACCTCCCCAGTCTGACCTCCCTTCTATCACCTCTCCCCTCTTCCCCTCCAGCATAAAAGCTTTTTCTTACCTTTTTTATGTGAGATAATTTACCCCATTCTACCTCTCCCTTTCTCTTTCTCCCAATACATTCCTCTCTCTCACTCCTTAATTTTATTTTTTAGGCATCATCTCTTCATATTCAACTAACACCTATGCCCTTTGTCTATATATACTCCTTCTAACTACCAATAATGAGAAAGGTCTTACAAGTTACAAATATCTTTCCATGTAAGAATATAAATAGTTTAACTGTAATAAGTCCCTTATGATTTCTCTTTCCTGTTTACCTTTTAATGCTTATCTTGAGTCTTATATCTGAAAATACAATTTTCTAGTTAGCTCTAGTCTTTTCTCCAGAATGCATGAAATTCCTCTATCTCACTGAATGTCCATTTATTCCCCCTGAGGGATTATACTCAGTTTTGCTGGATAGGTGATTCTTGGTTTTAATACTAGCTCCTTTGACCTCTGGAATATCATATTCCAAGCCCTCCAATCCTGTAATGTAGAAGCTATTAAATCTTGTGCTATCCTGATTGTGGCTCCATGATACTTGAATTGTTTCTTTCTGGCTGCCTACAATAATTTCTCCTTGACTTGGGAACTCTAGAATTTGGCTATAATATTCCTGGCCATTTTCTTTTGGGGATCTCTTTCAGAAGGTGATAGGTGGATTCTTTCCATTTCTATTTTACCCTCTGGTTCTAGAATATCAGGGCATTTTTCCTTGATAATTTCTTGAAGATGATACCTAGGCTCTTTTATTAATCATGGATTTCAAGTGGTCCAATAATTTTTAAATTATCTCTCCTGGATCTATTTTCCAAGTCATTTGTTTTCCCAATGAGATATTTCACATTGTCTTCTATTTTTTTTTTCATTTTTTTGGTTTTGTTTTATAACTTCTTGATTTCTTATAGAGTTGTTAGCTTCCATTTGCTCCACTCTAATTTTTGAGGAATTATCATCAGTGAGCTTGTGGAGCTCATTTTCTACTCCAGTTCTGCTCTTTAATGGATTCTTCTTCTCCTTGGCTTTTTGGGCCTCTTTTACCATTTGGTCTACTCTATTTTTTTAAGGTGTCATTTTCTTCAGTATTTTTGGGGTCTCCTTTAGCAAGCTGTTGACTCATTCTTCGTGATTTTCTTGCATCACTTTCATTTCTCTTTTCCATTTTTCCTCTACTTCTCTTACTTGATTTCAAAATCTTTTTGAGCTCTTCCATGGCCTGAGACCAACTCATATTTTTCTTGGAGGCTTTGTATGTAGGAGCTTTGATGTTGTTTTCTTCTGAATGTGAGTTTTGATCTTCTTTGTCACCAAAGTAAGTTTCTATAGTCTGAGTTTTTTTCCTATTGTGTGCTCATTTCCCCAGCCTATTACTTGACTTTTTTTAACTCTTTATTAAGGTAAGGCTCTGCTCCCAGTGTGGAGGGTGTACTGTCCCAAGCTTAAGGGGTTTTGTGCAGCTGTTTTCAAAGATACTTCTAGGGGCCAGTAAATTTTCAATTATTCCAAGGTAGTATAATCTAAGGAGAGGTGTTTACTTCTCTCTTTGACTGTGCTCTGGTCTGTGAGTGACCACAAGCACTCTTTTCTGTCATGGGACTGTGAGGAGGGTCCCCTCTCCAATGCTGCCACAAGCTCTGCTATGCTAGTGCTCCTCCTCTCCTTAGGGCTGTGTAATGGAAATGCAGATTTGAAGATCTTCTTTGCCCCTAGGCCCTTTGATTGGCTTAAGTGACTCTGAGAACCTTCTTTAATTTGAAAATATACTCTACCCCCTAATAGGCTGAATGTGGTCACATGGAATCTGTGGTAGGAGGCTTGGTTTTCAGGAATGACCACACCTTGATGCTGTGTGATTGGGCAGTGGGTCAAGAGGGTGGTTACATTCTCTGACCCAGGAGAAGGCTATATAAACCCTGAGGGGAGGCTTTGATTTGGGGCTCACTTTGAGAAGTGTTGTGTGATTTGACCAGATGAGACTCTGGCAAGTCCTTGTTGAGAGCCCCCCGGCTTTGAAAACCCAGATGTTGATGCTTCCCTCTCTGGTAACTGTGATTTGGTATTGATGTATGTAATGTTGGGACAGTTTGGAAGCCTGTCTGCTTGATCTATAAGTTTTGTCTGTATACTCTGAAGTTTGGGGTGCTGACCTTTTCCCCCTGAACTAGGTAAATAATATATGTTTGTTTGATTAAAGTAAGCTTGTTAACCCATTTTGAGTTGCTTTCCTTTACAAAAGCAGATCTAAGAACCTGTGTTGGCAGCCACCCTGGGGATGCTGGGCTACTTGCTGCTACAGGCTGTGACCCAGATCCAAGTATGGGCAAAGCAACAGAGTCCTGCCTCAGTGTCAGCAAAGGGACCTTTGTAATCTCCTTCTGCCCAGTCTGTGGGCTGAGAACTCTGGGAGCAGCCACTGCCACCACCACTGCTGATTCAGTCATTCCCAAGGCTTGCTTCTGATTTGCTGGGGCCCAGTCTGTGCTGGCACAGCTTGTGTTGAACTGTGCTCCTCTCTCAGTTTGGTGCAATAGACCTTTCCTGTTGACCTTCCAGGTTGTCTTGGGCTGGAAATTTGTTTCACTTTGTCTTTTTGTGGGTTCTTCTACTCCAGAATTTGTTAAGAGTCATTTTTTTTTTGCTTTTTTGGAGGGCAATTGGGGTTAAGTAACTTGCCCAAGGTCACACGGCTAGGTTTTTGTTTGTGTGTGCGTTAAGTGTCTGAGGCCGGATCCGAACTCAGGTCCTTCTGACTCCAGGGCCGGCGCTCTACTCACTGCGCCACCTATCCGCCCCTAGAGTCATTTTTTTACAGGTATTTGGAAGGGTTCGGGGGAGGGCTCAAGCAAGTTCCTGTCTTTACTCTACCATCTTGGCTCCGCCCATCTCCGTGACACTTTCTATCCATCTTATTCTCCGCCCTCAACCTCTCCTTTTATCTTCAAACTTCCCCAACATCTGGTCTTTTCCAATGAGTCCCATGTTCTCATTATGTGGCCAAAGTATTTAAGTTTCACCTTCAGTATTTAACCTTCCAATGAATAGCCTCAACTAATATCTTTTAAGTGTTGATTGATTTGACCTCCTATCTGTTTTTCCTTATCTACAGGGACTAATGATATCAATGAAAGAACAGAAAACAGGGAAAGGCTACTAGATATATGGCAGCCAGTGCTGGGCACTGCTAGCTATACTTGAAATTAACCATCTGTAACCTTTGACTCAAAAGGTCAAATGCATGACTCACTCCTCATTGGTGGAGAATGATTATTCAATGCTTCATACTTGTCTGAGGAGTAGATGTAGTTGGTAAAAATGAGAGAGAAGAGAGATCTGGGCTCTTCTTGCTTCCAGCTTCAAGACAGAATATGTGCCATTCCAACTTCTCTCCAGGTCCTTCAAGGGAGAGAGAGTCTGAGAAGTCAACATGTAGAAGAACCAGCACTCTCCAATATGTCCCTATCCCCAGATTACTACACTAAAGACTTCAGGGAATTTTCCTTTAGGGGAGATTTGGAACTCTCTTGCAACCAAAGAAATAGTTAATTCAGTCTGTATTGTCTAGTATATAGTCTCATATGTATATTTCCCCTGATTTCTGTTTTGCTATTAACTTGGGAAAATGAATTTATTTGTTCTTTCCTGTTTTTGTTCATTATAAAACTGGCATTTCCAGAGAAAGAAGGCAAGTCTTAGATCACTTCTTCCACACTAAGTGATAGTAATCAGGAGTATAACTTGAACATAAAAATAACTTCTCTTAGACTAACAATATTTAAGGAAGCAAACATATAATTCTAATATGGTGCTCTCTCTCTGTGGTAGTTAGATGGTACAATGGATGGAGTGCTAAGCCTGAAGTCAGGAAGATTCATCTTCCTGAGTTCAGATCTGGCCTCAGATACTAGCTGTGTGACCCTGGGCAAGTCACTTAACCCTGTTTGCCTCCATTCCTCTTCTGTAAAAATATTCTGGAAAAGGAAATGGCAAACTATTCCATTATCTTTGCCCAAAAAGACTCCAAACAAGGTCAAGAAGAGTCAGAAATGATTGAAACAACTGAACAACAATAGCCCTCTTTCTCTGAGGTTGCAGCCAACCTTTGGCCTCAATAGCTTGCTTTCCCACCTGCCAGCATAATAAAAGACCCCTTGGAGAAGGGTTGGGGAGAAGATACTAGAAATACCTTTTTGTGCCTCCTTGTGAGCTACATCTGTACATTTCCATGTGGGCACACAATATCCTATATGGACAAAAACAAACCAACAAGTTCCCCCTTCCCACTCCTACACCCCTATATATGTTTTAGATGCCTTCTCCCTGTGGAAATTAAGTGGCCCATGCTGATTCTACATTGTGATTCAATTTTGGAGCTAGGCCAGTTCCCTTGCTATTCAATTATGGTTCTGTGAGAAAACTTTATTGCATTGTTTGAATGAACCTATACCTATATGTCTGGGAAGTTGGACCACCTCTACTTGTTCAGAAACCCTTAACAAAGGACCTAGGTTATGCTAACCAGAAACCCAATCAGATCCAAAGATTGATGCAAGGATTTTTCTCAGAATTATATATCTCAAGCAACCTATCTATCTTATCTGAAAGCTGGTCCATACTGGTGAATCAGTTATTGTTTACATGGTCCTTTGATTGTTTACAGACACTTGGAGGGAGTGGGACACCTCTTCTGATTTCAGTAAATCATTCGTGTTCACTCTCCCAAATTTGGAAGGTCCTTAATATTTTCTCAATTAGAAATCAGATTACCTGATTCTGTACCTTTTTAATTTTTTTTAACTAACTGGTCTTATTTGATTGTTTTTAATACATAAAAACTTGTCTCACTCCATATTCAATATTTTTGACTGACTAGGGAGTCCACTGACCCATTTATTATGCCTGTTTTGCTAATAAATCACATAGCTCAGATTGTTTTCTCAATTATTATTAATTATCCACCACATCCCTAGTGGGAAAAGGATGAGGCAAAAATTCAGAAGAGTTGAACAGTTAGCAAAGTTATTTATTCCCCTGCCTAGTAGAGATGGAAATTATCTTGGGGTGGAGGGGAGCTTGGATTAGTTTACCAACCATTGCCCTCACTGAAGTAGTGATGCTCTCATCCAATCAGAGTAGCAGCAATAACATTGTTTCAACAGTCTTTCATAAGGGGAAGCTTGGAAAGCAAAAAGTCAGGGGACTCCCTGAGTGTGGTCCCCTTTGGATCAAATGCTCTCAAGATGGAGCATATACTCTCAAATTATGAACTCATGAACTGTGCTTCCCACTCCTCCCTTTCTGAACTCTTTTTCCTAAAAAATCTTCACAAAACTCTTCCAAAAGTCCTAGTTCCAAAACCTCACTAGTTAATTGACTTCCAATCTGCTGGGCTGCTGCTCCAGCACAGACCCTGTGTTCTACAAAGAACCATGCTGGATGATCAGCAAGCAACTCTCAGTTGCCTTGGCCACATGTGTCTCTTACATATGAGTGTCCTTGTCATTGTTCTTTAAGTTTGCACCCACTCTCTCCTAGAATCTGTGTGTATTTATGATAGAAGAACGTGTTGAGTTCCAAGTTCTTTCCCTTCCTCCTGCCCCTCCTCCATTGAGAAGAAAAACAATAAGATATCTATTATACATGTGAAGTCATGAAAAACATATTTCCTTATTAGCCATTGCCCCTAATGTTTGTGGGAAATGCTTTGTGACTAATGACTTTGTTATATCTTTTCACCTTTGCCAAAGAACAGAGTCTACTGACTGAATAATAGGAAGACCACCTTGGGAGTTCATGAGCTAGCATTTAGGAAGATAACCACCCACAGGTTTACCCCCAAAACCCTCAGAATAGTTAACAGTCATTCCAAGGAAAATCCAACTTGCAAGTGGCCATCTGAATTGGGTGGATGATGTCCAAGAGGGTGTTATATATCCAGTTACTTTTTTTTTTTTTAAAGCAATTGGGGTTAAGTAACTTGCTCAAGGTTACACGGCTAGTCATCATTTATGTGTGGGTGCTTATTTTCTGAGGCCAGTTTCGATCTCAGGTCATCCCAACTCCGAGGCCGGCGCTCTTACTCACTGTGCCACCTAGCCGCCCCCAGTTACTTTCTTTTTTTTGCTTGTTTTTGAACTATTTTTAATTAATAAGAACTTTTTTCCTTCTTCCACCCCCAACTGAAAAAGAAAGAAAAACAAACCCCTTATAACAAATATGCAAGATCAAGCAAAATGAATTCCCATATTGGCCATGTCCAAATATATCTCATTCTACATTTTTAATGTATTGCCTCTCTATGACACTTAGTCTTCTAGATTTATGGCTGATCATTACTTTGATCAGATCTTTAAGTTTTTCAGAGTTACTAGTATTTAAAAGGTATACATTGTTCTCTAAAATCTGCTCACTTCACTCTGTGTCAGTTCATACAAACTGTGAAGATCTCTCTAAAACTGGCCCTTTATCATTTCTTATAGCTCAGGAATATTCTATTACCTTCATAGGCCACAATTTGTTTAGTCATTCCCTGATTTATGAGTTCTACCCCCCCACCTCAGTTTCCAGTTCTTTGTCACTACCAAAAAAAAAACGAGCTCCTATAAATATTTTTGTAGATGTGGGTCCTTTTCCTGTTTCTCTGTTCTTTTCTGGGTAGATATTTAGTATAGTATCACTATCACTATGACTCTGGTATCACTGGGTTGAAAGATATGCACAATTTATTGCCTTTTGAATCATAGTTGCAAAATACTTTCCAGAATGACTGGTTTTCCTTTTCTTTTCTTTTTTTTTAATTTTTTTTTTTTTTAAGCAATTGGGGTTAAGTAACTTGCTCAAGGTTACACGGCTAGTCATTATTTATGTGTGGGTGCTCATTTTCTGAGGCCGGTTTTGATCTCGGGTCATCCCAACTCCAAGGCCGGCGCTCTTACTCACTGCGCCACCTAGCCACCCCTTCCTTTTCTTTTAAACACCTCTTTTAAGACCTTTATCAAAGAAACTTAGATTTCTTTTCTCCCCATTTCCCATTTTTACTTCTAATTTTATTTACATTGGTTTTATTTGAACCAAAATTTTTTCCAAATTATGTAATAAAAATTCTTAATTTTATTTTATTTTTAAGCAATTGGGGTTAAGTAACTTGCTCAAGGTTACACTGCTAGTCATTATTTGTGTGTGGGTGCTCATTTTCTGAGGCTAGATTCGATCTCGGGTCATCCCAACTCCGAGGCCAGCGCTCTTACTCACTGCACCACCTAGCCGCCCCTAAAAATTCTTAATTTTAAATCAGCGATCCTATCTATCCTTTGTTTTGTCTTAAATTCTTCCCCAGCTATAAATTTTGATCCAACAATTCCAGTGCTAACATTATACCCCCAAAGAGATTTTTTAAAAGGTAAAGTGCGTGCGCGCGCACACACACACACACACAAATTCTGAAGAAAATAACACTGTAGAAAAAAGAATTTGCCTAATGGCAAAAGAGGCATAAAAATTCACTGAAGAAAAGAGCTCCTTAAAAAAGCATAATTGGTGTACACAGTAACAACAACATTGTGCAATGACCAACTTTGATAGACTTAGCTCTTCTTGGCAATACAATGATCCAAGAAAATTCCAAAAGACTCCTGATGGAAAATGCTATCCACATGCAGAGAAAACTCTTTGTAGTCTGAATGCAGATCAATACAGGTTATACACATACAATCATGTTAAACATATTTCCACAGTAGTCATGTTGCAAAAGAAGAATCAGAACAAAAGTGAAAAACCATGTGAAAGAAAAACAAAAAAGGTGAAAATGACACGTTTCAATCTGCATTCAGACTCCATAGTTCTTTCTTTGGATATAGATAGCATTGCCTCATCTGTAAAATGTGCTGGAGAAAGAAATGGCAAACCACTCCAGTATCTTTGACAAGAAAACCCCAGATGTCACAGAGTCAGACACAACTGAAACAATACAATAACACATAATTTAAGAATTATTGGACTACCTAAAAGTCATGATCAAAGAATGAGCCTAGACATCATATTTCAAGAATTTATCAAGAAAAATTACCCTGATACCTTAGATCCAGAGGGTAAAAAAGAAAATTTTAAAAACCACCAATCACCTCCTGAAAGAGATCCAAAAATGAAAACTCCCAAGATGTTATAAACAAATTCCAGAACTCCAAGGTAAGACAGAAAATACTTCAAGCAGCCAGAAAGAAACAATTCATGGTACCACAGTCAGGATCACACAAGATTTAGTAGCTTCCATATTAAAGGAAAGGAGGGCTTAGAATATGATATTACAGAAGGTAAAGAAGCTTGAATTACAACCAAGACTCACCCACCCAACAAAACTGTGTGGGGATATTTAATAAAAAGAGGACTTTTAAGCATTCCTGATGAAAAGACCTGAGCTGAATAGAAAATCTGACATTCAAACAGAAGACTTATGAAAAGCATAAAAAGGCAAACATGAAAGAGTAATCATAAGGTACTTAATAAAGTTAAACTATTTACTTTCCTACATGGAAACATGATTATACAACTCCTAAGAATTTATCTCTAGGGCCACTAAAAGGAGCTTAAATAGACAGAGGGTATGGATATGAGTCAATTATGTTGGAATGATCTTCAAAAAAATGAAGGGAGGAGAAAGAGGGATACACTGCAACAAAGGGAAAGGGAGAGGTAGAATGGAGGAATTTTTCTCATGTAAAAGAGGTATGGAGCTGTACCAGCCCTAGAGTCAGGAAGACCTGAGTTCAAATCCAGCCTCAGATACTTAATACTTACTAGCCATGTGACCTTGGGCAAGTCACTTAACCCCAATTGCCCTGCCTTCCCCCTCCATAAAAAGAAAAAAAAAAGAGGCACACAAGGAAAAGCTTTTACAATGGAGGGGGAAATGGAGGGAGATAGATGGCAGGCAATGCTTGAACCTCACTCTCATTGGCATTGGTTCAAAGAAGGAAGAATTTATATACACACTCAGTTGAGTATAGAAATATAGCAACCAATAGGGAAAGAAAAGGGGAAGAGGATAAGAGAAAGAGGGTTCAATAAAATAAAAGGTAAATTAAAGGAGGCAGTGGTTAGAAGTAAAATAGTAAAAAAAAAATAGAGAGGGGATAAAAAAAGAGAGAGGAAGATAATAGGATGAAGGGAAATACAGTTAGTAATCATAACTGTAAATATGAATAGGATGAACTCACCCATAAAACAGAAGCAGATATAGCAGAATGGATTAGAAATCAGAATCCAAAAATATATTGTTTACAAGAGACATACTTGAAATGAAAGGCACACCCAGAATTAAAATTAATGGCTGGAGCAGACTCTAATGTTCTTCAGCTGAAGTAAGAAAGACCAGGGTAGAAATCATGATCCCAGAAAAAGCAAAAACAGACCTAATTAGAAGAGATATTCAGGGGAAATGTCTCTTCTTGAACCCACTTAAGGTTTTCTTGTCAAAGATACTGGAGGGTTTGCCATTTCCTTCACCAGATAATTTTACAATTGAGGAAACTGAGGCAAACAGGGTTAAGTGACTTGTCTAGGGTCACACAACTAGTAAATATCTGAGATAAGATTTTAACTTAGAAAGATGAGTCTTCCCCACTTCAGGTCCAGCATTCTATCCTTTGTGCCACCTAGCTGATCAATCAAGGAAACTATATTTTGCTGAAAGGCACCATAGACAATGAAGTAATATATATTTTTTAATTTTATGGGAAGTTTCTCTGATAAAAATTTCATTTCTCAAATATGTACTGAGTATTGGACTGGGCCAAATTTATAAAAATTAGAGTTATTCCCCAATTGATAAATGGTCAAAGCATATAAACAGGCAGTTTTCAGAAGAAATCAAAGCTATCTATAATTTTGTGAAAAAATGCTCCCAGTCTAAATCACTATTGATTAGAAAGGCAAATTAAAATAACTCCGAGGTACCACCCATAACAGCAAGCACCCTAGCATACCCAAGATGGCTGCTAGCACAGGTTCTTTGATCTGCCTTTCTAAAGAAAAGCAATTCAAAAAGGGGTTAACAATCTTACTTTAATCAAACATATATAATTTACCTAGTTCAGGGGAAAAAGTCAGCACCCTGAATTTCATAGAATACAAACAAAAGTTACAAGCAGACAAACATACACTCAGAGAAACAGACCAGCAGACAGGGCTTCCAGTTGTCTGACCATTACATCCATACTTAGTAAGTTACCAGAGAGAGAAGCACCAACATCTGGGTTTTCAAAATCGGGGGGCTCAATGGCTGCCCAGAGTCTTATCTGGCCAACTCACAAAGCTCTTTCCAAAGTGAGCCCCAAAGCAAAACCTCATCTCAGAGGTTTAGATAGCCTTCTCCAGGGTCAGAGAACATCAAAAACCTCATGACCCACTTGACTATAAAGTAACAAAAATTGTGCCTTCCTAAAAAGCAAACTTCCCACCACAGGCTTGGTGGGACCACATTCAGCCTGTTAGGGGGCAGAGTATATTTTCTAACCAGGAGAGGTCCTCAAATTCACCTAGGCTTATAAGGAGCAAGAAAGATCTTCAAATTCCCATTCCCATTATACCACCTTATACCTATCAGAAATGACAAAAGCTGGAGGGGATGAGGGAAAAATAGGTACACTAATGAACCATTGGTGGAGTTATAAATTAATCCAACTATTGTGAAAAACAATTAAAAACCCAAAGGGCTTTACAACTGTGCATATCCTTTGACCCAACAATACTACAATTATGTCTGTATCCCAAAGAGATTAAAGGAAAAGGAAATGAACATATATAGATACGAAAATAATTATAGCAGCTCTTTTTGTGGTGGCAAAGAAGTGGAAATAGAGATGATGCCCATCAACTGGAGAATGGCTGAACAAGCTGTGGTATATGATTGTGATGGAATACTATTGTGCTGTGGGAAATGATAAGGGGAATGGTTTTAGAAAAACATGGCAAAATATATATGAACTGATGCAAAATGAAGTGAGAACTCAGAGATCATTATGCACCATAATAGCCATGTTGTAATGTTGATCAACTGTGGAAAAACTTGGCTACTCTAATCAATACAATAATCCAAGACAATTCCAAAGGACTCATGATGAAAAAATGACCTCCACCTCCAGAGAGAGAGAACTGATGAATTCTGAGTACAAATTGAAGAATAATTTTCTCACTTTATTTTTCTTTCATTTTTTAAAATGTATAATATGAAAATGTTTTACATGATATCACATGTATAATTGATATATTACTTGCTTTCTCAGTGGGTATGGGGAGATGGGAGGAGAGAAAGAATTTGGAACTCAAAATTTAAAAAGAAAAAAATGTTATTAAAAATAAATAGTAAAATATTTGAAAAAGAAATAATGAAAGGAATAGATTCAGAGTATCTTCAGAAGTCTCTATAAGCTGATGCCATATGAAATAAGCAGAACTGGGAATTACCTGCATATAAGCCTCACTCTACCATTGTACTCTTAAGTTGGTGGCAACTCTAGACAGATTCTGTATGCATTTGTGGGAGAGTGCACTCCATGTTTATAGAAGGTATATATTGTAGCTATGTTTTTAATAAGTTATCTTAGTAAATGTCTTTGCTATGAGCTAATTTAACTATTGACTGTCAGTGCAAAACACACAGATGAGACCTTATTAACTATAATTTGAGGAATAGTCACCCACAGATTACTCCTTAGGACCCATGATAACAGTTGCCCCCTAGAGACCCAAACTATGAGTATAAATTAAAGTTGAGGGAATAGTCTAGTAGGGTATTACATATTTGTACATGTATATTATCTGCCTTGATAGAATATGAGCTCCTTGAAAGCAGGGATTGTTTCGTTCAATTCTAAAGTTCTGTGAATAACCTATTCAACCAATATTTATTAATCATCTACTATAAGTGAAACATTTTGGTTGGTCCTAGACAATGTAGAAACAAGTAAATGGTTCCTGCCCCCAAGAAGTCAATCCCAGGGCTTCCATTAAATAAAAATATAAAATGAGAGTACAAATGAATGGCGAGATGAAATCCATTAAAGGTTCATTATATTATACAGCAACTTCTAGATGTGTTTTTCCTTGAAGATGAGCCCATACCAAGAGGATCAAGGTTGGGACCACAGAAGAAGAAAGTAATCTTAGAAAATATACAAGAATTTTTCTTGGGGGCAGCTAGGTGGCACAGTCAATAGAGCACCTGCCCTAGGGTCAGGAGGACCTGAGTTCAAATGTAGCCTCAGACACTTAACACTTACTAGCCCTGTGACCTTGGGCAAGTCACTTAACCCCAATTGCCCTGCCCTCCCCTCTCCAAAAAAAGGCAAGAATTTTTCTTTCCTCCTGCAAAAAGTTCTTGGACTTTGCTAAAGACACCATAGTAAGGCTGAAAGTCATACTCCAACCTTGTATGGGGGAAACAAACAAAATACTTCATGCCTTCAGTCTCATTTGACCATGGATAAAAGTGACATCTCTGGGAGTTTTCAAAGGGTGTTCTTTTTCAAGCTTTGTATGGGAGAGGAGTAAACTTCTTTTATTGATGTTTTTTTTTTATTTTATTGAAGATTTTGAAAAATATGAATTTGACAGACAGGGGAAAAAAAGACTATGTGAATCCGTGAATCATTATTATGTACTGCTTGGCTTTTTAAATCATATAATAAATTAAAACCCTGTAATTCAAATACTTCCATGTTTGCATATATCTTTCTGAACTCAATTATGTATATTTAATAATTGTCTCATTGATCCTCTTTTCCATATTTTCTCATTTGTTTGGTGTCACTATTAGTAACCTTATATCCTCACAAAACTCCTCACATACAATATAAATGAATGCCTTTCCTTATAACAAATAAGTAGAAACAAGCAAAACTGATCCACACATGAACCATATAAAAATTCTATATTTCTCATTTTACCCTTCTGGTCCAGTGACTTCTTGATGAAGAGGTAGGAATTATGATTCCTCATTGTTCTTATAGAGTGTCGGTTGTGCATCACACTGATCAAATTCCTAAGATTTTCAGTTGGCTTTTTTAATGGTATTGTAGTTCTAGACATTGCTTTCCCAGTTATGCTTACTTCACACAGAAAGTATTCCCAGATTTCTCTAAATCCATCCTTTTCATTTTTTCTTATTATGCAATAATATTTATATTCCATAACTTTCATATGCCATAATTTGCTTAGCCATTTCCAAATTAGTGGATTAAAATTTTTAGCTTTTTGATATGACAAAAAAGGGCTATTATAAATAATTTTGCATGTGTGGGTTCTTTCCCTCATTAAAAAAAATAAAAATAAAAAGCTCTTTGGGGTATAATCCTAATGAAGGAATAACCATATCAAAAAGTATAAACAATTTAGTGATTTTTTTGTATAGTTCCAAATTGCTTTCTAAAATAGCTGGATTCAATCACAAATGTATTAGTGTCCCTGACTTCTTACAACCCTTCCACTAGTTATCAATTTCCTTTTTGGGGTCATCTTTTCCAGCCTTATATGTGTATGTTGGTATCTCAAGGTTATTTTTATTTAACTAAATAACAAGTGATTTGGGGCATCTTTTCTTATAGTTGGCGATAGCTTGCTTTTTTTTTCTTTTTCATAACCTTTGACCGTTGGGAAATAACTCTTATTCTATTTTTGACTCAGTTCCATATATAACTTGTATATCAGACCTTTATCAGAGAAGTTCACTTAAAATATTTTCCCAGTTAACTTTTCCCTTAAAATTTTAACTGCCTTAATTTTGTTTGTGCAAGTTTTCCATTTTAGATATCAAAATTGTGAATTTTACCTCCTGTAACTTTCTAGATAGAATCAAGAACTTTTCCCTTGTGCTTCTGTGCTCCTCTAATTTGTTTATGATGTTAACCTTTTATGTCTAGTGCCCATGTCCATTTGGAATGTATTGTGGTATGTGGTTTGAGATGTTGCTCTAAAGCTAATTTTTGCCAGACTGTTTTGCAATTTTCCCAGCTATTTTTATTGAATAATGCTATCTCCTTATCCCAGTAGCTGAGATCCTTGGGTTTCTCAAATTCTATGCTATTAGTCCATTTGCTTCTAGATCTTCTGTACCTAATCTATTTCACTGATAAATATTTTTAACCAGAACAAAGTAGTTTTTATGATTGCTGCCTTATAATAAAATACGAGATCTGGTATTGCCAGGTTCTCTTCTTTCCCACTTTTATTTCCCTTGAGATTATTAACCTTTTGACCTCAAGATTAATTTATTATTTTTTTAGTTCTATAAAATAATGCTTTGATAGTTTGTTATGATACTGAATAAATAAATCAATTCAGGTAGTATTGTAATTTTGATTGCATTAGCATTGCCAAATCATAAGCAATTATCTCTCTTCAACTATTTAATTTGTCTTTTAGTCAAGTTAATAAACATTTATTAAGCATCCAGCACTGTGCTAAGTCCTGAGAACATAAAGAAAGGCAAAAGTAATCCTTGCCCTCAAGAAATTCATAGTGTAATGAGGAAGACAACATGAAAATAATTATTCATAAACAAGATATATACAGGACATATGGGAGGTAATCTCAGAAGAAAGGCCCTAGAATTAAGGGGGATAAGGAAAGGTTTCTTGCAGAAGGGGGAATTTTAGCTGAGATTTTAAAGAAGCCAGGAAAGCCAGGAGGAAAAGATGAAGAAGAAGATAGTTTCAGGCATGGAGGAGAGTTAGTCAATATACAAGGAGACAAGAGATGGAGTGTCTCATGTAAAGAACAGTAAAGAAAAAAAGATCACTAGATCATGGAGAAAGTAAAGTATTAGAAGACTGGAAAAGAGGAAAAGTTATAAAGGGTTTTATTTATTTTTTTCTTTGGCTTTTTGCAGGGGGAAAGGCAGGATTATTGGGGTTAAGTGACTTGCCTAAGGTCTCACGGCTAGTTTTGTGTTAAGTGTTTGAGGCTGGATTTGAACTCAGGTCCTCCTGACTCCAGGGCCGGTGCTCTATTCACTGTGCCACCTAGCTGCCCCAAAGGGTTTTAATAAACAGAGAATTTTATATTTGATCTTGGAAGTAATAAGGAGTCACTGGAGTTAACTGAATGGAGATGACATGGTCAGACCTATGTTTTAGGGAAATCAGTTTTAGAGCTAAGTGATTAAATAGAGGCTTGAGGCAGGGAGTTCAACCAGAATTTGTTGCAATGGTCCAAGCATGAGGTGATGAGGGTCTTCATCATGGTGGTGGCAGTGTCAAATGGATAAAGAAGAAATGATTATACAGGGGTAGAGGTGGGGACTGGGTGAGATAGAGTGGGTGATTAGGAAGAAGCCGTTTATTAATTATTTATTTTTCTGAGATTGGGTTTTTTAATATTAATATTTTATATTTTTGTAAATATTTATCAGCTTCATTTGTTGCTGTTCTTCATTCTCAGACTGTTAGATTTGTTGGCATATAATTAGATTAAATAGTTTCTAATGATTACCTTTCTCTTCATTTCTTGTGAATTCTCTTTATTTTTAAAAATAGCAATTGGGCTTTCTTAAAGACTGATTCACTTATGGCTTTATTGCTTTTTAAAATAGCTCCTAGTTTTATTTATCAATGCATTGGAGTTTTATTTACAATTTTATTAATCTCTTTGATTTTTCAGAATCTTTACATTTACTTCACTGAGATTTTTGATTGTTGAATGAATGATTAAAGTTAACACTTGCCTTAAAGACCACAGACTCCCTCATAGATTTACCTCAAAGGGCCAATTGGATGGGATTGCTTGATGCCTCATGGATTTGTGAGGAGTTGGGGCTCATAAAACCTGGACAGAAGAGGGATCTGGGATCTTCTGGCTTCCAGCATTGAGAGAGAAGATACACAATTTTGACCTTTCTTCAGGTCCATGAAGGGAGAAAGACTCTAGGAAGAAGCCAACATGTAGAGCCCAGATTTCTTTTCCCACCTGCCCTCAGCAACTCTGCCTGACCCTCACACAGGCTGGCTCCTCCAATCAATCTCCACCAATGAGAGGAAAGTCCCATATAGCTGGCCTTTTGAATCAAGGGTTACAAAAGCATTCATTAGGCACTTACTATGTGCAAAGCACTGTGCTAAGCTTCCTAAGCTTGCTAAGCTCTGGGGAAACAAATAATAAAGTAAGACAGTCCCTGCATTCAAGGAATTCACATTCTGAAAAGGGAGACCACACTCATGGCGGGTTTAAGTTGCAAGTCAGATGGAAATATCCCATGGTCCTTTGGGTATGGCAATGCCTCTTTTTTAATGTCATTTCCACTGAAAAAATAATACTTGTTTCTGACGTTGAACCATTTGACAGTGCCAAGGATTCTGGTGGCAATAACTTTCCTATCTGGGCCTTCAGTAGGTGTGTCTATAGCACTCTCCACTGAGAGTGCTCTTGGGTTCAGAGTCCTGTGCTATCCCCATGGCCTGATGGGAACTAGGAATGATTTGATATGCTACTTCCTGTCTCTTCCTTGGGGTTCCTTGCTCCTTCAGCTAAGCTGACTTGTCTACCCTATGTGTGACAGTTGGTAGGGCATCAAGATTGTTTTGGATACATCCCCAAAGTTTTGCTACCTTTCATTTAAGATGTTGTAGTTGTCTTTCACGGGACCAGTTTTTATAAAGTCTGTGAAATCTGTGAAATAGGTATATCCTTTTCTACTCTTATTCTATAAATGTCAGAGAGCTATTCTAATTAACTTTTTGAAAATTTCATTCAGGTCTTTAATGTCTACTTATATTTTTCTTGGGTTTGTCTAGTTCTGATTTAGACAATTTGTACTACAGAGCTATTATAGTTTTGCCATCAATTTTTCTCTGTAATTCAGTTAACTTCACTTTTAAATAGCTAAATACTATGCCATTTGGTATATAAGAAAACTTTAAATGACCCTGCTTATCTCTTTTAACGTGTCTATTTTTACCATTACCTTGTCTGAGATTGTGATTGCTATCCTGCTTTTAAAAATTCCACTGAAGTATATTAGATTCTGTTCCAGTTCCTCATTTTAACTCTGAGTCCTTAAGATTCAAGAATGTTCTACCCTCTACCATTTTATGAACAAGTTCTTCCCATTCCAATTCATGGTTATAAATATTAAGCATTTTTTCCCTCCATTATATATTCCTCTTTTTCTCTCTCTTTTCTCCCCTCTTTAGTGAAGAAAAATGAAGGGGAGAAAAGATCAACACTAGTATTTTATAACTGAAGTACTCTGTTCTTATTCTTCTTCCCTTACTCTTAACCAAGGCAAGACCCTGATTCCTAGCTCTTATGCTTTTTCTCTTTTTGACCACTCCTTTACCATCTACCCTCCAGACTTGACATTTATTTTGTTTGTCTGTTATCTCCCTGAATCTGCCCTTCCTTTTATGTCTGCCTGTTTCCTTTCTCTGTTTCCTTATTGAGTTTAATGTATTTTTACACAAAATTCTACATATTCAATCCTCCTTTGTTTGAATCAGACAAAAGTGAAAATCATAAGATGCTTGCTCCCCGACCCCTTCTTCCTTTTCTATATGTACTCTTGTTCATGCACATTCCAAACATATGAAAGAGTCAATTCTCCTTCCTTCTTTCTCACTTCTTCTCTAGAATATTTCATTTTCCCATTCGTTGCTTTCTTCATGAAGAACACAATTAATTAAGAGCTGATGAATATGGTCCTTGTCTGTGATCCCAAACCAAAGAATTCACTAAACCTGACCATATGTCATCACTGCCAGTCTCTGATTATTTTGTAAATGTACCAAACTCTCCCCTCTGGGTTTCCCAAACTTTCCTATTGACTTTCACTTGTTATTACAACTTGCCTCTTAAAACTCTGAGATGCCCCTACCCCTTCACACTTGTAGTTTGGCCTTCCTGAGAACTATACCACCCCACTCCCTCTGACTTAGTTACCTATAATAACCCTGTTCCCAGCCCTCTCTGGGGTACCCTAGCATTTGCTGTGTGGTACCTCATGCTACAACTCACTGGCCCCAATTCAATACCTTAATCTTGCTATGTTGGTTATCTTCTGTTGAATTTAGGTTACAACCAAGAAAACAGAATAAACCACACTTAAACCCAGTTTTTCTATGTTTCTTAACTTCATCTATGATCCTTGAAGACAGTAGTGTGAGAAATGCCAGAATTTTGGTTTCTACAGATTCTATAGGAACAATGGATATTCCAAAAACAGATGTCGTACAGGACGTGCAGGAAGGTGTAAATCAGGATGAGGGGAGGAAGGGCAGAGAAACTCTATCCAATCATATAGCTGGAAGAAATCTCTAAGTTTACCCTTGGAAGGGGCCTGGGCTAAGCTGGCCAGGGTCAAAGGATGGTCACCAACTTTTCATTAATACACATGCTTAATTAGTTTTATACATAGTAACTGACACACCCCGCATAGAATTAGAGCCTCATTGTCTGATCATGGGATGCATGTAGCTCATATTGGTGGGTGGAGGGAACGTATTAATAATGGGCAGGTCAGAAAGACTGTAACCCAGAAGAGCTGGAACCAATCCCAGTTCTGAAGGGAGGAACAAGGCAGGAGATTCTAATGGAAGCAGCATAAAAGGGCTTGCATTTGTCTGATTCTCTGTAGTCTTTTGAAGAGGCTATGAATTTATTAAGGAAAGAATAAATGTAAAATAAAGGTAATGAAAACCTTCCTGGCTTTCCACCAAGTCTTGTTTATTCCTAGAGTGAGTATATTTTTAATAGTAGGGATTCTAGATGGACACTAATGTCTTCTCCCCTTATTTGAATATAAGTATTTCATCGTCATCAGTAACCACCTTTTGCCATTCTCTTAATCCATAGCATTTCTTTATTGTGTTTGATGTTTCTTTTGCTTACTCCTGTTTTTCCTTGTTTTTCAGCCCTCACATGTTTAAACAAGTAAGTTTATTGTGGTTTCTTCTGACTTCCCTGGGGAACTCTCTACCATCCTCCGCCAGGTCTGGCTCTTTCTTTTTTCTGTTCTTGACTAGGTACAGTAATTTATTTATATTATTCTTTGGCTTTCTTTTGCTGAGGTATCTGTGGGAGAGCTGGGCATTTCTACAGCTTCCACATAACATTCTTAACTGCATATGATATGTGGGAATGGGAGTAATGGAGGCACACTGCTCCCCTGTGCTCCTCTATCAGGCATGGCCTCCTTCATTTGGCTGCAGAGCCAGAATAGGTCGCCTCTTTAAAACAGCCTTACTGGGGCAGTCTTTCTTTTCTGTGTACTCTTTCCTCCTACGTACAAAGGATGAAGACCACACACAGTTCAATCAATCAATATTTAGCAAGCACCTACTATTTTTCAGGCACCATGCTAAACACAATTCACCCACAGTTAGGGTGCCATGAACTGAACTGGGAGGAGGGGATGCCTCTCCTGTTACTCCAGCTCTGAGAAGTGGGTCTGGAGGGAGAAATCTCTATTTGTTCTGTTTTATTTTTCCTTTTCAGTCTCAGGTGAGGGTGGTAACCCCCACCAGCTCCAGAGTTCAAGTCATGCCAGCCTCAGAGCCAGGATTCCAGGTGGGATGTTGCAGCCATCTCTGCAGGGAAGCCTTTAGAAACCAGGATGCCTAGACTTTGGCTCAAAGAAGGCTTTGGACTTGTTGCTATATAGTAACTAAGCTAAACAATAAACCCTTCTCCTCCCCAGAGACTGAAATGGTACAAGGGGAGTAGGGTTAAGATGAAGCCCTACATGTTGGGGAATGAGTTTGTATTTTTGTGATTATAACTATTGAAGTAAACATTCCTTTGTTAAAAAAAAACAAACCTGACTGTTAGTAGTTAAATGCAGTATAGTGTCCCTACTCCTATACTTGAGTATAGGAGGGGGTTGGATTCAATGGTAGAGAGCCTAGACACCCCAAATTCCATTAAGGGTACTGAACAACCCTGGAAAAGGAGCAAAACATAGCATACTTGGCCTTCAGATGGTGGGGGCCAAGGTAAAAAGTATTATACAAATAAGACCACTGAGGCCTAGAAATGTATAGAGATATACTGGGGCCATTAGAAATCAACAAAATACTAGCATCCCTCAGGCAGGGATGGTAATTAGGGAGAGCAGTTCTGCCATCACAATATTGACAGCAAGAGTGGCAGCTATCTTACTCTAGGAGAGTTCTATGGAGCTTCATGTCTGGACTAAAGGCCAAACTGCCTGAAACCCTGCCATAAGGTCAGTCTCAACCAAAAGAGACCACTGCTATGCAATGAATTGTTTAGTTTCTCAAGCTATTAAGTAGACAAATTGAAGGAGTAGTTTGGGGGTAGGGGAGAGGAAAGAGAGAGTCATATCCCACTAATAGCCATAAATGAGCTATCAAAATTTAGAAACAAAAAAAAAACTTCCACCCTGAAAATTCAGTTCCGTGGTGAGGTTCATCCCCTTGTTTGCATGAATGGAAATGCCATAAGCTGGATTCCCAGGTTAAAAATAATTGTCTTAAGACCTGGAGATCAAAGGGCTTCTCACCAAGTAAAATAGAAGGGGTATGAGGTCAGCATTCAGAAGCTGCCAGAATTCCAGAGTGAGTCTTGCTCCAATGGGTGACAGTTTTGGATTCCATAATCCCTTTGTACTTCTAGAAATGTCACTACTTACCTCACCCCAGACCCAAAGAGTGTATATGTGTCTGTGTCTGTGTGTTTATGTCTACTTATGAGTGTGTGCATAATGTCAAGCAAGGTGTCATATGATTTGGGATCTTCCAGGGAAGATTCAACAGAGAAACAAAGAGCAGAGCCTTGTTTTTCAGCAAGATAATCCCCTTCACACTGAGGCCTCAGTTCTGCAGACATCTTGAGAATAAGATGGGATTGTGGAGTGGAGGAGAGATTCCAAGCCCCAATACTGGTCCCCTTGCTCTTATACATCTTTGGCCAATGGGACAGAACTGATTGACTACTCATACACCTTTAATGGTCACCAGAAACCTGCACTGAGATGCAAACTGTTAAAAATATCCAAAACTAAATAAACAAAAATTATTTCTGAACTGTCCCTAGCAATAGCTTATTTCCTTAAATAGGCAATGCTGTTTTTCAGGTCCTGGGAAAAACAAGAACATGAGTATGATATATTTTTCCATGGCCCAAAGTGGCATCACTGGTCATCACTATTTAATTTTACTTTTCTCTTTCCACTTGTTTTTAACTTGTGTTCCAGGGTGGAAGAAGGGAAGGGGGGAGGAAGTAGTTGCAGGAAGGGAGAAAGAGAACATGGCTTATATTAATCAACTCCAATTCATCAGGGTTCCAAAATGTTGCACATTCTGGTCCCCAACATTTCTTAATGTAAAAGCTATTTGCAAAAGCTCAGTTCACTGGTTGGAGGAACCCAAGAAACCCAAATTATGAATGGAAATATGGTGATTTTAGGCAAGAGGTAAGAGTTTCAAGTTTGCTGGTAAATACTTAACAATTTGCTGTCCCCCCAAAACATAACACACCTTCAAGTTTAGTAATTATTATTAACATTTTCTCTACCAGTTTCTTAAATCAAGGAAATCAACAAAATAATAAATCAAGATGTTACCTGAAGCTTTTGTTGATTTCCAAGGTATAAATGCTAATACTGAAAATTTAACAATCAGTTCTCATGAGTCACTTAGAGATGACTAAAGAAAGTTGAGCCTTCTACTGATCACTGGATGTGGTTCCCCTTACAGTACCTCTGCTGATCTTTCTATTTTTTTTTTAATGAGTTCCTTTAAGGTATAGTCCCTGATCAAAGGTCACATTCCTTAGAGGAGGCTGTAATATGCTCAGAAGACCTGGGCAAGAGGTCAGGGCAATGACCAGCTCCTCCCCATTTCCAAAGATGTAATAAAGTTCTCTTCCGATATTAACCAATTCTTTCCTGTAATTCCTTCAACAACCACAGCCTGTGAGTGTTGTAAAAGGAGCAACCGGGGCGGGAGTGAAGAGCATAATTGAGCGAAACAGAAGATCCCCACAATTAAAATTTGGAAGTGGATTTTATTACCGTGGGACTGCCAGGGTTACATGGTTACCCAAATCAGACAGTGCTGGTTTTTAAAGAGATTCAATAGCCAGGTTACATAAGCCAAAACTACAATCAGTGATTGGTCAGTGTACATTTGAATTTCCTGCCAGGAAGTGTACCCACTGACCAATTAGGGGAGGGGAAGGGTGGAGTTGCCTGCTTACAGATCAGTTAGGGGAAGGGGAGGGTGGAGTTGTGCTCAACAGGAGGAAAGTACTGGACAGCTCAGGCAGTATGCATGTCTGGCCCCTCTGCCTTCAATATACGAGAGTGATAGGAAGGAATGCTTCCTCTCCTACGGAAGGGCTATAATTTGCATTCTAAAGTCCATAACTGTTTGCAGTAGGTAGATGAAGTCTTACTATGATATGTCTCTAGTGCCTCAATAACAATGAGGAGAAATTAGAGTGATATAGGTCATATACTTGCCTTCATTCTTTGGCACTCCACTTGAGTGATCCATCTTGTTGTATGGGCACTCCCAGCCCCACTGGCTCCCCTTAATGGGTGAACGGTGTGGATGGCCATGAATCGGTAGAAGGTCATGCTGAGAGATTTACCTGACATGAGGAACTCATTATCCATCTTCTGACTGTGTTGCTTTTTTTAACCTCTGATTGTGCATGCTTTAAGCCATTACTCATTAATTCTGTTCATGACATTCAATGTGTCAGGAAGAAGCATAGGTTAAGTAGCATTAAGAGAGTTTTCCTTAACTTCACAAAAGGATACAAATTGCTGAGTGGAGACATTTCCCCCCTAGTAGATGACTAGACATAGTTCTTACCTCCCATTATCTCTAGAAACATGTCCTGAAGAGGAGTTCAAGATTCTATATATAAACACAGCTTAAAATCTTGCCTCTATTATTTTTTGTTTGTTTCACCATGGACAAATAATTTTAACCTATCTAGTGTGGGGAGTAAAATGACAACAAAGCAAACTGAGGCACGGTTTCCTCCAGGGCAAGATTACAGTTTGATGGTGATGCTTATAGCAGTTAATACAATGTGTCAGACTGCCCGCCCCCCTCCATACCTTCAGTTGGGTCAGTGACTGTGATAGCACTCCCCAAAAGGGAAGGGGAGGGTGAGTCATGGGGAAGAGTGGGCTGTACTTCAGGATCTTGTCCCTCTCTAACAATTAAGGAATACTAATTGCTTTATGGGCTTCAGCTGCCTTTAGTAATCTTGGACAGAAGATCAGAACCACCCCAACCAAGACCCACCCCCTCCCCCTTAGCCTTCCCCTTGGAGACCAAATCACCCCCTATCTTTGACAAGGAGAGGCACTCTGGAAAGTCATCTCCAGTGGAGGGCTAGCCCAAGCTGGTTCTTTGTTTACAGGTAAACAAAGCAAGGGTCCACTTTAAAATTAGCTAGCAAGTGCCCTGGGGCCAGGAATGATCACATTATTCAACCACACCTTCATCTCATGTTGGAAGAGACTAGACAGTCTTCTGAGTTAGACTGAGGAATAGGGTTTGATAAAATGGGAAATCAGATGGGTTACAGAAGAACACTTATTATTAAATGATACAGCATAATGATTTTCCGCATTAGGCCTCAGTTTCCTTATTTATAAAGTGAAAGGGTTGAACTGGGTGACCTTTAAGGTAAGGACCCAACTTTAAATCTATGAATAAATAAATAAAAACTGTTTGTTAAGAACTTAAAATAAGATATTCATTCTACCTCTACAATATCTCTTACATCTATCCACTCCTTTCAATTTCCCCTAATGCCGTGGGCTGCTCAGTGTCCAGCACTTAGCATGATCCGGAGACGTGAATAAGAAAAGACCAGGCCATTTGGGTAGCTCAAGGAAGAACCATGAACTCCGTTTATTGATACTCAGAGAAAGATTTTTATAGAGCAAAGAGACAAAGGACGGAAAGGAAGAGGAATCATTATCTTAGTCTGTTGTATCCTGGAAGTAGCATGGTAATAAGGCCTATTGATCCCTAGGTGCCATAAAGTCTTAGGAAAAGTCAGTTATCTCTTATCACATGCAGTCAGTTACATCTCAAAGGATGCTCTTGAGAGCTAGCCTCAAAGCCTAATGGCCAAGGCCGCATCATCAAGAACATCTGCATAGGAACTGACTTCCTGCAAATGTTTTGGACAACTAATAGTTTTGGGGAAGAGCCTTAGGTCTGGTTCTCCAGTACTTCCTAATGCAGCCGCAATCATAAACAGATACAATTGAGAGCAAACTTCAAAGCTGAAGCGCAATCCTCAAAAGACATCACGTTTAGAGCTGGCCACTCAAAGATACCAGAGTGTGGAATCAGATATATCCTGGGACAGAATCCTGTTGATCTCAAGAACTCCAATAACATCCTTTTAAATGCAACCTATATCAAAAGAACTCCGGAGCAGACTTAGTGAAAAGTCGCATCTCAAAGAGATCTTTGACATGCAGGTCCACTGATATCAAGGTAATTTGTTAGAGTCATGAGACAGGCCTCTTTGGCTCACTACACCCTAAACCATCTTAGTTAAGGTCTTCATTTTTTTCCCTCTAGACTATTGCTTTTTCTTATCTTTCTACCATGAGTCTCTCTTTTCTCCAGGTCATCCTTGAGACTGCTACCTGTGGAATCTCCCCAACACAAAGTTCTGTTCACATCATTCTTTTACTCAGAATTCTTCAGTGCCCACCCCAGTGCCTTACTGAATTTGTTATTCAATGACTCTGGTCTTTGAGGCTTTCCATAATCAGGTACCACCCTATGTTTTCAACACTTCTAGGTTCCTGCCAAACTGAATGTTTTCTTTCCCTTGTGCTTGGGTTGGAAGAGTTTGGATTCGAAGGAAAGCTAGCCATTACCTCTTGAATAGTCTCTAATGTGGGTAGAGCCCCTTTTTCTAAACGCTGACAGTCAGTGCCTTCACTGACCTGGCTCTTGGAAGCTTCAGGGAAAGAACTATAGGAAAGTAAAATTGCTCGAGGGTACATCTTTGAGGAAAGTTTCCTCTGGTTCCTAACTTACCAAGTACTCCTTCCACCACTTAAAGGTTCTTGCTCAGGCTTTTCTCTAAGATAAAGACGAACTTGGCACTCCTATACTACTTTGGGAATAAAACCAAGATTCTCCTATTTTTGCTTTGGAGCTCCTGCCTAGAATGATCCCTGTATTTCCGAATCTATTTTGTTTCCTTCTCTTGTTTTATGTATCTGTGCAACACTGCCCCCTCACTCCCATGTTTCCCACTCATAAACTCTTGCTGAACAATCAGAATTTAAGTGAACATTTAGTAATAAACAGATACGTAAGCAAATTCTAAAGAAAGATAAACTTCCCAGAAGCAGAGTAGGAAGAGGGGGAGAGAGAAACATCAGCCTGGTATTTAGCTTTAGGGCTGTCTTGATTGCTAGGGAGTGAGAAATTGATTGGTTCCTTTGCTCTCTGTCGGCTGTTCAAACACTAGTTGCCCTTCAGCCCTCTCATTGTTTTGTTTTATTTTAAACTTACCCCACAGGAGGAGCTCTGTACAAATCTCCATACCTTGCTTATTTCTTGCTCCTCAAAAGATTTCTACTCTCCCTTTCCTTTCAGGACAAAGGAAAAGCAAATTATCTTCTTTTGGGAGACTCCCAGTCCCATGGTTCCAAGGGGTCAGGTAGGAGATATCAAATAGACACCCAAAGACATTGATTTCAGTGACCTGCTCCCTTAATCTCATCCTGATCTCTCTCCTCTATATGCCTTTACCCATGGAGTTTTCTATGCTTAGACTGTACTAGTCTGACCCCTCTTCCTCCAACCCTTAACCACTATCTGCCTGTTTTGAAGTATCTCTCTACATTCGAGGCTCAGCTCACATGCCACCCTCCTATAAAATGTTTTTCCTGATCCTCCCAGCCTAATATGAATATTCTCTCCTCAAATTTTTGATAACATTTTGTCTGGATCTTTCCTCTACCATTCTAGCACAACAGCTAGCCAAAGCCATTAGGCTTAAGACCTTTCATTAATCCCTGTCCTCAACCTAACCTAGATTCATTGCTCTGGGGCTGTCTTCTCAATGGGGGAACTGGGCTCATTCCACCCCTACCTCAGATTCCTGAGGCACAATTGTGCGTGGGGCTCTAGTCTAAGAGATCCTCCCCAGCAAGAAGAAAAAATACAAAAGGTACCCAGAGTACAAATACAACTCAAACACGGAGCAGGAAATTTATTCTTCTGTGGGAAGGGAATTGCTAAGCAATAAAGAAAGAATCTTTTGTAAAAGATTGCTTTCTGGCTATTTTATATTTCATCTCCACTAAGTGTAGCTTTATCAGTCAAGTGGGCTCTTTTCTTTCCACTGGTTCCTCTCTTTGTGGATGATTCTTTTAACTCTTGACCAGTTTGCCACTGGTGGTGTTGCTACAGTCACAATTGCATTAGTACTCAAGTCAATGTCTTGTTTGAATTCTAGAAAAAGGCTTGATTTGAAGAATATGTGCTCACAAGCAAAGGAAGCAAGGAGGGAAGAAGGACATCTTCCTCAATTGTCCTCAAGAGCTTAGAGAATTGACCTTATACCTTGAGACCAACAGGAAGCAGATGCCTGAGGATTGTCCCTTTAATATATTCATTACATTACAGCCCAACAGGCAATTTAAAATGTCCTCATTGCAGATAGGAAAGAGTAGGACAATATCTGTACCTGTTCTTAAATGGGGAAGGCCCCTTCAATAGGTATTCCCAAAGGGACATTACATATGTATCACATTCTTCCATCATAGTTATTTGGGTATATTTCATTCTCCCCTTTTAAATTTAAGTCACTGAGAGCAGAATCTGTGTTATATCTGTGTTTGTATTACTAGAACCTAGTATGTGCTTAATAAATAATTTTCTAACAGATGGATGGATAAATAGCTCTCTCAGCCCCTTCAAGAGGCCAATGGAGTAGGATTATAACTGGCATTTTTCAGAGAGAACTGAGGGTCAGAGAACTGAAATGTCTTGCCTGTAAGTCACAATAAGCCAATGATAATACCAGAAACAGGATCTGGGTGTTCTAACACCCAGCTTTTCTCTACATCTTTAGAAATTCTGATCACACATTTAGGTGCTGACATATCAGGAAATCTACAGGAAATCAGTTCATTTTCCAAGATGTACTTTGACTTAAAATATTATGGAAAAATTTAGATGAAGAAAGGATACCTGAGGTTTCATGTTTTAATGAGTATTTTCTAACTTTATTTTTATTGACATCTTTGGTTTTTACATACCCTTCATTTCCTTTGACTTTCCCCCTCTCAAGCAAACTATCCTTTGTAGCAAAGATTCAAAAAGAAAGGGAGTGATGTTGACAAAACCAACTAAAACATCAACCATGTCTAACAATATACGTGACATTCCATGCCCATCGTCCTCCACTTCTGCAAAGAAGGGAAGGAACGACATTTTCTCAATTCTTCTTGGTTCAGACTTAGTCATTACATTTACAGTGTTCAGTTCTTTCAGTTTACACTGTAGTCATTGTGTGTATTGTTTTTTGGTTATACTTGCTTTACTTTACCAGTTGATATTGATTTTAAAGAGAGTTCTTCACCGAGAACTCCTGCTACAACAGAGAAACAAAGTGAGGAAGAGAAAGAGAAAGGGGGAGTTCCAAATCATCATAATTAATGATAGGTTTCTTAATAATGGAGATTAAATTTAATAATCTGTTGTGCATATTTTTTTCAGAGAGTCAATTTTCAAACATTTACCAGTACATCCCTGCTGTCATGGGAATATTTCCTAGTTATTATTTTCCTTAATTTTTTTCCCAATTTCATGTAAAAATGGTTTGCAACATTCATTTCTGTAAAATTTTGAGTTCCAAATTTTTCTCCCATCCTCCCCAAGACATCAAGCAATCTGATATAGGTTATACGTGTGCAATCATGTTAAATATTTCCATGTTAGTCATGTTGTGAAAGAAGAATAAGAATAAAAGGGGAAAACCATGAGAGAAAAACAAAAACAAACAAAAAAACAAGAAAAGTGAAAATAGTATGCTTCAATCTGCGTCCGGACTCCATAGTTCTTTCTCTGGATGTGGTTAGCATTTTCCCATCATGAGTCTTTTAGAATTGTCTTGGATCATTGCTGAGAAGGGCCAAGTCTATCATAATTAATCATTAAACAATGTTGCTGTTGTTGTGTATAATATTCTGGTTCTGCTCACTTCACTCAGCATCAGTTCATGTAAGTCTTTCCAGGTTTTTCTGAAATCTTCATGATCATCACTTCTTCCATTGCATTCATATACCACAACTTGTTCAGCTATTCCACAAATGATGGGTATCCCCTCAATTTCCAATTCTTGGTCACCACAAAAAAGAGCTGTTATAAATATTTTTGTATATATGGGTCCTTTTCCCTTTTTGATGATCTCTTTGGGATACAGACCTGGTAATGGTATTGTTAGATCAAAGGGTATGCATAGTTTTATAGTCCTTTGGGTATAGTTCCAAATTGCTCTCCAGAATGGTTGGATCAATTCACAACTCCACCAACAATGCATTAGCGTTCTAAGAATTAATGATAGTTAAAGTAAAAGATGTGGTCAATGAAAGGGTAGCACAGTATCATGCAAAAGGTTTGTCTCGTAAGATTTGGGCCAGGGTGGCTAGGTGGCTCACTGAATAGAGCAACCTCCCTGGAGTCAAAGGACCTAAGTTCAAATCCAGCCTCAGGCACTTAACACAAAAACTAACTGTGTGACCCTGGGCAAGTCACTTAACCCCAATTGCCCACCTTCCCCTCTCCAAAAAGAAAAAAAAAGATATTTACCTGAGAGGCAATTTGTTATAGTGCACTGGATATAGAACCAAAGAAGAACCTTTATTACCTGTGTGACCTTGGATGAGTTAACGACCTCTTAGGTCCATCCAATTCTAAATTCTATGAATTTAACTTTTCTGGGTCTCAATTTCCTTATCTATAAAATGTGAGACTTGCACAAGACTTGCACATTTATAAGGTCCCTTACAGCTTTTTCTCTTGCCTCACAGGGTTGCTATGAGTAGAGGAGATCATAAATACAAAGGGCCTTCTAAGCCTTAGGCACTGAATTCTAAGGGTTGGCTTGGTTTCCCAGCTCCTTAATGAAATCTTTCCTAGGATGGTTTTTATAGCCTGATTTTCCATGAATCCTCAACATGTACCCTTCAGTTAGTAGGCTGGTCTGCTCACTATCCCAAAACCAAGCCAGTTTTAGTCCTATCTCTGTGCCTTAAAATAATGTGCTTGGAAAAAATTATAAATTATAAGGCTATCCAAAAATAAAATGCTATTATTAACATTGATAGGAATGTTCAACAACATTTTGAAATTTTATGTTATGTTTAGTGCCATAATAGCATAGCTTATTGGATAGAGCACTGGATTTGGAATAAGAAAAGCCTGAGTTGGAATCTTTTCTCAGAGATTTATTGACTGTTTCATGGAGATAATAATAGTAACTATCTCACTTTTTTGTTTTGCAAAAACTTAAAATAAAATAATACAAATGCTCACTTTTTTTGGTCAAGACATAACTTCCCCATCAGCATGGGGAAGTCATGGTGTAGAAATTCCCAGAAAATTGTTTCAGACTTGTCTAGAACACTGAGGGATTAAATGACTTACCTATAAGTCACACAGCTAGGTTGTATCTAAGGCAGGACTTTGTTATGGTGGAATAAAGAACCCAAATACATACAGGCAATGATTTATTTGGCAATGCATGCAGTTGCAAAATAAACCAGGTCCAAGGCTTTCAGTAGACAAGGACTAGAAGCTTGGTCTCACAGTTAATATATAATTTGGAGAGAGTAGAAAAAAAGGAAATATAGGATTATAGGGATTGAGACATCTAGTTTCTTATTGGTGGAGAGGGGTGTCAGGAGACATTGAGGTGAGAGGGAGAGAGATATTCTTGTGACATTCTTTAAGTCAAGTAAGTCAAGTAACAGTGGGAAGGGGGAGTACCCTTTTGAAACCTAAATTAGTTGACTTACTTAGAGTTGAAACAACTTCACAAAATGATGGCTAAAAGCAAAATGGAGTCAATTATGCTCATTTTTAATGTAGCAACTTGAAGCCAGGTCTTCCTAAATCTAAGACTTCCCCCTTTTCTATTTGCCCTACTTCCTCTCTATGATTTTACTTTTATCTTGTGCTTTTCATCTCTCTTTAAACATAGTTCAGATATAAATGGTCTTGGGACAAGTTGCTATACTGCTATTATTCTTTTATATTTAATGTTCTATGGGCTGCTACACAGTTACATAAGTTTTTGTACTGCTTTTTGTACTTGAATAAAAGAGTAGATTTTAAACTCATACTACAAATTTACTGAAAGCATACTTGGTACAGACAGCCAGGACAGCAGGGATTATATATACTTCATCCTGTTCCCACATAATCTCTTCTAGATCTCTATATTATGAAAGCTTTTTGTTCCATGTAGTATAATATTCCATGAGTGTAATATATGTGCTCTTGCTGCTACATTTCCCTCTCAGGTTTCTGGGATACCCTGAGGGGGTAGAGGTATCTCTCTTGTCTAATGCCATTAGCTCATGACCCCATTGGCAATATTCCCTCATTTTTAGGGGGCCAGTGACTGGAGCACTCCAATTCCATTTAACCACTCCTTTACAAAATGGTATTTACTTCAAAGATATAGCAAGAACAAACATAAATTTCTGCCAACATCTCAGGGGCATACTCCCCAAATGCTGCCTTAGGAAAAGGATAGGACAAGGGAAGATTAGGCACATAGTTTAGATCAGTTCCTCCATAGCATTGGTCTTAACAAGATCATGTCCCAGGGCAGCACCTAATGCTAGATGAACCTGTATCTCAGCTACCAATGAAGTCCTAAAAGTCATTCTCAATGTCATTCCTTGTTCCTCAGGGCATTAAAGCCAGGTTTGTTGCAAAACCAAATTTCTAGGAGAACAGGATGCCAAGAAACCCTCTGGACTTTTCAAAACTGTAAAGTCATAGACTCCATTTCTTTCACAAGTCACTGAACTCCCCCTGAGGCAAAAAGAAAAAGATGACTATGCTTGCTCCATACTATCTCCATGGTATTTCACTTACACATCATTAGAAGCAGCTCCCTAGTGGCCTCCATGTAAAGAGAATCTTCTCCCTAGTCTTATCCATGCAGATACTCCCTTTGAGGCACCTCGAGCAGGTACCAGATCCCATCATATGAGTATTTGGTATGGTCACATTTATTTAAAATGTTGTTTTTAATGAATAAATGTTATATCTAGGCAGTTGTGGGCAACAGTTCAGTCTGTGGTAATGGTTCAGTTCTAGTACAAGTTATTAGTTGAATTCTCCAAGTTTTTGAGGCCTGTATACTTACTATGGAAATCTGCTTCTATAAACCCATGAAAGATAGCTAGTTTCTAATGTATAATTCTAGCTACCAGATCATATACTTGTAAGTCTTGACAGTCTGTCCCAATGTATTATATAGTTTCTGTCATTTTCTTATATAAGCCACATTGATCACCAGGCTCCTTAACAGTAACTCTTCTGTAGCAATGGTAGTAATAACTTCAATTCAATAAACCTTTATTAGGTGCATACCCTTTGACCCAGCAATACCACTTTTAGGGCTTTATCCCAAAAATATCATACAAGTGGGAGGAGGTCCAGTATGTAAAAAAACATTTATAGCAGTTCTTTTTGTGGTGGCAAAGAATTGGAAATCAAGGGGATGCCCATCATTTGGGGAATGACTGAACTAGTTGTGGTATATGAATGTAATGGAATACTATTGTGTTATAAGAAATGAGGAGCAAGAAAAAAAAAAACCTAGCCGTGTGACCTTGGGCAAGTTACTTAATCCCAATTGCCCTCCAAAAACCAAAAAAAAAAAAAAGAAATGAGGAGCAGATGGACTTCATAATAAACTGGAGAGACTTATATAAACTGATGCTGAGTGAAGGGAACAGAACCAGGAAAACACTGGACACAGTTACAGACACATTGTATCTGTGATGACTGACTTTGATAGACTGGGCTCCCCCAGCAATGCAAGGTTATAAGACAACTCCAAAGGACTCATGATGGAAAAGGCTATCCACATCCAGAAAAACAATTATGGAGTCTGAATGCAAATAGAAGCAAACTACTTACTCTCTTTCTTTTTTTCATTTTGTTTTGTTTCTTCTTCCTTGTTATTCATTCCATTGGTTATAATTCATCTTTACAACTTAATTAATGTTTAATGTGAAAGTATATGTAGAACCTATATTGGATTGCATGCCGCCATGGACAGGAGAGGAAGAGGAGAGGGGGAAGAAAATTTGGAACTCAAGGGATTGTGGAATTGAATGTTGTAAAATTATAATAAAAAAAATTTTAAAGGGAAAAAAATAAAGATTTATTAGTCACCTACTATGTGCCAGACACAGTGCTAAGGGTTGTGGATACAAAGAGGCAAAAGACAGTTCCTACATTGCCATTGTAAACCCATCTATTTATATAAACAAATCACCATGACTCAAGACTTTTTTTTTAAGAATTCTGTGTCAAAATATCAATGATTAGCTTCATATAGATGTCAAGCATGGATGGACTTTTGAAATCCTCTCCTCAGTTATATTCCATAAATATTATGCCATGTACTTATTATTAGTCTGTAAAAGTGGTATCTGCTTGTTCCTGCTTTACTGTTATATCATGTACTATAATAATGCCTATCAAAACTCTTCCTCTTTTTGGGTGAAGTGCTAACTTTCCTAAAACTCTTCTAAGTTTTTGTGACACTGTACTCTGCTGGTTCTTTATCTACCTGACTTCACCTTCTCAGTCTTCTTTATTATATTTAGGTCTCACTAGTTAATCATAGATGCCTTGCCCAAGGTGCTGTTCTAGGCCTCTTCTCTTACCCTCTATACTGTTCTATTTGTTGCTCTCATAGCTTCCATGGATTTAATTATCAGTTCTGCAGATGATGGATTCTCAGATCTATTTGTCCAGGACTTACAGCTTTACTGCCTTCAGAGTCACATCTCTAACTACCTATTGACTATCTCAAACTGGATGTCTCACAGACATCTTAAATGCAGTATGTCCCAAACTGATCTCATTATCTCTCCCCACAAACCCTTTCCTTTTCTGAACTTCCCTGTTGGCACAGCAGATAAAGCACTGGGCCTGCAGTCAGAAAAACCTGAGTTTAAGTCCAGATTCAGACACTTGCTAGCTATGGGATCCTGGGCATGCCACTAAACCTCTGTTTGTCTCAGTTTCCTCATCTGTAAAAAGGGGATAATAATACTATCTACTTTTCAGGGTTGTTGTGACAATCAAAAGAGTTAATAATTGTAAAGCACTAAGTCCAAAGCCTGGAACATAGTAAACACTATGTTAATTAGACAGCTAGGTGGTACAGTTGACAGGTCACCAGACCTAGAGTCAGAAAAACTCATCTTCTTTAGGTCAAGTCTGGCCTCAGACGCTTACTAGCCATGCCATCCTGGGTTAGTCACTTAACCCTGTTTGCCTCAGTATCCTCAACTGTAAAACGAGCTGGAGAAGGAAATGGCAAAACACTCCAGTATCTTTGCCAAGAAAGTCTCAAACGGGGACACAAAGAATCAGACACAAATGAAAATGACTCAACAACAATATTAAAGTTAATTATTATTTTTATCATCTTCTCAGTCACCAAGGCTAGAAACCTAGTTGTCATCCTTGACTCCTCACACCCTTACCCTCCATATCTGATTAGCTGCCACATCCTGTCAGTTCCACCCATGCAATATCTCTTGCATGCTCCTTCTCTCCTCTGATACTCCCAAAACCCTGGTGCAAGGTCTCATTAACTCAAGCCTGGTGTATGGCAACAGCCTGCTGCTTGACCTTCCTGTCTCAAGTCTGTCCCCACTCTAGTCCATCCACCGCTCAGCTGTCAAATTGATCTTCCTCAAGAACAAATCTGAGCACACATGCTCCTGTTCAATCAATTCTAGTGGCTCTCTATTACCTCCAGGATCAAATATAAAATCTTCTTTGTGACTGTAAAAACCCTTCATGACCTGACTCCTCTGTGCCTTTCCAATCTTATTCCCCTCAGCATACTTTTCAATTTGCTGACATTTTCTCCTTTGCTATTTCTCACATAAGACACTCTGCCTCCCAGCTCCCAGAATTTTCACTGTCTCCCATGCTTGTAACAGTGTACCTCCTCATCTTTGTCTAGCTTCCTTCAAGTCTCAGCTAAAATCTCACCTTTTGCAAGATTTTCCCAGTCCTTCTTAACTTCAGTGATTTCCCACTGATATTATTTACAATTTATTTTTTATATATCTTTTTAAAATTTTGTACATGTTATTTACATGTTTTCTCTCCCACCTGACTTTGAGTTCCTTGAGAGTAAGAACTGTTTTTTGCCTTTCTGTATATCACTAACACTTTGTATAACGTCTAGCACTTAGCATGTATTTATTTTTTTAATAAATTTTTTTTGGAGGGGGGAAGGCAAGGCAATTGGGGTTAAGTGACTTTCCCAAGGTCACACAGCTAGTTAAATGTCAAGTGTCTGAGGCTGGATTTGAACTTAGGTCCTCCCAACTTCAGGGCTGTGACTGTGTCACCATATCATGTGTTTAGTAAATGCTTGCTGACTGATTATTGTTGACTTTAGAGTCAACACTGGGCTTTCTGTTTCATTATTATTTCTATTATTGTTGTTATTATCCAGATAACCATCTAACATAGCACATCTGGCCCTTGTGTGGCATGCATATATTAATTCAGATAGATATGATCCAGGTAGGATCACCTTATCTCTGGGAAGATAATGATTTTCATCTTTCTGGAGAATAGGAGTATCGTGATTTAATTGCTAATAACTCCACAAGGGAGGGGAAAGGTAGGATCCAGGATATCCACGACTAGGTGACTATTCCTTCATTCTGTTGTGTCCAAGAGGAATATTGGACTAAAAGTATTTCTATCTACAACACATCAAATATTTCTAGTCTAGGGGCACAATGTACTTTTAGGGGTTCAGTATAAAAGTCATTTTTCCTGTTTGTTCTAAAGGGAAAGGTAACTGCTAATTCTCAACCAACTTAATTCCTTCCCATAAAATGCTGGTTACAAACAAAAGATAGTCACAGATAGCAAGTAATCGTATTTGTCAGAGCAAACAGTAAAGCAGAAATCAGGGAAGTTGCATAGTGTATACACAATAAAGGGTCTCTCTTTGACTAGACTGTAAGATAAAAACTTGGACCCAATCAATACAAGAATGATCTTACCAGGGAAATACGCTCTTAGTTTCAAGGATGCAGGTGTTAGCAATCAAAGGAGATAATAAGGGATCAACTTTTTCTACATGTCTACAATTCGTGTTTCCTTTTACCCATTCAAATATTTGTGTCCTCTCAAAGTCCTTCTGTCTTCTTTCTCCTCTAGTCAGATGTCCTCCATGCATGCCATATACAGAGCCATAGGTTCAGAGGTCTCTTAGCCAATCAAGAGTCATGTCTCCCTTTCTATACACAGCATGCAGATTTACTGGCTTTCAGGAAACAATCCAACTCACCTGGAGCAGAAATGGAGTTACATTCCTTTCCTGAGTCAAAATTTTTTTTTTTACAGTTTCTTACAAAAATCAGCTTGGGTAGATAAACAACAGGAAAACAAACATAAACACTTTAAATTAATTTTTTTTCTCATATCCAAGATAACTTACCTATTGTACCCTTGAAAATAATAGAAAACAAATGTGTGTTAATGATGAAATGGCACTATATAAGATATCACCTGATAGTATTTCAGTGATAGCATGCCTAAATTACATGCAGGATATAGTGACGTTCAAAATTCCAAAATTCATGTGTATTCCTACAAGACTATAAATAATCAATCATAGACAGAAAAGCATACCTAACAAAGCAAAATTAGCTAGCCCTAACAATAACACAATCAATAGGCTTTTAAATATTGATAGCATGATGCATTATCATACACACAAATAAAAATAATTGAAACAATTAACAGATATATTACTGTAGGGTAAACATAATAGAATATAATCAAAATATAATAGCAAAATAATAAATAGGCAGATTCAAACATGCAGTAATTAGCACGCGTAGTTTACATGGGCAATCTCTAGTATTATCTGGATATATGTATATCTATTTTTTCAAGTTCACCAGGAATACTGTAAGTTCCAAAAAACCAAGAGGCCAACAAGTCAACCAGATTAAAGAGGGACATAGTAGGAGGGTCATGCTAACAAAGCCGTTTGGTTAAAGATAAGGCAGCAAAGCTGAAGAAAGCTCTAGGTCCAAATGTCAAAATTTGTCTCTTTCTCACTGATATAAAATTCCTTCATTATCATACAGGCTGGAAAAGTGTGGCAGTTGTTGGTATAGTGGAATGGAGCTATCCATATAAGCACCACCCAGGACTTAGAGTGACTTGGCTAAGGAGCTTGGCAATACCATCATGAAGCCTCTTTCAGTTAGACCTGGGTTGGCTAGTCATATATTAGTCAGTTGAGAGAGTAATTCTTAAAGTTCTAGGCTAGACCCCATAGAAGTATACCACCAGACTGGTTCACGTTTGCCCCCAAGTGGCTAAACTTTTAAACTGCTTCCCAAGAAATGCAGTTTGAATGCTTAATGAATGAGCTATGTCCACTGATTCTTGCCCACTACTAGATTTCCCTCACATCAGAAGAGCCACTGATTAATGAAATAAGTATAATGTTAGATTAGGGACTGAAGGGGATCTCAAAGGCTATATTAATACTTAGAAATAATAGCTAGCATTTATTTATTATCCAATTCTTCCATCTTACAGATGAAGAAATGGAGACCCAAAGAGATCATGAATCATAGGATTTAAAGTTGGAAGAGACCACAGAGATCAGCTAGCTCACAATTCCTTAAATTTACTTCACTCAGAAGTAAAGCAGGCTGAGTTGTCAATAAGATAAAAGGAGGATGGAGAGATTGTTGTGCCCCAATAAAAGCGAGACAGAAGATCTCCAACATTAAATTTAAAAAGTGGATTTTATTACCGCGGGACTGTTGGGGTACATGCCCAAATCAGACAGTGCTTTGGCACAGACATTGTGCCGGTTTTATAGAGGTTCCATAGCCAGGTTAAGTAAGCTGAAATTACAGTGATGTAAGCTGAAACTACAGTGATTGGTCAGTATACATTTGAATTTCCCAGCAAGAAACCCTAGGCTGGGACTCCAGCCCACAGAACAAAGCAAGGGGTAGGAGTCCTGCCTGTTTACAGATCAATCAAGGGAAAGCAAGGTGGAGTTCTCTACTTTACAAATCAATGAAGGAAAGGGAAGGTTGAGTTGCCTGCTTTACAAATCAATGAAGGGAAGGGCAAAGTGGAATAGTGTTCTACGGAGTTGAGGAGAGAGAAAGAAATTTCCTACCTCCTTTTTCCTAACTCCCCCTCCTATGTAGGCTTGACTCTATTTCATCTCCTTTTTCCCTCAGGGAAATGAATACCTTACCTTTCAAACCTAGCCCACTAAAAATGGTTACCCTCAGTCAAAATTGAATGCAAATTTACTCATGCTTTATTCTCTTGCTGCTTGCTACTATAACTAGTTTGTGATTTATTTCTAGGAGTATTTGAATCTTAAATTTCTGTGTCAGTGGATACAGCACCAGCCATGGAGTCGGGATGACTTGAGTTCAAATCCAGCCTCAGACACTTAACAGTTATTAGCTTTGTGACACTTAACCCCAGTTACCTTGAGAAAACAAACAAAATTTCTGTGTTATGCTTGTGCTGTTCTCATACTTTGTCCTAATAGCCCAACCCCCCACATAATTTCTCCCTGATTTAACTTTTCATCTCTCTAAAATGTTTTCTCCCCTCTATTTGTGAGCCTTAAATAAAACATAAGCACAAATTAGCATTTCTGATGTGCAACAGGGTTTTATAATAGATAAATGAGACCTAAATGAAAAAGAACAGAAAAGGATAAAGATAAAGAACAGATAAAGATGTGAGCTCATCCAGCTAATCAGAAGGAAATGTGTTTTTGCTTATATACCATTTTAGGTTCACCAACCCAACTCTTAATGGTCCTGGCAGACTGACTGCATGGAGGGGTGGCTGCTATTACTTTCAGGATTCTAGGGGTAATCCTACAGTTGGCTAATTTCTTTGTGCTAACTCATGAGCCCCCGCCAGTATGCTTCCTCTTACCAATATGCCAGTTGATTCTGTTCTTTAATAAAGGCCTTTACTCGGGCAGCTAGGTGGCACAGTGAGTAGAGCGTCGGCCTTGGGAGTCAGAAGGACCTGAGTTCGGATCCGACCTCAGACACTTAATGCACACACAAACAAAAACCTAGCCGTGTGACCTTGGGCAAGTTACTTAACCCCAATTGCCCTCCAAAAGGCAAAAAAAATAAAAAAATAAAGGCCTTTACTCAAATGGCATAGCAAGAAAAATAATGATAAAGCATTTCCCACAACACTAAGGATACACTCTCCAACAAATATATATATATATATATATATGTATATATGTTTATGCATATGTATATTTCATGGAGAAGAAAAATGAAAAATTTTATATATAATGGTAGTACGCCACAGGCATAGAGAGTACATATGGCCAGGGCCTCTCATCAGGTCAAAATGATGTTCATTTTAAGGTGTGATATCAGTGATGAACAAATTGCTTAACTCTGCTTGCTCCTTATAGGATATGGTGTCACAGCAGAGCAGGACAGTCTGCTGTTTGAGATCACTTGGCAGCTATATTATCTCCTCACTGAACTAGGATGCTACAGGACCAGGCTGGGAAGGCTGATCCACCACTTAGCAGTAGTTACCCAATAGAGGAAGTCCATGCTTCAACTAGAAGATGGGACTGCCTAGGCCATATTTGCTGATAGACAAAAACAAGCAGATTACTCTGCTGTTGGGCTGTTTGGCCATGGGCTCTCCCCAGGGCATGGCTTTGATGGGCAGCTGCAGTTTTTTTCCACCTTCAGTCACTGGCTTGGCTGAATGGCACTGCACTTTCTTCAGCTGGAGTTGGTTGGAATGCTATAATGCTCTTTCATCTAGGGTAGTGACCTTGATGATCTAGGGTTAAAAGCCTAGGATGGCAGAAGCCTCTTCCCTTTTACTGAGCTCTGAGATTTTTTGTCACCTCCAAGCAAGAGATGGGAGGGTTCTAACCTCTGGGTTTGACAATCCTTTCAGGTTCAGTAAAGCACTCTATCTTGCTTTAAGGTAATCAGTTCAATCAGTTCCATCTCTCATATTCCTTTAGAAGATAAGTGGGAAAAGACCAAGATATGTATGAAGCCCTATGGCAAAATTCTTTGTCTGTATAGCTTCTTCAAATGCAATTGAACTATTTAAGCCTCAGACCCTTTCAAGGGTGGGGGATGTCTATTTGCATGTGAATAACTTCCCCTACATGCTTCAATATTTATTTATTTGCTTTCTGGAGAGCAATTGGGGTTAAGTAACTTGCTCGAGGTCACATGGCTAGGTTTTTGTTTGTGTGTGAGCTAAGTGTCTGAGGCCAGATCCGAACTCCAGGGCCACTCTATTCACTGCGCCACCTAGCCGCCCCCAATATTTATATCCTTTAGCCCCTGGAGACCTTCACTATTTGTTGGAATCTCTTTGGGGTACTCCTTACATCCTCCCCTTTGTGAAAAACTTTTAAGTCCCTAGAAAATCACTTGAAAGAAGCCAGGGTATACTAGACATTAATATTATCATGGCCACAGAGTTAACAAAGGCTCACTACAAAGCAAGCATGACATTCACGGGACACACGAATATATCATACATAACAAAATTGTATAAAATGTATAAAATAACCAACTATATAGATACTTCTAACAAAAGTACATGTCAGAAGAAGGATATATTAGAAGCATATACCTAATATTGCCTACCAGCCCCATATGTATTAAAGCTTATAAAACATATATTACAAATAATTTATCAACAAATTTCATCTGGATATATTAGTAACCAGCCCATCAATCAATAAACATTTATTAAATGGTTGCTATATTGCCAGACACTGTGCTAAGTCCAGTTTTCTTGTTTTCACCTATGCTTCATAGGTTAAATCTGTTCTCCAGTTGAATAGTACTTACACTAAGCCTCCTGAGCTTGTGCAGGACTATCAATTTCATGCTGCTTTTGGCCTTCTTTGGATCTCTCCATCATACCTTCCTTCCCCCAACAAACTCATTAGGCAAAACCGAATCTGCCTAGTAATCACAACTCATCAGTAACCTCTGCCTCCTCTGAACCACTGGAGGGCGGTCATGGGTTTTAGGGCCTTGTAGCAGCAAGCACCCCAGCATCCCCAGGGTAGCTGCCAATATAGGTTCTTAGATCTGCTTTTCAAAAGGAAAGCAACTCAAAATGGGTTAACAAGCTTACTTTAATCAAACAAACACACATTACCTAGTTCAGGGGAAAAAGGTCAGCACCCCAAACTTCAGAGTTACAGAACTTACAGATCAAACAGACAGGCTTCCAAACTGTCCTACCATTATATCAATACCAAATCACAGTTACCAGAGAGGGAAGCATCAACATCTGGGTTTTCAAAGCCGGGGGGCTCTCAACAACGGCTTCCCAGAGTCTCATCTGGTCAAATCACACAACACTTCTCAAAGTGAGCCCCAAAGCAAAGCCTCTCCTCAGGGCTTATATAGCCTTCTCTTGGCTCAGAGAATGTAACAACCTCCTTGACCCACTGCCCAATCACAAAGTATCAAGGTGTGGGCTTTCCTGAAAAACAAGCCTCCCACCACAGGCTCCAGGTGCACTTAAGCTAGGGGCAGGGAAGATCTTTAAATCTGCATTTCCATTACAGGCCTTTATTTCAAGAATGGGCTCAGCACAGTTTTTTCCCCATTTTTACCAGCTCTTGAATTTATTTCAATATAGCCACCAATTGTTCCCACATATCCACTCTTTGGTTTCCTGTGTTGTGTTGTCTTTTAGATTGTAAACTCCTTAAAGGCAGGGACTATCTTTGTTTTTAATTGTATTTGTATCTCCTGCACTTAATATAGGGCCAGACTGATTCAAATGATCCTACTGTTGAGTTTGCAGATGGTCAAGTTGGCTGCCATGGCCTCCAACATCTGAGGTGTCATATCAAATATGGTTTTCCTCTGGATTTGTTCTCCCTCACCACTTTTTTTTTTTATAAAGCAATTGGGGTTAAGTAACTTGCTCAAGGTTACACGGCTAGTCATTATTTATGTGTGGGTGCTCATTTTCTGAGGCCGGATTTGATCTCGGGTCATCCCAACTCCAAGGCCGGTACTCTTACTCACTGCGCCACCTAGCCACCCCTTTAGAGCAATTGGGGTTAAGTAACTTGCCCAAGGTCACACGGCTAGGTTTTTGTTTGTGTGGGTTAAGTGTCTGAGGCCTGATCCGAACTCAGGTCCTTCTGACTCCAGGGCCGGCACTCTATTCACTGCGCCACCTAGCCGCCCCTTCTCCCTCACCACTTGAAGAGAGTTCCCCTGTGGCTGCAATTCACTTGATTCATGAGCTATCATTTCATTTTTATCTTGTTTTCTTCCATATATTCTTTTTTTGTTTTAAAGCAATTGGGGTTAAGTAAGTTGCTCAAGGTTACATGGCTAGTTATTTATTTATGTGTGGGTGCTAATTTTCTGAGGCCAGAACCGATCCTGGGTCCTCCCGACTCTTGGGCCAGCACTCTTACTCACTTAGCCACCTACCCGCCCCTCTTCCACATATTCTTGGTGTCCTTTTCACTAAGGCATTTTTTACCTGAGGTTCCTCTTATAATTATTATGAAGTTACTATTTCTATATTTATCTCTTCAGCTTCTCTTAACCCATAGTATTTTTCATTGCATTTGGAGTTTTCTTATGTTCACACATATCTACAGCCTTATTTTCCAAACTAACACTTTTTCCCAGGGCCAGGCTCTACCCTCTTATGAATTCTGGGAGTAGGTGGGGAGGCCCTGACTGATCCCATCACTTATTCAGTTTGCATGCTGCTGCCACTGTATTTATGGAAGAGATGATTGAACTAACCCTGAACTAACTTCTGTTTCCTAGTGGCCCAATGTGGGTGCTAGTCTTGTATAATAACCATCTCCTATTTCTCTGACAGGTCCCAAATACATGTCAGAGATGGAACTGGCCTCAAGTCTCTGGGAGAACCCCCTTGAACAATGCCAGGTACTTATAGAATACCTAGATGCTATACTTTTACTTGGCTACTACCCATTGGGAGCTGTCTCTGTTCTCTCTGTTGCTGAGGAAACAGAGCCTTGGAGTTTGACCCTCCTTGACTTGCCTCTAAGGGAAGGCAACAGGAACCAGAGGGATTACTTCCTACTGCCATCCCCTTGCTTGGTCCTAGCATAAGAGCCTGGAAGTTCTGTTCCTTCCTTGGCCCTTTTGCATATGGCTTGAAGTAGGCCTTTAAGACTTTCTATCCTTAGCTACTCCCTGCACTAACCAAAAATGCCATTAGTAGATTAATTTCTTTATCGGTCCATGTGTGCATTTCTATTATTCCTATAAAATGTCTTGTGGACAAAATTGGTATGGCAGCACCTCAGTGTTTAAACCAAACAATAATTTTCAAAATTTAATAGGATTCTTGGTGAGACAGGATGGCCTGGTAGATTGCTTTGGAACTAGGAAGACCCAGTCAAGTCCTGCCTCTGACACATGCTGTGTGATGTTGGTCAAGTCAACTCTCTATATTTTGGACAAATTCCTAGGACTATTAAGTTGCAGAGCAGGTACCTACCACAGTGGTTGAGGGAATTTCTTTTATACCTATGGAATTGCACTTCAGACTGGCAAAGATGACCAAAGAAATAATAAAGTGATGAAAACATGTAGGAGGAACTCAGGAAAACAGACTGATGCACTACTGGTAGAAATGTGAACAGGTCCAACCTTTCTGAAAAGGAATTTGGAACCATAAACAAAAGTGCTTGCCCTTTGACCCAGCTATACTAATGACCCCAAAGAGATCAAAGAAAGAGGAAAAGATCCCATCTGTACAAAAATATTTATAAATATTTCTGTACTTATGAAACTGGAAACTACAGAGAGGCCCATCAATTGGAGAATGGCTGAACAAATTGTGCTGTAAGAATATGATGGGGGGGCGCAGTGAATAGAGCGCCCCCTGGAATCAGAAGGTCCTGAGTTCGGAGCCGGCCTCCGACACTTAATCCGCACAAACAAAAACCTAGCCGTGTAACCTTGGGCAAGTTACTTAACCCCAATTGCCCTAAAGGGGCGGCTAGGTGGCGCAGTGAGTAAGAGCACCGGCCTCGGAGTTTGGATGACCCGAGATCAGATCCGGCCTCAGAAAATGAGCACCCACGCATAAATAATGACTAGCCATGTAACCTTGAGCAAGTTACTTAACCCCAATTGCTTAAAAAAAAAAAAAAAGAACATGATGGGGGCAGGTAGGTGGCACAGTAAGTAGAGCACCAGCCCTGGAGTCAGAAGGACCTTAGTTCGGATCTGGCCTCAGACACTTAACACACACACAAAAACCTAGCCGTGTGACCATGGGCAAGTTACTTAACCCCAATTGCCCTCCAAAAAGCAAAAAAACAAACAAACAAACAACAACAAAAAAAAAACCATGATGGAAGAAACTACTAAAAGAAATGAGAAAATACATGATTTCAAAAAGAAATGGAAAAACTTGTATGAAGTGATACAGAGTGAAGTATGCAGAAATAGAATAATTTATACTCACACACACCAACATTGCAAAAATGAACAATTTTGAAGACATATAAACTGATGAAGAATGAAATTATTAGAATCAGGAAAACAACATACAATAGAAAGAACACTGGAAAAAACAAACAACTTTGAAAGTCATAAGAACTCTGATAAATGAATGATAGAGTATGCTAGCTACCTCCTAATAGAAAGGTGATAGACTCAAGAGTACAGATTGAGAACATATTTTTTTGGACATAGCCAATGATGAAATTTGTTCTGCTTGATTTTGTGCATTTCTTAGAAGTATTTTTTTTTCCTTTTTCCAATGTGATTAGAAGAAGAAAAAACAGATTTCTATTAAATTTTTTATAAATATAAAATATCACAACTCCAATCCCTAGAGAGGCACCTATGAAATAATCACCCTATCCAATAGATTTTTTTTTTTTTTTGAGGGGAGAAGGCAAGGCAATTGGGGTTAAGTGACTTGCCCAAGGTCACATAGCTAATAAGTGTCTCAAGTGTCTGAGGCCAAATTTGAACTTGGGTTCTCCTGATTCCAGGGCTGGTGCTCTACTCACTGCGCCACCTAGCTGCCCAGGATGGTTAATAGATTGAAAGTCCAACCAAAGAGGACAGGACAAATACTGTACTGATAGCTAGCTAAGCTTCTTCTATCCCCAATTATTTTACAAGCCTGGATCCATGTCACTCTGAAACACTGATGTCATCCATCCTCCTTTCATTGCTACTTGCGTTCACTCTATTATAATTTATGACCTCAACTTCATCTCTATCATCTCAGCTGCAATGGGAGGGCCATAATTGAGAAGGACTTCTCAATGCTCACTGGGGAGGAGAGGCTGTCAGAGAAGGCAGGAGCCTAGAAAATATTGTTTTTAAAGAGGAATTTTGTTTCATTTCTGACTTTGACAAGAGTGCTGGCTTCAGATCTCTCAGAGGAATACCAAGTAAACTCATTCATTGTGCAGAACCCTCTCCCTGTACACTGACCCACCAAGGGCTGACTCCATTCTCTCACTGCAGCTCAAGCTGGCCCTGGTCAACATGCAATTGGCCTCAAGACAGTTTGCCAGAGTTTAGAATGATTCCACACACCCCTGGAAACCCCCCACTCAGAATCTTATGTGGTCCTGGACTGAATAGAAGAGCTTATTGGAATTTCCCTTTAGTTTTATTGGTCTTTTTTCCCCTTCTAGTGACCATTTAAATGTTTGTTGAAGAGTTTGGTAAGGGGAGTAGGCTGGTTATAATCTTTTATGTGGCCATCTTAATAGAAGGCCCTCATTCAGGAATTTTTTCTTCTCCTTCATCCTTTCCTCTCCCATAACAAATCAGTTGCCAAGTTTTATTCACTTTACCTCCACATCTCTACTATCCATACCTTTCTTTTCACTGGTCCCTACTTCTGATGTCTCAATTTCCAAATCCTGGCCCAATGGACCTTAGTTTCTAGAAGATTCATGGTGCACTCTCTCGTTTCCATAGCATATGTGCACTTATTTTGTCCAGTTGTAACAGCAGAATTCTGCTTCTTTCACTGTTGCTGTTCCTGAACTGGGCTAAATCAACCACTATAGCTTAGTAAATAGCAAGTGAGATTCATACTGCATCTGGAGGTCAACTTGCACTTTGGTATCAATGGTCCACTTGCCTGTAGGGTCACTTTTTGTTTCCTCAGAAATCTCTCTTGGTCCATATGGTCTTTCTCTACTTTCCAAATTGAATAAATCAGTTCTGAGTAGCTAGGGGGAGAGGAGGGAAGAAAGAATTTTTCTGTTACTCATGCATTTTCAGGTACAGCAAGAATATGATGTCATATACAGTACTCTGGAGCACTTAATCATCAATCAAACAACAAGCATTTATTAAGCTATTACTATGTGTCAAGCACCACACTAACTAGGGAAATGAAGAGAAAATAAAAACTGTCTCTGCCTTCAAGGAGCTTAGATTCTAATGGGAGACACAAAGGGTATATAATTAAGTGCATACAAGGTATCTATAGAGTAGATAGAAGGTAATCTTAGAGGGGAAGGCATTCCATTCCTTAAGGCATAAGTTAGAGTTAGCTGAATGTGGTTCATGTGTTCATACAAGCACTAAACACTTGACCAAAACCTCTGGTAGCAGTTTCTACAACCTAATCAAAAAGTCAGAGGCCATGGGGCGGCTAGGTGGCGCAGTGAATAGAGCGCCGGCCCTGGAATCAGAAGGACCTGAGTTCGGAGCCGGCCTCCGACACTTAATCCGCACAAACAAAAACCTAGCCGTGTAACCTTGGGCAAGTTACTTAACCCCAATTGCTCTAAAGGGGCGGCTAGGTGGCGCAGTGAGTAAGAGCGCCGGCCTCGGAGTTTGGATGACCCGAGATCAGATCCGGCCTCAGAAAATGAGCACCCACGCATAAATCAAATGACTAGCCGTGTAACCTTGAGCAAGTTACTTAACCCCAATTGCTTAAAAAAAAAAAAAAAAGTCAGAGGCCTTTTGCTACTAACATGATCATATGGGCTATCTAGTATTCACAGATATTAAGTAGCTTGAGGGCATTACATCTTCAATTCACAAAATATTGAGTGGATCACCAGAGCCTAATTCATCACCTAATTTCTCTGTATCAAGTGGTCCTAGATAAGCATTAAAGGCTTCCTCTCCAAGTAATCAGAATGGCCTTCCCTTTATCAGACACCACCTAGCTGAACTATTTGAAAGACAACCTGTCCTACTTTCTGAACTTATGTTTATTTTGATGGTGAATCACTTTCCAAAGAGAAGACTGATGTCCCTAGGACACTGGCAGATGGTGAGAGTCCCTCTCCTCAGCAGGCTTTTACATCAGCCTCAATTCATCCTCTCGTCATGAGAGCTTTAAGAAAAGTCATCAACTCTTAGTCAGCAGTGAAGGTTTTAATAACTGATTTCCAAGTTCACCTTTGTCTATTGTCTCTTTGGGGATCTGGACATGCACCACAGCTCCAGGTAGTTCACAAAATACAGTAACTATGCTAATCTTCTTTGTTGTATGTTTTGCCCAGTACTTTCTACCCCCTTGCCCCACAAGTTCATAACACATACAATGTAAGTTTTTTTCCAATATCCTCATCACCAAAGTTCTTGGGCACCCCCCATCAAATCAACCATTATGAATGAGGGTCATGTGTCACCACCAAGTATAAGGTTTCCAATAAGATGACAGTCATGGTGGAATTGTCACTTCAGTAGAGTAAGCAATGACAGTTCAATACCTCATGCAATGTACTTTAACACAATTATACAGTGGTTCCTTAAATCAAGTTGCTAACAGACCTCAACCTGTGACAAAAAATGTCACCAAATTATTACTTAGACATTGAAAGAAAAAAATAAGTCCTTAATGCTTCTAGTATAAACAACTTAAGCAATGTAATTTATTGTTGCACATCTACTAATGTACAAATGTACACAATCTTCAAAAGATCAAGGAAAAAACAACTTCACTGGATCCCTGCAGTATCTTTAGTTCAATCCAATACAATCTATAAACCCATACTTGTAAGGATCTTGAGAAAAAAAATTCCACAAATATATTCTCTACCAACAGACCAGACAGGGACATTAAACTAAATAGTAAAGCATTTAATTGGAAAAGAAAAGCAAAGAAAATAAGGGAAAATAAAGTAGAAGAATCAATCTCAGCCCCACCCTTCATACACACAAAGGTACACTAACTCAGATTTACACTCTTGTGGGGAAGGGAATACAAATGGAACTCCAAGATGAGGAAGGTTGCATTACAGCTAGAACACATCTCCTGGTTCTGTCTCCCAGCAAATAGCTGCACTTCTGCTTCTCAGCTCTGTATCTCAAAGTCTCCTTAGTGTGCTCCCTGAGTCCCCCAGGCTGCTGTCACTCCATTCCCAGTCAGCAGCTGCTCCATCCCTTCTGCACAGCTGTCGTATGGAACAGTGCCTTCTTCTCTGCCAAGCTGCTGCTGCCATCTGTTGTCTGTTGGGGCTGTCATTTTCTGCTTCTGTTGCTTATTCTAGGTGAGTGGAAGGAGAAAGAAAATAGTGTTACTTTTTTGTGAGATTACCTGTACCAACAACACTCAAGGACTAATCAACACATTTTCAACTGCTTTGTTAGTCAAGTCTTAATCCCTCACACCAGACTGATGAACAAAAGGATCACAGGTAACTCTCTAGGTTTTTATCTTTCTTCACTCATACCCTCTCCCCAACAAAAGGACCCCAAGCCTTCATTCCTAGATGGGGTAGGATGAGTATATTCTTTTCAACCCCCATCATGCCCTAACAGCTAACATCCAGGTCATGCAGATTTCACTGAAGCTTTTGTAAGTGTCAAAAAGGAACTTAACTACAAACACTAAAAGGGGAGCAAGGAGCTTGCAATCTTTTCCCAGTATTCCTGCCATCTATGAAATGGTACCTATCACTCTTACATGTGCTTTTCATCTGCTTGTTTTGCAGTGTAGATGTTTAGAATATTTTTCAAATTATTATAAATTTCATTGAGGATGCTTTGCACTTGTTCTGGGTCTTCATCTGGAAATGGGAGTATCTGGAGAACCTTGATATCAATAGGGAGTCTTTTATTCTATTTCTACCCTGAACTGGACATCCTCCATAACATTTCGTAAACACTTGTGTGAGCACATTAAAAAAAATTTTTTTTGCTCTAGTTCTGAGATTTAATTAGTAGAGAATTCACGGTTTGTAAACATCCTTCAATGATGCAAGTCAGCAACTCTTTTGCAACTTACAGGCTTAGAAGGCTGAAGTAACTGATCCCACCATCCCACAGTTAGTAAGAACTGAAGTCATCCTAACTCCAAGACCAGGCTTCTAGTCAGTACACCATAGTGCATCTCTCAATGAGTATATCTCTGTTTTATGCCTCACTTGATGTCAACACTCAGCGGAGCACGACAAAAAGCTATCTCCACAGTGGTATGCCAGAGAATCCAACTTTAAAATAATTCTAATATATGTGTGGAAAATGCCAGGTTTAAAAAGAACATTTATGGCTCTATTGTTTTGCTAATTCAAACATTCTGAGCTTTTTTAAATCAACCTGCACTCTCCCCTCTGCCAAAAAAAGACAGTACATATCTCAGCTAGAATGCTGAAAGTTGTGATCTGCTGTAAAGAAAATAATTTTCGGTGCAGCTAAGTGGCACAGTGAATAGAGACCAGCCCCGGAGGCAGGAGGATTGGAGTTCAAATCCGATCTCAGGCACTTGACACTTACTAGCTGTATTACCTTGGGTAAGTCACTTAACCCCAATTGCCTTGCCTTCCCCCCTCAAAAAAAAAAAAGTAATTTTCAAAAGCCTGTATGTTCTTTGTTTATATCTTCATCAAAGAAAAACTCATAATTTACACAGGTCACACTCACAAAGATTTTGTAGAGATGAGAAAGTAAAACTATAATGATGCTATCATTTTGGAAGCTTGTTTTGGACAAAAGGGGTGAACATACTCTATTTTTATTTTTTTGAAATCTTCCTCTCTGAGATATCTTGAAAATATATCCCTAAGTATCTTTAAAATTGTAGCACCTCCCACATTTATTTCTTCTTGCATATACTTCATCAGATCCAGCTATTCTTCATCTTCTTAAGCACCACTGCCATGTTTTTTGCATAGTATACCAAGTACTGAAGTGTTCAGATCAAAGGTAATAATTCTACTACTGTTACTGATGAAAATAATATCATATAAACATTGACATGGGGGTGGCTAGGTGGCACAGTGAATAGAGCACCAGCCCTGGAGTCAGGAGGACCTGAGTTCAAATCCGGCCTCAGACACTTAACACTTAGTAGCCGTGTGACCTTGGGCAAGTCACTTAACCCTAACTGCCCTGCCTTCCCCCTCCAAAAAGAAAAAAAACCTAAAAAATAAAATAAAACAAACACTGACATATGTTTAATTTTACATGGTTGTTGTCTTCCTGGTTTCATTTATAAATGTTCTCAATATAAATTAATTAGCTAAATTTCATACTAAGCTCTCTATAGGCTTGTTTTTCTTTTCTCTCTAATGTTTTACAAAAGAGTCTATATGGTACTTGTACTTTTATACTCTAAATTTCAGGTGCCATATACTTGTGCTTGACAAGAAGATTAAATATTTGCTATGTAATGCAGTTTCTGTGTTCTCTCAACCAACTTACTGTAACAATCATTATGCATAAGTTAAATGCATCTATGAAATCATGTAGGTTTCTTTACTTTTTTCTATTTCCTATTTTCAGCAACAAGTTTAAAAATCCATTCAGAATGGAACCACTGCAATCACGAATAGCATCTTCTCATCTTTATATTCTTTTCTAATTTATTACTGATTGTGAGTTTCGCTCTAACAAGTAAACGATTTGGCTGCTCACAGGCATCTAATTCTAAAACGACCTAAACAGCTGTCATTTCAGGGTTCCTGCCTACTAAAAGTACATAGACTCCTTTCTCATGAAGTTGATTAATGTTCACCGTGTCAAGCACCTTAAGAATCTTTTCCTGAAAAACTTTGTGAAATATTGATAGATGTGACAATTCTGACTAGTTTATATGCTTTTGGCATTCATTTCTTTTCTTATTTCTTATTCATTTCATTTCTTATTACCAAACCATCAATTCCTTGCACAGATCTGCATTTATGTCATGTTGGTTGAGCTTTTTTAAATCAACCCCCTACCCCCCAAAAGACAATACACATCTCAGCTAGAATGTTGAAAGTTGTGATCCGCTATAAAGAAAATAATTTTCGGGCAGCTAGATGGAGCAGTGATTAGAGCACCAGCCCCAGAGTTAGATGAAGTTAAGAACGTGCAGACCTCCAAGACAGAAAGAAGAAAATATCAGTCTTAAACTGGAGGCAGAGAGAGAAGAGATAGCTTTCAGACCTAGGTAGAAAAGAGCTTTGGGCATCCAGGTAGTGGTGCAGCAGATAAGAGTGCTGGGCTTGAACTCAGAACTTATCTTCAAGAGTTCAAAACCAGCCTCAGACACTTACCAGTTGTGTGACTCTGGGCAAGTCACTTAACCCTGTTTGCCTCAGTGCCTCATCTGTAAAATAAGCTGGAGAAGGAAATGGCAAATCACTCCATTATCTTTACCAAGCAAACCCCAAAAGGGGTCACAGAGTTGGACACAAGTGAACAAAACAAAAAGGGAAGAGCTGTTCTTCACTGAGAGTTCAGGAAAGTTAGGACAGGCTTTTCCAAGCCTGTCTTTTGGAGGTGAAGTGACCAAAAATGATGGAGCTAGACAGTCAAAGAACAGGAGTCTCTGTTTACCATGCTAAAAGCTAGGGGAAGATTCTGGAGAGCTACAAAGAGCAGTTCTCATTATATTTTCTGATGCTATTAAGACTGACGGTTGCTTAAAATATGAAAAGGGCACAAGTGAGCTAACACCTCAGTTTGAGGAGTGCCCCCCAAAAAAGAAATAGTAGGCTGCATCTAACTGCAGGATACAATGTTCTCAGTGTTTCCTAACTTTCCTCTGGGGGTCAGACCCTAGGAAAGAAAAGGCAGAGGCAGGAAGAAGAGGTATAATGCTGCTTAAGGTACTGATTCAATATCTCACATTAAGATTCATATACTTAGAAATGGCAAGGACCTTAAAGGCCCATATAACCCAAGCGTCACATGTTACAGATGAGGAAACTGACGTCCAGATAACTTAATGACTTGCCCAAAATTATCCAGTTATGTCAGAAATGGAATTTAAACTAAGGTCTTCTAACTCCTAAATAAATGATCTTTCCACTGGACCACACTGCCTCTCAAACTTGTGTCAAGGAGGACTAGCATGGGACAGTGAAGTAGAAGCCTTGCTTACCACTTCTGAGCTGTAAGAGGCCTCACCAGGCTTCAGGTTCTCACCTGTAGAGGAAGGGTGGGAAGAGATGGCTTTTTAGGTCCCTTCTAGTTCTAAATCTGTGAGCCCACAAAATGATGCTGAAGAATACTTTGAAAAGGCTCAAAGAGGGAACTGAGTATCTTTATATTTAATAATCCCTTCTGCATTCTAAAACTATCTCCAATCCTCTTTTACCTCCTTATTTAAACTGAAAGGTAGCTGTCCCATGAAGGCATACATGTCCCAAGTATGCCCTTGCAACCCTCTCCTTGGAAAGCCAATGCTTCTCAATCTTCCACAGACTTATAGGGCCTGCAGTGCATGCAGATTCATGTTTCCCCAACCAGGGCCCTCAGGCTATTTTTCTAACACAATACCTCATTAACATTTTATTCTTCAAAGTCCATTTTCTCCAAAGCACCCTTTCTCCAACTTTGTTGTCATCTAATGGCCCAAAATTATCCCAAATTCCTCAACAACTTGAGCACCTACTTTATAGTTTTTCCCTCTCTATCCTAGTCCCTGTCATCATCCTCAAAAACTACAAAATCAGTGTTGACTACCACATGAGTCTAACCCCTTAATTACTTGACCTTATCAATTCCAATAGCTTTCTCTCCACTCTTACTTTAGCAATGCACGTGTGTATTAGAACTTACCATAATACTGTACCACTTCCAAAATTCTGAACTTTATCCTCCTATTCTTTCACCTTCTCACCCTTAACTCTCAATAAACCTGGGATTTCTAGTGCCCTAAGTCCCATTCTCCCAGTCTTTATCTCCCACTATGGCTTCACAAAGCCCTAACCCATCATCTGCCACTTTAATGTTTCACTAGTCACCACCTTAGAAACAAAAACTTTCTGCCATTCTTCCCTATGATTTTGATTATATCTTCAACTCTAGGCAATTCCACCATCTCATCTCTCCACTTCTGCTCTAAAGTTGCTGAGCAGTATAAAAGAAGATCAAAATACTAAGCTGATTTTATCCACAACTAAACTGTAGTGCATGATCACAGCTTGGTCAGCAATCATTCTATTAAGTCATGTTCTAAGTCCCCACAATTTCTTTTCCAAACTTTCCTTTCTCATCAAACCTACAAATTACTTTCCACTCTGTCCAACTACTCCATCACCAAATAAACCTATTCACAGCAGCAGATTACAGCCTACTAATAGTTTTTCTTGATCCTTCTCGATCACTTTGCAGCCCTTAGCATGTTCAATCACCCTCTTCTCAATATTCTCTTCTCTCTAGGTTTTCATGACATGATTCTGACCATTCCTATTCAGTTTCCTTTCCTGCATCTTCATCCAGGTCATGCCCATTAACCATGAGAGCTCACCAAGGCTCTGTGCTGGGCCCTCTTGTCTTCTCCCTCTATACTATTTAATGTGGGAACCTCATCAGCTCCTATGAATTCAATTATCATCCCTTTGATAACAATTCCTAGCCCTAACTTCTTTCCTGACCTCCAGTCTCAAAATTCCAACTACCTACTGTACATCTCAAAATGGATGTCCCACGGACATCTTAAACTCGATGTGTCCAAAACTGAACTCATTATCTTCCCCCCAAACCCTAACCTCCTTATAATTTTCCTATTTTTATCAAGAACATCACCATTCTTCAAGTCACCTAGGCTCACAACTTAGGTATTATCCTCAACTATTCATTTTCTCCTTCCCCATAGCTAATCAATTGCAAAGTCTACTTTCACTTTTCCTATATGCTTCCTTCTTTCTTCTGACACTGCCACCATCCTGGTGTAGGCCCTTCTCACGTCATACCTGGACTATTACAACAGCCTGTTGGTCAGTCTCCTGGATTCCAGTTTCTTCTACCCCAGACAATCTTCTTCTACTCAGCTGTCAAACTGATGTTCCTAAAGCACATGTCTGATCATGTCTGTCTGTCTGTCTCTCACATACACACAATACCTATTCAATAAATTCCAGTATATTCCTATCACCTCCAGGATCAAATATAATATCCTCTGGCATTCAAGGTCCTTAATAGCATCCCCTTCTACCTTTCCAGCTTTCTTACATCTTATTCTTTCCCATATTCACTGTAATCCTGTGGCATCAGTCTCTTTGCTGATGTCTTTTGAAGAAGGCAATCCATCTTCCCATTCTGGACATTTTCACTGGCTGCCTCCAATGCCTAGAATTCTTTCTTTCCTCATTTCTACTTCCTGTATTCTCTAGCTTCCTTCAAGTCCCACCTAAAATTCCATATGCTATAAGAAGGCTTTCCCAATTCACCTTAATCTAACTTCCCTTTATTCATTGTCTCCAATATAGCCCACATATATACATCTTTTTTTTTTCCATGTCATCTCCTTCACTAGAGAAGAAACTGGTGTGTGTGTGAGAAAGAGACAGAGACAGAGAGAGAATATAAATGAATGAGAGTTTGGATTTTTTTTGCCTTTCTTTCCATCCCTATCACTTAGAACAGTGCTTGGCATATAGCAGGCACTTAATACTTATAGACTGTTACTTCACCAATAAGATTGAGGCTACTGACTGACCTCAACTCTTCTCCTAATAACAATGACCAACAAATGCAGCAATTCAAAGTTGGCAAAGTATGTATTACTCATTGCTATTCCCTTTGTTTTTGGACCAGTTCTGATATTTTTCCCCCTTTTTTTGAATTTATGGTTTCATAGGTGTAGGCAGCTTCTGGTGAAGAATTCCCTCTACCAGTGCAGACTGGCACCTGCTCTAAACCTTACAGTCTTACCAAGTTGCATAGGATACCTGAGAGTTTAAATGTGATTTGCCTGGAGTCACACAACCGTAAGTAAAAGAAACAGGATCTGATCCCATGTCTTTATCCACTATCATACTCCCTGTCATTTTTATTTCACCAAGAAGGAAACTGAGGCTGAGTAACTTGCCAAAGGTCAAACACTTAATGCATGTCAGTGGAATTTAAAAATAGGTCTTCCACATCAAGTTCTCTGTATCCACTAAGCTTGCTACCTCATCATCATTCATTCTCTTCTTCACCCACTTCAGAGAGGAAGAGCCTTAATGGACAAAAATAATCTTTCTGCCTTTGTTCTTGATATCATTTCCATAATGTTTCCTCTAGAACCTCACTTCTCTCTGCCATACTTGCTCAGTCTCTATTATCAACTGGGTTCTTCCCTTCTGTCTACAAATACACTAAGGTGTCTCCCCCAAGACTAAAAAAAATCATACTTTTAATTTTCTACTTCAGCCAGCTATCATCTCATCTTTCTCTCCTTATGCCCATACTTCCTGTAAATGTCTATGTGTGATATCTTCTACAAAAAAGTAGTCTATATTTGATGTTCACCACCCATTTTCTCAAAAGTTCAGTACTCTCCCTAAGGCTAACTGAAACAAGTCTTATAAAAGTCACCAATGACTCTTAACTGATAAATCTAAAAGCCTTTCCTTTAAAAAGGATAAATAGTTCAGAACTTTGTCTTTTCAAAATTCCCAAACCTTTCCCTTCCATTCATTCTGCCCTTGAGGATCTCATACTTTCTGACTTTCATACCATTCTCTGTAAGCTCCCTATTCATCTTCTCTCCATCTCAAAATCTCTTCCCTCATTCTTTTATCCTTCATTCCAGTCTCTGATGAAAAATTGGTCCTTCTCTTTGACAAAGACAATTCTTCTATATGTGCCCTTGATCTCTTTCCTCCTATCTTTTTCAGCAAACGGCAGTGTGTAGAGTGCTGGATCTGAAATCAAGATTACCTAAGTGTAAATTTCACTCAGACACTTACTAGCTATGTGGCCCTAGGCAAGTTATTTAAACTGTTTGCCTCAGTTTTTTCAGCTGTAAAATGAGGGTAATAGCATTTACATCCCAGGGTTGTTATGAAACTCAAACGAGACAATATAAAAACTGTCTGGCACACAGTAGACACTATATAAGTGGTTCTTCCCTTTTCCCCCTTATCTGATTTTCAGGGTTTCCCTATCTACTGTTTCCTTCCTTCCTGCCTACTTCATCCTTAAAAAAAAAACCTTAACTAGGCCCTGCCATCTCTTCAAACTCTTATGGAGGAAGCATGGCCTACATTACTGAACTTTGGGTCAAAAAAACCTGTTCAGATCCTGCCCCAGACACTCAATAGCTGTGTGACTCTGAGTTAGTCATTTAACTTCTCTGTGCCTCAGTTTCTTTATTTGTAAAATGAGGGAGCTGAACTGGACAGTATCTAAGCTCTAAATCTAATTTTCCATAGGATCTTCTTTTCCCTTTCTCAGCCAAATTCCTAGAAAAAGTTATTTATGCCTCTTGCCTCTACTTCTTCTCTTAGTCCCTTCTCAAACCTTTTCAATCTGGCTTCTGACCTTATTATTTCAAAGTCTGGAATGATGTCTTTATTGACAAACCTGGCCTTTTCTTAATCCTTCTCTTCCTGTAGATTTTAATCCTGCTGATTATCCTCTCCCTCTTTTCATAACAGTCTCTTGGTTCTCCTTAGTCTCATCATCATTCATCCATACCTACAGTTAAGAGGCCATGACATGGGCTCTATAGATATGTAGGTTTACAGAAAGGCCCTGTCTTGGGCTCTTTTAAATACACTGTCTCAGTGAATTCCTATTGACAGATGACTGCAGTAACTACATATCTGGTCTGTCTCTTTCCTGATCGCCAATTCCATGCATAACCAACACCTATTGCTTTTTCAAACTAGATGTCCCATGGGCATCTCAAACTCACTATGTCCAAAACAATTGTTTTCCCACCAAACCTCATTCTGAACTTCCTTATTTCTATGGAGGGTACCTGACATTGTTCTAGTGATCAAAATTCACCACTCAGCCTCACTTGCTTATATCATATATTCAACCATTCAGCAAATTTCTCCATCCACATCCCTCACATCTATTCCCTTCTCACTGGTCACACAACCTTATAGTTCAGACCTCATCACTTCTTGCCTACTAGACCTCCCTTCCACAAGCTTCACCGAACTCTAATCCATCCTCTATAGACCTGTCACAGTCATTTTCCTAAAGCATGTCTGACCATAAACTTTGGTGGTTCCCTAATACTAGAATCAAGTATAAATTCTATTGTTTACAAAAAAAAAAACAACTTTCAAAGATTTAGACTCTGATAAACACAATGAAACCAATCACATTTCCAGAGGATTCATGCTGAAACATACACCCTCAGAAAGAGATGGAGTGGATACAGAGAGTTTGAAGGTATTTATGCTTTTTTTTCTTTTTTGGACATGGCTAATGTGATTGTTTTGCCTCATTATACATATTTGTAACTGGTTTTGGTTTTTCTTACTTTCTCAATGGATAGGGGAGTAGAGGTGAGAGGGGGAGAATTTGGAACTGAAAATAAAATTTAAAAATTTTAAAACCTTGTTTGGCTTTTAAAATCTTTTATAATTTGGTCTCAAATATAGTGTCATTACACATTACTATCCTTCCAACACTAAGTATGTTCTGTTCAAACTGGCCTTCTTACTTCTTTCCATGCACTTCATCTTTAACCTCCATGACTTGGCATAGGATGTCTCCTACCCCTAGAATGTACTCCTTCCTTACTTCCAGTTCATAGAATCCCTTACTTCATTCAGAATTTAACTCAAGCACTACCTTTTACAAAAAGATTTTCCTCATTCCCTTCAACTCTTAGTGCCCATCCTTATCTTATCCCCTACATATACTATATTTCTAAGTTTTCTCTTCCCTGATAAAATGTAAGCTCCTTGAGAAAAGATTATTTCATTTGTACTTATATCTCAAGTTTCTAACTTTGCTTGGTACAACAGCAGGCATTTAATAAATGATTGCTGACTGCAACCAAAACTATTTAGAAGTTTAAAACAGGACCCAAATGAGCATATTACATAGTTTCAAGTCCAACTGTTTGCCCGTGACAAGCACTTTCCTAAAGACTTTAGTAAATCTAAGCAGGCACAAGCACCCATTACACAGAATGCCCAAAATGTATTAAGAAGTAGGGCATTGGGGCGGCTAGGTGGCGCAGTAAGAGCACCGGCCTTGGAGTTGGGATGACTCGAGATCGAAACCAGCCTCAGAAAATGAGCATCCACACATAATGACTAGCCCTGTAACCTTGAGCAAGTTAGTTAACCCCAATTGCTTTAAAAAAAAAAAAGTAGGGCATATTTGGGTGGCAAAAGAAACTATTCAAAATAATTAGAACAATCTCACCTAAACTTCAGATCCATTATTAAAGCTACTGACAAGCATTTATTTTTCATGGCAATAATGGATCCCTAAGTGGTATTTCTTTTTTTTTTTTCTTTTTGGAGGGCAATTGGGGTTATGTGACTTGCCCAAGGTCACATTGCTAGTGTTAAGTATCTAAGGCCACATTTGAACTCAGGTCCTTCTGGACTCCAGGGCTGGTGCTCATGCCACCTAGCTACCCCCGCCCCCAGGTGGTATTTAACTCATTTCTCACTACACTTAGAATTAAAGCAAAAAGTGGCATCTTTGAGATCCAAGGCAAAGGGAAGAAAGTAGTGACTCTCCTATTCAATAATACTTCATAAAAAGAAGCACTCAAGAACCCAGTCTGAAAAATCTGCTTTCCACATTGTTTTGATTTGATTACCACATTTCTGTCTCATAGTTCAGATTTAAATGCATTTCACTGGCATTATAAGTGAGTTCCAGCTGGTTTGCTTCATATCAGAAAAGCAGTCAGTGTTATGCCAGCAGAAAACTTTCAATGATAGTCTCTCATCGGAAAAGCTACAATTTTGCTGCTGATGTCACTTTTACTTCTAAAGAAATAGTATGTAAAGAATCAAATAATGATCCTATCCTACAAGGAAGTAAACCTTCCACCTGTAATTTCATTTAGACCTATAAGGCACAGTGAAAAAAATATCATGGTAAAGAGCCCTGTGCAAAACTTCTCAACAACCTAAGATTTAATGATTCTTTTAAGAAATGAGAACAATTACTTTTTAATATAAAATAGGAATCAAACTAAATTCACCTTCACCTTCAAATATGCAAAATAAAAATGAAAAAATCTATCAGCCTACGATGAATCATAAGTTGTGCAATATTATTAGACTTTACTTTAGACACCATTTAAGTACAAATATTAGTTCCAAATCCCTGGAACTTGTCTCAATTCTTTTTGAAATTTTAATAAAGGAACTCTTAATACAATGAGTCTGACTACTGTTCTAACCCACTGGATCAATAAATTACAAACTAATAATATATTGTAATGTTTAAAATTAAGAAGAAGGGAAAATTGATTAGTTGAACTATGAAAAAGGAAATTTAATTAAATGATGGTATCTTTAAGGATTTATCCTCAGCTACTACACATATTACATAAACAATTAGCGAAATTTTTTACAGAGAAAGAAAGCAACACGAGTACCTTTAAGCAAGTTGCGCTTGTTAGATAAATTTCTGTTAGGGCAAATAATCTCTGCCAAAAAAGTGCCCAGTAAAATAGCATATTTGAATAAAGTTCCAGAGAGGTTAGAGAATAACATGACAGTTATCTTCGATTGATGGAGGTGCAGCTTGGAGGTGAGAGTAGGGAGAAGAAAGTCACTGATAAAACTGAAAGAACTTTAAGTGTAACCACTTCTGAAGGGTTAGGGAAAAAAACCCCGAAGAGCCACCATTTTGGTCTCAAAGGACCATTGCAGTTAAGCAGTTACAGCACATTTAACACTAAAAACTGAAGACCAACAGCTTTTTCCACCCTTCTGATGCAAAATTCAGTAGTCCACACAGTATTTCCACACACACACACACAAAATCCTTAAAATTGTTGTGTAAGCAAACCAAAGGAAATAAATTGCTACAAAACGCTCCATTGTTCTTCGATGAAAATTTTCAAGTGTCTGACTTTTAAAAATGAGTTTTTTTAACTGAAAAAAATCAACTGAAACAGTGTTTAAAGTATGAAAGGTCAGTCACGTTTCACAGCATAATTGTCGCAATAACTTATATACTGCATTGCCAAGTCACAATTCAGCCATTTCATTAACAGTGTACAAACAAAGTCCTTGGTTATATTTATAGTATAAAGTCTGTTGTAGATATTTTAAAAACTGGTTTATACCCCAAAACTCCAATATTATATCTCCGTTTTCTGGGTTATTGTAACACGAATAATCTTAACGACGCAGAGGTTCAAGTTTTCGTAACTTCACTGTAGATCTCGACAACAAAGCATCCTGGTTGGAAGAATACACCATATCTGGGGACCGGAACAATACTCTACCGCGATGATTAAATACATAAAACGATGGGTGGTTCCTTAATGTGTCAAGTGTCTTATTTTTCAGTTCTGAAGTAGCATCCATGTCTTTAAACTCCCCTGCAAGATGGACTATACCATAACAGGTAACTGCAAAAGCCATCAGCGTTTGGAGGACGATATCGATGGGCAGATCTTCATCTTCCTTTTCTGTTAGGCGCATATAGGAACGATGTTGCGCAGCAGAGAAGGCAGCGTGGGCTAGCGCGAACAGGCCCAGCCCCACCAACCCTTTCCACAGAGAAGTCGCCATGATTCCCGAGGAACGAAGGGAACAGCTACGGCGACTACGACAGTGACTGCGACGGCTACGCAGCTCCTCCTGCGCCCGTGGCTTGTGGCGCTAACGGCGCTGAGTGATGACGTCACGACACTCAGCGAATGGAAAACGCGGAAGGAGAGAGGGAAGGGGGGGGACAGGAAGGAGGAGGGAGCAGAGGAAGAGGGAAGGGGAAGGGCACGTCTGGGGGAAAGGACACGACATTCTAAGGAGGTCTCGCGGGTTTCAGTGGACTCCGTGAGGACCGAAAAGAGCCGGATAGCCTTTTTTTTCTTTTTTCTCTCCCAATCGTCGTCCTCTTAGTCCTCTGCAGCACGTAACGTTAGAACAAAATTTACGTCGTGGCTTCCACACGGGGCTGTTCGACGTTGTGTAAAGGGCGTTGGCTTCTGCGTCACTGAACCCGAATCCTTTCGGCCAAAGTTCGCCCCCTGCGGCTTAATTTTGTCATCTTCTGTGTAAAATAACTAGATGACGAAGATAATAATAAACAATATCTGGCATTTATACGGCGCTGTTCAAGCCCCTTTTACCTCTGAAGCTTAATGCCACACTTGGTTTCCTCCGGTTCCCGGGCCCTGTTTTCTCCGCCCGACCCCTCTCCCACCTTTCTCCCCATGGCCCTTTTCGTTTTACATTGGCAATTTTATTCACTCCTGAAGGTTCAAAAATTATCTCCATCAACATGACCGCCGAACTTATCTAAAAATTGTGTATAAAATTAAAAAGTATTGTGTATATATCAAAATAATTTCAAAATATTGTGTACCTTAAATTATTGTTGTAAACAGCACCCCCAAAATATTGCAGATATATAAATCCCAAAATACATATTGTGTGTATATATGTATATGTCATTTTGATGGAGCTAATTTTTGAAACCTTAGGAGTGAATAAAATTGCCAAGAGACAGTGTGCAAAAGAGCATGGGAGGAACCTGGGAGAACAGATATACATACAATATTTTAATATAGATATGATATATTTTATATAGATATATAAGATTGCCAAGGGAGGGTGCAAAGAACCATGGGGAAAACCTGGAAGAAGACCTGATAGCTATATAAATTAGAGACAGATAATGTAGAGGTAAATACATAGAAGATGTAAATACATAATCTCCATTCAACTATGCTGCTGATACCTCAAATTCAACATATTTCTGTCTACTGAGTATTTTTCCCTCTAAATTTACTGTTTCTCCTAGACTTCATGATTTGTTATTGGCAACACCATTCACTCATTCTTCCATATACAAAACTTTTACTTCTCTGCCATCCAGCTACATCCTGTCAACTTTCTCTACAGTATCTTCTGCATCATTCTCTCTATTCCCTCAACTCTCCTCAACATCTTGCATTACTGCAGCAATCCCATAACAAGTCTTTCTGCCTCCTTTCTCTTCTCCCTCTAAGTCCTTCCTTTTTTTTTTTTTGAGGGAAGGGTAGATACATTTCATTCTTTTAAATTAAATGTTTTTTTTTTTACATTGCTAGCTGTCCCAAAGACTCTCCACCCACCAACCCACACATTTAGAGCTGTCCCCCCACAACAAAGAAGTACAGCTGAGCAAAATACATACGTTGGCTATGGATGACAAGGTAGGTATTGAAACCTAGTCTATCCCTTTTCTACCAAGAGGAAAGAGATACAAGTCTTTCCATTATATTTTTTCTTTAAAATATGGTGGGAGTTGTACAAGCAGGGGTATATCTAGGGAACATATTGGGGACCCCTTATTTTTTTTTAAACCAAAGTCATCCTTTCCTCTATCTTATGCTTCACAAAATGGCCTAATACTCCTATAATCTCAGCCCTCTGGTAGGTAAACTGGAATGGATTTGGAGATTAAGTTTGCCTTAATACTAAGGAGCAGCTGCACTTTTTCAAACTTAAAACATACCTTCTCTAATCCTCTGGGGACATGTATACCCCAGGTTGGAGATCCTTGATTTACATGACAGCTGCTCATCTTGACAGAATGCTAGGTTCAAGAGCAGAAAAATTTTTTCTTTAATTCTAAAGCAAATAATTAAGAAGAAAAGTATAGTGTATTTGAAAGAAAATTCCACAGAGAAAAAGGGACACACTAATATCTTTTTTTCTGCTCTATTTTGTTTTGAGATATGATGCTTTTTGAAGACACTTTAAGTTTGGACCAAGTGAAAACCTATCTCTATCCCAATTGCTTTAGAAAATAGACGGTATAGTCTTTTGACAGCCTTAACAATTGGAGTCGGCACTTTAACCTTTGCTAAAGCAATGTCCTCATTCTGAAAATGCTTTCCAGGCCATGGGTTTAAAGAATGCTAAGGAACACTGAACTGAACATGGAGGGTTATGCTACCTTGATTTTTTTTTTTAACAGACCTGATTTCATAGGTGAGATGAGAAACTTCTTCTACCAGTACACGTCAGCACCTTCTTTGCAACTTACAACTTAGAGTTGCTTAGTGGTACTGAGAAAGGTCAAGTGATTTGCCCATGGTCATAATAGCCAGCAAAAGTCAGACTTAAATCCTGATCTTTCTAATTCAGAGGTCAGCTTTCTATGCACTGTGCCACATCACATTTAAAAATAAAGGAAATCAGTTCCCTAAAAGTGATGGCTGTGGCTTTAGTAGGTGAAGGAAAAAAACGCACATATAAAACCTCACAAGTCAATAAAGAAAAAAAAATACATGCTGGACGTGTATGCTGAATATTTTGTTCCAGAATGGTACAGTAGATACAGCCCTGTACCTGAGTCAAGACTTAGGTTCAAATGCAGCCTGACGCAAGCTGAGTGGCCCTGGGCACATCACTTAACCTCTGCCTCAGCTTACTCAACTATAAAATTGAAATAACAGCACCTCCCTTGAAGAGTTGTGAGGACTAAATATTTTATTTTCAAAGACCTTAGCACAGTTTCTGCCACATAGTAGGTGGTATATAAATGCTTATTCCCTTCCCCTCTTCAGACTGAATGCCTAGGGATCTCAGGTTGAATAAGTGATACTCTTTTGCCAGTAGATCATCATGATATAAATTTTTTATTTCTTTTTTCAATAGAGCTTTGGAGGGTAGAGACAAAGGACTTCTAGAGTTTATAGGGAATGTAGGCCAAGAAGAGAAAAGATGCTATGGTTAAAATTTGGCCAGTCTGCCCCTTTTTACCTGCAGAGGGCAGTCAAAAGACAGAAATGATGCTGCATTTACTGTTTGCTCTATAGAAATAAGGGACACAGCAGCTGTTTCCCACTTTCTTTAATCAAAAACAATTTTCTCCCATAAAGTTGATTACAAATTAGGAGTGTTTTGAGTTAAGCATTAAGATTGAAGTCCTCCCTTCCCCCAAGACATATCTTAAAACTTTTAAAAAATAACAAGGAAATTGGATACTCCTTGAGGAAGAGAGTAAACTATAACCTAAAAGGGAAATTTAATAAGAACCTTACACATAGCAGGCATTTAATGTTTATTGAATTTAACTGAATGACATTATCACAGAGTGGTGTGGTTAGGTTTAAGAGCTAAGTCACATACGTCATAGATTTTTAGTGCTAATTTAATTAAAGTCACTTTTTGGGGACCTTGTTACTTCATCTCTAAAATGATGTGATTGAATTAGATGATCTCTAGCATCCTTTGTATATCTACCATTTTTTGAGTCTGCAAGAAGTATTTTTTAACCTATTTCTTCATTTTAAAATCACAGTAGAGGGGGCGGAGCCAAGATGGCGGAGTAGAAACAGCATTTCCAATGTGCTCTGCCCCACAGAAATTTCAAATAATGTGAAAGGGGACTCCAAACAGCTTCTGGAGCCACAGCACCCACAGAACAGCACAGAGAAGCTAACCTCCTGCTGAGGACAGCCCAGCAACCCTGCAGGGAGCGGCCAGCACAGCGCTCTGAGAGCAGGCAGCACAGCGCGCTGGGAACCTACAGTGCAGAGCGCAGAGCAGGTCCGCGGTTTTAGCCCCAGGGCGGCCGGGCCTTCAGCCGGCTGGAGGGACCCCAGAACACCAGCAATTGTGATGATTCCAGAATTATCAGCACAGATATGTCTAGGACAAAGTGAGAGGTTAGTGCCCTATGGACTTTGGGACCAGTATTTGAGGAATGTGTGGCTTCCTCCCCTGGGGGCGAAAAGCTGCTGAAGAAACAGCTGCACAGAAGCCATTTTGCAATGTCAGTAGTGGCTCTAGCTCCTGCTCTGCAAACTGTAGGGAGATCCAGCAATCAGTCTGGGGGTTAATCGCTCTTGCTTTAAACTGCCTGGATCTGAATTGTGGTCTGGGGGGGAAGTTTGGGGTGGGTATCCAATTTGCCAGAGTGGGTGGAGGCTTTACAGAGGCCACCCAACTGGCAGAAGTTGTGAAGGCCCCACATTTGGGCGGAAGCTCCCCTGTCTGGTGGCAGAGTCCTACTGTGGCAACAAGCCCAAAAATCAAGTAATTAAGTGGCAACATGCCTAGGCAAATGAAACAAAATAAACAGAAAAGTTCAACATTGGACTCCTATTTTAGGGGCAAAGAGGCTCAAAGCATGGAGGAGGACTGTGAGGTCAGAACTCCTGCACCAAAAGCCCCAAATGAAAATACAAGCTGGCTACAGGCCATAGAGGACCTTAAGAAGCAGATAAGAGAAGTGGGGGAAAATTTGGGAAGAGAAATGAAAAAGATGCAAGAAAAGTATGAAATGACAGTCAACAGCCTGACTGAGGAAAATAACACCTTAAAAAATAAACTTACTCAAATGGCAAAAGAGGCTCAGAAAGGCAATGAGGAGAAGAATGCCTTAAAAAGTCGAATTTGCCAGATGGAAAGAGAATCTCAAAAGCTCACTGAGGAGATTCATTCCTTCAGAGTTAGACTGGAGCAAATGGAAGCTAGTGACTTTATGAGAAATCAAGATACTATTAAACAGATCCAAACAAATGAAAGAATAGAAAGCAATGTGAAATATCTCATGGGAAAAACCATTGACCGGGAAAATAGATCCAGGAGGGACAATTTAAAAATTATTGGACTACCTGAAAGCCACGATCAAAGAAAGAACCTAGAAATCATCCTTAAAGAAATTCTCAAGGAAAATTGTCCTGATGTTTTAGACCCAGTGGGGGAAATAGAGGTTGAAAGAATCCACCGATCGCCTCCTGAAAAAGATCCCAAAAAGAAAACTCCTAGGAATATTATAGCCAAGTTCCAGAACTCTCAGATCAAGGAGAAAATACTATAAGCAGCCAGGAAGAAACAATTTCAATATTGTGGAAACACAATCAGAATAGCCCAGGACCTGGCAGCTTCTACACTGAGGGATCAAAGGGCATGGAATACGATATTCCAGAGGGCAAAAGAGCTGGGAATGAACCCAAGGGTCACCTACCCAGCAAATCTGAGTATCTTGTTTCAGGGGAAAATATGGTCATTCAGTGGAATAGAGGTCTTTCAAGCATTCTTAATGAAAAAACCAGAGTTGAATAGAAAATTTGACATTCAGACACAAGACGCAAGAGATGCTTGAGAAGGTAATCAAGGAAAAGGAAATCAAAAGGAACTTATCAAAGTTGGACTATTTACATTCCTACATGGAAAAACAATAACTGTGTTTGATGAAACCTTTCTCATTATGAAAATAATTGAAGACGTGTACATGGCATATGTTCACAGATATACATGTATAGAGGGCACAGGTTGAATTTGATGGGAAGGGATGATTTTTTTTTTTGGAGGGCAATTGGGGTTGGGTGACTTGCCCTGGGTCACGCGGCTGGGTTTCTGTTTGTGTGTTGGGTGTCTGGGGCCGGATCCGAGCTCGGGTCCTTCTGGCTCCAGGCCCAGCGCTCTGCTCACTGCGCCACCTAGCCGCCCCAAGGAAGGGATGATTCTTAAGGGGTGAAGTCAAGAGGTGAGGGAGGAAAGTCGCAAGAGGAGATGGAGAGAGACAGGGTAGGGTAAACTATCTCATATAGAAGAGGCAAGGGGAAGTAGTTGCAGGGGAGGGGAAGAACAGGAAGGCAAAAAGGCAAAAGCATATTCTCATTGAAGCTGGCTCAAGGAGAGAATCATATAGATACTAAATGGAATATCTTACCCTCACTCTCCTGAGTAGGGGAAAGGAGGATGAGGGGGGGATGATGGAGGGGAGGGCATCCTGGGGGGAGGGGAGGTTGGAAGTACCCACTATCAAAGAGGGACAGGATCAAAGTAGGGAATGGACCAGGTGGGAGGTGAGACAGGTGGGAGGGAAATATAAGCAGTCTTTTACAACATATCTACTGTGGTAATGTTTTGCATAGCTATACATGTACAACACATACTGAATTGCTTATCTTCTCAGAGGGAGTGGGTGACAAGGGAGGAAGGGAATGGATCTGAAAATTGAAGTTTTAAAATTAAATGTTTCATAAGATGTCCAGGAATTGGGGCTCAGAGATTCACCTTGCCCTAATGGCAAAGTCGAAGGGGGTATGGGAGAAGATATGGGAGAGAGCAGATTGGATGAGGGGATATCTAGTGGGACTGCTATTCTGGGGTGGTGGGTAGGGAAAAACGGGGGGAAATGTAACTCATAATCTGATAGAAATGAATGATGTAAACCAGAAGTTAATAAAGCATTTGTTTAATTAAAATCACAGTAGCCAGAGATCTTTATCACATTAGGAAAAAAAAATACAAGACCTTATTAACTAAAAGAAAAAGTTGGTTTCATCATTTTTATAGAGCTGACAAGTATTATCACCCCATTTGCATTTATTTTTTTTGCTTTTTGGAGGGGGGAAGGTAGGGCAATTGGGGTTAAGTGACTTTCCCAAGGTCACACAGCTAATTTTGTGTTAAGTATCTGAAGCTGAATTTGAACTCAGGTCCTCCCGACTTCAGGGCCCATGCTCTCTATTCACTGCACCACATAGCCCCCCCTAAATAGAATCCTGTTTATGCCCAAGAACACAAGATAACCACTTAAGATAGCTTTATTTTGTTTTGTTGGGGTTTTTTGCTCAATATGGATCAACAGCATGATATGGCACCCAAGAAAGCTAATGTAATCTCAGGCTGCATTCAGACAAAGCAATCAGACCTACAGAGATAATAGTCTTGTGTTGGAGAGGCAAAGAAAGAAAAGACTTCTTGAGTTCATGAGGAATTCAGGTGGGGAAAAAAATGAGATGCTATGCCATGATCAGACCACACCTGGAGTATCATGTTCAATTCTGAGCACCACATTTTAGGTAGGGCATTGGTAACCTCCAAAATGGCTAGATAAGGGTAACCAGGATGGTGATATGTCTGGAGTTCATGTCATGTAAAAATCTATTAAAAGAACCAGGGATATTCAGCCTGCAGAAGAGTTGTTACTGCCTCAATATCAATGAGGCAGGAAATCTCCAGTGGAGTCCTCAGGGCTGTAAGCTTGCTCTGTGTTGTTTAACATTTTTATCAATTACTTGGATAAAAGCATATGCAGCATATTGATGACCAAAGATTAAAAGGATAGCTACCTAGAGATAACAGAACTGATCCAAAAGGATCTTGACAAGCTAAAAAGCACTGTAGTGAATTCATAATATATGAATTTCAGTAGGGATAAGTTTAATCTTAAACTTGGGTACAAAAAAATCAACTTCACAAATATAAGATGGGAGAGTCATATGTAGATAGTTGTTCTGAGAGAGATTTGTGGGCTTTAGTGGACTGCAAGCTCAATATGAACAAATACTGTGATATAGATACCAAAAAAGCCAAAGTTAACCTTGTGTTGTAATGAGGGCACATAAATCCCAGGAAAAAGGGGATGACAGTCTCCTAAATTGTATCATATCAGATCTCATCTGAAGTATTGTGGTCATTTCTAGGAAACAGTTTGAGAAAGGCATTAGGCTGTCGTGTAAAGGAAGAATTTGACTTGTTCCATTTGGCCTCAGAGAGCCAAACCTAGGATAATGGGAGAAGTTGCAGAGGCAGATTTAGGCTTAATGTTAAGAAAAATTCTACAACAATTATAGCTGTCCCAAAGTGGGATGGCCTGCCTTGAAAAGTTGTTCCCTTTCCCTGGAGGTCTTCAAGGAGATGCTAGAAGATCACTTTTTTGATATGTCATATTAGGGATTCCTTTTGTATATGGATTGAACTAGGTAGTCTCTGAGTCTCCCTTTTTTACTTTCAAATTCTCTTTTGTGACTTAAAAGAACATAAGAGATGTTGTCAAGTATGCATGAAGGGTTGTAATTTGGAAGAGAATTGACTTCTTGGCCCAAGTGGGTAGATTTAGAAGCAGTAGAGGAAACTGGAAAGACAAACTGTCACACTGGATATAAGGAGAAACTTCCTAACAATCAGAGTTATCCAAAAGGAGAAAGGACTTTTCATGAGTGAGGTAGTGTGATCCCCTTCATTGCACATCTTCAAGAAAATACCAGATGCAGTATTGGAAGGGGCACAAAAAAATCAAACAAATACATTGTTAATGGAACTATTAATTGGTTCAATCATGCCAGACAGCAATTTGTAATTATGCTATTAAAAAAAAAAAACCCGACTGAAAAGTACCTATCTTTTGACTAGGACAGGATTCTTATTCAGGTATAGGTTGGCCTAGACCTGTGGCCTATGATGAGGTCCCTTCCATCTCTGAGATTCTATAATCCTGCCCTTTAGTTCTACTTTCTATGTCACTTTATAAGCAGGCTGACTTTTCACAATATGCCACTGATTAAATGGATGGTAATAGAGAGGAACCCAAAGCAGAAAACTAGTGTTACTGTCACATACCAGTGACCTGAAACCAACAACTTCCCTGATCCCTTTATAAAGTGGGCATAATCTTTGCACTATTATATCCCACAGGCTTGTTATGAAGACTAAATGTGATAATATATGTGAAAATAGTAATACTAAGTAAATATTAATTGTTAATTAGGTCAAATGCAATAGTGTATTACATTAGTAATGTGAAGACTTTGTAATGGTATGACATTCTGTACTTTTTTCAACACACTTATATCCATTACTATACAATACCTACCCTATATAGAAAAGTATCATATTCATTTTAGAGATGGGAAAAACAAGAGGTAGAGTGATTTTTCCAAGTTACTCCACTAGTTGGTGACAAGGCCAAATCCTCCTGACCCCCAGTCAACAGTGCTTTCTCCCACTCTATGTTGTTAAATAACACTGACACTGACAATCTGCATCATAGTAGCAAAGAAACAAGCACAGAAAAGAGGCAAAAAACACTGGGATCCTTTAAATGTCTTATTTCAGAGTTTACATTCTTTCCAAAAAATGAGGAAGATGATGCTCTTCCCTACTTCAAAGGAATGTCCTGAGAATTATCCCTGGAATCCTGTTGTGTTTTGGGTTCATTAGAAGAACAAAACTATAGAATACAAGATTGTTCCTTTATTGACTGAAAGCTGTTACTGAAGTCTGGATTTGGGGGTGAAGTAGGGTTGAAGAAGGTAATAGACATTTTACTATGTCTACTACTACTATTTACTATTTCTACAGCTACTTAATTGCTTAAGAATTTTCAGTTAGAGTTGAAAGGGGCTGAACACAAACACAGCATTTATCTTATTATCATTTCCTGTAACAGTGAATTAACTAGTCTTTTTAAACTATCCAAATGATGTTTTAACTTTACTTATGAGTTAGGGAACCACCCCGAAAAAAGCTACATCTTCAGCCATTATAATGGCAGTGGGTTTTTCCTCCCTTATGTAAATAAATAGTATGCTATATTCTTCACCAGGCCTTTAGTCTTGAAATAAACTAGCTGTGGACTGAACTCCTTGTAGTCAATACATATATTATCACCAGGCTGTAGTCATCATTCTCGACAGCTCAGACCCATGAAAAGCTTCCTGAGAAACAGAAAACCCTTTACCCTCAGTTGGCTTTTGCTACTATGCAAAACAGGGTATGCACATGGAGGGATATTATAGAGCATCATTTTAGAGTACTGCTGTTAATGATCTAAAGGGACTGCCCTTAAGTTTTCCCAAGTCACGTGAACTACAACCTACCCTTATCTATAGACATATAATCCTAAAGAAGTATGAAACGGAATCAGTTGTACTAGAGTAACCAACATGAATTCCTACCATGTATGGGAAAGACAGGGAGGCTCAGAAGTCTCCATAGAGAGATCCACAACTCCCATTTCCCTCTCTGCTCTGAGTGACACTTTGTACTGTGAGTCACTTTGGGGAAGTTCACCAAATAAAGGAAGCCCAGACTATAGCAACTTCCTTTCTACTCACTAATTTGGTGGCTATGACAGTGACAAGATTAAAGTACAAATTCCAGTATGCACTGTCCCAGAAGCATGTCTACTATAAAGAGCTAAGAATTAGTGCTTTCTTATTACACTTGAAATAATTTCTCTGATAGAAGAGAGGGACAAGTGGAAATGTTCTGTGGATGGTATTAATACCACTACAGACACAAAAGTCATTTTTCTCTGCCGGATGTTGGGAAGAGTGATTATAGCAACACAGGATGAAATTCCAAGCCCACATCTGTCTTCCATTTCTTTGTTTTAGTTGTATGAAAGGTAATTTATTAGCCTTGGAGGAATATTCAACTTGGCAATTTTCTCAAGCCCTCTGACTCCAGTCGCCTTCCTCAAGCTCACTCTGCAAAGCTGTGACAAGGTCAGAGGTGTCTCTGGAGAAAAAGTAGAAGACAAGGACATACATGAGTAAAGTTTAAAGAGCAACAAGCACTGAGGTGACTGGATGCCTAAAGATTATAAATATCAAAATTCTAAAGTCTTATACCTGTATCTTTCAAAAAGTCTCAATTAGAAAGCAAAAAGATCTCAATTCAATCAGCAAACAACCTATTATTTTCTGTGGGAGGTACAAAGATCAACAACTACTCTCAGCAGGCTTGTAAATAAATAACAGGGAGTCAATGAAAAAAGAGCAAGAACTGGGATTTTACCTTGGAATACATGGCATTCTAACTGATCATCTAGACCTATCATATACGGCAGGATTAGTCTATGAATAATTAACTCATTTTCTAGGACAGTGATCTCCAAAGTGGGGACTCACCAAGCAACCACATAATATGGGGAAAGCTCTTCCTCAGGTTACCTAATCATGGAGTTATCTTCAACACAACCCACCATGGTTTTCACCTTTTGTGACCCACAACTCCATAACTCTGTTCTCTCCCCACTCTATGCAAGGTCCAACCTCCCAATTTCTGCACTGTGTCAGCTCTTCTGGGTGTTTATAACCTAAGTGTGACCAAGACACCCCCAGTAGGTGCAATTTGAAAAATTCCTTTCTGCCTCCAGAAAACTCACAGCTGGGAGGATTGAGGGGGAAGTGGAAAAGAAGGGAATGGGGGTCTCTTACCCCCAGGACAGTTCATGACTAAAGAGGAACCCCTCAGCTGGCTCTGAGATAGTCTGAGTAAAAGCTCTGTGCCATTACTTCCTTTTGGGGGGATGACTGTGAATTGCTTAGAATAAATAGGCAGGCATGGATTGTGACCTGCATTACAGATCTCCTTTCCCAAAAGAACCTCCTCTCTTTCACACTTCCTTATTTCTGCCAAGGGCACCACCCAGTTACCTAGGTCCATAATCTCAGTGCCATCCTAAACTTCTCAGTGTACCACATCTACAGTTACCCACCTCTGCAAAAGGAGGAGGTGAATTCTCATGTCTATATGCTTTGGGAAGTAAAAAGATGGGCATGTGCCCCACCAAGCTTGTAAATAAGTGGCAGGGAATCAAGGAAGAAAGGTCAGGAATAATTCATTGGACCTAGAGTCAGAAAGACCCGAGTTCAAAACTGACTTTATTTACTAGCAGTATGACCCTGGGCAAATCACTTAATCTCAGTCTGCCTCAGTTTCCTCATCTGTAAAATAAGGCTAATAATAAGATAAAATGAGATAATAAATGTAAAGTTCTTTGTAAACCTTAAAGTGCTATATAAATGCTAGCTAGCAGAGCAGCAGCATCAGCAGTAGTAATAGTATCTCTTTCAGGGCACTTTGGTCATTATAATTACATAGCATTTAGTTCCTATTTTATTATTGCTCTTTTAATTTATGTTGCTATAGTCATTGTGAATACTGTTTTTCAAGTCCTGCTTACTTTACTTTGCATTGTTCATTTAAGTCTTCCCATGCTTCCCTGAATTCTTCACATTCATCATTTCTTTTCTTTTTTCTTTTTTTTTTTTGCTTTTTAGAGGACAATTGGGGTTAAGTGACTTGCCCAAGGTCACACAGCTAGTTTTGTGTTAAATGTCCGAGGGCAGATTTGAACTCGGGTCCTCCTGACTCCAGGGCCAGTGTTCTATTCACTGCACCACCTAGCTGCCCCCACATTCATCATTTCTTATAGGGAAATAATATTAAATTTAAACATTTTGGTGAAAATAGGAACTATCTTTTTATCTTTGACCTCCCTGGGATAAATCTACTGCCCAGCTACAGGATGTCTGAATCAAAAGTTATGGGTATTTTAGTCACTGTCTTAGCATCTACCACCAGATTATTGCCATATTTTATTATCTATGTCAGTTTGTTGGGTATGGAGTGAAACTTTGGAGCTGTTTTGAATTGCATTTTTTTACTATTAGTAATTTGCAGCAGTGTTTCATATGGTTGTTAATAGTATACAATTTTTTTGAAAACTGTTCAAATTCTTTGACCACTTATCCAGTGGGAAATGGCTTTTGGTGTTGTATGAAACTTCTTTAAGTTTCCAAAATAGCTTGAGATCAAACAAAGATGATGTTTTACAATAAGGGGAAAAATAACTGCTTTTCGAAAGAAATTCATCCTATGGAAAGTCCACTTTGAAAAATTATTTTTGTTGCTGAAAACTATGCATATCACCTATAAAAATGCTTAATATTTGTATATTTTAAAAATCTGGGGACAATTTTCTAACTTGTTTAAATGTATTTCAAATAGTTTTTAACCCATTTGTTAAAAATATGTAAGTGCAGTACCTTCAGATTAGTTTGCAAGAAAACACTAACGAAGGGATAATAAATATTTACTAGCTCAATTTTAACAAAAACCTCATATAATTGATAGATGGGGTTGAAAATTAGTATTAATATTTAATAAGTAGGGGCGTCTAGATGGCATAGTGAATAGAGTACTGGCCTTGGAGTCAGGAAGACCTGAGTTCAAATCTGGCCTCAGTCACTTAACACTTACTAGTCACGTGACCTTGGGCAAGTCACTTACCCCCCAACTATCCTGCCTTCCCCCTCCAAAAAGCAAAATATATATATATATATTTAATAAGCAGAACCACCATATTTGGAATGATGTAACTGTGGGAAAGATGCTTTTCAGAAATGACAGCAAATTAGAACCCAAGTGTCAAAATAAAGTTAACTTAAACCATGCATATGTATATAATGTATAAATTCTAAAAAAGGATAATTATATTAGGGTAGTACTCAAATTTTTTTTTTTTTACTGATGAGAGTCAAAAATACTGTAGACTATTGTGCTATAGGACTAATAAGACTAAAGTTAAAGGATTAATCTCTTAAAGGACAGTTAGCTACACTCTGTGTTTCAGGTCATATTGAATCTTTTGACCTTGGAAAATTATCTTGAAAAGGCACACTATAGATGACAAGACAATTCAGAGTGTATCAACACAAACCCCATGACCACAACTTGAAAATTATGTGCATATTATAATCTTCTTGTGCATATATGGATTAAGAGGTTAGAATCTAAGTTACTTGCAAACAGGAACTGTTTCATTCATAGTATTTGTTTCTCCAATGCCTACCACAGCACGTGGCACATAATAAGAGCTAAATAAGTACTTGTTAATTGATCAACTGTATAAAGAACTAAAGAACAGAGTTGTATGACTGGTAAATGAATACTTAGCTGTAGCTACTTAAATAATTATTAAATGAAGGATTAAAAATTCTGGATGAGTAAACAGATCCAGGTCCTGGTCAGCAAAACATATGGTAATATTCCCCCCAAAAGAATTCAAAGCTTGGCTTACTTTCATAATACTCAAAGCATTTAGCAGAGGCACTACTGTTCCAAGTATAATCAGAAGGCTTCTTTCCTCGATTGTCCCGGGCATAGATGTTCCCTCCAAACTCAACTAGCATCTCAATCAGATCTACATTCTTTACTTTGGCTGCATGATGAAGAGCTGTCTCATGCAATTTTGCTGCATTCACATTGGCTCCTGAAATACAAGAAGAAGAAACAAGAGACAGGTACCAGAGGCATTATCACAGAATTAAGAGTACACTATATCTACCCTTCTAAAATGTCCATACCCTTTGATCCAGAGATTGTACTGCTAGGCATATACCCCAAGGAGATGATTAACAAAAAGAAAGGCCCATCTATATCAAAATACTTATAGCAGCATTTTCTGTAACAGCAAAGAACTGGCCTATGTATTGGGGAATAACTAAACTGTAATATATGAATGTAATGGAATATATTATTGTTCTGTAAGAAAAGACAAACATGATGAATCTAGAGAAGCATGAAAAGACTTATATGAAGTGATGCAAAGTGAAGCAAGCAGAATCAGGAAAGCAATATGCACAGTGATAAGAGTATAAAAATAAAGAACAACAAAACAGTCAAAAGTGAAATTTGCAGTTATAAAGAATATATTTGGAACCAAAGACATTTCCCAGATCTACATGTGAGGAACACTGAACAAATGTTATTTTTTTCTCTCAATATACTGATTTGTTTTGCTGAATTTTTTTTCTTTTCTTCCTCTTTTTATTTTTTGAAAAATTCTTGTCATATGACTTCCCCTCCTGGGAAGAGGAAGGGGAGAGATAAAGGGAAAAATCTAGACAATGTACAAACAAAAGATATCAATAAAAATTCACTCTCATTGTCAATAAAAAACTGATCTCTTTTGAATGGCTGAAAAATTTGATTGAAAAAGCACTGTAATATTCTAGGATTTCATGAAATCAACAAAATGTCACTTATAAATTTAAAGACCTTGAAGACTTCTCCATCTATATAAGGAATTCATTTTCCACAACAATGGTAAGTACCTTTGATAAACATTTCTCTGTGAATCCCCTTTACAATGTCTGCAACAGATAGTCATTCATAATTTTTTCTACTTAAATACCTTGAGGAATGAGGAATTTATTACCTATTAAAGCAGTTAATTCAATTTTATGACAGCTCTTACCGTTAATTAGGAAGATTTTTCTCATACTTAACTGAAATCTGCTTTTCTGAAACTTCTAGCCATTGGTCCTAGCTTTGCCCTCTGCAATCAAGCAGTGGCCAAGCTGCATATGATAATGTAGATGTTAAGGTGCTAAACCTTAGTTACTACTACCTGATTACTCTTTTATGTGCAGTCATATCTGTTGCTTTTCTAATTTCAAGACACCTAGAATCTTAACCTAAGGGGAGTCAGGTAAATAAATTAATGAGAGAAATGAAAAAAAAAATTTACTGAAACTATGCTAAAAGGGTACTAGGGACATTTTCTTAATTAGCCTCTGTTCAACTCCTTCCAAAAACTCAAAGGAAAATTAAGTATTTATACACAGTTGCAATTTGTAAATACTCAACTCTTATGTTTCCTTGCCCCTTTTCTTTGAAAACTAAGAGCAGGTGAGAACAAGTTACCAAGTAGAATTTATATATCAGTTTGGTTCTCAGTCACTAGCACCAAAAAACTTTTTTGACTTAAGACCTTCAACTGCATTTGTAGAAAGGGAGGCTTCAATGTGAACTATTACACAACATGTAATACATGTGGTTCATTCTAAATAGGCTCCATTAATTAGTGAGAAATAGCTCCATCCCCTATTCAGGTTATAAGACAGCAAATAATAATTTTTTTTTATTCTAGTTAGGTCTACTGATGGTGACCAACCAGTATTATTTTCCCAGATTTTATTTTTTTATTCTGAATTTAACAAATACCAAATAAAAATGGATATTTCCAGATGCAAAATAGGACTAAAAAAGAGGATTATAAATGAAACTGTGAATAGTTTTAACAAAGAGCTTACTTTTCATTTTAAGTGTATATTAAATTCAACATGCAACTTTCAAAACTATCCTGTATGTCTGTTTCATTCTGGCCTTCCTTTTATAGTCTTTGCATTTTAAAAAAATGCTTCAGTAAACCCCCCCCCCCCTTTTTTTAAGTGGTAACTGTACCACTATCCTCTCCTCCCTCAATTTCATTACAGGTCCATTTTTTTTTCTGTAGAATTATACTCAGTTTTGCTACCCAGGCAATTCTTGAAAGTCTTTCTCTTTTGCCATTTAGAAGAGTATATTCCAAACTCTCCTCTACTTTAAAGTGGCACCTACCAAGTTTTATGTGATCCTTATGGGCTCACTGGTACTTTAATGAATTATTTTTGGCTGTTTGTTGTATTTCTTCCTTTGATCTAGAAGCTTTGGATTTGAGCTATGATGTTACTAGGAGTCTTCAATAACGGATTCTTCTTATTTTTACTTTCCCCTCTAATTCTAAAAGATCTGAGCAGCTTTCATTTATGATTTTTTGTGTTAAGATATCAAGGCTTCCCCCTCCCTACTCCCCCCATGATTTTCAGGTAGTCTGGTATTTCCTAGATTGACCCTCTTTAATCTGTTTCCCAAATCAGTTGTGTTTGACAGCATTTGTCTTATACTTTGTTCTGTTTATATTTTGTTTTAGTGTTTCTTATTGTCTCATGGAGTCAGATTTCTCTTTGGCTCATTTTAATTTTCTGGGGATCAAGTTCCTAGGAGAATTTTATTGCCTTCTGTTATGAGTCTTGTCATTCTTTTCTCCCTAGGTTTTGTTTCTTTTAACATTCTACTTTGTATCTCTTGCTTCATTTCCTCCAAGTATTCCTGTAGTCCTTGTGGCTACAACATTCTTTTCTCTAAAGTTCTACTTGGAGTAGTGTGAAGTTAACTCTTCTTCAGGTATGTTTCTTGAGTTTCTCTAAATCCATAACTTTATTTTGTCTGGTGTTTTATTGTTTTTATTCATATTTCCAGTTTTAGTTTCTGGGCTGGGGTTTTGTCCTTTGGTATGCTGTGGTGGCAAGTTGTACAGTTGTTCAGAAAAGATTCAGGGGTGCTTTCCACCTTTGGTGTCCACCTGCCACCCAACTCTCACCTATGGCTCCAAGAAGCTGTAGCATGCACAGCAGCCACGTCCTGGTAAACTGTTTCAATAGACAGGTTAAACCAAGTTGAGGGTAACTGAGGGGCCTCAAACCTGTCAGTGAGTTGGGGGGTGGGGTGTCTACCTCAAGCAAGCATGTAAAGACTTCCCCTAGTGGAATGAGTGGCTAACAATTTGTTCCAACAGTCATGAGGACAATTGAAGTAGGCACTGTGGAATGCTTAGAGCTTGATCTGCTATCAAAGATGCCAAGGTCATCCACTGCATCTTAGGCCATCACCAGTTTTCTCGATTGTCTTGCCACTAGACTCCAATGACTCTGGAAGAGTAAGGCTGATGACTTTGTGCAACTCTGCCTCACTTAAATCCAATTTATGCACAAGTCAAAAGATATAACCCATACCATTTTACCAACCTCAAAGTCAAGTGACAAAGCAGCAGGTGAGGATATACTGGGAGCTGTAGTCACAGGTCTGCCCACAAGTGGGTCATCTTCTCACTGGACTGAAGCAGCAGCGGATTAGGCAGTGCCCTGAGTGTCTGAGTAGCCTTTTTAAAGGATTACATTGCTCACCTCCTGGAATGAGGTAGAGGCTAAAAAGGTACCCTAAAATTTGTCTGCTTCACCCAACCCTGGCCTGCTCAGGATCCCACCCTTTGGTCAAAACACACAAAAAAGGTACAAAAACTTTTGTGAAGATGATTCCACTCACCATCGGTACATGGAATGTATGCACACTTATGGATAACACAAAATCTGGTAGACCTGAAAGATGAACAGCTCTTGTTGCAAGAGAATTTAGCAGGTATCTCATCTAAATAGAAGTCCTGAGTGAAACAAGACTGACAAATGAAGGCCAGTTTACTGAAGTCTGAGCTGTATATAAATTTTTGTGGAATAGTCATAGTGATGGGGAGCACTATGAAGTTGGCCTAAGTTTCAAAATTAAAACTAATCTAGTCAACAAGCTTGAATGCCTACCAAAGGGACTCAATGACAGGCTCATGACAATGTGATTGCCACTCGCAGGAACTTTACATTCACAGATGATTATGCAATCAATGCAGCCTCTGAGGCTATGGTGCAACAGAGTATGGATCAATTCTCCGCTGCATGTGCTAATTTTGGCCTGACAGTTAATACCAAGAAAACAGAGGTTCTCCACCAACCAGCACCATACCATCCATGTGGAACCATAGTTTATAGCAAATAGAAAAATTCTGAATGTTGTGGATAAATTAACTTACCTTGGCAGTATACTTTTCAGGGATATACATGCATAGATGATGAGGTTGATATACACATTGTCAAAGCTAACTCAGTGTTTGGGAGGCTTTAAAGGAACGTATGAAGAGAGAAGAGGTATTGAGCTGCCTACCAAACTGAAGGTCTACAGAGCCACTGTGCTTATTGTTGTAGGCCTGTGAAACCTGGACAAAAGACCAGTGCCATGCCAGGAAACCGAATTACTTCCATTTGAATTGTCTTTGGAATATTCTGAAGATCACTTGGCAAGATAAAGTACTGGACAGTGAGGTCCCTTCTTGAGCTAAACTGCCAAGCATTCAAACTCTACTGCAGAGATCATCACTCTGAAGGGCTGATCAAATATAATTTGCCTAAAAGACTATTTTACAGAGAACTCACAAGGCATTTGGTGATGATATAAGGATTCTCTCAAGGTTTCTCTGAAGAAGTCTGGAATCAGTTATGAGAGACATGCAAGGCATAACCACATCAAAGAAGGAACTGTGTTCTATGAACAGAACAGAACTATAGTAGCTCAAAAGAAAAGTGACGTGCACATTTAGAGACATCTCCATTCCAAATGTTCTATCTGACTATTTGTGCTTAACCTATGGTAGCACCTTCCAAGCTCATATTGGTCTAATCAGCCACAGTCAGACACACTGTACCTTGACCCTGACATAATGATGTCAGTTTGGTCCTCTTCAAGCACCATGCTGTGGTGGCTCAGGCAAAAGCTATGTGGGTCTGCACTGGACATTGATCTGGCTCTCTCTCTACTGTGGCGAAAGCAGGGCCACTTGAGCACTCTGTTGCTTGGGGTGTGATCTAACCCTGTCTCTTGCTATGCATCTGAGCCCATCTGTACACTGTGACTTTCACCTACCCTGGTTTTTTCTTCACTCAGAGGTTCTGTATGGCAGTTTTTTGTATATTCCTGAATTGGATGAAGGAGCTTATAGCAGTTTTTCTTTAGTTTTCTTTATTATTATTTCTTCTAGTTCCTTTTTAGAGATTTATTGGGAGATCTGGACCCTTTTAGCTGCTAACACACCGCCTTTTTGTTGTTCAGTAGTGTCCGACTTCTTGTGACCTCATTTTAAGTTTTTTGGGCAAAGATTCCACAGTATCATTTCCCTCTTTAGCTTATTTTACAGATAAGAAACTGAGGCAAACAGGGTTAAGTGACTTGCCCAAGGTCACAAAGCTAGTAAGTGTCTAAGGCCAGATTTAAACTCACAAAGATGAGTCTTCCTCACTCCAGGCCTGGTTCTCTATCCACTGAGCAACCTGGCTGCCTCCAGCACACCACAAGAGTCATACAACTCTCAATAGACATGAAGTAATAACCCTAAAAACTCTATTGCTTTCAAAGAGCCATATTCTCCTTTTACTTAATACTCTATGTCTGTGGAAGCTCTTTTTGAAATTTAGCTAGGCTGTATGCTTTGATCTAGACCATGCTTAGAAGTGAAAAGTAAAGCAGGAATCCCTCCCTTCACCTTAGCCACAAAATGAAAGAAGATTAGATTTCTTAAACGCTCAACAGAATTGATATTTCCCTGTGTTTACATAAAAAGATAATTAAGTAATTTTATCCCAGTAGCTACTTTAAAAAAATAACTAATATGAATATTTTATAAGAGTTGAAAGAAACATACTAAAGCAAAACAGGAGCACAAATAGAAAAGTTCTCAACTGAAAATCTACCTTGTTTAGAAGGCTGGTAAGGTAAGAAACCTTATCATTTCTATTTCTTGACAGTTCCATCTGACTCCAAAACACAACCAAAATAGTTAAAATGCTTAAATTAAAATTTTTTCTTTCATAAAGTATTTAATTGGGGCGGCTAGGTGGCACAGTGAGTAGAGTGCTGGCCCTGGAGTCAGAAGGACCTGAGTTCAGATCCGACCTCAGACACTTAACACACACACAAACAAAAACCTAGCCGTGACCTTGGGCAAGTTACTTAAACCCAATTGCCCTCCAAAAAGCAAAACAAACAAACAAACAAACAAACAAAAAAAACCATAAAGTATTTCATTAAGCCAAGATAAAATATGGAAGCCTTTTCCTAGAAAGAACGATTCTAGGTTTTTCCCATTCATTATAATTTTTCTATGCAACATGTCTACTGTGAAAATGTGTTTAACAGGAATGTATATGTAGAGCCCATATCAGACTGCAAGCTGTCTTGGGGAGGGAGGGGGAGAAAATGTAAAACTTATGGAAGCGATTGTTGAAAACTAAAAATAAATAATTTAATTATAAAAAAAGATATATTTACAGTATACTGTAATCTATTAAGTGTGCAACAGTATATCTTAAAAAAAAAACAATGTACACACCTTAATTAAAAATACTTTATTACTAAAAAATGTTAACCACAAAAAAAGAAAATGATTCTAGATTATAGAAAATTAATTATAGAAATCTCTTGATTAGCTTAAACTCTGACCATGCTATAAAAACCATGATATACACAAATCTCCTCAACTTTCTATTTATTCCTTGTTTTCTATCTTGGGAAACTACCCATTCTGAATACTCTATAGAGTCTTGAAGCTATGCCTTCTTCAATGTGATTCACATCCCTAGATTTGATTTGTTTGTCTCATGCTTAAAACCTTCTCTCTAACCAATTTGGGAATCAGCTCCAGTGGGCAGGGGTTGTGTTCAGGCCCCAGGTGTCATGTGTCAAACAATATTGCATTAGTTAAGAACCACTTACCTGCATTAAGCAGCACTTTCACACAATCCAGATGCTCCCTTGCACAGGCAACATGCAATGGGGTACCAAAATGGCAGTCATGGGCTTCTAGATTAGCCCCAACATCAATGAGAAGCCGCACACATTCAGAGCTTCCTTTAAATTAAAAAAGAAGCATGAAAGTTAAAAAATGGATACCATTCTCTTTATTGTAAAATAATAAATATGACTGAAAGCAGATCCCACGTTATGGTTAAAAAGACAAAATCACAACTCTGTCCTAACCTTGTAAGCAGTTTACATTTACCATGTGACTCTAAGGAAGCAATTAACAGTTACTAGACCAAAGGCATAGAGGACTGACTATTCAGTCTATATAACAGCTAGAGTAGAGAAACTATATAGAGAATTTCCTCTCTAGTTGGGAATAGACAGACAATTACTATTCCATTACTCCTAGAGGTGTCTTGACTGGGAAAGATAATGCTCATTATCCCACTGTTTCCCTTTCACCTCAGGAAACATTGTAGAAACTAGCAGTCCTGCAGTTATTTTAGTATTGGCATCCCCCAAGATCATGTGGATGAACCTTCTACCAATCTTCCACTAATACTATGTTGGCTCTCTTTCCCTCTTTTGTTTCCTTCACTGGTTTTTTTCCTCTACTGTCCTAAATGAGTCTCTTCCAACATTCAGTCATAAACCCTCTCTTCTTTCTATATACCCTCAGTTTCAGAGACTTCTTCCATTTATCTTGGTTTTAACTATCATGATAATTCTTGAACTTTCATCTTCAGCCTTGACTTTTCTTCTAGGTTTCAGCTCTACATTTCTAAAAGACCCCTCCTACCTTTCCAGTATTTTTATACATTATTCTGTGACACATATTCTTTGATTCTGTGACACTGGCTGTTCCATGAAAGACCCTCTATCTCTCAGGTCTAGTTATTTTCTCTGGCTGGAATGTGCTATATCCTCAAATCTGATTACTGCCCTCTCTGATTTTCTAAAGTCCCAACTAAAATCTCACCTTCTACAGGAAACCTCCAAACTCTCTCAATTTTAGTGCCTTCCAGGGGGCGGAGCCAAGATGGTGGAGTAGAAACAGCTCATCCAAGCCACTCTGCCCCCAGATTCCCCCCAAACTATGTAAAAGGGGACTTTGAACAACTTCTGGAGCCCCAGCACCCACAGAATGACACAGAGAAGCTAACCTCCCGCTGAGGACAGCCCAGCAGCCCTGCAGGAAGGACCAGCGCAGGGGTCTGGGAGCCTGCAGCGCGCAGCGCGCAGAACGAGGGAAGCCGAGCCAAGCTGGAGCTGAGGTCCCCTTGAGCCGAGGTTTTAGCCCCAGGGCGGCAGGGCCAACAGCCGGCTGGAGGAACCCCAGAACACCTGTAGCTGCGGCAACTCCAGAGTTATCAACATAGACATGTCTAGGACAAAGTAAAAGGTTAGTGTCCTATGGACTTTGGGACCTGTATTTGGGGAATGCGTCAGCTTCCTCCCCTGGGGGCTACAAGCCGCTGAGGAGACATGCCACTTTGTAGTTTTCAGAGGCAGCTCCAGCTCCTGGCCTGCAGAACCATAGGGAGACCCAGCGATCAGTCTTGGGGGGTAATTGCTCTTGCTTTAACCTCCCTGGATCTAGATTGTGATCTAGGGTGGAAGTCGTGGGTGGGTTTACAGCTTGCCAGAAATGGAAGTTGCCCCCCACACGTTCGGGACGAAAATTCCTCTAGCTGGCCTTAAAGCCATAGTGTGGCAACAAGCCCAAAACTCACGTAATTAAGTGGTAACATGCCAAGGCAAAGGAAACAGAAAAATGCAACCCTAGACTCCTATTTTGGGGGCATAGAGCAGGAAAAGGACTGTGAGGTCAGAAGCCCTGCTCCAAAACCCCCAGGGGAAAACATGAGTGGGTTGCAGGCCATAGAGGACCTTAAGAAGGACTTTAAAAATCAAATAAGAGAAGTGGAGGAAAAATTGGAAAGAGAAATGAGAAGGATGCAGGAAAAGTATGAAATGAGGGTCAACAGCCTGACTGAGGAAAACAACACCTTAAAAAATAGACTAACTCAAATGGCAAAGGAGGCCCAAAAGGGCAATGAGGAGAAGAATGCCTTAAAAAGTCGAATTTGCCAGATGGAAAAAGAATCTCAAAAGTTCACTGAGGAGATTCATTCCTTCAGAGTTAGACTGGAGCAAATGGAGGCTAATGACTTTATGAGAAATCAAGATGCTGTTAAGCAGATCCAAACAAATGAAAGATTAGAAGGCAATGTGAAATACCTCATGGGAAAAACCACTGACCTGGAAAATAGATCCAGGAGAGACAATTTAAAAAGTATTGGACTACCTGAAAGCCATGATCAAGGAAAGAACCTAGAAATCACCCTTCAAGAAATTCTCAAGGAAAATTGTCCTGATGTTTTAGATCCAGAGGGCAAAATAGAGGTTGAAAGAATCCACCAATCACCTCCTGAAAAAGATCCCAAAAAGAAAACTCCCAGGAATATTATAGCCAGGTTCCAGAATCCCCAGATCAAGGAGAAAATACTACAAGCAGCCAGGAAGAAACAATTTCAATATTGTGGAAACACAATCAGAATAGCACAGGACCTGGCAGCTTCTACACTGAGGGATCGAAGGGCATGGAATATGACATTCCAGAGGGCAAAAGAGCTGGGAATGAACCCAAGGGTCACCTACCCAGCAAAACTGAGTATTTTGTTTCAGGGGAAAATATGGTCATTCAGTGGAATAGAGACTTTCAAGCATTCTTGAGGAAAAAACCAGAATTGAATAGAAAATTTGACATCCAGACACAAGAAGCAAGAGATGCCTGAGAAGGTAATCAGGGAAAAGAAATCAAAAGGAACTTATCAAAGTTGAACTATTTACATTCCTATATGGAAAAGCAATAACTGTGACTGATGATATCTTTCTCACTATGAAAATAATGGAAGAAGGGTGTGTGGTCATATGAGTACATATGTGAATGTGTGTGTATATGGTTACAGTTATATATGGATAGAGGGCAGAGGTTGAATTTGTTGGGAAGGGAGAATACTCAAGGGAAGAAATTATGAGGTGAGAGAGGAAAGTGGCAAGAGGAGATGGGGAGAGACAGGGTAGGGTAAACTATCTTATGTTAGAAGAAGCAAGGGGAAGTGGTTGTAAGGGGGCGAAGAATAGGAAGGCAAAAAGGCAAAACCACATTCTCATTGAATTTGGTTCAGGGAGAGAATGACATACATACTAAATGGGATATCTCAACCTGCAGCAGAATAGGGGGAAGGGGGATGAGAGGAGGGATGATGGATGGGAGTGTATCCTTGCGGGGAGGGGAGGTTGGAAGTACCCACTATAGAAGAGGGACAGGATCATGTAGGGAATGGACCAGGTGGGGGGTGGTATGAGTGGGAGGGAATTGTAAGCAGCCTTGTACAATATATCTACTATGATAATGTTTTGCATAGCTAGACATGTACAACATATACTGAATTACTTATCTCCCCAGAGGGAATGGGTGACAAGGGAAGAAGGAAATGGATCTGAAAGTCAAGGTCTTAACATTAAATGTTTCAAATATATATAAATACTATTATTAATACTCTTTTGCTTATAATTGGGAGATAAGATGTGCAGGCATTGGGACACAAAGATTCACCTTCTTCTAATGGAAAAGTCGAAGGGGGTATGGGAGAAGGTATGGGAGAGAGCAGATTGGAGGAAGCGATATCTTGTGGGACTGCTATTCTGGGAGGTTGGGTAGGGGAATAACGGGGGGAAAATGATTGTAACTCAAAATCTGGCGGAAAGGAATGATGTAGAACAGAAGTTAATAAAGCATTTGTTTAATAAAAAAAAATTTTAGTGCCTTCCTTTTGTTAATTATTTCTTCTATGTCCTATATATATTTACTTGTATTTTGCCCCTTGAAGGCAGGGACTGTCTTTCGCTTCCTTTTATATCCACAATTCTTAGCACAATGCTTGGCACATAATAGGCCCTTAATGAAGTCTGTTGATTGACTGACAGGGAGACTTAAACAGGAAGAATATGAAAGAAAACTAGGCCAAAGAGGTTCTAAAGAAGACTACTCACCACTCATGCAGGCTTCATGTAGCGGGGATGCAGTATACAGTGGTGGGTTGACCTTTGCCCCATGAGAAAGCAGCAACTTCACACATTCAATGCTTCCTGAGGCACAGGCATCACAAAGTGGGGTACTGCCATCAATGTTCCGGGCATCCACCTCAAAAAGGAAAAAAAAATTAAGTGCGTGTGTGTGCATAAGTGCATGTGCACACAAACACATACACAACACACAATGGAAAACATGTCTTAGCAATACCCATCTCACTATACTCAAGAATCTCTCTTACAGAAAAAGTCCTAAGGGTACTTATTTTTAAGTTCATTTACATAGTACTTTGGCTATGTAAATTGTAAGTATGTAAGTACTATGTAAGTACTATGATTACAACGTGCTTTAATATGTATTATACATGACAAAACCTATAAGAAGTTTGTGCAGCAGACACTCCTAAGATACTCTTTCTTCACAACAACCCTATGAAGTAGGCAGTGTCCTAATATCACTGTTTTATAGAAGAGAAACGGAGGATCAGAAAAGTTAAGTAGACTATAAACTCCTTAAGGACAGAAACTGCTACATTTTTGTTTTTATATTCTTAGTACAGAGCTTAGCACATATCAGGTACTTAGTAAATGCCTGCTGAAATGAAGTAAGTGACTTGCCCACAGTCACACAAATGACTAAGTAAGTCTAAATTTAAACTTCTGACTATAGGTTTTGTTACTTGTTTCACCAAAATATGCTCTGCATAAATTTTTCTTTCTTAACAGAAATGTAAATTCAGCTCTGTTCTTTAATCAAATTAAAGACCTAAGGAGCACAGTGGTCAAGGAAATACTAAGTTTAGGAGTTTAAGCAATGGCATGCTGGTAAATGTTTAACAACCAGCTCTCTGTAGAGCCAATACAATATTCGCAGCACCGATGGCTACTGTAAATATGCTGGCATAGTGCTCATTTACAAAATATAACAGCCTCTCCATATAGAAGTGTAATGGTAATGGGAATTTGAAGATCTTCCCTGCCCCTTAAAAAGCCTAAGAGAATTTGAAGACCTTCCCTGCTTTGAAAATATACTCTGCCCCCTAACAGGCTGAATGTAATCACATGGAGCCTGTGGTGGGAGGAGTTTGCAGAAGGGTAGAGCAGAACCCACAGGAAGCTAGGAGTCAGAGCTAGCTAGACTAGGAGGAGAGCACAAGTCCCAGGGAGTTAGACTTGTGAATAAAAATATTGGTTTGTGGGAAGGCTAAAGGATGGTATGACTCTCTGCGCCATTATGATTTATTAACTTCTTTGTTACTATCATGGAATCAGCTTATAGGTTTTGGGATTCAGTTTTCTGGTGTCTGAATAAATGTTTTGCTTCTGTCTTCCATATGAAGATCTGTTATATTTTGCAACTGAGCACCATCCAGGTATTATAGTGATCGTGGACACTGTGAATATTGCATTGGCATTATAAGAAGACAGAAGGAAAACATTTACTCAGAAAACCAAATCCTCAAACCAGAAAGCCAAATCCATTATAGTAGCAAATAAGTTAATAGACCATAACACCACAGAGAGCCACACCATCCTTTAGCCTTCCCATAAACCAATACTCACAAGCCTAACTATCTGCCTGGGTGCATCCTCTTCTCCCTCCAGCTCTAACTGCTCTGACTCCCAGCTTCCTATGGGCTCTCAGTAAACTTCTCCCACCACAGGTTCCATGTAATTACATTCAGCCTATTAGGGGGCAGGGAAAATCTTCCAAGCAGGGAAGGTCTTCAAATTTCCTTAGGCTTATTAAGGGACAGGGAAAATCTTCAAATTCTCATTACTATTATACTCTCCAAGATAAAAAAAAAAAAAAACGTACACACGACCCACTTTAAATTTAACCTGTACTATTAACATTGTCTTCATCCCTTTCTTCCATAGCTGCCCAAAGTGGGTGATGCTGCCCCCTGGGAGGCCCGTGGGGGGGGGGGGAGTAATAGCCTCATGAAGAATTGAGTGGTATAGAATAAAAAGAAGAGGGCAGGGGAAGCTTAAGGAAAGGAGAGAAGAAAACTTGAAAAACTATTCATACAGGTTTCATCTGTTGTGTAACAGAGTTAAAGCTATAGTGATCACATCATTTTCTGAAAAAAAACACACAATGCAAGTTATACAGGTTAACAAGCAAATGTTGGCAGGCAAGCAAGTCACACATAGTCAGGAAGTCCAGTATGCATCAGCAGGAATATGTGTGTGTGATGACTTGTTTACAATTCGAAACTATGCCTTTAAATGATGTCATGTTGCATCATCAAAATGTCAATACAGGAGAAAAATCTAAAAATTATTAAATTTAAGATGTGTCATTTTTTAAAAAGAAATTATCTATGTTTTTTGAAATGATGCAAATTTTTTTAAAAAAACATTTAAGGATAGATCTACTAAAGAAAGTAGATTCCCAGGGGAGTGCTGAGAAAAATTTTTTTAAAAGGAGCAATAAGCCAAATAACTTTGGGAACCTGAGACAATCAACAAAATAATAAATCAAGATCTAATCTGTAAGCATTTGCTAATTCCTAATGTAAATGCTCAGGCTAGAAATTTAATAATTGGAGCCAGGCTAGAAATTTAATAATTGGAGCCAGAGCACACCCTTGAGTTTGGGTGGAAAAGGATATAGAAATGAGTTTAGTTTCCCAACCAAGGGAGCAAAGAGCAAAAAACCAGGAAATGAAGAGCTCTCGTCCTTTCTCATCATAATGAGCTACCTCTGATGCTTTGATGAGGTCAGGAGCTTTAAAGAGGTCAGGAAAAAGTATCATGAAAAACTGGCCAACACCAAGCTTCCTGACAGAATTTGCTAGTTTTGAAGAGGGGTGAGAAAGAAGGCAGTCAATTTTCCTCTTTTTATTGCAATATTACTATCCTACCTCCTGGGGCCCAGAAATCCCACGTGCAACTCCTTTGAAAATACTGGTCATAAAATACCAGAAAGCAAGAAACTGCTTTGTAGTCACAACTCTACTATGGGTTCAAGTTTTGCCTCTTACACATACTAGCTACATGACCATGGGTTAGTAACAATATCAGTGCTCCTGATCTACACTGGTGAATTATGTATATCCTTTGTTCTTGAAGAGAACCATGACATCAGGGAATGATGACTTGACTTGCTGAGTTGATTTGGATTTGAGTGAGGGAGGGCTGTAGCCTCATTTTCTCCTCCAAAGCCATTTGGGTTCAGTGGCCTGATATTCATCAGGACAACTGGAGAAGGCCCAGGATGCAAAGGGAGACCCTGGCCCTTTCAGGCTAAGGCCTTTTCAGGTTCTCACATGGAGTGAGGTAACACCCATTCATTGAATAATCCTCTTTAAGAAGTGAGTCAAGGGATGGCCTCTTCAATAAAAAAATAAATACCAAGCTGGGATGGGAAGACCCTCAGGGTTGCTGGCCAAAAGAGAAACAGTTACTATTTACTATTTACATTGGTGAATAAAGTTCTTACAGCTCCTAGCAACCTGGACCTAACCCAACCCACCTTCAAATGTATTATTTGAGGCTAGAATCATGTTTACCTATCTGTGAGGACATTTTTCATTTCCCTAATGAAATTTATAGGGTTATTTAGCAAGAGCAGTATTGGTCCGAAGGGGAGAGAATTATGGCATACAGCTTCCATCATCACTCCTTTCACATGCTAGAAACACTCAACGAATAGTTTATTTGTTGCTGTTGCTGGTTTGGGGGTTTTTTCTCTTCAAAGTAAAACAGAAGGAATATAGAGGAAAGGATTTTATACAGGTACCCTTCCTGGCTCAGGCAGGAACTCTCTAGCTCAACTGAAGTTTGCGTAACAATAATGTTAGTGAGGCCTTGCTACCAGTCCCCTCACTACTAGTCCACGTCCAACCCTCAACTACCAGTGCCAATATCCCTCGCACAGACCATAGCTATAGCCACCCCAACACTAGTGAGTACAGTCTTGGCCCTAAGGAACCAATCACTAGATAGCTACTTGATACTCAACCTAAATTTCCCACCATTTCCATCTCCTCAGTCCAGCAAAAGAATATACTGACCCTACGCTAACAAGGTCTTTTGCCTTCTCATGACCTTGGTGAGTCAGTACCCTAACACTTTCTTCATCCTTTGGATAGCAAATTCCCATCTTCAGTCCCTCAATCTTTATGATCTAATGTTTACTAAAGTAAAAACCGCCTTCCACTGCTACCATTCTTTAGACACCTCCATCCAGCTTAGCTTCCCTTAGTCCCTTCTTCTGCCTTCCCCATCTACTTTGCTTTCTGGAAGTTCTTTTAAACAAACTCTCCTTTATCCTTTATCTTCTCCATATCCTCATACTTCCCTGCCCATCCTCTTTAGTACGGGGTGTAATTTTTTCATGCCCAGACAAATTAAGCCAAGAGGAAGTATGAGTACATTTCTTGCTCTTTATTTTTACTTCAAAACACTCCTTCTATCACCACCACTCAGGAACCTCTGAGTGTCCTCTGAGGTTGTTCAATCACTAATTTGCTATTAATCTACCAGGTCACAGACTCACAGAATTTGAAAGTTGGGAATTACCTCAATGGCCATCTAATCCAAATAATACACAAAAAGGAATCCCCATTACACATACTGAACAAACTCTATTTTGAGACCTCCAAGGAAGGTGAACCTAATGCCTCTCAAAGCAGGCCGTTTCACTTTTAGACAGTTCTAATTATTGGGAAATTTTTCCTGACATCAAGCCTAAATTTGCCTCTTTGTAACTTCTACCCACTGCTACTGGTTTGGTCCTTTGAGACTAAACAAAACAAATATAATCCCTCTTCCACTAAATAGCCCTTCACTTAGTCAAAAACAGCTAAAAGTTAAAAGACAGTTAAAAGAAGACTATCTCCAGGAGTCTTCTTTGCTCCAACTTAAACATGCTCAGTTCTTTTTACCCTTTTTCATGTGACACAGACTCAAGGCAATTCCCTGTATCTGGATATTGTCCTCTGCATACTCTTTAGCTTATGCACTGTTTTTAAACTGTGGTTTCCAGAACTGACAACGGTACTTTAGATGAGGTCTGATGAGGGCAAAGTATAGGGGGACCTCCCTATTTCTGGAAGCTATGACCCACCTTAATACAGCTTGAGATTTCATTTCATTTTTTTGGCTGCTAGATCACACTGAGGACTCACATTTTTCAGAACAAGTAGCATCTATTTGTATAGTTCTCCCATTTTGCACTTGTGAAATTGGATTTTTTTTGTACCCAAGTGCAAGCCTTTAAATTGATCTCTACTGAATATGATCTATTAACATCAAGCTCACTGCTTTAGTCTGTCAAGATTGTTCTGACTGTGACATCCCCTATGGCAGCTATTCCTCCGAGCTTTGTGTCATCTGCAAATGGGAGGAGTATACCATCTATGCCTTTGTCCAATTGAGAAGAATGCTAAAACAACATAGGTTCAAATATGGAGCACTAAGATACTCCAATGGAGACCTCCTGACATGTTGACATGGAGACATTAACAACTACTTCAAGTCTAACAATATAAGCAGTTCCAATTAATCTGACTGTATTGTCATCTAATCTACATCTCACTATCTTCTCCACAAGAATACTTTATCAAACGTTTTGCTAAAATCTAAATAAGCTATATCCACGGTAATCCTCTCCTTTATTTATTAATAACAGTGTAAAAAAGGAAACATGGTTATTCTGTCCTTGATTTATACGGTCTTCTTTCTCAGAGGTCAGTACAAAACTCATAGTGTTCCTCTTCTACCCTAACCCCTTAAGCAAATATACTGGTATCTCCTTAGACATTTCTGTCTCCCATTTCATCAGCCTCTTCAATTCTCATAACTATTTCTTCAATTCAACTAAGCTACCCGAATGGATGGACAGGAAAGACAACACAAAAGATGGAACATGAGTTGACTATTAAAGGAAACTAAAAATTCGAAAAGGAACTAGTAGCAAAAATATCTCTTACTCAGGAATAGGTTGTATAGCCCAGAATGAACCTCTACACTGCAGATTCACACTTCCCTATAAAAATGTCTCCATACAAAAATGACCAACCTGGGCTCCAGCAGCCAGCAGAAGTTTCACACATTGTGTCTGACCCTGAAGGCTAGCCTCGTGCAGAGGTGTGATAGAGTCCACTGTGGCCAAGTTGACACAAGCGCCGTTCTCAATCAGTCGCTGTAGCTGCAAGATTTCACCCTGTTGGGCAGCCTCATGAACAGGTGTCCTATCCACCCAGAAACCTGGAGGAAAAGGAGAGTTCTTAAACACCGCCACAACTTCACCAATGCTCAAAACATTCTTTTCTCCACATACAACCACATCTCTTCTATTTTTCTGTATTTGCTCTTATTTTATTTTTTTTATCTTTTTTTTCATTTTTTCAAGTTTCATTTTTCTTTTGCTTTTTTTTTTTTTTTTTTTTGCTTTTTTGGAGGAGGAAAAGTAGAGCAATTAGGGTTAAGTGACTTGCCCAAGGTCACACAGCTAGTTTTGTGTGTGTGTGTGTGTGTGTGTGTGTGTGTGTGTGTTAAGTGTCTGAGGCCAGATTTGAACTCAGGTCCTCCTGACTACAGGGCTGGTGCTCTTCACTGTGCCACCCAGCTGCCCCCTTTGCTCTCATTTTAGAGATAAGAAAATAGTGTTCTTAAGAAATACAGGCAGAATTTGTATTTGATTTCTATGGCCATATCCACTACTATATATTATATATTGCCCACACATTCTGTTTTGTAAAATGCCTTATGTACTGTTGTCTTTTTTTTTTTTTGCTTTTTTTTGGAGGGCAACTGGGGCTAAGTAACTTGCCCAAGGTCACACAGCTAGGTTTGGGTTTTTTTGTTTGTTTGTGTGTGTTAAGTGTCTGAGGCCAGATCTGAACTCAGGTCCTTCTGACTCTAGGGCCAATGCTCTACTCACTGCGCCATCTAGCCGCCCCCTGTTGTCTTTTTTTTAAGGGAGAAACCAGCACAAAAACAGAGAATGTAAAGATTAAAAAGTAGAAAGGGGACAGCAAGCATTTATTAGGCATCTATTATGTGCTATACGCTGTTAGTTGCTGGAAACAGAAAATACAAAAAGGAAATAATATCTGTCCTTAAGAAGCTTACATTCAAGAAGAGGTAGGGAGACAATATATACACATAAAAGCAAAATATATGCAAAATGGAGATCCCCCAAGAAAGGCAATGGCAAAAAGAAAGGCTCCATTCATACCAAAGTATTCATAGATGAACTTCTCAGGGTAACAGAATTAGAAGCAAAGTTTAGAGCAATCAAGTGAAAAATGGCTTAATAAACTGAGGTATATGAATGTAATCAAACATTACTGAGATGCAAGAAAAGACAAAGATGGTGAATACAGAAAAACATGAAAAGACTTAGATGAACTGATACAAAAAGAAGTAAGAGGAATGGAAAACATAACAGTGTGACACTCTCCAATTTTACTAGTTGCTAGTTCCAACATCCTTCTCATTACTCCCCTTGCAAATACTTGACATTCCAGTCAAATGAATTAGTCATTCTCAATCAACTCAATTTCCTTAATCTCAGGTCTACAATTCTCCACACAATCCTGAAGGATATCCTACCATGACTAGAACATCCTCCCTCCACATCTATTCCTATTAAAATATTTCTCATAAGGGGAGGCTAGGTGGCACAGTGAGTAGAGCGCCGGCCCTGGAGTCAGAAGGACCTGAGTTCGGATTCGGCCTCAGACACTTACACACAAACAAAAACCTAGCCGTGTGACCTTGGGCAAGTTACTTAACCCCAACTGCCCTCCAAAAAGCAAAAAAAAAAAAAAATCTTTCTCATAATTCAAGGATCCATTCCTCTAGAAAGTCTTCCCAGAATGTCCAGGCTGAAAGTGACTATTCCTTCCTCAAAGTCTGAGAAATGTTAAAATATCCCTCCATACTAACTTTCTTCTTTCAGAGAATCTAATAGTAAAATGAGTTTACTATACTTGGATGTGGTTCTGAAGTGATATGAGGATATGATAGGAACAACCAGAAAAAATATCTTGTTCCTCTACACAATAGTTTGTTCATTGTAAGCAATAAGTAAATAAAATGCCTTTGAATGCTCTTATTGATAAGAATTACAGAATTTCTCGGTAATTACAAGAGTTTGTTCTACAGAAGTCAATTGTATTAGCTCTTGTTAGAATGGCCACACTGCCCTTGTTCTACTTAAACCTCAATCTAATTTCACTTTTCTCCCTTCCTAATGAGCCGTATAGTTAATTACTCTGTTCTCTACTCTTGAATCACTTGCCTCCTTCTCCTACTGATGCTCATACCTTGCCAAACCCCAACCACAGATCATTCTTACTATCGACTTCCTCTCCTGTTCTTATTTATATGCTGCTCAATAGAGCTGAAGAAAATCATACAACCAAACCCACTTGAACCACTATAAATTTGCTTCTTTTTTCCCTGACTGGGCCTGACTTGGGCTGATCTAGGTGCAATACTGGAACAAAAGAGACATTTGTAGGTCAACAGTTAATAAAAAGAAGCTTAGCCATGGCACAGAAAGATAACATAGCATAGCACAGGTGACATACAGGGAACACCACCAGTACCTTGTCTAACAGGGCAGGATGTGATGACTCATGCAGCTTTGGGGCATGTTTCAAGTCCACAGGGCCCTGACTCCATTATGCCCTTGAGTTGGTTAATTTGTCAACTAACATTTATTAAGTGCCTATAATATACCAGGGAGTAAATGGGGGGTCCGGAGAGGATTAGCACCTTTGGTGTCTACCTGGTACTCAACTCTTACCTATGGCTCCAAGAAGTTGTAGCATGCACAGCAAACACAACCCAGTAAAACAGTCTTAGCAGACAGGCTAAACCAGGCTGACGGCCTCAAACCTGTTGGTGAATTAGGGTGATATCTACCCCAAGTATGTGAAGACTTCCCCTGGTGGAATGAAAGGATGAGAACAATTTGTTCCAATGGCCATAAAGGCAGCTGGAGCAGGTACTGTGGAGCACTGAGAACCTGGTCTCAGACATCCAAGATGCTAATGTCAGCCACTGCATTCTGAGCCATTATCATTCATCTTGACTTTTGTCTTGGCACTAGACTTCGATGACTCTGGAAGAGAAAGTGAGGCTGACAACTTTGTGGAACTTTACCTCACATAAATCCAATTCACACAAAATCGAAAGATTGAAAAATAGAAAAAGATGTGTGACATGTGAAACATAAAAAGATAATATGAAAAAAATGACCTGGAAAACAGGTCAAGGAAAAGATGATTTAAGAATCACTGGACTCTCCGAAAACCATTATTTTTTCAAAAATCTGGACACTACATTAAAAAAAATCACTAAAGAAAATTGTCTAGACCTGTCTGGAAATGAATCTCAACAGGAAAAGTCACAGACAATAGCCAGAGCTCCCACATCAAAGAAAAAACACTTTGAGCAGCCAAAAAGATGTGGCATTTTCTACTAAAATCAAAAGATCTTAGAATGCAATATTTCAACAGGCAAAAGAAATGGGCTAACAACCAGAGAGAATTTACTTTTCAAAGCTGAGTGTAATCCTAAGGGGAGAAAAATGGAACTTTAATGTACTAGAGAACTTTCAAGCATTTCTGATGAACAAACCAGGGCTGATTAGGAAATCTGAAATGCAAAAATAAGAGTCCAAAGAAATCCAGAAAAGATACATTTATTTGAGCAACTGAAGAAGCTATATGATGATGTCTATCTTCAAAACTTTAGTGTCTTTTTCTTTTCACTTAACAAGTATTTTTCCCTTCCTCCAGCCTCCCTGAACTGTACAAAAATAGAATAAAATAAGCCCTCATAATAACAAGTAATGCATAATCAAACAAAGCAGATTCCCACATTGACCAAGACCAAAAATGTTTGTCTTGTCTTGCGTCCTTAGTCCATCACTTCTCAGGAAGTAGGTAGCATACTTCATCTTTGGTCCTCTGGAATTGTGGTTTGTCATTGCATTTATTTATTCTGAAGGTCTGGAGAGGGGAAAAAGAAGGGAAGGTTAAGCAAAATACACTAAAGTAGAAAGAAGGAAAATGGGTATGGAACCATTTTTTTCTCATATTTGGAGTGCTTCAGAATATGCAAGAACATGCAAACACGGAGAAAGGGTTCGGTGCACACTGAAAAATCCCACTCTTATCAAAAAGGGACAAAAAAGGGTTGAACACAGAATTTGGTGGCAAAATACATCAGACTCAAGAGAGAAACAAGGAAGGGGAAAGGACAAAAACAGGAAGGAAATAGTAACAATCACAAGCAAACAAACTCTCTGATCCTGATTAAAAGAGGGGAGAAAAAGAAAAGTAAAGAACTAGAATCTATGAGAGTACCTTAGATTGCACCATAAGAAATTTTTAAAAAGACAATTGTAGAGACTGTATGTAGTATGAACTGATGCAGCATGAAGGAAGAAGAACCAGGAGAACAATTTTTATAAGAACATCAACACTGTAAGGAAAAAAACTCTGAAAGACTTAACAAAAGTGGTCACCTAGAGGACTTTTCATGAAGCGTGTTACCTACCTCATGACAAAGAAGGGAAGAACACAAGATACAGAGGCATACATTTTTGGTGCAGATTCCTTCTGCCTGACTATACTAATAATTCCTTACAAGGGTTTGTTCTTTTTCTTTCTCTGAGTTTTTAATGGAGGGAGGGTTAAGGCAGAGGGAGATTGATATAAAAAAGAGGGCCATGATAACATAGTATAAAATGCAAAGAAAGAGAACAGAAGTGGTTCAGAAGGAAGTACTGACAAAGAGGACAATTTTGAAAGTTATGTGTAAAATTTATTTTATTTTAAAAATTTATGTGTAATATATATATATATATATTAAAGGAACCAGTATGAAATGAAAAATCACAATTTCATAAAGAATTGTCTTTTGGGGTTCTGTTTTTTATATGAAAATATTCTTTTTTGGTGTTTAAGTTCAGAATAAAAATGCTTCTGAGTTGGTGCCAAGTAAAGGTTTGGTGCACAGATCTTTTCTGCTTCACAGATGACTGACCTCCCAACTCATCATAAAGTAAGTAATAATTTGTGTTATGTAGGATCATAGATCCATCAAAATATCTAGAAATGTTCGAGAACAGGTGTCCTCAATCTTTATTCTGTTATACATCCTTTTGATAGATAGATAAAAACCTATGGGCCTGTTCTAATGGGGGAATCCCTTTTGTTTTTTTAAAGACTTGGTCTCTATCACATCCAAGCTCAGAGGCACAACAGCCACTCACAGATCCAATCCTATTGCTGGTCAGCAAGGAAGCCTCCCTTTCTGACTTGGGCTAGTCCACTTCATTAGGTAGCCTGGCACACAACAGGCACTTGATAAATGTTTACTGACTTACCAACTGACCTGGTAGACCTTAACTCACAGAAACAGCTAGGTGGCACATTGGATAGAATGACAGAACTAGAATCAGCAAAACCCAAGTCCAAATTTGCTCCTAGACACTTACTAGATAAATGACCCTGGGCAATTCACTTAAACTCTATTTGCCTCAGTTTCCTAAGCTGAAAAATGGAAACAATAATTACACCTACTTCTCATGGTTGTTTTGAGTATGAAATAATATTTTAAAGCACTGGGCAAACCTTAAAGAGATATAAAAATGCTGTTATGTAGATGCAAGACTTAGTACAGCTATATCCAATAAGCTTTTTAGCCCTGCCGTAGCTGAGAAGTGAGCTTAAGTGATCCACCTTCTGCGGAGGATATTACAGGTATGAACCACCATGCCCAGGTAGAATAATGTTTTAAATGCATAAAATAAAGTCCATAAGACTAAATATTTTTAAAACATGTCTATGGAACTTAAATGAAGACCTCCATCAGGCTGCATAGATATTATCTGATTTATAGGAAAATGAGACCAGAATGCCATCAGCTAAGATGTCACCTATAGGTTTGTAATATGCATTGGAGAGGATCCAAATCCCTGATACATCAAAATATCAAGAAAAAAAAAAAACATTTATCTCATTTACCTCCATGTGGCCCAGAGGGTTGGTTAAATTTCTAGCATTTGTTGACAAGGCTAGATTTTAGGAATGTCATTGTTTTATCTTTATTGTCACAGACTATAGAAATCAGAAATATTCCTAAACGGGTCAAAGGATATAGTTGAGAAATAGGAAGCACCTAAAACAATTTAAGAGAAGGGGACTACTACATCCCACACAATCTGAAGATTTAGTATGATAAATGAACTTTCCTCAATCTGTCCACAACTGACCTATCTTTTCCTTACAAATCCTCCCCTCTTCCTAACTTCTATATTATTTTCATGGGTATCACTATCTTCCCTGTCATCCATGCTTACAAACTAGGAGTCATCTCCACTCTCTCTCACCTTCCACATCCAATCAATAGCCAAGTCCTATCAAATCTACCTTCCCAATACCTCATTTTCTCCTCTGACACTATCACCACCCTGGATTTAATCACTGTACACTTGGACTATTGCAAGAGACTGATGGTGGGCTTCCCTAACTTAAATCTCTCCCCAATCCTTCACTGAGCTGTCAAAGTGATCTTTTAAAGCACAGGTCTGACCATTTCATCTCCCAAATAATAAACTCTAAGTGCTCTGTATCAACCCCAGGACCAAATAAAAAATTCTATTTCATTTTTAAAGCTTTCATAACCTGGTCCCTTCCTGCCTTTTCAGTCTTTTTACACCTTACAGCCCTCCACAGACTATCTGATCCAGTGACACTGGCCTCCTGGAATTTTTGAACAAAGACACTCCAACTCTTGACTCCAGGTATCCTGGCTTCCCTGGCTGCCTTCAAGTCTCAGCTGAAGTCCCAACTTCCCCCAAAAGCCTCTCCCAATCCACCTAAATCTTAGTGCTTTCCCTTTGACATTATCTCCAATTTATCCTGAATATATCTTGCTTTGTACATAGATGTCTACATGTTGTCTCCTCCATTAGACTACAAGTTTCTTAAGAACAGGGACTGGTTCTTGTCTTTTTTTTTTATATTCCCCAGGGCTTAGCATAGTGCCTGGCACATAACAGACACTGATAAAGCCTGTTGACTTACTAAGTGCTTGCTGACTTGGCTATTTGTCCCAGAAGTATTGCTCTGAATTGCTCATATATTGTTTATTCATCACTATAGTACACAAAAACACATTATTCAGCATTATTCTTTTTCTGAGTTAAATATAGTTATCAGCATAACTATCTGCTGGAGCTTGAGAAGATGCATCAAGAAGTGCCAGTGGGAGGGGCGGCTAGGTGGGGCAGTGAGTAGAGCGCCGGCCCGGGAGTCAGAAGGACCTGAATTCGGATGTGACCTCTGACACTTAACATACAGAAACAAAAACCTAGCCGTGTGACCTTGGGCAAGTTACTTAACCCCAATTGCCCCCCAAAAAAAGGCAAAAAAAAAGTACCAGTGGAAAAACATGAAATTCTCAAAAAGAATAAACTAAACATTAAACTTCATGAATTCAGAACCCTTTCATCCACTCCTTTAGTGAGAAAAGGTGAAAGTAACAAAACAATGACTGAATGTGAAGATAAACATTTAATTTTTAAAAATTATGTATTTTGAGTACTCATTTGTTCAATATTCAGTTGTATAAAAATACTTTCTCAGAGAGATTATAATGTTAACTCGTTTGGTTGAGTATTAAACATAAGCAGGTGCTTGTCACGTGTATATAATGTTAAGGTTTATAAAGCCTTTCCAAGGAAGAGCCCACTGAGGTCAGTAATGCAAGTATTATTTCAACTTTACAGATCAGAAGGTGGCTCTTAAGAAGTTAGGGGAGTGGCGCTTGGGCCAGCAGCATTAACAAGACCCAAACCCAGGTCTCCTTTCAGTTCTCCTATTACACCATGCTTCCTCCTTAAAGCATGAATACCCCTTTCTCCAAAGAGGTGACTGCTCTAAGATTTGGAGATTCAACAAATGTTCTTCCACTTGGCAAAAGATATTCAATATTACGACATAATTCAATTCAACAAGAATGTGTTACATGTAACCCCACCTTAAGGGCTTACACTTACCAGAGGAATCAAAATAATAACTAGCATTTAATCAGTGCTTTAAGGTTTGCGAATCACTTCACAAATGTTCATTCATTGGATCCTCATAACACTGTGGGGTAAGTGGTGTTAACTCCATTTCACAGATGAGAAAACTGAGGCTGAGAAACTGTATGTCAGGACAATGCCTTGGCCCACAGTGTATGGAATAACAAGAGCATTTTTAAGCATCCTCTAATGGTCCTTACTTTACAAACCCCACTCCACGCACATCTTCCCTCCTGCCCCGCCCCCCGCCCCAGACATCTGGAGTTCAGGTGTGCTGCCCTTACCAACATGCAAAGACGCTCACATTTCAGGGGGGACCCACAGCTGCTGCGAGTAAAAAGGAAAAAAAGGTTTGGACCCAAGGAGATGAAGCCTTCCCATCATCCCTGAGCACATCACTGTACAGGTGACCGAGCCCGATGGAGCGCTCGCCCCCAGCCCCGCAGAGTCCTCCTCAGCCTCTCTTTTATGCCTCGGCGCACTCACCAATCTCTCCCAAGGAGCCGTCCACATTCCGCAGCTCCATCTTGCTCACCGTGTGTCCTACCTTGACAGCTTTCCCTTCGCCACAAGCCGACACCTGGGCTGGATGGGAGGGGGACGCGAGGAGGACGGCGCAGGGGACGCGTGCCGGCAGTGCGGTGGGGCCGCTGGCGTACCTATCGCCGAGCTCTGAGTCCGAGGGACATCTCGGGTAAAGGTCGCTCCCGATGCCCGCTGGGATTTGTAGTTTTCCCACGCTGGACCGGTGCCGTTCCATTTTCATTCTAGTTTGGTAGAAACTGCAAACTTGAATGAGCCACTGCCTCCTAGTGGTTGGATCTGAATGTCGCGTTTTCTTTTGCTCGTTGAAATTTTTTTAAAAGGGCCTATTAATATATGACCTCAGAGAATGTGTTTCTATAACTGTCATCCATTAATGCATAATCTGGCTAAGAAAGTGTGGGGCAAGGTTTGCGTTGATGGAAAAATGGGAGCATTTTATTTATATAATATATACTTAAATATACTATTTATACATATTTATTTTTAAATTTTATAGCATTTTGAAAGCTCCTGTAATTTTTAGTGGAGGAGGAGGTTGACTTCTTTAATTCAGTACCCAAGAAGCACTTATTCACTCCTTACATTGCAATGAGTTATTGTAAATTATCCCAGTTTCTAAGACCTCTCTTCACAAAGGAAATACTTCCAGGCACTACATTTTAGAACAAACCAGAATTTATCAATAGCAGAATAACCGTGGTCCTGTGTAAAGATCCGTTCATATCTCATAGACAAAGGAGGTTACCCAGTTTTAATACCTGCCATATAAGGAAAAGTTTAAAGAACTGGATTTAGCCCTAAGAAGAAAAGGCAAAGTTAAGAGGAGATAAAATAGTTGTCTTCAAGTATTTGAAAGGCTGTCAGTGGGGATGTTATATTTACTCTATGGGATTCCAGAGGACATTACTAATTAAAATCATGAATAAGCTCTATTTAAGTAAAAACTTCCTAACAGTTAAAGCTGTCTGAAAAATGAATGAAAAATTTTAAAATGCCTTGATAAGCAGTTCTCAAAATAATAGATCAGTAAGTTAAATATTCATGTCAGGGGTGATGGAGAACAAATTCATTTTCTTTCATTCATTCATTTAACAAGCAATCACTAGGCACACACAGGAAGTACAAAAAGTCAAAAACAAACTGCCTGGGTTCTCAAGGAGCTCACATTCTAGTGGGGAAAAAACATACACATTTTTTTTCTTTTACTTGGCCCTTGAATTTCTCAGTATATGGAGTAGAATTAGAACAAATGGGAGGAACCATGAGAAAGAAAACAAAACAAAACAAAGAAAAAATAGTCTGCTCTGATCTGCATTAAGATTTCATATTTCTTTCTCTGCAAGTGGATGGCATTTTCCATCATGAGTCTTTTGGAATTTTGCTACTTGTTTTAGACTTTGTAAATGTATGCTCTTGAATCTCCTTTATTAAGCAATTTTTTTCTGTGAAGGAAATAACTTTCCTATACCTGAATCATATCATACATTGAATACTTTTCTGCTCTTTCCTTCTTCAAGAGAATTTGTACATGAGCCGAACTTTAAGTTTTTTTAATTTTTTTTTGCTTTTTGAAGGGCAATTTGGCATATTTATAACAATATAACAAAGGAGGAAGAAACAAAAATCCCCCCTTTAAAGGGACATAGCATGATAGGGGAAAAGGTGCAGTAAAAATAGGAAAAGGAAAAATTGCCTAACGTCACACAGTTAGTTTTTGTGTTAAGTGTCTGAGGCCAGATTTGAATTCAGGTCCTCCTGACTCCAGGGCCGGTGCTCTATTCACTGCACCACCTAGCCGCCCCCAAACTTTAAGTTTTAAGAATTCTCCTCAGGGTTCCAGAGTAGGGCATAAAGATACAGAGAGTTTGAGAAATACAGCCTGATGCTTCTCTCTAAAGAATTAGGTTCCCCCTAGGGCTAAACTTGGGTCCATGTGTATAGTTTTAGAATTAAGAGGAGTGCCTTAGAAGTGTCAATAAACAATCACAACTTCATGAAACTTACATGAAAACTAGGTTTATGAACACACATGTGGAACCCAAAGAGTTCACAATCCATAAAGAAGTTTGCATATTTATAACAATATAACAAAGGAAGGAGGAAGAAACAAAAATCTCCCCTTTAAAGGGACATGGCATGGTAGGGGGAAAGGTGCAGTAAAAATAGGAAAAGGAAAAAACCCCAAGGGTAGGAGTGAGGCGATGGTAACAGCAACATTTTCCCCCTGGGAACTGCTAGATCATGAAGATATAATGGTTTGCTTATCTACAAGGGTCCAAGCTGCAAAAGCAGTTTCTCAGCCTAGTGCGAACTGATTGGTACCTCTCTGGATTCCCAAGGACACAGAGAGAGTACAGCTTAGGATATAAACAACACCTTGTGTCAGCTCAGGGCAGGGAGCTTCATCACTGACACATTGAGGACCTCCTGCATACCACTGCTTCTGGAAAATATGGCAAATAAAAAAGAGAAGTTCAGGGCACCCCTTAACATTCCTAAACAGCAGAAAGGGGAAAAAGAGTTCCTGAGACCTTCCTGGGATCAACAGCAGATTGTACATTATATACTTATGTGTTCATGTTGTTTTCCTTGATAGAATATAAGCCCCTTGAGAATACTATTATTTCATTCTTTGTACTTGTATCCACAATGCCTACAGAGTGCCTGGCATAAAATAGTAAATACTAACTAATGGATTGATTGAAAGTAGCTAGTTCTCCATTCTGGAGAACAATTTGGAACTATGTCCATACCATTTGACCCACCAATACCACTACTAGGTCTTTATCCCAAAGAAATCAAAGAAAAAGGATCTATGTACAAAAATATTTATAGCTCTTTTTGTGGTGGCAAAAAATTGGAAATTGAAGGGATGCCCATCCCTATACCCCTGAGGTATGGTTAAACTGAGGTATCCCTATACCCCTGAGGTATGGTTAAACAAGTTGTGGTATACAATTGTGATGCAATACTATTGTGCTATAAGAAATGAAAAGGGGGAGGCTAGGTGGCACAAGGAATAGAGCACTGGCCCTGGAGTCAGGAGAACCTGAGTTCAAATCCTGCCTCAGATACTTAACACTTACTAGCCATGTGACCTTTGGAAAGTCACTTAACCCCAATTACCCCCTCCAAAAAGCAAAAAAAAAAAAAAAAGTGGGATGGTTTCAGAAAAACCTGAAAAGACTCATATGAACTGATACAAAATAAAATGAGCAGAACCAGGAGAATATTGTATACAGTAACAGCAATGCTGTAATGACCATCAACTGTGAAACACTTAGCTACTCTAATCAAAGATCCAAGACAATTCCAAAGGACCCATGATGAAAAATGTCATCTACCTCCAGAAAGAGAACTGATGAACTCTGAGTGTATACTGAAACATACTTTTTTCACTTTATTTTTCTTTTTTGTTTTGTTTTTGCAACATGATTAATATGGAAATTTGGGGGTTTTTTGGGGGGGGCGGTTTGCTTTTTAGAGGGGGGAAGGCAGAGCAATTGGGGTCAGGTGACTTGCCCAAGGTCATGCAGCTAGTAAGTGTTAAGTGTCTGAGGCCAGATCTGAACTCAGATTCTCCTGACTCTAGGGCTGATGCTCTATTCACTACGCCACCTAGCCACCCTGGAAATGTTTTATATTGTTTCATATATATAACTGATATCATATCACTTACCTTCTCAATGGATTGGGGAGGGGCTGGAAGAAGGGACAGAATTTGGAACTCAAGATTAAAATGAACGTTAAAAATGAAGTATACACACACATATATGCACATGTGTTTATATGTGTTTGGGTGTGTATGTATGTATGTATATATGTGTGTATATATGTATGTATACACACATATGCATATACATAGAACATTGGGAAGATAACCAAGAAGAAAATTTTAAAATTACAAAAATTATAATTTTTGAAGAACAAGCTGTAGAAAAAAGCATTCAATAAGAGGCTAGTCAACTTTGTCTAAAGCTATTTATCTATCAATCAATGGGAAAAGCTCTAATTGGGGAAATGAAAAAAAAATACTGGAAGAAAGGGAAGAATATTCTAATGAGAGGTAAAAAAAAAGGTAATTGAATTTGGTGATTAGGACTTTTGAGTGGAAAGTTGTTAGCAAAGTGATGGAGATGGAAACGCAGTTGGAATTGAAGTGTTGAGAAAAGACTAGATATAGAAAAGTGGAAGTATGGGGTATCTATAGTTGTTTTTAAAACTTTCCAAATAAAAAGGGGGAAAGGATGTAAGTGTAGAGTATATTTGTTACTGTAAAAGTGGGGAAAGGATGGCATTTTTTAGGCATATTGGGAAGGTGGCAGATTTTTAAACAGAGATTTTAAAGATGTGGGAGAAAAATTCCATCCTACTTTTCCAGTCTTTTTACAACTTATTCTTCCTCAGATATACTAATACAGTCACAATGACTTCCTTGCTGATCGTCACACAAGACTCTCTGTCTCCTAACACTATGCATTTTCACTGGCCATTCCTTATGCCTAGAGTTCTCTCATTACCAAATTCTGCCTTTCTGGCTTCCTTCAAGTCCCACATATCATAATATGATATTTCAATAGACAAGACATCAAGGTTTACAACTAAGGACAATCTGGCTGGTAAACCTAAGTGTTTAACCTATATAGAAGGAAAATGGATCTTTCATAGAATAAAGGATTTTCAAGCATGCCTGATGGAAAGGCCAAAACTGAATAGATAACTAGACAGCTATCTGCAGAAATTATGTTTAGACCAACACCAAAATATACTCCAAATGGATGCATTACCTAGAGATAGAAGGTAATATCATAAACAGAGGAGTAAAGAAGAAATTATCTTTCAGATTTATGGAAAGTAGAATTCATGACTAAACAAGTAATACAGAATACACAAGATAAGTGGACAATTTTGATTGTATGAAATTTAAAAGGTTTTGTATAAACAAATCTAGTGCAGTAAAATTAAAGGAAAAACAGATAACTGAAGAAAAATCTTTATAATATCACAACTGAAATTAAAGTAAACAGAGGCACAACATTCTAAGCATATTCAAGTTATTGATAAGGCTAGCAATTACCAATAAAAGGGGTCTCTAGACTCTTCAGCCAAAAGACCATGAGGTAGGGTGTACTAGCCTTTGTTCTGGTAAGAACAAAGAAAATTTGGGAAGAACAGAAGAACAAAGAACAGAAGGCATAAAACAATATAAATGGTAACAAAGACTTAAATATCCTAGATGATGGAAAACAAAATGATTGGGTGGAAGTCATGAATGCAGGTTGGCAACAACCCCTCCTTCCATCTTGTTACTAGGAAAAGCTCATTGGTAATGTACTAGGAAAAGCTCATTGGTAATGTCCATCTGCATGGCTAGTTAATGTTACATCTGGACTTTCTTGAAGGATAGTCAGTGTTGCAGAGACAGCAGACTTATCCACCTGCTGTTACAGGGATTGTTAGTGAGATGACAGATTTCCTTTAATTGTACATGGATATGCAAGGTTTTACAGAGATAATGTACTTTTTTTGAGTTAAGGTGATTTATAGGACAACTAAATTTTAAACTAACTCAGACAGAACCAAGAAAACAAAGCAATGTTGTGTGATGGTGAGAAAGCTGATTCATTGAGAAACTCTACTCTATTCCAATCAGTATCAATCAATTTGATGTGATTCCATAGGGGTAGTGATTACAAGTTCTGTATATCAGGGCCCAGAGCTATGAACTGCAGATTGAAAGATCATTTGCCTAATCGTATGAAATTAACTAGAGGCCCTTCACCATTGTTTTTCCTTGTCATGGTGACAAAGCAGAGGTCACTCAACTACATGGAAAGTCCCCCAATTTTATTTTTGTGCCTCTAGAATATTCTCTTTCATCCAACATGAACAGATGACCATCTTATGACACTTAATCAGTGGAGATGCCTCATGCTTCACCAAATCTGTGGGCCTCCCCTTGCCCCCGCTAATATGTCCTTTTTGGCCCCCAAGAGCAAGGTCTATCAATCAATGAGATTCTGTATTTTGCCATAACTCTTTTGCATATTTGGGCAAGAATAGGCAATGTATTAATCCACACTTTGTATAAGTCACATTGGAATATAGTTTCTAATAGAGGGGCCCTATAATAATCCTCAAAATTTAATGTTCATTACTCATTTACCAGATGCAGAGCTCACGTGTGCAACCATAAGAATGCTGACAAAGATATCTCCATCCTGTTTGGCTTAAATTCCATGACCAAACCAAGCATGGGTGGTGGTGTGGTATGTAAAGTCCCCTCCCCTATGTTCTTGGAGCATATGTATAGCTCCTGCCTAACCTAAGGAGAAGCCCATCTATCTTGTGACCAACTAGTCAGTGAAGATATTTCCTCCTTTGCCCAACCTGTAACCCTGCTAATGTATTGTTTTGCTTAGTTTAGCCTATGTATCATATGTCAACCAATGGAATTGTTCTGTATTTGGTAAAGCTGTTCTTAAATTTTTAGATATCTAACCCTATAAAAATGGAATGAGGAGGCATCTCAGATCATGAGGGGACCATGGACCCTTTGGACCATGGACCTTTTGGACCATGGACCCTTTAATAAAGTGCCATTGGTTCAGAGCTCTGCCTCAGTCTCTCTTATTGTAGGTTGGATAATTTTTATTGCCACATGATCAACTGTGATAGAGACTTAGCTCTTCTCAGCAATATAATGATCCAAGACAATTCCAAAAACTCATAATGGAAAATGCTATCCACATTCAAAGAACTATGGAGTCTGAATGATGATCAAAATATACTATTTTCATTTCTTTTGGGTTTTTTTGTGGTTTTTCCCTTTTGTTCTGTTTCTTCTTTCACAACATGACTAATGTAGAAATATGTTTAATATGATTACAAGTATATGGGGAAGAGGGAGAAAATTTTGGAACTCAAAATCTTAGTAAAAATGAATATTGAAACTATCTTTATATGTAATTAGAAAAAATACTATTCAAAAATTTTAAATTAAAAAATAAACAAAATAAACTGAACTTCTGGATTCATGAATTTCTGAATTTAAATCAGAGACAAAGTAATGTGGCTCAAGCAGTTACAGAATAGAATCAATTGCAGAATGGAATCAAATGTAAAATACTAAATCAATATTTGATTTTTTCAATTCTCCTCTTTGATCAATAGGAGCTCTGCTTCCCATGGACCACTCATCTATAAGCTAATTCTAGAAGATTTTTAACATGATCATTATTAGTAGTGCATACTAACATGTTTTTGTTTTTCTGGTGCCTTTTCAGAATAGGCTTTAACACAGCAACTAATGCAAAGTCTAAAAACAATAAAAAGACAAAGGAAAATGAGGGCCCATTTATCAAGGGCTGCTAATAGGCTATTTCTCTACAGCCAAGTGAACCAAGAAGAGGGATTCCATCAGGGGTCACCTGGAATAAGTAGTTGTGCCTCTGCTATAACTTGTTGAATCCTCTATAGGCTTGTCACAATTTCCCCTGATTGGTTAACATAAGAATAACAAGACTGATTAATCACCATATAAACACTTAATCTCAGATTATATACAGAAAGCAGTGTATAGCTCAAATGAATCGTCTAGATGTAAATTGCTTATACTTCAGGACATGGTCTACACATAAGTGTTAATCCCAAATAAAATAATAAACCTAAGTAAACTTGAATTTTCCTTTGGGGGAACACACGATAGTTCATGAATTACTTTTCTTTAAGACAACTGATTGCATGGAAATTTTTTCCCTTATAACCAAACAGAAGATATTTCTGAGTTTAACCTTACTAATTAATTACTATCTTTGTCCCATAAGCTTCTTCATCCTTGTCTAATTATTCTCATATCATTCTAAGATATTTCAAGGACCTTATCTTTTTTTGCTTTTTGGAGGGCAATTGGAGTTAAGTGACTTGCCCAAGGTCACATGGCTAATTTTTGTGTTAAATGTTTGAGGTCAGATTTGAACTCAAGTTCCCCTGACTCTAGAGCTGGTGCTCTATTCACCATGCCACCTAGCCACAGGACCTTATCTTATATAAGAATTAGAAAGAGGATGAAAACCTTAAGAACTGATTTATTTAGTTGCCTACAAATTAAGATTAAATACAGTAAGATCTTTCATATTTGGATCCTGTTTTAGCAGTGCAGAGGTGCTGGAGTGTTGCAACAAGATCATTATGTTAAAAAAAAAAAAATACAGCTTTACCTGTCCTGATTAAAGAGACTTGCTATGAAAGGAAGAAGCAGGGACATGGTTATAAGAGAGTCAAAACTGATCCTTCAGGCCTAAGCCTAGGGGCACAGAATGACTCAACATAGGTGTAATATTGTATTTGCTATTCAGAACAGCTAATAACATAGCAAAGTTTCATGTTTTCCACAGGGTATTAGAGCCAGGCTCAGGATTAATCACATGGAAAACATTCCTGTTTGGAAAGAAAATTACACAATGGAGAAATCAACTCAAGAAGATCCTACCTTAGTCCAAGCCATGGTCATTCTCTCAACCATTCTTAGGTAGAGACATCCACCTATAACAGTTCTCAAATCACATTCCCTTTGATCAGCTTGTAGCATTTCCTTTGAATGACAAATTACTAACTTAATGGTCATTCAGACAATCATACCTTGATTCAAAACTCAGAATATCAGATTATAGTCTATAGACTATATTAATATAGTCCCATGAGATTTCGCTTCAAATAGCAAAGTTTCACTAATCATAACTTAGAGCAGGATACAGTTATTATTTGTTATTGAAAAACCTTAGTCAGCAATAACAATTTACCAGGCCCTCCAAAAAAATAACCAGGCAGTTAGGTAGAACAGTGGATAGAGTGCCAGGCTTGAAGTCATGAAGACCTGAGTTCAAATATGACCTCAGTCACTTACTAGCTGTGTGACCCTGGGCAAGCTACTTAACCATGTTTGCATTAGTTTCTTCATCTGTAAAATGAACTGGGGAAATGGCAAACCATCTAATCATCTTTGCCAAGAAAACCTCAAATGGGATCACAAAGAGTTGGACATGACTGTAAGCAACTCAACAGCAACAACACTACACACACAAAAATCACTCAACATCATTTTCTTCTTTTTCTTTTTTTGTAGTTTAAACTCATTCTGGGTCCAGTGGCAAGATCAGGACAACTGGAGATGTCCATGGATGCAGTGGGAGGCTCTGGCCTTTTTAAGCTAAGATCTTTCTGAGTTCACTTTGACTAAGGCAACACCCATTCAGTGATTAAGGCTAGGTAAGAAATGAGCCAAGGAATGGCCTCTGTTACCTAATTTTAAAAAAATCAGTCTGGGATGGGAAGACCCACAGGGTTTCTGGCCAAAACAGAAACAATTATTATTTACATTCACTCCAAGCTATCAGGGCCCAAACAATGACCACTAACTGGGCTTGAGTTGGAACCCATTATTGGCGAATCAATGACAGCTACAGTGAATTGGGTTTAAGGCATGGTCTTTTAAGAAAAAAAAAAATCAAGCCTGTAAACACTAAGATATCTTGCTAGATTTCAGCCATCAAAATTTATATTCCTTTAGGCAGAGCACCTGTAGGTAAGGGTATGATACCCTATGTGGCCAGAGGGAGAGGAATGAGAGGAGGGGAAGGAAGGAAGAGAGGAAGGAAAGAAGGGAGGAAGGAAGGGGGAAGTTCCCAACAGGAACTAGCCAGTTGGATCCCCAGTGGGTCAGTTCAAACTACTTACAGGTTGTTGCTGTTTGTCCTTCATTCTTAAAGAGGACCATGACATCAGGAAGGTGAAGCCACAATTTGCAATTCAATTGGATTTAAGTGAGGGAGGGTTGTGCAAAGTCACAAGCCTCACTTTTTCTCCCATCTGGGTCCAGTGAAAAGACATAGATGAGGATGACTAGAGATGGCACCCACTGAAAATCTCCATTCTAACGTATATCCATCTCTTAAGATACTGTATAGACTAGAGACTGTTTGAAACGAAGTTGGCTCAAGATATAAGTTCAATATATACTATTCCAGGTATAACTTCATAATTTTCATTATAACAAATTATCACATAAATCAAGGGTGGGAAACCTGTGACCTCAAGGCCACATGTGGCCTTCTAGGTCCTCAAGTGTGGTCCTTTGACTGAGTTCAAGTTTTACCGAACAAATCACTTCAATATTATAAACAAAATTGTAAATTCTCCTTCCTTTTCCAAAGAATGTTTGTAATGGAAGAGGGGATCTCATTGTCTCAGTAAACCAATTTGCAAATTCTTTTACAGGGAAGATTTTATGACCTTGACCAAGCAAATGTTCCCAAGAAACTTGACAAGTTTACAAAGAAAGAGATTTTATAAGGTCTCTCTTTCCCTCTATTTTTTTTTTATGAAATAAGCAATTATTATTCTTCCCTTTTAAAATATACCCAATTAAATGCTTCATAGGTTTTAACATTATAATAGTAGACTCCAATAACTTAATAATTTCACAGTACCTAAATCAAAAGGAGTTAAATTCTCCTGTGACACTATTTTATCATCCTCTTGATAATATTTCTTATAAAATGGTTGCCTAGAATTTACAATTCAAGAAAATTTAGAAACACAATAAGAACATTCACAATATCATATATTTAAAACATGAAAGCAAAATTTATTGTCAGATGACATCAAGCCAATTAATACATTCCCAAATTATCTTATGTGGGGACAAAAAGCACTCCAAATGACTCAAAGAGAAACTGAGGCAGAGCTCCAAGCCAAAGTACTTTATTAAAGAGCCCTGGACCCCTCTAATGAAGTGGATCCCAGACTTCCTCCATGGTTTGAGATATCCCTTCCTTCCAGTGACTTATTTTTATAAGCCTTAATGCCAGATTTATTGCCTAAACATTCTAAAAAGGCTATACAAAGTATCGAGTTCCATTGGTTGATATAAGATTCATAAGCTAAACAGCCATTATGTCAGCAAGGTCACAGGTTGGGTGAGACAGGGAATATCTCCCCTGACTAGGTGGTCACAAGATAGATGGGCTCCTCCTTAGACTGGGCAAGAGGAGATGGTATAAGTCATGCATACAATCCAAGAACAGATCAGGGATGGGGTAGCTTCGGGAGGGTGTAAGTTGGGAGAGGAGAGACCTTTTCATGCCATACTACCCATGCTTGGTTTGGTCATGGAATCTGAGCAAAGCAGAATGGAGATATATGTGTCAGTATTCCTGCAGTAAGCTCCATAGCTGGTAAACAAGCGGTGAACATTACTTAAAGTTCGAGGCCTATTATAGGGGCCCTTTTATTAGTACCTATATTACTATGTGATTTATTCAAAATATGAATATATTGCTTATTCTTATGTCTATTATTAGGTGACTGAGTAAATATGTATTAGAAGTTGAGTATAGTAAAATAATTGCTGGTAATCATTACCCCTTATAGAATCATAATGACTAATAATGATTAGAGTTTGAGTAAGGGTTCATAATCATTTCTCCCACTCAAAAAATCATTCAGCTTTATCACCTTTGACATTTTATACCAATCACATCTAAAATTCAGTACAAAGTTATTCAGTATACTTATACCAATTTATACCAATTCAGTTTATTTATACCAATCACATCTAAAATTCAGTACAAAGCAATTGCATTCAATTGAAGAAATAACAATAATTAACATTTATAAAGTGTGTACAATATACCATATGCTAAGTCTTATGTTAAGCACTTTGCAATCATGTGATTCTCAAAACAACCTTGGAAAGTGGGTGCTAATTTTATCCCCTTTAGAGATTAGTAAACTGAGGTAAATAGATATGAGGTTACATGCCTTAAAATCACACAACCAACAAATTTACAGAGACTGGATTTTTAACTCATATTTTTCTTGACCCATGTCTTTCAGCATTTTGCCTTAATGCCAAACCACATTATAATTTAATTTTAGGACAAACCTTTACTACATTAAATCAGGATTTACAACCACAAAATCAAAATCTCAATTTTTCTCAAAATAACTCCTAGTATTATACATTATAGTCTCTCTCTCAGTCTACTGCCAAAGATTTAAAGTGGTAGTCTTGATTTTTCATCTACCTCTTTAGAGTACATAAGAATTTTATATTCCTCACATAATTAAAATGTAACTTTCTAATTGTCCTCCAAGGACAGAATTTTAGTATCTTTAAATAGTTTAGTATCTTCAAATAATTCTATATTGCAAATATATTACTATAGTTTCCACATCATAAAGAACAACCCCACAATATTACTCATATCTTTCTTATCTCAAGAGATCAAAAACCTCCCTAAAACCTCTTTTTGCAAGACTCCAAACCCCCTTTACTTTCAAACCCCATGTGCTCAAAATGTTTCTATCTCCATTTACATATGTAAATAAATATGAATAATATATAATAATGTGATATACAGAATATGGCATATAATATTATATAATACAACAATATTATATAGTAATATATAAATGGAAAGACATACATACATACTATCAACCTTTAAAAAGTTTGGTTAAAGGAGACAAACAAATAGTGATACACAGTTATCTCATTTTATTCCCTTAAGCTAGAGAAACTTGTACAAGGAGCTGCAGGAGCTGAGTCCTGACTGATGAACAAAAGGGTGAGAGAGCTTAAGTATATTTTAGGACCATCCCAATCCAGGGTGGCTGGGTCACATAAATCTGTGATCCCCATAAATGTTTAATTGTTGTATGAGAAAGGAATTTTCTTAATTGAATAAATGGTAAATACAATAAAACAAGAGAGTTGACAAAGTGTCAATTGAAATTATGATCCAGAATATCACCATTAACATTCCATAACAAGGTATATGTTCATAAACTATTAAGACAAGAAAAAGTCCCATTACTCAAGTTAATGCCTCGAGTTGAGGGCCTTATCCTTAAAGGCCATAAAGTAGGCCTCTTCTGGTTTGTTGAGCAAGAAAAAGCTAGGTCTGTTTGGAATTTATGATCTTAGGATGCCTGTTTTAAATCCTGTTCCCAACCTTATCTGGTCTGTGGGTTTGCTGACACAGAAAAGGAGCCTTTTTAAAACGAGGCAAAGCAGTCTGTTTGATTAATTCAGACTTTGGCCAAAATATGATATTTAATGTTTATTAGTATATACATCTACATGTATTTCTCTAGGGGGCTTTTATTAAATTCCTGCAGAACTGGACCTTTCTTGTTCTCCTTTGATATTCTCACCTGCTTCCTCTCTCATTTCCCAGACTGTCTATAAAACATATCTTTACTGCATTGAATTTCTCCTTTACAATTTTGGAAAAAAAAATTTCTACATAACCCTAGTTAATTGCAATACTGTTGCCTTTGAGGTTCTAAAGAGGTTATAAATGCATGGTCTTATCTAATTTCTAATACATTTTATAATGTCACCTCACAAATTGTTGGATTTTTTTTCCTTATGCTGGGTGTAGTCAGAAGGGGTAACAGAAGTGGTAGCACCCAGAGTGCTAGTAGGTCTGTAAAATAAAACATAAAGCAGAAAGCCCAGCAGTAGTTTATGTCTTCCATTGAGGCTCAGGAGAGGGGGCCCTAACTTCTTTCAGCCCTAGTTAACAACCTACATATGCCTGGTCTATTCAAATAACAATTAAGTGCTATTATATTATTCACAAATGTAACACAAAGTGTTTTTCCAAATTAAATTTTACTCACATTCAAGCTGCTCCTTTAAATATACATCTCTTTTCATGGACAAGAAGCAAGACAATTCTTAAAATTCAAATGGCTAACTGACTTTAAATTTTAGCTTCCCTTATTTTAATCTGTGGTTTTGTGATGCTGAGTAGCTCTCAGAGATATAAACTCCCACCCCCCACCCCACCCCACCCCAGGAAAGAGAGGTAGAGAAGTTGGTTCAGATTTTCCTTACCTTTGTTCTTACTCCCAAATTCAAAATTTACTCCAATTAATATCCATACCGAAACTGGGATCTAAAATAATTTACTACTACATTTCTAATTGTAAAATATATATCAATGTAAAAATTATTTTCCAATTTGATTTGTATTAAACTTTAATTTGTAAACTCCCAAGAATCTAATTAGACATACCCTTCTAACAAAACTTTTTCAGTTGTTCCTAATTTACACAAATTTTTCTCTGTTTTGGAAACCAGAAAAGAGGCAATTCTTACATGGCACAACCACTCAAACTGACATATTTTTCTTCTCTTTTTTTCCTACTACTTTTTTTTTGAGGGCAATCGGGGTTAAGTGACTTGCCCAAGGTCACATGGCTATTTTTTGTGCTGTGTCTGAGGCTGGATCCTAACCCAGGTCCTCCTGACTCCGGGGCCCATGCTCTATTCACTGCACCACCTAGCCACCCCTTCCTACTACTTTCAAACTACCTTCAGTTCCCTTTTCTCTGGAGCCTTCCCCCGAACTAAAACAACAAATCTGTCACTTTCCAGGGGAAAAGTGATAAAAGGTCCATGTAACATTGAGAGCTATGGTCTTAAGTTCCTTAAAATAAATTCTAAAGAATGTTAACCGGAAACAAAATATTTTAGTATTTATAAAAGCATTCAAATAACTATTTGGAAATTCACAGTATAGAAATTACTTTTTAAACTTAGTTCACAATGTTTATAATTAGTTTACAATGTCATAAAGTTATACTGTCTGAGGGGAAAGATTTCCTTTAATCTTATCTGTCTGTCCTCCCAAAATTTGGTTAGAGCTTAGAAATATAGAGAGAAAGGGAGACTATCTTTCTGAAGACTTATACAACTCATCAGAAAGGTTCATATTCTTTTTTCCAGGAAAAAAGTTAGTGTATAGGACACAAAGAGAAACAGAGAAGCATTTGCTGGTAAGATTTTTCCTTCTTAACTTCACGAGCACAACTTTCTAAAAGCAATCTCATTAAAATGAGGGGTTATCACAAGACAGACATTAAACACCAAAAACAAAGCTTCTTAAAAATAATTAGCATGCACAGGTTAAAAGTCCCATTTTAAGGTCAAATATAGGACCCTTTTAGAGTCTGATATATTAAACTAATTTGGGTAATGTCTTCCCTGGGTGACAACTAAGAGATTTCCCTTATCATTCAACTTAATCTTTTTGAGCTCTATTTTAGTTACCCCCTTTGGGCTGGAAAGAATCCACTATTGGTTTATCAGACTTGTGACTGCTAGCTGTGCCACTAGCCAATAATGGCTACTTGTGATACAGTGCTTTCCAACAGTGCTAGCAACAAGATAGAAGGAGCATTTGTTGCTAGCCCTTCATTCTAGATCTCCATCCAATCATAGTGTTTTCCATCATTTATGATGCTTCAGACTCTGTAGCCAATCATCTTGTTTTATACTTCCTGTTCTCTGCTACCCTGTACTTCCCAAAACTGTATGAAGGCTAATAGACCCTCTCTTGTAGTCTTTTGGCTAACTGAAGAGTCAAGTAACCCTTTTTATTGGTAATTAATAGCCTTGCCAATAAATTGAACATGTTCAGAACTTTGTGTCCCAGTTTATCTTAATTTCAGTGGTGTCAACAACAGGTTTTTCTGATAAAGGTCCTACATTTGATATATATAAGCAACATATTCAAATGTATACTACGAAGACCATTCCCCTAAAGATAAATTACCCAACAATATGAACAGCTAGGTTTCAAAGGAAGAAATAGAGGCTATCAAAAGTCATTTGAAAAAACACTAAGTCAAAAAAAAAAAATTTAAAAAAAAAAGAAAAAACACTAAATCACTACTAGAAAAATTCAAATTAAGGCAACTCTGAGGTTCCATCTCATACTTTTCATACTAGAGAAGATGACAAAAAAGGAAAATGACAAATGTTGGAAAGGATGTGGGAAAACAGGTACATTAGTACACTGCTGGAGGAGCATGGATTGGTCCCATCATTCCTGAAACTATGTCCAGAAAGTTATCAAATTTTGTTCCAGCTATAGTATCATTAGGACTGTAGCCCTCCCCAACCCAGACTGATTCCCCTGCCTCCAAAAGAAATCAAAGAATATATGAAAGGATCTGCAAAAATATTTATAGCTGATTGGGATGTGTGTGTGTGTGTGTGTGTGTGTGTGTGTGTGTGTGGTGTGGTGTGTTAACCAAAAATTGGAAACAACAGATGTCATCCTATTGGGAATTGGATAAACAAATTGTGGTATATGGATGCAATGATATATTACTGTGCCATAAGAAATGACAAAAATGGATCATTTAAGAATAAAGTTGGTAGACCTTTCTGTACTGAAGCAGGTTAAAGTAAGCATAGATATAGTAATATATGTAATGATAACAATATTATAGAGGAATCTTTGAAAGATTTTAGAACTCTCAAGAACACAATGACAAACCATGAATCCAAAATAATGAAAATAAAATATGTCCCTCATCTCTTGACAGAAAAATAACTAATTTAAAATGCAGAAGGTCATACTTTTGAACACTGATTATGTGAGAATTTATTTTGCTGAACTATGTAGCTTAAACATCAAGTAATTGACTGGCAATATGAACAAACAGAGGAAGCACAAACAGACCATAGAATCCTTTTTGGGGGACAAAAGGATCAAAGCATGGAATGGGAGGAAGACAATGAAGTCAGAACTCCTGCATCAAAAGCTTCTAAGAAAAATATGAACTGCTTACAGGCCATGGAGAAGCTCAAGAAGGATTTTGAAAATCAAGTAAGAGAAGTGGAGGAAAAATTAAGAGGAGAAATGAGAATGATGTAAGAAAATCATAAAAAGCAAGTCAATAGCCTGCTAAAGGATACCCAAGAAGTACCAAAGAAAATAACACTGGCAAAAGAGGCCCAAAAAGCCAATAAGGAGAACAATGCCTTAAAAAGCCAATAGAATGGAGGGCAGATTGGGAGTGAGGGTAGTTAGAAGCAAATACTTTTGAAAAAATACAGGATCAAAAGAGAAAATAGAGTAAGTGGGGGGTGGGATAGGATGGAGGGAATTATAGTTAGTCTTTCACAATATAACTACTATGGAAATGTTTTACATAACTACACATGTACAACCTATATTAAATTGCTTATCTTCCCGGTGGGGGTGGGTGAGGAGGGAAAAAGGGGAAAAGTCTGGAACTCAAAGTTTTAAAAACAAATGTTTTTTAAAAGTTGCTTTTATATGCAACTGGGAAATAAGGTATATAGACACTGGGGTATAGAAATCCATCTTGCCTTATCAGAAAGTGGTGGTGGGAGGGGTATGAGGGAGGATATAAGAGAGAACAGATTGGGGGAAGGGATATTCAGTAGGCTCGATATTTTGGGGTGGGGCAGGGGAAAGATGGGGAGAAAAATTTGTAACTCAAAATCTTGTGGAAATGAATATTGCAAACTAAAAATAAATAAATAAATTGGAATAAAAAAAAAAACACCTCCTAAGTGCCAGGGACTGTGTTAAGTGCTGGGGACACAAAGAAAGATAAAGCCAGTCCTTGTTCTCAAGGAGCTCATGACTTAATGGGAGAGATAAAGAAAAATAGAAAGAGAGCAAAAATGACAAGTAACATAACCCCCTGAAGAAGTAACAATATGGAGGAAAACAAGATCAGAAATAAAAGGTTATTTGGAGGAACCAAGTCACTATAAAATGAGGATAATAATTGCCCCTACCTCCCAGAGTTGCGGTTAGTGAAATTATTTTTTTCTATTATATTCATAACCAATTATTATATTAGGACCCAGTTTTTCCTCCTCTATTTCTTCATTGAGCTCCAGCTCCTGTGGATGGTAAGCCTCTTAAAGACATGGCTGATTGAGATTACCCCTAAGCCTCAGGAAACATGTTCTTCAACCTTGAGCCAAATCCCACCCAACTAGGATAGGGGGGAGTGACCCAGCTCATAAAGAAGAGAAACAACTAGAGTGCTGTGGATGGAAATGGATTTACCTATCCAGGTTGCTGGAAATGGCTGAGTCTCATGATCAAGCCACATTCTCAGCAGGAGGAGATGTAGATCCCTAGACACTTCCTCATTAAATGTCCACCAATCAGGGTTGATTATCATGTGTCTGGGGGCATTATCTTTTTTGGGGGGGGGGAATGCTTTTTTATTTTAATTTTTTTTAAACAAATGCTTTATTAACTTCTGTTTTACATCAATTATTTCCGCCAGGTTTTGAGTTACAATCATTTTCCCCCCGTTATTCCCCTACCCAACCTCCCAGAATAGCAGTCCCACAAGATATCGCTTCCTCCAATCTGCTCTCTCCCATACCTTCTCCCATACCCCCTTCGACTTTTCCATTAGAGGAAGGTGAATCTTTGTGTCCCAATGCCTGCACATCTTATCTCCCAATTACAAGCAAAAGAGTATTAATAATAGTATTTATATATATTTGAAACATTTAATTTTAAGACCTCGAATTTCAGATCCATTTCCTTCCTCCCTTGTCACCCATTCCCTCTGGGGAGATAAGTAATTCAGTATATGTTGTACATGTCTAGCTATGCAAAACATTATCATAGTAGATATATTGTACAAGGCTGCTTATAATTCCCTCCCACTCATCCTACCCCCACCTGGTCCATTCCCTACATGATCCTGTCCCTCTTCTATAGTGGGTACTTCCAACCTCCCCTCCCCCCAAGGATGCCCTCCCATCCATCATCCCTCCTCTCATCCCCCTTCCCCCTATTCTGCTTCAGGTTGAGATATCCCATTTAGTATGTATGTCATTCTCTCCCTGAACCAAATTCAATGAGAATGTGGATTTGCCTTTTTTTTCCCTTCCTATTCTCCCCCTCCCTTGCAACCACTTCCCCTTGCTTCTTCTACATGAGATAGTTTACCCTACCCTGTCTCTCCCCATCTCCTCTTGCCACTTTCCTTCTCACCTCATAATTTCATCCCTTGAGTATTCTCCCTTCCCAACAAATTCAACCTATGCCCTCTATCCATATACACACACATTCACATATGTATTCATATGACCACATACCCTTTTTCCATTATTTTCATAGTGAGAAAGATATCATCACTCACAATTATTGTTTTTCCATATAGGAATGTAAATAGTTCAACTTTGATAAGTTCCTTTTGATTTCTTTTCCCTGATTACCTTCTCAGGCATCTCTTGCTTCTTGTGTCTGGATGTCAAATTTTCTATTCAATTCTGGTTTTTTCCTCAAGAATGCTTGAAAGTCCTCTATTCCACTGAATGTCCATATTTTCCCCTGAAACAAAATACTCAGTTTTGCTGGGTAGGTGACCCTTGGGTTCATTCTCAGTTCTTTTACCCACTGGAATATCATTTTCCATGCCCTTCGATCCCTCAGTGTAGAAGCTGCCAGGTCCTGGGCTATTCTGATTGTGTTTCCACAATATTGAAATTGTTTCTTCCTGGCTGCTTGTAGTATTTTCTCCTTGATCTGGGGATTCTGGAACCTCGCTATAATATTCCTGGGAGTTTTCTTTTTGGGATCTTTTTCAGGAGGTGATCGGTGGATTCTTTCAACCTCTATTTTGCCCTCTGGATCTAAAACATCAAGGCAATTTTCCTTGAGAATTTCTTGAAGGGTGATTTCTAGGTTCTTTCTTTGATCATGGCTTTCAGGTAGTCCAATAATTTTTAAATTGTCTCTCCTGGATCTATTTTCCAGGTCAGTGGTTTTTCCCATGAGATATTTCACATTGCCTTCTAATCTTTCATTTGTTTGGATCTGCTTAACAGCATCTTGATTTCTCATAAAGTCATTAGCTTCCATTTGCTCCAGTCTAACTCTGAAGGAATGAATCTCCTCAGTGAACTTTTGAGATTCTTTTTCCATCTGGCAAATTCGACTTTTTAAGGCATTCTTCTCCTCATTGCCCTTTTGGGCCTCCTTTGCCATTTGAGTTAGTCTATTTTTTAAGGTGTTGTTTTCCTCAGTCAGGCTGTTGACCCTCATTTCATACTTTTCCTGCATCCTTCTCATTTCTCTTTCCAATTTTTCCTCCACTTCTCTTATTTGATTTTTAAAGTCCTTCTTAAGGTCCTCTATGGCCTGCAACCCGCTCATGTTTTCCCCTGGGGCTTTTGGAGCAGGACTTCTGACCTCACAGTCCTTTTCCCGCTCTATGCCCCCAAAATAGGAGTCTAGGGTTGCATTTTTCTGTTTCCTTTGCCTTGGCATGTTGCCACTTAATTGCTTGACTTTTGGGCTTGTTGCCACACTATGGCTTTAAGGCCAGCTAGAGGAATTTTCGTCCCGAACGTGTGGGGGGCAACTTCCGTTTCTGGCAAGCTGTAAACCCACCCACGACTTCCACCCTAGATCACAATCCAGATCCAGGGAGGTTAAAGCAAGAGCGATTACCCCCCCGACACCAAGACTGATTGCTGGATCTCCCTACAGTTAGCATGCAGGCCAGGAGCTGGAGCTGCCTCTGAAAACTACAAAATGGCATGTCTCCTCAGTGGCTTCTAGCCCCCAGGGGTGGGAGCCGATGCTTTCCCCCAAATACAGGTCCCAAAGTCCATAGGACACTAACCTCTTACTTTGTCCTAGGCATGTCTATGTTGATAATTTTGGAGTCGCCACGGCTGCTGGTGTTCTGGGGTTCCTCCAGCCGGCTGCTGGCCCTGCTGCCCTGGGGCTAAAACCTCGGCTCACTCAGACCTGGGCTCTGCTCGGCTCCCAGAGTGCTGCACTGGTCCTTCCTGCAGGGCTGCTGGGCTGTCCTCAGCGGGAGGTTAGCTTCTCTGTGTCGTTCTGTGGGTGCTGGGGCTCCAGAAGTTGTTCAGAGTCCCCTTTTACATAGTTTGGGGGGAATCTGGGGGCAGAGTGGCTTGGATGAGCTGTTTCTACTCCTCCATCTTGGCTCCACCCCCGGGGCATTATCTTTTACAGAAGTATTTAAGGCTTTAAGCCTCTCCATGTCTCTTTCATCTTTGGTTTTCCAAGAGAAGCCACTGATGATCAATTTTTTGATTATGTTAGCTTAATTAACAAATGGATTATAAATTACCCAGAAACTCTGCCTGCCTCTCAGGTTTTTTCATTTGTGACAGCAGGTTAAATGAGATAATATTTGTAAAATGCAGAACTTTTGCTTCCTGGGATTCTCATCGTGACCCAAATATTTTCACCTTTAGAAGTCTCCGGGGACTGTCATCTTTCCTCTATGAGGGTTGAATACATAGTTTCACCTCCCTACATAGCCAGAAAGCAAGGTACTTCCCAATAATTCCATCATCATTTCATTAGATACCTCTAAGAAGCGAATCTGAACAACTTTTAGAGTGGCAAAATCCACGAGAAGACAGAGTATGGCAGATTTCCAGGACAGGACAACACAGAAAGTCTACAGGTAGGATTTGTTGTGCAGGGCAGGATGGAGTACAGAGTACAGAGTTCATGGGCTACACCAGCACAGACTTGGCCATAGTGGAGTGGGAGTGAGACCTGGTGAACTGAATCACCCACAGCAGTGGTGTTTCCCAAACCTCTCAGTGTAAAACAGGGGTCTGTCGGAGCTGGGTGAGAGACAAGCTCAGGGCCTTTGGCAGCAGCAGCAGCTACTCCTGGGACTATCAGTCCACCCACTAGGTGTTTGAAAGTGTCACCTACTTGAATTTCTGGGAGTCAAGATGGCAGAGTAAACCATAAGTGCTCTAATTCCCCCTTGTTGATCTTGAAAAACCCAGAGAAAACTACCCCAGGAAAAATCCTGAAATAGTAGAATCAGTGGGAAGCTAGGGAGATCTACGGGAAGGATCCCTCTTGCTATGGCTGAAGGGGACCAGTACAGGATGGGAGGCTCCCCAGTAAGCTCCACCTCAGCAGACCAGTGGGAGATCCTGAACTCTGGGGGTGGAGCCAGCAAGGGCCAACACCAGGACCCCAGGTATGTCTTTGCACAGCCAGGGGAATTGGCAGACACCAGGTGCTGTTCACCAGTGGCTAAACCTACATGAGCTTTAACCCAGGGTTAGGGAGGTAGAGACCTGAAGTAGCCAGACACCCCCCCCACACACACACCTCATGCTGTGAGCTTCAGTATAACCCTGGGGAGCATAGAAAAACCTAACCTTGGCATTGGACTCGGCACACACTAGCCAGCTCCAGCTCAGCATCAGGTGAGCCACAGCATGACATAGCCTTTAACTACAGAACCAGAGGCCACAGCACACAAAACCAGTTACAAGTCCCCTAGCCTCCAGCACAAGAACCATGGCTCAGAGCCCCCTGTACCCCAGAAGCAGAGACCCACTTTGAATGCCAGGAATAGGTGATCACAATGAGAAAAGCAAATTGCAAAAAATTGGAAAAGCAAAAACCATAGAATCCTACTATGGAGACGAAGAAGAACAAAATACACACTCGGAAGAGGACAGCATTGATACTCTATCCATATCTGAAACCTCAAAAGGGAATATGAACTGATCTCAAGCCCAAAAAGCATTCTTTGAAGAACTCAAGAAGGACTTTAAAAGCCAAATTAGAGAGGTAGAAGAAAAACTGACCAAATATTTCAAAAATCTAATTGGCAAAATGGAAAACAATTTCACTGAAGAGAACAACTTTAAAACATACAACTGTACAATCACAGACATACCATATCTGTGACGACCAACTATGACAGACTGGACTCTTTTCAGCAATGCAGTGATATAAGTTAATCCCGAATGACTCAAGAAAGTGAGAAATGCGCCATCCAGAGATATAACTAGAAAGAACTGAGCCTGAATCCTGATGGAAGCAAACTAAATGATCTTGTTCTTCTCATTGTTTGGTTTTACTTCTTCCTTACCATCTTTCATCCCACCTAGTACAATATGCCTTTGTAATTGGAATAATGTTTAATATGAATGCATTTGCAGACCCTATACTGTACTATATGATGTCATGAGGGGAGGGGGGAGGGAAGTAAAGGAAATTTGAAAATCAAGGAACTATGGAATTGAATCTTGTTAACTGAAACTAAACTAATAAATTAATTAAAAAAAAAAACATACAACTGGTCAAATGGAAAAGGAGGTACAAAACCTATTTGGAGAAAAAAAAATCTTTAAGAGTAAAAATTGCGGGGCGGCTAGGTGGCGCAGTGAATAGAGCGCCGGCCCTGGAATCAGAAGGCCCTGAGTTCGGAGCCGGCCTCTGACACTTAATCCATACGAACAAAAAAAAAAAAAACCTAGCCATGTAACCTTGGGCAAGTTACTTAACCCCAATTGCCCTAAAGGGGCGGCTAGGTGGCGCAGTGAGTAAGAGTGCCGGCCTCGGAGTTTGGATGACCCGAGATCAGATCTGGCCTCAGAAAATGAGCACCCACGCATAAATAATGACTAGCCGTGTAACCTTGAGCAAGTTACTTAACCCCAATTGCTTTAAAAAAAAAAAGAGTAAAAATTGGCCAAATGGAAAAGGAAATACAAAAGTTAACTTAAGAAAACAATTCATTAAAAATCAGAATTAGACAAGTTGAAGCTAATGACTCTATGAGGTATCAAGAATCAGTCAAACAAAATCTAAAGAATGAAAAAACAGAAGAAAATGGAAAATATCTCATTGGAAAAACAACTGATATGGAAAACAGATCCAGGAGAGATAATCTAAGAATTATTGGTGTACCAGCAAGCCATGATGAAAACAAAACGCCTGGACAGTATCTTCCAAGAAATCATCAAGGAAAACTGCCCCAAGGTCCTAGAACCAGATAGTAAAATACTCACTGTAAAAATCCACCAATTGTGAGGTGGCTAGGTGGCTCAGTGAATTCAGCACTGGCTCTGGAGTCAGGAGGACCTGAGTTCAAATCTGACCTCAGATCTTGACTTATTTACTGGCCATGTGACTTTGGGCAAGTTATTTAACCCCAACTGCACCCCAAAAAGTAAAAAGAAAGAAAGAAAGAGAATCCACCAATCACCTCCTAAAAGAGATCCCAAATTTAAAATGCCAAGGAATATTATAGCCAAATTCCAGAATTATCAGGTCAAGGAGAAAATATTACAAGCAGCCAGAAAGAAACAATTGAAATATTGTGGAACTACAGTCAGGATCATACAGGACCTTGCAGCTTCTACATTAAAAGACTGGAGGGATTGGAATATGATATATCATAATGCAAAGGAACTTGAATTACAACCAAGGATCAACTACCCCAGAAATTGAGCATAACCTTTCAGGCAAGGAGATGGACATTCAATGAAATAAGGCACTTCCAGACCTTCCTGATGAAAAGGCCAAAGCACAATGGAAAATTTGATCTTCAAATACAAGACTCAATCAAGACATAAAAAGGTAAACAGGAAAAATAAAAACAAAAACTTGTTATTCAATAAGAGCAAATTGCTTACATCCCTATATGGGAGGATGATACTTGTTAATCTTGAGAATTGTATATTTATTATGACATTTAAAAGGGATATGCATAGATAGAGGGTGTGGGTATAAATTAACTGAAGTGATGATAAAAAAAACCTAATTAAGGAATTGAGGGGTGCAAAGGGATTATAATGAGAGAAGAGAAAAGATGGAGGCAGAAAAGGGTAAATTACATCACATGAAGAAGACCAAAAATTTATTATAGTAGAGGGGAAAAAAGGAGGGAGAAGAGCATTATTTGGGAGTTACTCTCATAAAATTTTGTTCAAGGAGGGAATAACATACTCTGTTAAGTATAGATATCTAACTTGCCCCACAAGCAATAGGAGGGGGAAGGGGAAAGAAAAGCAGGGGTGGGGTGTTGGAAGGGAGGGAAGAAGTAGTAAGGGAAAAGGGTGAGAAAAGGGAGGGGGAGCTGATAGGGAGGGAATATTGAAGGAGTCAGTGGCCAAAAGTAAAACTCTTTTGAGGAGGGGAAGGGAGAAAGGAGAAATAAAAGCATAAAAAGGGGAGTAAATAGGATGGAGAGAAAGACACAGATAGTGATCATAACTGATTGTGAATGGGATGAACTCCCTCATAAAATGGAGGTGGACAGCAGAATGGATTAAAAACCATACTCCTACAATATGCTGTTTACATGAAACACATTTGAAACAGGGGGACACACAGGGTAAAGGTAAAATATTATGAATATATTATTCCTTAGCGAAGTAAAAAAACCAAAAAGCAGGGGTAGCAATCCTAATTTCAGACAACGCAAAATCAACAATAGATCCAATCAAAAGAGATAAGGAAGGAAACTATATCCTGCTAAAAGGCACCAAAGACAATGAAATAATATCATTCTTAAACATATATGCACCAAGTGGTATAGGAGAAGTTAACGGAGTAACAGGAAGAAATAAATAGCAAAACTATACTAGTGGGAGACCTCAACTTTCCCCTCTCTGAACTTGATAAATCTAACCTCAAAATAAACAAGAAAGAAGTTAAGGAGGTAGATAGAATTTTAGAAGAGATAGATATGGTATACCTCTGAAGAAAACTGAATGGGGATAGAAAGAAATATACCTTTTTCTTAGCAGTACACAGCACATACACAAAAATTGACCATGTACTATGGCATAAAAACTTCATAATCCAGTGCAGAAAGGCAGAAGTATTAAATGCATCTTTTTCAGATCATGATGCGTTAAAACAATATATCATAAAGGGCCATGGAAAGATAGATTAAAAATTAATTGGAAACTAAATAATCTAATCCCAAAGAATGAGTAGGTCATACAACAAATCATAGAAACAATTAACAACTTCATTAAAGAGAATGACAATAATGAGACAACATACCAAAATTTATGGGATGCAGCAAAAGGGAAAGTTTTATATCTCTGAATGCTTACATGAATAAAATGGGGGGAAAGGAGATCAATGAATTGGGCATGCAACTGAAAAAGCTCAAAAAGAACCAATTGAAAGCCCCCAATTAAATACCAAATTAGAAATACTGAAAACCAAAGAAGAGATTAATAAAATTGAAATTAAGAAAACTACTGAACTAATAAATAAAACTAAGAGCTGGTTTTATGAAAAAAACAATAAAATTCATAAACCTCTGGTCAATTTGATAAAAAAAAAAGAAAACCAAATTACTAGTATCAAAAATGAAAAGGGTGAATTCACCTCCAATGAAGAGGAAATTAAAACATTAACAAGGAATTATTTTGCTCAACCGTATAACCATAAATTTGACAATCTTAGGGAAATGGATGAATATTTACAAAGATATAAATTGCCCAGATTAACAGAAGAGGAAGTAAAATACTTAAATAACCCCATCTCAGAAAAAGAAATTGAATAACCTATCAATGAACTCCCAAGGAAAAAATCTCCAGGGCCAGATGGATTTACAAGTGAATTCTATCAAACTTTTAAAGAACAAATAATTCCGATACTATATAGGTTATTTGGGAAAACTGATGAAGGAGTCCTATCAAATTCTTTTTAAGATAAAAATATGTGTTTCCTAATTCCCAAAATATTGACACCTAAAACGGGAAGAGCCAAAACAGAGAAAGAAAATTATAGACCTATTTCCCTAATGAATATAGATGCAAACATTTTAAATAAAATATTAGCAAAAAGATTATAGCAATTAATCATAAGAATAATACACCTGGATCAGGTAGGATTTATACCAGGAATGCAGGGCTGGTTCAATATTAGGAAAACTATCAACATAATTGATCATATCAACAACAAAACTAGCAGAAACTATATGATTATCTCAATAGATGCAAAAAAGCTTTTGGCAAAATTCCTACTAAAAACACTAGAAAGTATAGGAATGGGGATAAGCTAGATGCATTTCCAATAAGATCAGAGATGAAACAAGGATGTCCATTATCACCCTTATTATTCAATTTGGTACTAGAAATGTTAGCTTTAGCACTAAGAGAAGAAAAAGAAATTAAAGGAATTAGAATAGGCAAATCACTCTTTGCAGATGATATGATGATATACTTAGAGAATCCTAGAGAATCAAGTAAAGAACTACTTGAAATAATAAATAATTTTAGCATAGTTGCAGGATATAAAATAAACCCACATCAATCCTTGGCATTCTTTTGTATGACTAACAAAGCCCAAAAGAAAGAATAGAGAAATTCCATTTAAAGTTACTGAAGACATTATAAAATATTTGGGAGCCTACCTGCCAAAAAAAAAAAAGAAAACCAACCCCCAGGAACTATATGAACACAATTACAAAACACTTTTCACACAAAGTCAGATCTAAATAATTAGAAAAACATCAGTTGCTTGTCATTAAGCTGATCTAATATTTAAAAAATAACAATTTTACCTAAATCAATTTACTTACTTAGTGCCGTACCAATCAAACTGCCAAAAGTGTATTTTATAGAGCTAGAAAAAATTATAACAAAATTCATCTGGAAGAACAAAAGGTCCAGAATATCAAGGGAATTAATTAAAAGAAATGTTAGGGAAGGTTGCCTAACCATACCAGGTCTGTATTATAAAGGAGCAATCATCAAAACTACTTGGTACTGGCTAAGAAATAGAGTGGTGGATAAGTGAAATAGTCTAGGTACACAAGACATAGTAGTCAATGACTACAGTAATCTAGAATAAGAACTCACTATATGACAAAAACTGCTGGGAATGGGATGGTTAGTGACACAGTGAGTAGAGCACCGGCCCTGGAGTCAGGAGGACCTGAGTTCAAATCCAGCTCAGACACTTAACACTTATTAGCCATGTGACCTTGGGCAAGTCACTTAACCCCAATTGCCGTGCCCTTCCCCCTCCAAAAAAAAAAAAGCTGCTGGGAAAACTAGAAAATAGTATGGCAGAAACTGTGCATAGACCAATACCTTACAACATATACCAAAATAAAGTTAAAATGGGTTCATAATTTAAATATAAAGATGAATACTATAAGCAATCTGGGAAAGCAAGGAATAGTTTACCTGTCAGATTTATGGAGAAGGGAAGAATTTATGACCAAACAAGACATAAAGAGAATTATGAAATGCAAAATGAACAATTTTGATTACACTAAATTGAAAAAGTTTTGTACAAATAAAGCCAATGCAAACAAGATTAGGAAGGAGGCAGAAAATTGAGAAAGAATTTTTATAACCAGTGTTTCTGATAAAGGCCTCATTTCTAAAATACACAAAGAACTGAGTCAAGTTTATAAGAAAACAAGTCATTTCCCAATTAATAAATGGTTAAAGGATATGAACAGGCAATTTTCAGAGGAAGAAATTAAAGGTATTTATAGTCATATGAAAAAATGCTCTAAATCACTATTGATCAGAGAAATACAAATCAAAACAACTCTTGAATTGACTGATCATATATGATTTAGCAGTCATTACAAAGGAACAGAGAGTTTGGAATACTAGATTCCAGAAGGCAAACAATATAGCTTTGCAGACAAAAATTAATTATCCAGCAAATCTGAGTATAATTTTATAGTGGAAAAAATGGAGCTATAATGAGATAAAAGACTTCTAAGCTTTCCTGATGAAAAGCCGAATAGAAACTTTGAAGTTCAAACAGGAGAGAAGAGACATAAAAAGTTAAAGACAAACAATGATAAACTGCTCACATTCTAATACAAGGACATGATATCTTCGTTTGCACTGAACTATATGATTCCATCAAGGGTCAGACAGGGAGTCTAATTAGACAGAAGACCTAGGAGTGTTTCTGTTATATCTTGATGGTCCTTTGAAAAATGAAAAATAAGGAATAAAGGAATATATTTGGTGGGTAAGAGTGGAAAAAGTAGATTAAGGAAAATTATCTTTTTTTTTTTTTTAAAGCAAATGGGGTTAAGTAACTTGCTCAAGGTTACACGGCTAGTCATTATTTATGCGTGGGTGCTCATTTTCTGAGGCCGGATCTGATCTCGGGTCATCCCCACTCCGAGGCCGGTGCTCTTACTCACTGCGCCACCTAGCCGCCCCTTTAGGGCAATTGGGGTTAAGTAACTTGCCCAAGGTTACATGGCTAGGTTTTTGTTTGTATGGATTAAGTGTCGGAGGCCGGCTCCGAACTCAGGTCCTTCTGATTCCAGGGCCGGTGCTCTATTCACTGCGCCACCTAGCCGCCCCGAAGAAAATTATCTTACATAAATAGGGTGCACAAGGAGACATCTATATAAAGAAGGAGAAAGGGATGGGGGAATGGTTGACATTTGAACCACATTCTCATCTGAACTAGTTGAAGGAGGAAACAACACATATACACACACAGAGTTGGGTACAAAAAAAAAGTGAATTTTATTTAACAGGGAAATATGAAGCGAAGGGGAGAAGACAGAAGAGATAATTAAAGGGAAGTAGATTGAGAAAGGCATTAGTCCTAAGCAAAATAAACTCTGAGGATATACAAAAATATTTATAGCTTTGTTTTAATCAGCAAAGAATGTGACTCTGAGAGGGAGAATGGCTAAACAAGTTATGTTATGTAAATGTGCTGGAATATTATTGTGCTGTAATAAATTAAGAAAGTGAGGTTTTCAAGAAACCTGGGAAGACTTATATTTTCTTTCAGTTATATTAAGTGAAGTGAACAGAACCAGAAAAACAATTTATACAATGACAACAATGTGGTAAAGATAACAACTTTGAAAGAATTAGGAACTCCAATTAATGCAATCAGCAACCATGATTACAGAGGATTGATGAAATATGCTACCCACCTCCTAATAGAGAATCAAGGAACTCAGAGCACAGGATACACACACACACACACACACACACACACACACACACACACACACACACACACACACACACACACAGAGTTTTCTTTTTGGATGTGGCCAATGTGAAAATTTGTTTTATTTAGCTATATGTGTTTGTAATGGTTTTTTTTTCCTTTATCTTAATTAGAGCAGGGGTTTTTCTTGATTGAAAAAAATTAAATATAATTTTTAAAATATTCCAGATTATAGTGACCAAAGGGTTAATCTGGGCCTGCCTACTTTGCTGCTTGTGCCAGTGCCTAATCCACTGAGAGTCACATCACAGCCTACTCTGCTACTAAGAGGCCCATGACATTATCTACTCTGCTGCCCACTGCTGCTGGAGCCCACATTGTTGCCCTTTGCCAAAGGGATTTGCATTATTGCTACTCCACTACCTGCTAATGAGGGGACCTATGATGTTTCCACTGTGCCAGGGCCTGAATAATGGCCCCTTATATCAGGGCCTAGTGATGTCACTCTATGCTGGAACCTAACAAAGCCCCCTAATACCAGGGCTAAGCTCTGCCTATCCTGGCCTGTACTGCTGCCCCATTTCATCCAGAACTCCCCTTCTCCCCATGCTTTACTAAGTTCACTAAAATGGTACATTTGTGGGTGATGGCAAGATTAAAGGTATCACCATATTTGAATGTGGCTGAGGTGGAGTGGAGGAGTAAGTTATAGAAAGTGAGTGAACAATGAGGAATGAAGTCCTTAGGATGTTTGAAGGAGAACCAGTATGCGCAGTAGAAGGTGGGGGTGGTATTTCGTTGGAACTTTAGGATAAAAATGTTGAGAATAAGGAATGAGGTGGTGGGAGTTGGACAACGTGTAGGGTACAATCAGATGTAAAAATGTCTATTGGATGGAAGGCATCACTCATCTTCCTAAGGGAGGCTGGAGATTGGGCTGGAGGCAAGTAGTATAAGGCACATGATCAGAGGGTCAGATAATTGCCTTTGTTTCACTCTATTTCTTCCCTCGGAAGGTTAGAGATTAGGCAGGAAATGGCACAGCAGGAGATGAAAGTTGAATCTGCAGCGCAGGAAGTCATCTATAAAACATCAACTCACTTTGGGCCCAAGAGACTGTAAGCACTTGTGATCCAGAAGAAAGCATTCCAGAAAAATCCCTAAGAACCTAAGGGAGATTGGTGGAGATAAAAGGACTTCCCTTTGTAAGCTTTGAAGCTTCTAGACCATTTTAAAATTCCCGTCTCTCCATCTTCATCTTTGCATTGATCCCCAGAATAACAATAGCTGTTGGCAAAGTCTATCAGGAGCAGAGTACAATTTGGAAGCAACAGGGGAAGGCAGATTCAGGGTTTCACAAAGAGACCAGCAAATACATCATACAAAGCCTAAGAAGAACTTCTAAAGCAAATCACAAAGGGGAGAAAATCAGCACCCAGGAGCTGATTGTCACTTTTCTGTTCATTACACAGGCTTTCTCAGCTTAAGACCACTTTCCCCTGGATTTATTATAATGTTAAGTCATGTCAACAAGCCTTTATTGAGTGAATTTTAGATGTCAGGCTCTGCACTAACTGTTGGGGATACAAAAAGAGACAAAAAGAGTTCCAGATCACAACTTAATGCAGAAGACAGCATACAAACAACTAAGTACAAACAAGATAAACACCTAATAAATTGTTGTGTAATCTCAGAAAGAAGGGCTAGAATTAAGGGGAATTGGAGAAAGCATCTTGCAGAAGGTAGGATTTTAGTTGAGGCTTGAAGGAAGTGAGAGAAGCCAGGAGTTGGAGATAAGGGGTAAGAGAATTCCAGGCATGAGGGATAGCCAGTGAAAATTCACTGAATTGGGGTATAAATTGTCTTGTTTAAGGAAATACGAGACCAGGGTCACTCAATCATAGAATTTGTAGAGGGGAGTAAAGTATAACAAAACCAGAAAGGTAGAAGAAGTAAGGCTGTAGAGGGCTTTAAAAGTCAAACAGAGGATTTAATATTTGATCTTGAAAATAATAGGAAGCCACTGGAATTTACTGAATCAAGGGGGGGGGTGACTGGGTCACACTTGCAATTTAGGAAGATCACTTTGATAGCTGATGGAGGATAGAATGAAGGAGGGAGAGATTTGAGGCAAGAAGACGAACCAGAAGATACTGAAATAGTTCAGGCATGAGGGGACAAGGACCTGCACTATGCTGGTGACAATATCAGTGGAGAGAAGAGGGTTATGTACAAGAAATATTGGGAAAGTAAAATCAGGGGTTCTATGAGAATCAAATGAGATAATGGATATAAAGCATTTTGCAAACCTTAAAGCACTGTTAAATTTTAAAGCCTGTTATTATTATTATTAGAGATAATAAGGTCATTGAGTTACCAGGACTCCATTCTGGCGATGACTTCATTCCCTGAGCCTTTTACTGACTTCCTACTGAATTCAAACAGCGTCTATAGAGTAATACAGGGATGTGCTTGGAAATGACAACCTGACTCTGCGGGAAAAATGTATCCACACACTTTTTTTTTTTTTTTTTTGAGGGCAATTGGGGTTAAGTAACTTGCCCAAGGTCACACGGCTAGGTTTTTGTTTGTGTGTTAAGTGTCTGAGGCCGGATCCGAACTCAGGTCCTTCTGACTCCAGGGCCGGCACTCTACTCACTGCGCCACCTAGCCGCCCCTATCCACACACTTTTTAAAATTAAAAAATGTTTTTAATCAAATGCTTTATTCATACACTTTTAAGTTTAATTTGCATTATTAACACTTTCTTAACTCTAGAAAAAATTTAAAAATAAAGTACTGATTTGTAGCCATTTAACATTCTGACATGTAAATGCTCACAATAAAAATGTGACAATATCTCACACATTAGTTAGGGCTGGCTCTAGTACATTCCTGCATAGAATCAACAGGACTTGGTGTAGGCCTACCCAACCAAGAACCAGAAGACTTCTATATTAGCCAAGAAATAGTTTTTGCTGTTGTTGTTGTGGAGGTTCTGTTAACTCAAAGAGTCAGAGTAAGCTGGGACTCTGTAATGGTAATGGGAATTTTAAGATCTTCCCTGCCCCTTATGCTTAAGGGAATTTGAAGACCTTATCTGCCGTGAAGATATACCCTGCCCCCAATAGGCTGAATGTAATCACATGGAGCCCGCGGTGGGAGCAGTTTGCTGAAGGGTGGAACAGAGCCCACAGGAAGCTGGAAGTCAGAGCAGCTAAGACTAGAGGGAAGAAAGGATGCATCCAAGGGAAACAGGTTTGTGAATAAATGTTGGTTTGTGGGAAGGATAAAGGATGCTGTGACTCTCTGTCCTATTATGGCTTATGAACTTCTCTGCTACTATTATGGAATTGGCTTACTAGTTTTGGGATTCTGTTTTCTGGTGGCTGAATAAATGGTTTGCTTCTGTCTTCTATATGGAGAGTCTGTTATATTTTGTGATCAAGCACTATTGATCAAGCCATATTTACAAGGGCAGTCAATGCTGTGAATATTGTGTTGGAGCTACACTTGGCAATGAGAATGGGATTGTGAAATATTGGACCTCTATTTGGAGGCAGAAAAGATTTAGAAGAAGAAATGGCTATCCCAGGATGAGAGGATTTACCTTATTCCTCCCTAGGAAGAGAGTGGGCTGAAGTACAGGATTCTGTGAAAACTGGGAACTGAGGTTACAGAAGGGAGAACCTAGAGATTTAAAAGCATGTTTGCAAATAATACCAATAAAACCATGGAGAGAACTGGAGGCTGTGTGTAGAAAGGGCTGGTAAAAGATTAATGTATTATATATAAGAGCAGAGACAAGCTGTTACAAGAAAAAATTCAGATGGAGAAAAAATAAGCTGTTTTGAATGGGCAGTTGGCTGTATTACAGAGTTCAGACTCTCCTTTAGAAGAGCAAGCTAGAGAGTTTCAGGTGGTAAAAGAGAGGGCTGTTGTGAATTTGGCTCAGAAAAAGAAGAAAAAAAATTAAGAGGAATGTGCATGCCTCCCTAATACAGACTATAGCACCAATGAAATATTTACAGCGCCCATGATCACAATAAAGACCCTGACTATAAGTATTGCATGACATGCAATCACAAAACATACCAAACTCTCCATATAGAGGACAGAAATGAAGCATTTCTTTAGACACCAGAAAACTGAATCCCCAAACCAGTAAGCCTATTCCATTATAGCACCAAAGATATTCAGATGCCATAGCAACGAAAGCTACAGCATCCTTCAGCCTTCCCACAAACCAATAAAAGATCAATATTTACTCACAAACCTCTCTATCTCCTTGCCTGAGTTTCCTTCCTCTCCCACCATCTGGCTAGCTCTGACTACTTGCTTTCTGTGGGCTCTGCTTCCCTTCAGCAATCTCCTCCCACCATAGGCTCCATATGACTATATTTAGCCTATTAGGGGATAGAGTTTATCTTCACAGCAGGGAAGCTTCCTGTGGGCTCTGCTGCACCCTTCAGCAAATTCTCTCCATCACAGGCTCAGTGTGATTACATTCAGCCTATTAGGGGGCAGAGTTTACTTTCAAAGCAGGGGAGGTCTTCAAACTCTCCCCAGGTCTATTAAGGGGCGGGGAAGATCTTCAAATTCCCATTCTCATTGCACAGACTGAGCCTAGTTGCCATAAGGATGTCTACCAGGAGAGTGCATGGGTAGAAAGTGATACAATGTTAAATGACGAAGCTTTTACAAGGGCAGAAGTTTGCCCCATATTAAGAAGAAAGCAGGAGAATCAGGGAGAGCAAGCAGAGTTCAGGGAGATAAATAAGGATTTCACTCAGCAGGAGGTTACTGATATATTAAGAAGATTCACCCAAAGGATGGGAGAATCACTGGTGTCTTGGATGGTGAGAATCAGTGATGAAGGGGCCAGGGGAGTATGGGTAGATAGCGTAGACTATTTGAAATTTATAAGTGCTTGTCAGAATCCTTTTGTCCAGCAAACTTTGAGAGATTTTCAAATGGCAGGAGGTAAAAATAGAACCAATCTGTTAGCTTTAGCTGCTGATGGATGCAACAGAATATATATCACTGATTCTATGTGGCCTAGTGGACATAGATCCTGTTACTCACTTAGAGACTGCATAAGAAAGTTGGAAGTTCAACTAATGAAAACTGCTATCAGGGTTGGAGATGCAAATACATATCATGATATGCCCTTAGCAGTTTCTCATAGAAAGATCATAGTGAAGACAGCTCCTCCTCCTTATAAGCACCTACTTCTGACTCTACTAATTGGTGAAATAGCACACCCTCTTTCAGAGGTGCTGGATAAGATTTCACAGCTAAGTGACTTAGAAGAATAGGGAAAAGATACGTTTCCGAGAGAGAGAGAGAGAGAGAGAGAGAGAGAGAGAGAGAAGAGTAAATGGCCAGCAGATTCAAAGTCAGAATAGACTGACAAGAAAAGAACTTTTTACTGCTCTCTTGAGAACAGGAGTAGATTTTGGAAGAATTAATGGTATTCCAACTAATGAACTATATAAAATGTACCAAGAAAAGGGGCTTAATATTAGATGGAATAGGCAAGTGAGAACGGCCCCTACAGATCCTCCTGAACCATTGTATCCAAGTTTGTCACACCTTAAGGGAGAATAAGAAATTGGCCAAGGGGCAGCTAGGTGGCACAGTGAGTAGAGTGCCGGCCAAGCCCCAGCTCAGATTAAAGAAATACACAGATGAGATTACAAACCCCATATAAATCTGACTATATATTGGGAAAAGGGATCAAATACTGCAACCAGGGCATTAATAGATACTGGGGCAGAGATCTCCCTTATTTATGGGAACCCCAATAAATTCAAGCATGGAACTCCTATTACCATCACAGACTAGGGGCTAAAATATCAGTCAGCCAAGTTAAGCTAATAATGAAAATTGGACAATTACCTAACAAAGAATATGCTGAGGTTATTGTGCCCATTCCTGAATACATCACTGGAATAGATATATTGAGAGGTACAACCTTGAATTTACCTGAAGGAAGATACCAATTTGCAGTAAAGAAGATAGGAATTAATACAGTTTTAATGGGAAAAATAAAAATGGATCCACTCACTTTACCTGAACCTTCTGAAGTAATTATTTTAAAGCAATATCATGTGTCAAGTAGGCAAGGTGAAATTACCAAAACTGTAAAGGAATATGTTGAAGCAGGAACGTTAGTCCCTACAACTTACATGATGGAATAATCCTGTCTGGCCAGAATGAAAATTAGATGGCATGTGGAAAAAGACAGTGGATTATAGACACTGAATAAGATGACCCCTACATTGTATGCTGCTATTCCAGATACTGTCACCTTAATAGAAAGGATCCAGAAAAATGATGGGACTTGGTACACAGTTACTGATTTAGCCAATGCTTTCTTTACCATCCCAATAGACTCTAAACAATGGGAGCAGTTTGCTTTCATTTGGCAGGGCAGACAATATACTTTCACCCACTTGCCACAAGGATATCTGCATAGCCCCACTATTTGTCATAAGATTGTGGCTAAACATTTGGATGAATTAAAGCTACTTGGTGTATACTGATGACATTATGATACGGGGAAAAATGTAAAAGAAGTGGAGAAGAGTTTAATGCTTTTAATTGAACATATGAAAAGGAAAGGGTGGTAAATTAACCCTGCAAAGATTCAGGCACTGGCTCAAAATGTAAAATTTTGGGGTATACAATGTAATAAGGGGCTGTGAGAGATTCTTCCACAAGCCCAACAAAAGATTCCGGATTTTCCTATCCCTACCAATAAGAAAGAGGCCCCAAAGTTTATAGGATTATTTGGATATTGGTGACATCACATACAACATCTGGGACAGATTTTGAAACCCTTATATAAAGTTATTCGTAAGAAATATGAATTTGATGGGGGACTTGAGCAGAGTAAAGCTTTTGAAGAAGCCAAGGCTGTTATACAATTGGCCCTAGATTTATGGCCTATGCAAAATGGCCCTGTAGAATTACAAGTGACTGTACAGGATGAATATGCAAACTGGAGTTTATGGCAGAAACAACAAAGCCAAAATATACCTTTAGGATTTTGGTCCAGGAAACTTCCTTCATCTGGAGTTGAATATATACCTTTTGAAAAGCAGTTGTTAACTGCATATTGGTCTTTGGTAGAGACTGAACAACTGAATCTGGGTCATGAAGTGATATTAAGGCCTGGAATCCCAATTATGACCTGGGTAATGAGTACTCCAGTTTCTCACAAAATTGGACATGCCCAAGAAGCTAGCATAATTAAATGGAAATGGTATATTCAAAATAGAGGTAGAACAGGCAAAAGTAGAGTTTCTGTTCTACATAATCTACAGCAAACATTGATACTGAAGGAAATGATACATCGCCTGAACCAAAGCAACAGTTGGTATGGTCCTTGATAAAATGGATTGATGGATATGATGGATTAACTGAAGAAGAGAAGAAACATGCATGGTTTACTGATGGGATAGCAAAATATTTGAGCCAAAAAAGACATTGGAAAGCAGTAGCCTATAACCCATGTACTAGGGAGATTTTGGAAAGTACTGGAATAGATGGAAGTAGTCAATATGCTGAACTTATAGCAGTATATGAAGCCATCAAAACAGAACAATGAGGACAGTGTTATATATTCACTGATTCATGGGCAGTAACTAATGAGCTAGCTACATGGATGCTTATGTGGAAAAATCAAAATTGGGAAATTCATGGTAAGCAAGTCTGGGGCAAAGAATTATGGGAAGATATATGGGACATGACATTGGTTACTAATTTGTTAGTTTTTCATGTAGATGCTCACATAGCCCTCACCATGACAGAATATGAGTACAGTGGACATGCTAACAGCCTGCAAAGATTACTGCTCAACATATTGTCCCTACTCTGGCATCAACCGATGATCCGATACTAGCAAAATGGGTCCATCAAATGGCCAGCCATTTAGGGGTTCAGGCCACACCAGTGAGCATAAGATCGAGCTATTAGTATCTCTCATTCATTGTTAAAACCAATGTATTCCAATCCAAGAACCATTAGGGTCTATGCCCCTAAAAAGATAGTATTCTTTTCTCTCCAACCCTTTCCAAAGGAGGAAGAAATCAGAAATCTCAAAAGAGGTGAGATGTATGGAAGTATAAAGAGGGATGATTGAGGATCCTAGACCCAAGGACCCTTCTGTAGCAACAGAAGAAAGGGAAAGCATCCTCCCTGAATGTGAAAACAAGGGATGCTGCCAATTGTCCTTTCCACTGCCTCCATGCCCAAGCAACTTCAATTTTGATAATCTACTCTCTATAGCAAGTAACTTTAAGCATAGGGAGACTAGAAGCAGAGATAAAGATAGAGAATGGGATGAACTGCTTGGAGTTGCTCGGCATTGCATCTGCTACTGTAGTTAGAATATAGCTGCCACTGTTCCAATAAGGTGTGAGATTCTGGGAAAGGATTGTAGCTGAAAATGAGGGGAAATCCAGAGTGATGTCAGAAATGTAGGTGTCCTTGTTTGGCAAGGACACTACAATGGTGAAACTCCTATCATACCCATCATACTTTGCTCTGACTCTACTGAAGAGTCTCTATATATCCCAATCTTCATTTCTTTAACAAGTTGTCTACTTTATAAAATAACTAAAAAGTCTTAAAAGAAATTGGCTTCTCTAATATATTATTGTGTACATTATGCTTGGAGAACTAAAAGAAGCAGTAGATCTAGGCTCAGGTCATCCTAGGACAGAGAAGAGATTCTCTTTTCTAATCATTGGAGTTTTCACAATCTGGTGGCTTGAGAGGCACCAAAGAGATTTTTACAGATACTAACCTAGTATAACATTATCATAGTCCCCCAAAGGCAGGTAAAAGATTAAATGAAAATCTCTTTAAAGACAAAGTCCTTCCACTCATCTCAGACACATAATAATTTGTATGACTGGAACAGTAAGTAATCTGGAGCTCCAACACATCACATTAGCCTGCAAGTATTCATGGAGCACTTGAAAAAATGAATGCCCCTAAATTAAGAAACTAGTAGGGAAGTTCAAGAAAGAAGATAATAACTAGATTTAGGTTCATAGCTATTTGAAACATTTATCAGATTTCTTTAACTTTCCTGTAGGGACCAGGGTTCATCTTTTCTTTCATAACATAACCAATATAGAAACACATTTTGCCCGATTGCACATGTATAAACTACATTTCAGGTTTTAAATTGCCATCGTTTGACAAACATTCAAAAGAAATTCTTTCAGTTTTGATCCTATGACTGAACTATCAATTGCCCTGCTCCTCTAGTGTTTTTGCTTTACCTCTCTATTAGGAGTTAACAGAGGTAAGCTCTAGTTCATACAGCAGACTTTTGGGCTGTCATCACATTCTCACAGTGATCCCCTCTTTGCCCCTTAAATTTTTGTCTCTCACTTTGCCATTGTTTATTTTATTGCTATATAAAATGTGTTATCAGATCTATAGATAACAAAGAATTTATGACCAAACAAGAGACAGAGAACATTACAAAATGTAAAATGGATGATTTTGATTATATTAAACTTAAAAGGTTTTGTTCAAACAAAATGATGCAGTCATTATTAGAAGGAATCTCTCACATGCCAGTGACAGCTGGCTCTAGTACAGACCTGCGAAACTTGGCAGTAGGTAGGGGTCAAAATTGAAAAAGGCTAAACTTCTTTGGGTTGCAGATAGGTTAGGCCAGAGATAGACTGACAATAGTTGGTTGTCGTGGGCTGCTCAGTGTCCAGCATCCAGAGACGTGAATAAGAAATGACCAGGGTATGTGGGTAGTTCAAGGAAGAACGATGAACTCCATTTATTGATTCTTAGGATAAGGTTTTTATAGAGCAATGAAACAAAGGAAGGGGACTCAAGTATTCTAATCATTATCTTAGTCTGTTATATCCTGGAGGTGGCACAGAATAGATAATTTGATAATTATATCTTGAATTTTCAGAGGCAAGGTAACATTCCTTGCAAATTCATTCACAAATGGAGCAGTTTGTATCCCACTCAAAATAGAAGACAGTTGCAATTAATCCTGTGATTTAAAAAGTCCAAAAGTCAGTTCTTATTAGAAAATCAGGCTTCTCTGAAGTCTGTCATTGTGTAATGTTCCATTAGAAGACTGTATCATTCTGTGAAAAGGTGGGATACCAAGCCATTTCTTCTGAGGTTTTCCTTTTGAGAGATCTTCTGATCCACTTCTCTGTTTCTGCATCTGGTGGAATACGCCTGGACATTCTGTGTTGGCATCCTCAGTGGTTGTTCATCAGTATCTAAAAATATATATATAAGCACACCCTCGCCTCTACATAATTAAGAGGCAGGTCTTTTCCATTACTTTATTTGGGAATATGTACTTTTTTCAAATTTATATTCTGCTGGTGTATATCCATTTTTAATGATGCTTAAAAATGTTAGGGAATACAAGGCAGTAGCTAATTGCCCTTGTGCTACATAGGTCCAAATCCAAATCCCCTTTTCATTTTTGTCAATAGATTTCACAGAAAGATAGAAATGATATGACAGTGTAAGCAAGGGAATTGTCAGTTTTTGTTTCTTTAGAGGTATCTAAGAATGAAGAACAATGGAAATGGAGTGAGGAAAACATGCTTCTCCTTATTGAAGTGTAGTGACAGGAGTAATCATATAAAATTGAAGGACAATAATTTTGCTCTGTCCATCTAATGTAGCTTTATTAAGTTAAATGAATTGGAGGTTCCGCCGTTACAGAAAATGATAAAAATATTTTTAAGTTTGAAGTTTTTTGAATGGAAATACAGTCATTGACTGTTGCCTTTTCATTTCTGAGGGATGTTACAGGGAGAGGACTCTCCATTATTTAAATACACAATTACATAGCAACTTATATTAGGGAAAAATATCATTCTAAAAAAGTCAATTATTGAAGAAATGGCAACAATAAAAATTAGATTAGAAGCTTCTAGTAATACACTGAAAGTTTTCTTTCCCATTTCTCATTCACCTTAAATAGGTTTGCAAGTCATGGTTATGATAAATTGTTACTCTTCAACCTAAAAAGAACTATAATGCTGACATATGGCCCAAAATTAAATTTAAATTTTAGATTCAAGAAAACTCAACTTTCATATTCAAATTGTTTAGATCACAAATTTAAACTTTTTGATAATACTTGTCTCGCTCCAAATATTAGAATGTGCAAATTCTCATGAATGTAAATATTTGGTAGTTGATATTCTCAATTCTTATTTAGCTTTAAACAGCAAAGATTATCCAGCCTTCAAAGTTACCAAAACAAGAGTATATGAGAAAAAGTGTTCACTTGTCACATGGATATATTGTAAGTTTCTAATGAAGTGACATCCTTTTGCCAAAGGCTATTAGGTTTTAAACTTGTAGGATTAATAGAGGTAGAAGAGAGAGAAGGTATGTGAGGAAGGAATTTTGTGCATGATTTAACTATTTGCCTGGCCTATTTTGGAGTAAATGTGAAATAACTTATTAATATCCTTGCATTTTGAATTCAGAGATAAAGGAAGAAGTGTTGGGTAAGTTTGTATTGTTAATTTATCAGCTAAAGCATTGCCTTGTTGAATGGACTTAGGAAAAGATGTATGAGAATAAACATGAGAAAACCAAAAAGGACTTTCTCTACCTCTAACCACGTGTTGCAACTGAAAAAAAAATAATTAATATAACTTTTGGTTATTGAACTCTGTCTCAATGTTCCTTACAGTAATATAATATTATTATTATTTTATTACAGTAATACAATAATATTATTATTTTATGGATAGTAAATGATATTTGCTATCCATAAAAACATTGAGGTATTAAGATTGTTCCTTTAGAAGACATATAATGGCAAATATTTCAGTCTTCTGGGTAGATAAGGAAGAGCAGAAATAACTCTGTTAGCTATCTGTTCATTTTAGGCCTCAGTAATAAGCCTTATCCACTTGTAAGAGAGGAGTAAAAGATGAAAGATGTTCTTTGGGAAATGACTCCTTGATTGGAATGTGAAATTGTATTATCCCTAGTTCCTGGATACACATTCACATTCAATAGGATTCGACAGGAAGAGTCTTCTTAGATTAGCATTTCAATTTGGGCTTTAACATAAGTTTGCTGAATATGTATAGGGAGGGAGCCTGAAGGTTGTTATGCATTAATTATAGCTACTAATTGAGGGTAGGTAACACTGGTTTTTCAGCTTTGATGAGGGAGATAAATACACTCTTAAGATATTTTGTTGCCTATATATGGCCCCAAAGGTAATTCATGTGTCCTCAGTACACTGATTTCCATAGGGCTATTACTATCTATCCTATAGACTTGGCACTACTGAATGGCATTTTCAATAATTTTAAGTTGTTCTTCTGTTTATTTTGTTAAGGTTCAAGGAGAGAGAATAGAGGTTTGGGGCTCCCCTTAGGGTATTAAATAAGTGAGTAAGCTGATGTGTTCTTTAAACAATTTATATCTCTTAATAATTTTTGAAAATCATTTAAAGTTTTCACATTATCTCTTTGAATTACTATATTTTGGAGGCTTGAAAATTTTATCTCTCATTTTATGTCCTAAACAATTGTATAGGGGTTGCAACTAAATTTTACCATAAATAAACCTGAGTGGGTTGAAGCATTTATTGCTAGCTTTACTACTTGTACCTGAAGTGCAGGACTAGAGTACTGACTGAGGAACAAAAGAATGAGAGAACTTAAGTAGTACATTCTAAAACCAACCCAATTAGGTGTGGCTGAGTTACACAAATTCATGATCCCCATAATGGTTTAATCCTTGTATGAGAAAGGAATTTTCCTAATTGGATAAATGGTAAATACAGTAAAACTAGAAAGATGACAAAATGTCGATTGAAATTATGATACAGAGTATCTGTGTTTTCTTTATCATTAACAATCCATAACATGGTATGTGCCCAGAAAATCATAAGAAAAAAAAGTCCAATTATTCAAGTTAGTGTCTCGAATTGAGGGTCTAGTCCTTAAGGGCCATAAAGTAGGCTTTGTTAACGTAAGGACAGGTATCCTCACAGACAAAGCTAGGTCTTTTTGGATTTTATGATCTCTGGATGCCCGTTTTAAATCCTACTCTCAGCCTTATCTGGGCTTTGGAGTGGCTGATGTAGAAAGAGCTTTTTTTTGTAAAATGAGGCAAAGCAGCCTGTTTGATTAATTCAGATTTTAGCCAAAATAAGATATTAAATGATTATCAGAAGTCAGTGAGCATTCTCTGTTTTCCTAACTTTTTACTTAACAAAACTAATTTAGGTATCACAAAGTGTTTTAGACAAAGGAGAATAGAAAAAATATATATATTAATTGAATCTCAAACAATTAAAAGCTGATCACCGTATTTTTTTTTTAAAAAGCTATCAGTTCCAAAATTCTTCTAGTCAATGGGAATACCTTTTTTTTTTTTTTTTTGCAGGGCTATTGGGGGCAAGTAATTTGCCCAAGGTCACATGGCTAGGTTTTTGTTTGTGTGTGTTAAGTGTCTGAGGCCAGATAAAACAAAAAGTTTTGTTTTATCTAACATAATTTCAGGTTAACAACAATTATCCGATCTTTACTATATAACAGAATTGTACCATAACTCAGGAAGACCACAGTAACATAATGACATTATGATATTAGTTGAATTTTCAAATCATCACATGCAAAAATAATTAATAGAGAATTTAGGCTTTTTACTCCTCTTTTCAGTGTTGCAGAGGTTTTTTTTTCCTCTTTTCAGAATTGCAAAGTATGAATTGTGGATTCAGGTTGCCCAAATAAGTGTGGGGCAGCATGCTCTGCCCCCAGGGCTATTGTTTGTGGAGCCCTTTATCATGTATCCTCCCTTTATCTAGATTGAGGAGGTTTAAGATTTAAGTATCCTAATTATCCTTCAGCACTCTCTCCTCTAGTGAGGAGAGACTTTTAAAGAAAGTTTTCAGCTAATTTAACCTGCACTGTGAACTTCAGTGATGTCTAAAAAAAAATTTTTTTTTAAGAAAGCAAAAGGCTTTTAACATCCAGGTATAGTATGGAGAAGCTGGACAAAGTCCAGTGGCGCCAATCTCCTTCCTATACTAGATAGATAGTAAGCTCAAGACCTTTTCCTCCTGAAGTTTTTCAGATCTTTATATGTTCTAATTTTGCTTTGGTGCCAAATGAAATCAACCTTCAGTTGCATCCTGATACACAATACTTTTCTCTTTTTAGATGAGGCAGGAGAATGGCTAAATGTTTGTTCATCTGCCTCTTTTAATCTGAGAGAAAAAAGTCCCTTTTTACTTTTCATTAATATTATTTTTTAACAGCTTTTCCTGCAATCAAACTTGACCAGAATTGGACTGGAGGAAAGGAGACCCTTAAACCTTCAAGCTTCTCTTCACATATTTCATGCAAATTTATTTTTTCTAATTTTTATCCTGATATTTTTTGTATACTTTTTTTGACTTGCTGTAGATACTGTGTAAAGACAGCTGAATTGAACTTAATTATTTGTGCCACTTTGGGAATTTTCATTCCTAATGTAAAACATATCTTTAATATATTCCATAGAAAAAAGGCAAAAATGGGGAAATGCTGGGTTCCTTCTTCTACTAGTGTCTGTTAAATCTGTTTTCCTGCTGTTTCCCATTCTATTGTACCACCCTTGGGAAACCTAGGGCAACAGTGTTCCAAACCCACTAAATAAAATTCCTCCAACTGTTCTTTCATAGTAACAAACCCTCTTTCTTTCATTACTTTTTTTTAATACTTGAAAATATTGTTCCTGATTTTTGAACTGTACCCTATGCATTTGACCCATGGTGATAGAAAACTCTATCTGTATCTGTAAATCCCTGTATCAGCCTGGTGGAATAGAATGACTACGAATTGATTGAAAAAAATTCCCTTATCCTGTGACTTGTGATTTTTGTAGCTCCTTCTGCTTGTAAGGGCCATCTCTGCTGTGGTCCTTCCTTTCAGGTTCCTATGTGTCCCGAGTGGGCAAGGGCCATCTCTGCTGTGGTCCTTCCTTTCAGGTTCCTATGTGTCCCGAGTGGGCACCATTTGTCGTGGGCAACTCAGTGTCCAGCACTTAGCATGATTTGGAGACGTGAATAAGAAATGACGAGACCATGTGGGTAGTTCAAGGATGAACAATGAACTCCATTTATTGATTCTTAGGACAAGGTTTTTGTAGACCAATGAGACAAAGGAAGGGGACTCAAGTATTCTATTATCTTAGTCTGTTATATCCTGAAAGTGGCACAGAATAGATAATTTGATAAGGATTTGTTATCTAGGAGACTAAAGTCTTTGATCTAGGCCTCAGGTACCTGCTAATGCAGCCACAGTCATAAATGAAAGCAAACTTCAAAGCCAAAGTTGCAATCCTTAAAAGATACGACGTTTAGAGCTGACCCAAAGATACCTCAGTGCAGAATCAAATATTTTAGCTCTTAATAAATAAAATCTTGGGGTATAGCCTATTGATCTCAGAACTCAAATAACATCCTTATAAGAATAACCCATAACAAAGAACTCTGGAGCTAAGTTAAAAAGTTGTATCTCAAAGAGGTCTTTGATATTAAAGTCCACTCTCATTGGGTAATTATCTGAGTCCTGGAACAGGCCTCTTTGGCTCCCAACAGTTGCTTGCTTTGGGTCATGTGACAAACAGGAGTGTACACAGCAGCAACCCTACATTTTTCACAGGCTCCCTGAAATCTTTCAGTGGGCCTCAAGTGGCCTGAAGACTGTATGCTGTGCAGATTTCCTCTAGTACAGCCCTGGCTAGAATCAACAGGACTTGGCAACTGGAGAAAAAAATGTTTACAGCAAGTTTCTCTGTATATAGAGAATTGAGTTGAAATTATAAGAACACAACTCATTCCCTAGTTGATAAGTGGTCAAAGTATGAACAGGCAGTTTTCAAAGAAATCAAAGCTATCTATAGTCACATGAAAAAATACCCTGAATCACTATTGATAGAGAAATATGAATTAAAACAACTCTGAGATAGCATCTCACACCTATCAGATTGGCTAATATGACAGAAAAGGAAAATGATAAATTTTGGAAGGAATGTGGGAAAATTGGGACACTAATGCATTGCTGGTAGAATTGTGAACTGATCCAACCACTCCAAAAATCAATTTGGAACTATGCTCATATGGCTATGGATTTATGCATATCCTTTGACCCAGTGATACCACTACTAGGTTTGTATCCCAAAGAGATCAAAACAAAAAGTTAAAGTACCTACTTGTACAAAAATATTTGTAGCAGCTCTTTTTGTGGTGGCAAAGAATTCAAAATTAAGGGGATGGCCATCAATGGGGAATGGTTGAACAAGTTGTGGTATATGATTGTAATGGAATTCTATTGGGCTATAAGAAATGATAAATATGATGCTTTCAGAAAAACCTGGAAAGACTTACATAAACTGATACAAAGTAAAGTGAGCATGTAGGAGAATATGGTACACAGTAACAGCAATATTATAATGATGATCAGTTGTGAATGATTTTGATAATCTCAGCAATACAATAATCCAAGACAATTTCAAAGGACTCATGGTGGAAAATGCTATCTACATCCAGAGAAAGAACTGATGGAGTCTAAATACAGATTGAAGCATACTATTTTTCACTTTATTTTTTCCATGTTTTTTTGGGGTAGGGTTTGTTTTCCATGACCAACATGGAAATGTTTTGCCTGATTGCACATGTATAACCTATGTCAAATTGCTTTCCATCTCAAGGAGGGAAGAGTTGAAGGGGGGAAGGAGAAAATTTGGAACTCAAAATTTTAAAGAAACAAATTTTAAAAATTGTTTTGCATGTAATTAAAAAAAACTGTATTAGTGACCACTAACTTTTGATATTATGTGAAGCAATAGAGGTTTGGGAGTGAGATCTAATTCTATACAAGACTAGTAGATGCCTGTAGGCATCTCTCCCTCCCCATCCCCACCTCCCAGTAGAAAGTGTGGCCGAGCAATGGTCACTTCCCACAAACTCTAAATCCAGTTGTTAGGACAGCTTTCATCTACAATATCTGAAGTCATAAAATTAAATTTCCTTTACACTACTGTTGTGCAGGACAAAGGAGGAAAATACTCACTATATGGAGTATCTCTGCTTCCTTTCCCCCTTCCTATTCCATATCCCTGAGTATTCCATGTTAGACATGGCAAACTGCTCCCCTAAAATCTCCCCATCTCTGTAACCCTACCATAAAACATAATGGCTTTATCCAGGCTAATTTTGAGTCCCTTCACATTTGCTGGGACTCACTAGAGATGTTCTACACTCAGGATAGGATTCCCTAGAATTTCCTTAGGATGGTTTAGCTTTTCACTTGAGAGTAATAATAACAATAATAAAAATAGCTAGCATTTGTATTGTACCACGAGGTTTGCAAACTACTTTATAAATTTTATCTCATTTTATCCTCACAACAGCCTTAAGAGGTAGATGCTATTATTATTCCATTTTACAGGTGAATATACTGTGGCACGCAGAGATTGAGTGACTTATACAGGGTCATACATCTGAAACTAGATTTGAACTCAGTTTTCCAGGTTCCAATTCCAACATGCTGTCTGTCCACTGTACCATCTAGCTCCCCAGTGAGATGAATTAAAACCCCCCAAAAAACAAGTTTTTAGGTAATTAATAATAATAAAATGAAGGTTAGTGGTCTCTGTTGGAAACCAGATACCTAATGGTATATTGAATGCCTTAGTATGCTTTTAGAAAAAGGTGACAGGTGAGTCAACCTGACTGATGAACAATTAACAAGGGGGTAGACTTTCAAATGAGAAGGTGGGTTGAAAGTCTTGAACTTCTCCTGCCAAGAAAGAGGTTTAATCATGAGACTCAGCTGCCTCCAACAATCTGGACAAAGGAATCCATCTCTACCCAGATCACTTTGGTTGGTTTTCTTTTTCGTGAGAGGAATTATCCCAAACTTCAATGGAGGGGTGCAAGGACATGGGCTTAATGTTTTGGGGCGGGAATTCATCTAGATTAGATTCTGTTTACACTCTAAACAGAAGTAAAGTCTTCTAGTTGGGTAAGGTCCTTCCCAAGATCTAGGCTTACCTTCCCAAAAGATTTGGGGAACCTTATTTATCAGCAATATCCTTCAGAAATGATTTGCAGGGGCTGGTCCCTGAATGAGGAAATAGAGGAAAAAGCCTTAATCCTAATTTACTAATTGGTTATTAATATAATAGAAAATAAATTCTCTTCCTGGGTCTTAAGTCCCTGAAGGGAGAGCCCCACATGTTCTAGTAAATTCTGTAGAAACCAGGCTTACACCTAAGTTAGGACATTTGAGTTTCTTTTCCTTTTTGTTTTCTTTAGCCTTTGCATTGGGGAAGGCCATGGTGAATACCAAGACCAGACTTGAAGGTTAAGTATTAAACAAGCAGAACAAGCAGCATGTTCGTTTATTGGACCTGCATAAAAGATCTGTCATATTGACCATCACAAGATTGTTTCTTATATGAGACTAGAGAAGCAAGCAAAGCTTATGCTGATTCGGAATATTTACAGTGAATTAAAAATGCATCTATGATGGGCTTGGAATTCTCCCCTTTTTACGTTCAAAATACCATGTGTGTAAGCATGTATGTGACGAAAAGTTTACATGCTCAGAACCGTGTAACCACCTAAATAAGAGACGCTTGGACGCTGGCTTCTTTTGTGCCCCCCACGGCGACCCCCCCACGATGGGGCCAGAAACACTTCTCGTTCCTTTATAAGAAGTCTGCGGAATACTAGACCCCAAGGTAGCCAACCCCAAGCCCGCCGAAATGGCAGGAAGAAGGCCGTCTACAAAGAGTTTCTGGGGGGTTGGTTTCCTGGCAATTCTCCCACCCACTGGCCTTCCTTTTCCGAGAGCTATACTTCCGCTTCCGTCTCCCTTCCTTTTGTCTCTCTCTTTCCCTCCTCCTCCCATGATCTGGGCCGAGCCGCGGGGCCACGCCTGCTTCGTACCGCCAGGGGGAAGCTGGGCCCCGAGACGGAGTGCGAGCCTTGGGGCGCAGCGGCGGCGGGGCGGCCGTGGACACAGGGCACGGACGCTGAGGGGAGCCCCGCCCTGCGTCGGGGAGCGCACTGTTGCGCTGGGTGCCCGCCCACGCGTGACGCTACAGTTCAGTTTTCACTTTCTTTTTTTTCCTGCTCCCCGTCTGGAAGGTTTCACTTCCGGTAGCTCAGTGGCGCCCAAGCCAACCCTCCCAAAGGCGGTCGACATATTTCCTTTGGCTAGGTAGAAGAAAGGGTTTGCCTTCTTTCTTCCTCTCAAGGACGGAAGATTCTACAGAACCATCTCCTGGCTACCCACTGCCCCCAGTATTAGGGTCGACTTCGTATCGAGGCCTTTTTTGGATCCTCAACCCTCCAGACTGCTGGGACCGCGCGGCAGCCACGTCTCAGCCCAGGTGCTGAAACTCCCCAGCTCCTCTCCCTCCTCGCCGCCCCACCCCCACCTTCCGCTCCCGCGCGCCCTTGGACAGAGGACGATTGGGGAGGACCGACCCACGGGGTTAGGGCAGCTGGGGGCTCGTCCTGCGCAGAGGGGAGACGCGTGGGGGGAGGGAGGCCCATGACGCCATAGAAACAAAAGCGAAGACTCGAAGAAAACACCGAAGAGCCGCGTGGAACTCCTCCTGGTTTCTGTGGAGATGAAACACATCATCTTCTAGAGAGATAGAAATCTCCCACTTGTGCCGTGAGAGACGGCGTGCGCATGTTAGGAAGGAAGTAATGAAACCCAGCAGCTTGGGAGAGGAAATGAACAATGACCTGGAGACTATGGGGACCTCGGCGGTGGCAGTAACAGCACCTGAGACAGGTGAGAGCCTGAGCACTCGTGGGTCCCGCTGATGTGCAGCCTATGGCAGGTCCCACCGAGTAACTGCATTGCTTTGAGAGCTGGAGTGAGGAAAGACCTACCTGCTGACGCTGGACGGGGGCTTTGCCCGTGCGTGGTTGGGGGGTTTTGTGGATGAAAGAAACACTCAGGACTGGTTTTGCCTTTTGCGTTACTTTGTACTGCGTAGCTTAACCTGCCAGACCCTTTAAAGAGGAGTGGCTTTTGTTTGGTGTCTTTGTGATTGGATTGTTGCGGAGGGAAAACGTGGTTCATGTGGAAGAACAGAACCAAACAAAACGAAGGTTTTGTTATCTGAGGACCTGGGCTCAAGTTCGGCCTTCTGGTGTCACCTCGGGCAAGTCCTGTTACCTCTTTGGGCCTCAGTTTTCTCATTTGCAAATTAAGTGTGGATTAAATGGCCTCTAAAGTCCCCCTCACTTTTAAATCTGTAAGGATTTAGGATCCGCGTTAAACTTATGATTGTAACCCATTCTGAATCCGAACCTCTATTTTTTTTGCCTTTCACAAGTCACTGGATGAGACTTGTGCTTAACACCTATATAACTTGATTATTTGGATTGTTTTCGAAGGTTGCAGAGAAAAAAAGGTCAGTAACAGTGTCAGATGACGACGTTTAGGCAGGATGACATCCATTATTACGTGAATTCAGTTTAACGCAGCCAACACACTAGGGAACAAAAGGCAAGCATTGTGTATTATTACATATTACCTAATTTGAACTTCACCACAACCCTGTAAGGTAGGTGCTGTTTTACCCTTGAGGTTACCCTCGTTTTGCTGGTTTGGAAACTGATTCTGCTGGAAATTAAGTGACTGCCTAGTAAGAGTCTGATTCTTAATTTGAGCTAGGGTCTTCCCAATTCCAGGCCTAGCACTAGGTGCGGCCCAGCTGTCTTTAGGTGCCTGGGGAATGGGACTGGGAATTAGAAAAGTCAGATAAACAATTCCTTTCCCTCCTGTGAGGGATTGCTTCCTTTTAATCAGTTCAGGTGTCATTGAAAGAGACTTTGATAATGAGCGATCTGCAATTCAAGATGCTCTTCATTGTGTAAGTATTACAAGAAACTCTAAGTTAGAAATACCATTCCTATCAGTAAGCTTAAGAAGTAGTGTGTATTTTATTTTGATTTTTGCTAGTTTATGTAGAACGAACATTCCTTTTGGAATCGGCATTTTACGTTTGTTTTTTTTTTATCTGAAGATCCTGGAGCAGAGCTTTATTAAGCATAATTTTCTAAAGGAGGGTTAGACGTAAAGAGTTCTTTATTAATACAAATAATATGTATATGTGGATATTTAACAGATTTTCCACATTGGCTAAATAACTTAATTTGACTGTACCATCGTTTTGGTATGTAGAAACACATTTTTTTTGTCAATTTTCTCTAGTAAATTTACAGAAGCAGGTCATTCCTTTCCCTTCTCCTCTTTCCTTCCTCTCCTTCTCCCCTTTCCTTCCTCCCTTCTTTCCAGTCCCCTCACTCTGCAGTATCATCTTAGTACAGGCATACTTTACATATGGTTTGCCTAAATTATGACTTTAGACACACTTGGATTTGGGCTTAGGAGACCCGTTGACTCAGGTTTTTATTTGGCTATGTAATCCTCAGGAAGTCACTTAGCTCTCCCAATCTCAGTTTCTTTATCTGTAAATGGGGATAGCAATACTTTTATTACTTCTCAGGGTTGTTGTGAATCAATATTTTAAGATTTGCTATATAAATGTGAGTATTAATAATTTATTACAATAATACATTTATCAAAGAAGATAATATGTACAGTGCTTTGCAGACTACTGCATAAATGCTAGCTATTGTTATTAACTAAAATTAATGTTTTGATAATTTGCATTATGCATGTATTTGAGCCTGGTAAACTCGATGATTTTCAGATTAAGGGAGGTGGGTGTCAATAAAATCTCTAGTACCCAGCCTACTTTACATTCTGTGTATTGAACAAATATTGTTCAAGCAAATATTGTCAAGTATTGGACACATACTCAACAATTCACTTCATTAAGTCTTTTTATTTTAATTAAAAATGCATTTTATTGATGCCTTTTGTCTTTACATCAGAGTTATTTCAACTCCCTCCTCCAGATTGAACTCTCCCTTGTGAAAAAGAAAGAACAATTATGCAAAAACATCCAATACTGTGACTACATCTGACAGTCTATACAATACACTGTTCTAGTAGTCCCCCACTTCTCTGCCAAGAGGGAAGAGGTATGTTTTGTTATGTGTTCTCTGGGACCATCATTGATTTTTCCTTTATTCACAGTTTGACTTCATTTTAATTTATATTGCTGATCTTTTCATTTACGTTGTTGTAGTCAATGTTGTGTATCTGGACCTCTTAGTTCTGCTTGTTTTGCTCTGCATCAGTTCATTTAGATCTTCCCATGTTTTTTCTGAATTCCCTATATTCATCATTTCTTATGCACAGTCATATTACATTTCATTCACATGCCATTATTTTCTCAATCCACAGTTGATGGGCAGCTACTTGTTTTTCAGTATTTTGTTCCCACAGAATGTTAACTACAAATATTGTCTTTAACTTTGTAGTGGTATATATACCCTTTAGTGGGTTTCCTCAATTTAAGTGTTTAAATTTAGTCATTTTTATTGTATATATTTAAAACTGAAATCCATATTGGACCATTTCACTGTTCCAGCAACAGTGAATCAGTACGAATTTCTTAATAGCCACCTCCAACACCTACTATTGCCATTTTGTTTTATCTTTGCCAATTTGCATGGTGTGAGATAAAATCTGAGTTCTTTTAATTTGCATTTACTATTAGAAATTTGGAATATCTTTTCATGTAATCTATAATTTGCATTTGGAGAGGGGGGGTGAAAACTGTTTATCATATCTTTTGACCATTTGTATATTGATAAATGATTTGGTGTTATACATTTGTATCAGTTGCTTTTGTATTTTAGATATCACTTTTCTCATAATTGATGTAAATATTTTTTCTCACACTACCATTACTCTTCTAATTCTGTCTGTTTTATTGCTGCAAAAGTTTTAACAATTTCATGTAGTTGTCTATTTCATCTTTTATGTGTTTCTTGTTTGTTTAAAAATTCTTTACCAGTCATAGTTGTGAAAGGTACATAATCTTTTCTCTTCTAAAAATTTTTTTGATGACCTTTTATATTCAGGTTGTTTGCATGTGTCCCTGCTTTGAGCTTTTTGTGGTATGCTATGGAAGATGCTGGTCTAAACCTGATTTCTGCCAAACTGCTTTCCAGTTTTCCCTTATATTCTTTTCATAAAGGAATCCTTCCTTTAGTGATTTATGTATTTGATTTTATCAGTAAGGTGACATAGTTATTTGCCAGATGCTTTCTCAATGAACTTGATTGGCTTCTCATACCTCTTGGGGAATATGAGGTATGAGAATGTGTATATATGTGTATATGTATACATGTATATATGTGTACTCACCTCAAGTTAGGAGACCATGGTCAATTCCATCTCCTCATTTTTAACTCTGTATATTGAATCTTTATGTTCCAGGTATGTTTCTTGTAGATAAAGTACTTTTTGAAAAAACCTTTCTGATTCATTCTTTTAACCTCTTAAATATGAATGAATTTATATCATTCCCATTCTTGGCTTGATAGATTTATTTTTCCTTCCATCTATTCTATAACAATGTTTTCTATTTTTATCCGCATCCCTCTCTCTTCACAAGGGGAAATAAAAGGATTGGAATCTAGATGAACAGTATATATTTGGCATTGTCTGATCTCAAACATCTCATCCCTCTTAACCTAGTCCAGATCCAGATCACTAGGTCTTACCTGTTGTCTCCATTCAAAAGTTTTACTTAGTTTTAATTACTTTAAGTTGATTTCTTTTCTTTTCTTTTCTTTTTCTTTTTGGCTTTTTGGAGGGCAATTGGGGTTAAGTAACTTGCCCAAGGTCACACGGCTAGGTTTTTGTTTGTGTGTGTGTTAACTGTCTGAGGTCAGATCCGAACTCAGGTCCTTCTGACTCCAGGGCCGGTGCTCTACTCACTGCGCCACCTAGCCGCCCCTAAGTTGATTTATTTTCATAGAATCACAGAATTTAATGATTGAAATGGACCTCAAATGCCATTTTGTCCAAACCATATAGGTTATAATATTCACAAATTCACATATTCAGCAAATCAAGACCTTTGTGATTATTCTCTCAGTCCTCTCTTTGAAAGCCTCTTTCTTTCCTTTTCCTATCTTTATCTAACTCCTTGTTTTTTTGTATTTCTGTGCACTACTCTCTTTTTCCCCTCAACCTTTTCTTGCTGGCTTCAGGTTTATGAGATGCCTGCTCTCCATACCTTCATGTTCTCTTTATTTTCCTGGTTGTGCCCAAATTATGAGAATGAGTGATTTCTTCCCAATTCATTCTTTCTATAGTGTTTAGTATTTTCTTTTCCTCCTCTTTCTTTAAAACATGCACACATACTTGAGCTCCAAGTTTCTTTCTCTCTTTTAGTGGTAAAGATAAGATTGTTGGACTCAGAAGGGGGGCAATTATTCTCTCCTTCATTAGATTGTAAACACTTGATCATTTAGTTCATTTAAGCTGCTTAAACTTGTTTACCTTTCTAGTTTCTTGTTTTTTCCCCTTTTGTTTAAAAAATTCCCCCAAACTCTTGTTTTCTTTTCTTTTTTTTGTTTTTGTTTTTTGGTTTTTTGGGGGTTTTTTTTGGATGCTGTAGACATTTATTAAAGAAACTACCAAAATTTTGGCAAAATCAGAGTTGTAAACATAACGCTTCCCTTTTCAATTGACAGCACTTTGAAAAGACAGTGCAGTAAGACAACACAATTTAAGCCAATGTTAGTTCAAAATCCTTACATGCTTGACCAAATAACTTATGTTCCCACATTTTAAAACAAGCAGTAGTTCAAATCAAAGTAAACAGATAAACTGCATGAAATGAAAGTTTGTGCTGTTTGATGAATCACAGTATTTTATAGTTAAATATATCTGTTCTTTGTTATATTCCTGCCACCCAGGAGAAAAAAAAATCTTTAAATATACATTTCATGTAGTCAATAGCTTTTTTGCATATCTCTCTTCAAAAAAATACTTTATAACAGTATATAAATAGGTCGCCTACATGTTTAATTTTATAATTTTGCCCCCAAACTATAGATCAGTTTCATTTTTATAACATTGATTTTCCCCAACATTAATAAAGCTGATGACAAACTGTTGAAATGGGAATGGTTTTGTCTTCCACAATAGAAGTAGCAATTTTATAGGAAAAAACCTACAGTAACACTCGTCAGTTGTTTTAACCTGAGCGTTTTGGCCTACTTAGAGTAGCAGCTTTTTTTTCTTCATCCATGCTCACATCCACACAACCTCTGTACACATACAGTTAATACAAGCACAGTCTTACAGATGCTGGTAGGCCACAATGTCCAAACTCTTGTTTTCTCAACAGATGGCTTGTGAATGGTTGATTCTGTTAAAGGTTGATCTCTTTATCCTATAGGATTATAATCAGTTATGCAGGATAAGTTATTTTTAGTTATTTATTTTGTATTTTCATGTGCTGTTTGTTCTAAGTTTTCTTTTCCTTAATTGTTGAATGATATTGTATAATTCTGAAAGTGGTTCTTCGGGACTTGATCTTTTCTTGAGTACAGTATTTTCCCTTTCATCTGAGAGATCTGGAATTTGGTGACCAAGTTTCTGAATTATTAAATTTTTTTTCCCAGAGAGTAATTTAAAAAGCATAACTGTTTTCACTTTGCCCTCTGATTTCAGTCCTTTTTATTATTGAAATGTGTTGATTATACTTTATGTAATTGAATTTTTCATTCTTTCAACTTTGTTCCAATATTTCTTGTTGTGTCATTAAACTTTTGTGTTCTATTGACACCATTTTTTTTTCAGGGTTCCCTTCACTTGGATAATATTTTCCAACCTCTAAGGCTTTACAAGTTATCAGTCTTTCTAGAGAGCTCTTAATTTCATTCTTTTATCTCTTGTTAATATTTCTCTTTCGTTTCTTCTTATCACTGTTGGAGAGCTTATAGCCAATTCTTTTTTGGGGGGGAATGGGGTTCCTGTTTGTAATTATTGCATAATTATTTTCTTTTGAAATTATATCTAGGGATTCTCGTAATCCCATAGTATTTCTGTTTATTATGACTGTAGCTTGTCATTTTTCTGATAATTGATTAAAGTCCTCTTTGTTACTTTGGAATTTATCTTGGATATACAGTTGCTGGAGTTATTGTCAGTCTTGTCTTTCAGTTCGATATCTGAGGTTAGGAGCAGTGATCTCCTTAGCTCCCTCTAATTCCTTGGTCTAGGGTAGGGCAATAAATTAGCCTGGCTCTTAATAGTTTCTTGGCCCTGTCCCCTCAAGCAATCTTAGTCTGGGGCACTTAAGTGGATATCTTGGTTTTGGACTGGGTAGCTGAGTCAGGAGTACTGGTTCCTGTGCTCTTCTCTCCTTTACTTCCCCAAAGTTGTAGGTGGGACAGCTTTACTGGGATCAGGTGTTATCCATGCATTGCCCTTCTCTCCCTGTACTCCCTTTGCCTCTCTCTTCCCTGTTTTCCTGGTTAGGTCCTCTGTTCCTTGAAACAGTCTTAGACTCATTAGACAAGCTGGATATTTAGATGGTAAGGCAGGAATCTTGTTCTCTGGCCTCGACAATCTCTCTGCCCCAAAGATACACACAGACACACCTTTCTCTCTCTCTCTCTCTCTCTCTCTCTCTCTCTCTCTCTCTCTCTCTCTCTCTCTCTCTCTCTCATACTGACCTGGTTCTGGCTTGATCTATGGGAGGCAAAAGAAGATAGATAGAACTCTCCCAGTACTTGTTTGCATCCAGAGATTATCCAGGGGTCCTTTGATTAGGATTGCTTCACTGATGTTAAATCTTTTTAGTCGCCATGTATTATTAAGCACCTGCTAAGTTCCTGGTACTATGCTACGTATGTAGTAAACAGACTGCAGAGTTAGCGACTGCTGTGTAGTTTATAGTCCATTTGGGAGACAAATATACTGATATTATTTCCAGCTTTCTCTTTGGACTTCCTCTACTATGCCTTAGATTTTCCTTGCCCATGTAGCCTAACTCTCTCTTATTGGATGGCTCCTCCTAGAACCTCCATTTTAGGAGGGCACCCCCTGTTCAGCCTTGTCTCATTCCAGGCTGCAGGGTGGACTCCTTCAACCATGCCCCCACTGGGGTATCTTTTTTGCCATCCCCTTTTCATTTTCCTTTTATGTGTAATCTTTTTCATTAGAATGCAAGTCCTTGAGAGCAAGGGTTATCTTTGTTGTCCCTAAACTTTGCATCCATGCTCTTTGTAATCATTCTAAGTACTTAGCTAAATGCTGATTGATATAAATACATATGTATGCAGAATAAATGCAAAGTACATGCTAGGCAGTTAAGTACCAAATAGTTAGAAACATCAGGAAAAGCTTCATGTGGAATGTAATACTTGAACTGAGTCTTGAAAGAATTAAAAAAATTCTATACATACAAACCATCATCATCCAAATGCATTTCATTATTTTCCCTTTTGATATACTCAGAAGATTGCAGAATGAAGTTATTGCTGTTCCTGTCTTTTGAGGGTTGGAAAACCAAATCACAGGCAGCTCTCCCCGAGGACTGCTGCTGTGAATAACTGAGGTTCTGATTGCATAGTATAGTGAACTCTCTAGTCAGCAATAAACTAAAGCAAAACATCCACAACAATATCACATAACTTATTACCAAGATGGCCACATAGTCTTAAACAAAACATCATTCAGTACGTCACAGTCTCATCAATTGGTACCCAAGTGAAGTCTCCTTTCATCTCTAGGTAGAGGCTGGCTTCTAATCATCCTTAAGCTAATCAGCTTTAAGGAGTAATCATCTTTAAGGGGTAATAGAAAGTATAAAGGCCATCCAGTAGGGTCACAACTAAGTTACAGTCTCATCGGTCAGCACTGAGTACTCAAGTAAAGGTTCTTTCGTCTTAACTCTGAGGCTGACTTCCAAACTCCGTGGCTCTTCTTCCACTTACCAGCTCTTGCCTAGATTTACAGGTAGGCAGCTCTCCAATCGCAGCTCACAGTGAGTAGTCCACTCCAAGCCCTTCCGAAGTTTCCATTTCTGGGAAGACAAAGCTTAACAGAGCCACAAAAATATTTACACACATTAAACTTAGCAGAGTTACAATGATATTCACACACATTGCTGGCACTATCATCTCAGTTCACTTTCTGTATGACAAAGTAACAAACCAACAGACAAAGCTTCTGTTTGAGAAATCAAACACAAATCAGCAGTAAAGTCCTCTCTGGAGGCTTCTGGATCAGCTCCTGGATCAGCAGGAAAGTCCTCTTTTGGAACTTCTGTCTAAAAACAACAGACAAGGCTTTTGTCTGACAGACCAGAGTGCGGAAATCACAAGGCTTCAAGATCTCAGTTTTGCTTGGTCCTAGCACATGCTTGAGTTTCTATCTGCTCTGCCCCTTCCTGTTCCTCTCTTTCTCTACAAGTTGTCTCCAAACTCCCTCAGGCCTATTAAGGGCAACAAGATGTGTACTGTTTCCAACAAAGGCTTGACATAATCACAGGCGGGGCTCAAAGGCACTTGAATAGCTGAAACAAGGAGCAAAGTACTACTTTGCTTGCCATTATAGGGGTGAAAGGTCTTTGTGACTGGAAGGATAGTAGTGCCCCCAACAGTAGTAAGGAAGTTCAGTGCGTTTAAGGGAGAAAGATAATGAGTTCGGTAAAAAATAAAAGTAAAAGAAAACTCTCATAATAAATGTGTAGTCATATAAAACAAATTTACATATGGACAGTGTTCAAAAATGTTTGTCTTATTCTGCATAGTAAATCCGTCATCACTAGCAGAAAGGTTGGTTACCATGCTTTCATCTTTGATCATCTGAAGTCTTGGTTTGTCATTGCATTAATCAGTTTTTCTTTATAATTTTGTAGTGATTGTATAAAATTGTTCAACACTTCATTCTGCATCAAGTCTTCCTTCCAAGTCTTCTTTGTTTCCTTGAAATTGTTCTATTTCCTCCTTTTAAGGTAAAATAATGTTCTATTATATTCATACCATTTTTAAGCTATTTCCCAGTAGACAAGTACCCCCTTAATTTCCAGTTTTTAGCTCCTATTAAAAGAACTGCTATAGATACTTTTATACAGAGAGGTTCTTTTCCTTTTTCTTTTGATCTCTTTGGTGTATGTGACTCATATCCCTGAGTTATAGAGTAAGCATAGTTTAATGATCTGGGGAAGCATAAATCCAAATTGCTTTTCAGAATATCTGTAGTAATTCACAACTCCACAAATTGCATCAGTGTATCTCTTTAAAAATCATATCCTTGCCAACATTTTGTATTTTTGCTAATCTGATGGATATGATATAGAACCTCAAAAGTTGCTTTGATTTCTAGTTCACTAATTATTACTTATTTGGAATATTTTTCCATTGTTGATAACTTGGATTTCTTCCCTTGAAAACTGTCACATTCTTTGACTATTTATCTATTGGAAAATGGCCGTTAGTCTTATATGATATGGTTTAATCCATATCTTTTATATCTTGGATATGAGACTTTTATTGGAGAAATATGCTACAAAAATTTTTTCAAGTCTTTAGCATCATCTCTTCTTTCATTCATTGGGAATTGATCCCATTATTTTTTTCTTCCTATCTGTTTGCTCAGGTTTTAGTTTCATCCTTAAGTGTTATTAAAATGATATGGTTTGATTATGTCCCTTACCAAGCTTTAAACCTTTTTCTCACTACTTTTTTTCATTGTTTTATGAAAAGAGACTAATTATAATCTTGTCATTCTTCTTTTTAAGATTTTATAGTGCACTTTATATTCTAAATCCATATTTTTATCAGATATCTCTGATAAATGCTTCATATTCAAGATATATATAGGGAATTAATACATGGGAGATATGTAAGACCAAGAACATTCCCCAGTAGAAAAGTGGTCAAAGAATATGGAAAAAAAAAGTAAGCAATTCCCACATGACTTTCAAATGATCAATGGGCATATGGGAAAATGCTATGAAATAATAAGAGAAATGCAAATGAAAACAACTCAAGTGTTCACAAAAATCAAGTTGGCAAAGATGGTAAAAGATATAAATAATCAACATTGGAGGGGTGGTGGGAAAAGAGGCATACCAATATACTGTTGAAACTGTGAATTGGTTGAACCATTCTGGAAAATATTTTATAACTATGTTGGAAAAGTGACTAAACTGTTCACATCTTTTTGACCCAGCAGTGCCACTTGTTGCCTATTTACACCTAAGTGAGAAGAGGTAGGGGTAGAATCAAAAACAGAAGATTCCATATCTGTCTATCTATCTGTCTATCTGTCTGTCTGTTTATCTCCATCTATCTGTCTCTGTGGAAATTGTAAGAGACTAGAAACAAAGTGTATCTCCATCAATTGGGAATGATTGAATAAACTCTAATGTGAGTATGATGGAATATTACTTTACCCTAAGAAACTAAAAATAAAATAAAGAATTCAGAGAAACTAAGGATTGCTAGAGTCATTGAATTACAATTGGAAGGGACCTCAGATGCCCTTTTTAACCCTCTCATTTTACTGATAGAGTTGTCAAAAGCTACCCATCAGAGGCCGAATTGGGAGTACTTGTATGGAACAAAATGTGCACAAGACCAAGAGAACAGTATTACACAATTACCATTTAGTATGAAGAAAGTAAACTCTAAAAGACATCAAAACTTAGATTAGTGCATCAAATAGTCCAGAGTACTGATGACAAATCATATTTTCCTCTAGATATGAGGAAAGGAGAGGTAATGTAGGGAGGTGGTTAAATGAGGTCTAGGTTGTCATGGATGATGACTGTGTCAATTTGTTTTTCTTAACTATTTGTTATAAAAGAGGGTACTTTGGAGAGAGGAACTGGAAAAGAACTATGATATTTAAAATTTTTTGATATTTTTAAAAACCAAGAAAATGTTAAATATGGGGAAAGAGGTAAAAGAGTCTACATTATTATTTTTTTTTTTTTTTGCTTTTTGGAGGGCAATTGGGGTTAAGTAACTTGCCCAAGGTCACATGGCTAGGTTTTTGTTTGTGTGTGCCTTAAGTGTCTGAGGCCAGATCTGAACTCAGGCCCTTCTGACTCCAGGGCCAACGCTCTTCTCACTGCGCCACCTAGCCGCCCCAAGAGTCTACATTATTTAAAAAGAATTATGCTGGTGATTTTTTTTTTAGCAGAATATTCTAGAACATATTGATAGTTTGTATTTGGCAGAAACATACTCTGCACATATTATCATTCTCTGACTGTCATGGATACATTTTCACTTCTGTCAAAACTTAAGAGAATTCTAGAGCTGTTAGACCAGGACCTATTACTACTACACCTGACATTGAGGGTACCCCTGTTCTGGACTTTGCACTACTTCCCTAGAAGGCTTCCACAGCTCTTGATGATGAGGGTCTGTGTTTTTTCATGGTGACCAAGCCAGTGAGTTGCTGTTGCAGGTATGGAGACCAAGAGTTTCTGAGGGAGAACATTCTATTCACCCACCTCCATCTGCTGCTCACTTGGACACGTTCCCCAGAGGTGAACAATCTGTCACCCTCTCTTACTCTTCCCATTCTGGTAATACTGAATCCCAGACTTAAGGAGAATAAATCACACTGTCCAACTACTGCTATCTTCTCCTTCATCTCTGTTGGCCTCAGTACTACTTTACCAAATACACCTACTCTGTGGAGTCCTTAGTCTAATTTTAAAATATTCCTTTGTTTTATACTTCTTCCTCTCATACTTCTTCCATCTTTTGGCTCATAGTGAGACCTGGCTCCTCCTCCCTGATGATACTATATATCCCTAGGTCTTTTTGGTTGTACCTTTTTTTTTCTTTTTTCTTTTTTTAAGAGAGCAGGGCAATTGGGGTTAAGTGACTTGCCAAAGGTCACACTGCTAGTGAGTCTGGATTTGAACTCAGGCCCTCCTGACTCCAGGGTCCATTCACTGTGCCACCTAGCTGCCCCCCTTGTACCTTTTCTTACAATTCCTGGAGATTCAATCAGAATAATTCTTGCTGCTCATTATTACTTCTGGCCTCTTCCTCTACTGTTGTCGCTCAATAAGCACACATCCTTTGAGATTCACTTCATCCAATTTATCACTCTGCTCAGATCTTGCTGTCTATTACCTATTGACAGGATAATTCTTCCTTCTTGATCAGTTAGTTTAGTGTCTGGCTCCCATATTTTTCTTCATCCCAACTAATTTGCTTCTACCTATTTGCTTCATGAATGGAGCTAAAGAAAGTCTTGCAGTCATGCTTACTGGTTCCACTAAAAGTTTATCTAATCTTAACCAACCCTTTATTGCAGTAGAGCAATTCTACCAATAAGACCATTCTTTGATCTCCTTTGCTGATTCGCTATCCTTATCAAATGCTAACTGTGGATCTGCTCTAGGACTCTGTCCTGGTGCTTTTTTCTCTCTAATAGTCTTCTACTTGGTGAGTTCATTAATTCCCATGGACTCACTTATCATATACATAGATCATTCTCAGGTTTAGATATCCTGGAATATATAACTCTGGTCTCTATCTTGAACTTAAGTCCCATGTGATTTAGTATTTTTTTTTCTTTCAAGGCAGCAGGCATTATTAAACTCTTTTTTTTTTTGGAGGGCAATTGGGGTTAAGTGATTTGCCCAAGGTCACACAGCTAGTTTTTGTGTTAAGTGTCTGAGGCCGGATTTGAGCTCAGGTCTTCCTGACTCTAGGGCCAGTGCTCTATTCACCACACCACCTAGCTGCCCCAATTATTAAACTCTTAATATGTGCCAGACACTGTGCTAAGGACTGGGAATAAAAATACAAGCAAAAAGACAGTCCCCGCCTTTATATACATACATACATACATAATACATATATGTACACATACACATACATATATATAAATAACACAATGCATACATATACATATAAACAATGTACATTAAAACATAATACATATGTAGTATATAAATATGTAAATACAAGTTATCTATATATATTTCTTGAAAGAATGTAAACTTTTACATATCTATGTATATCTTTAAATTTATTTATGAGCAAAAATCCATCTCTCCCTTTTCCACGTTGAAGCTTTAGAAACATTAAATATTGAAAGAACTGCTTTGTATTATTGCTTGACTTTTGTTGGTCAGTAAATAAAAATGGGGCTGCAGAAGTTCTCATGGAATAGGCACATTTTTACAAGTAAATTGCCAAATCCAATGACCTTTTCTCAACTTTTTCCTCCTTAATCTCTCTGTAGTCCTTGATACTGTTGATCACTCTTCTCCTTGATACTTTTTTATCTATAGGTTTTTGAGACTCTCTCTCTCCTGGTTCCCCTACCTATCTGACTATTCCTTCTCTGTCTCCTTTGCTGGATCCTCTTCTAAAGGAACAGGGCTTCTTAAACATTTTCCACCAGCAACCCCTTCAGAGCTTCTTAAACTTCTTAAAACTAGAACACAACCTCTAAACATAGGCTTTCCATGGGGCTCTGTTATAGGCTTCCTTTTTTTGTTCTCTCCATACTTCACTTGAGAATCGCATCAGTTCCCCTGATTTTAATTATCTCTTTGCTACTCTCTCTGTTTCAGATTTTCAGATCTACTTATCTTACTGTTCCTGACCTCCAGTCTCTTATCTCCAGCTGCCTTTCAGACATCTTGAACCAGATATTCAGTAAATATCTTAAGCTCAGCAGGACAGAAACAGAACTCATTATCTTTCACTCAGATCTTCCCCTGCCCCCTCAACTTCTCTATTACTATAGAGCAGAAGCGTCAGAAGATTGCTACTGTGTTGTAATTGGGAAATGTTTAGCAAAATAAATAAAAATATAATATAAATAATGTTAACTTGTTACTTTCTAAATCAATATAATTCCAGGAGGGATCCTTTTCTATTTGAATTTGATATCACTGTTGTAGAGGCCAACACCATCCTCCCAGTTCCTCAAGGTCACAAGTCTAGGTATCATCTTCTTCAATAGCTCTTACCCCCCATCCAATCTGCTGGCAAAACCTGTAAATTTTACGTTTGAATCTCTCAGATTTTTCCCTCTTCTTTCCTCACACTGCCATCATTCTAATGCAGGCCCTCATCACCTCATCTCTGTTCTGCTGTTAATGGGTTTGCCTGCCTCAAGTGTCTCTCCACTCCAATCAACTAATGAAGATTCAGCCATTAAAGTGATTTTGCTATAGCACAGGTCTGACAATGTCATCTTCTTCATACTCAGTAAACTCCAGTAGCTCTCTATAACCTTCAGGATCAAAGACAGAATCCTGTTTGTTGTTCAACACACACACACCTTTCCAGGTTTCTTATTTCCCGTACTTCTGTCATGTATTATTCAGTCCAATGATACTGACTTTGCTGTTCATTAAACAAGACACTTGATTTCTTAGCTTCTAGTATTTCCTCTATCTGCCCCCCATGCATGGAATGCTTTCCCTCCCCATCTCTGCCTCCTGACTTCCTTTAATTCCCAACTAAAATCTCATCTTTTACTTGAAGCCTTCTCCAACTGACTCTTAATTTCAGTGCCTTCCCTCTGTTAATTACTTTCCTGTATATAATTTACTTTGTTTATATTTGTGTGCATGTTGTCTTCCCCATTAGATTGTAAACTTCTTGAGGTCATGGAATGTCTTTTGCCTCTTTTTGTTATCCCCAGTGCATAGCAAAGTACCTGGAATGTGCTTAATAAATGTTTATTGTTTGATTGAGAAAGAAAGTACTAGCACTGATGGGGCATTAGGAAATACTTTTTCTAGAATGAGAGATTTTAGCTGGAACTTGAAGGAAGGAAGCCAGGAGGTAGAAATGAAGAGGAGCAACATTCCAGACTTAGGTCACAGCCACTGAAAATGCTCAGGGTTAGGATATGGATTGTCTTGTTTGAGGAACAGCAAAGAGGCCAATATCATTAGATCAAAGAATATTCTGGGGTAGGGTAGAGGTACAGGGTGGTGGATAAGATGTAAGAAGACTGGAAAATTTTTAGGCAGCTGGGATTATGAATGACTTTGAGTGCCAAACAGAGGCTTTTATCCTTGATCCAGAGGTACTAAGGAAACATTGGAGTTTATGAAGCTATGATCTCCATTTCATGCTGATTTTTTTTTTGAGAAAAAGTGATTTTTATTGTCTATTTTAAACTATGCATTTTGATTGGGACAGTGATAAGAAAAGTGCTTCCTATATTCTGCATGCAAACAAATGCTATTTCTGAAACAAAATGCTTGCATCTGGTTGCTTTTAAATTGTGTCTGGTTATGTGTTCCTGATAGTTATTCATGCTGATTTTTAAGAAAGTATATAATAATTTCTATATAGTACTTTCAAATTGTTTCACTTATTTGGATTTCCTTTTGTTCTCTTCTGTGTATTAAAAAAAAGTTTCAGTGGCCTTTTTTCCCCCAACAGTGTTTCTTATCCCTTTTTTGTCTCCCTATCCCACTCCTGATTTTTAAGAAATGAGTATATATACATATAAAAATGTATGTCTTTTTTTTTGTACCTTATACAAGAAGTTTTCAAAGGTAGAATTGACAATACTTAGCAACAGATTGGATATAGGGAGGTATAGAAGAGAATGATGAGTTGAGATTGGCACCTATGTTATAAAACTGTGTTACCAGACCTTCAACAGTAGAAGGAATGTTCACAATATGGGGGAGTGTTTAGGGGAAATACAATGAGTTCAGTTTTGGACCCGATGACTTGAAGATATCTGACATCCAGTCAAGATGTCCAGTAGGCAGTAGGACACGGGGTTAGGGATTAGAGAAATAGATTTTAGAATCATGAGCAGAGAGTTAATTGAATCATTGGGAGATGATGAGATCACCCAATGAAATAATATAGATGAAAAAGAGAACATGACTCAGGACAGAACCTTGAGGGACTGCCAAAGTTAGCAGGCATGAACTGGATAATGGTTTAGCTAAGGAGACAGAAGTTAGATAGGAGGAAAACCAGGGTAGAGTGGTGTCATGGAAACCATTAGGTAAGAGAGTATCAGAGAGAAGAATGTGACAAACAATATTGAAGACTACAAGAGGGGTCAAGAAAGATTAGCATTAAGAAAAGACCCATTATATTTGGCTATTTGGTAACTTTGTAGAAAACCATTTTGGTTGAGTGATAGGTTCTAAAGCCAAAGTGGAGAGGGTTTGTAGGAGACTGAGAAGTTAAAAAGTGGAGCAGTGGATTGTATACTGCTTTCTGAGAAAAGAGATGTGGAATAATATCTAGTGGGGATGGATGTGAGGGTTTTTTGAGGTTGGAGAGATGTGGGAATGCTTCTTAGCAATAGGGAAGTAGTAAACAGATTGTAAATAGGATGGGGGGCACAGTTTATTGTAGAAGACAGAATGGAATGGAGTATTTAAACAGGTAAAGAGTTTTCTTGTGTCATCTCTTCATGTGAGACAGGAGTAAAGGGGGAGATAGTGGCAGAAGGCATCTGGATTATATTGGAGAAGGGGAGAAGAGAGTTCTTTTTGAATGGATTCAATTTTTTTCAGTCAACTAAAATACAAGGCTCTCAGTTAAAGAGGGTAGGTGAAGGGGGAGCTATAGTAGCTTTGAAAATGGAAAGAAAGATTTGGAAAAGCCACTGTGATAACTAGAGTAGTTAATTAGGGAAATGCCAAAGGATTGCCCTATTTCATTGATGATCCAGTTGAGATTATGTAACAAATTTGTAGTGAACCTAATCTGCACAGTTTTGTTATTTTCTTCTAAGTGAGTAGAATTGAAGGCATCAAAGGGTGGGATGATTGGCTGTGTTAGAGCTAAAATAGCCTAAGGAAAGAAGAGCCTAGACAGAAGAGGAAAATATAGACTTGAACTGGTTGGGAAATATGTACACTTTTTTTATTCCTATTTAATAATTATATCTAACTTTATAAGAATTTTATTCTAGTTATTAACTTAGGTGTTTTTTTTTCTTTTATTTAGATTTTTTTAATTCTGAGAGGGGTATATTGATAATTCTCCACTATTATTGCTTTACTGTCTATTAATTCCTTTAACTCTTTATCTTTTTCTTTAAGTTTTTAGAAGCTAAGCTGGGGGTGGGGAACCTGTAGCTTTTTGACTGACTTGTTCTCTTAATAAAAGGATTTGTTCTCTAAAACTTAGACTCAGTCACAGGGCCACACTTAAGGATCTAGAGGGTCCACATGTGACCTGGAAGCTGCAGGTTCCTCACCCCTGTGCTGTCATTTGATACATATATTAAATATTGAGGTTAATTCATTATCTATCGTACTTTCCCACAAAAAAATGTAGCTTCTCTGTCTAGCTCTCTTAACTAAATATTTTTTGGATGTTGCCTTGTCTGAAACCATAATTGCTACTCCTGCTTTTGTGAGTTTAGCTAATGCATAATAGATTTTGCTCTAACCCCTTATTTTAACTCAATGTAACACTTTATATTTGAAGTGTATTTCTATTAAATGGTTTCTCATCTGTTCAGCTTTCCTTTTTCATTTTATGAGTGTTTATTCCATACACATTCACAATTAGGATGTTCAATTTCTTATTTCCCTCAATTTTGTTCTTTTTTTAATTTTAAAATTAGTTTTATTCATGTATTTTGTTTTTCATATCATCATAGTTCCCCCATATACTCACCTTTTCCCCTTCCACAGAGGCACATCATATAACAATTCATATTTTTAAAGATTAAAAAAAAAAGGAAAAGGGAGTAGAAACAAGACTTCTTCAGGGCTCTGGCTCCCACCTCCTCCAATTCATATAAAGGGTGACTCTGAACAAACTTTAGAGCTACAGAATCCACAAAATGACACAGAGGAGCTAACCTCCCGCTGAGGACAGCCTGTCAGAGGCTTTAGCCTCAGGGCAGGCCTGACCAACTGCCAGCTGGAGGGACTTCAGATCACCAGCAGCTATTGCCATTTCCAGAATTATCAACACATAGATGCTAAGGACAAAGTGAGAGGTCAGTGCAGTGTGGACTTTGTGATCTGGTAGTTTGGGAGTACGGTCTGCCTTTTTCCCCTTGGGGGAGAAGCAGCTGAGGCAACCTAGCAGCCACATGGCTGCTTCATCTCCTGGCCTGCAGATTGTCAGGGGAACAAGCAACCAGTCTGAGGGGTAATCACTCTTGCTTTAACCTGCTTGGATCTGGATTGCAGTCTAGGGTGGAAATCCTGGGGTGTGTGACCAGCTTGCCAGAGAATGTGGAGGCTTCAGAGAGGGCACCCAACTAATACCTTTGACAGCTGAAAAAACCCCAGCATTTGGGACGGAAGCTCCCCTGTCTGGTGGCAGAGTCCTACTGTGGCAAAAAGCCCAAAAGTCAAGTAATTGAGTGGCAACATGAGCAGGCAAAGGAAACAAAGCAAGCAGAGCAATCCAACTTTACACTCCTATTTTGGGGACAAAAAGGATCACAGCATGGAATAGGAGGAAGACAGTGAAGGCAGAACTACTGCACTAAAAGCTTCCAAGAAAAATATGAGCTGGTTACAGGCCATAGAGGAGCTTAAAAAGGATTTTGAAAACCAGATAAGAGAAGTGGAAGAAAAATTGGGAAGAGAAATGAGAACAATGCAAGAAAATTGTGAAATGAGAGTTGACAACCTGACTAAAGAAAATAACCCCTTAAAAATAGACTAATTCAAATGGCAAAAGAGGCTCAAAAAGGCAATGAGGAGAAGAATGCCTTAAAAAGTTGAATTTGTTGTTTGTGCCAGGGTAGAGGCCATATTGAATTGGTGTCTTTATGGGACTTTTTAAATTTCCTCTGGATTGTTGTTGGGAGGGAGGGAAAGTTTTTCTGAATGGCTGTTAATAGTATTAGATCATTACAACTTCCGTAATTTTCAAAGGTTGTAAAATTATACAAAACAAAATTAAAAAAAAAACCCTAGAATAACACAGAACCCTTTAAAAAAAAATCTGAATTTGCCAGATGGAAAAAGAATCTCAAAAGCTCACTGAAGAGAATCATTCCTTCAGAATTAGATTGGAGCAAATGGAAGTAGTGACTTTATGAGAATTCAAGATACTATTAAACAGATCTAAACAAATGAAAAAATAGAAGGCAATGTGAAATATCTCATTGGGCAAACCACTAACCTGGAAAATAGATCCAGGAGAGATAATTTAAAAATTATTGGATTACCTGAAAGCCATGATCAAAAAAAGAACCTAGAAATCATCCTTCAAGAAATTCTCAAGGAAAATTGCTCTGATGTTTTAGAACCAGAGGGCAAAATAAAGGTTGAAAGAACCCACCAATCACCTCCTGAAAAAGATCCCAAAAAGAAAACTCCTAGGAATATTATAGCCAGATTCTGGAGTTCCCAGATCAAGGAGAAAATATTACAAGCAGCCAGGAAGAAACAATTTGAATATTGTGGAATCCACAATCAGGATAACACAGGATCTGACAGCTTCTACACTGAGGGATCGAAGGGTCTAGAATATGATATTCCAAAGGTCAAAGGAGCTGGGATTGAAACCAAGAATCACCTACCGAAAAAAACTGAGTATCATGTTTGAGGGGAAAATTTGGTCATTTAGTGGAATAGAGGACTTTCAAGCATTCTTGATGAAAAAAACAGAGTTGAATAGGAAATTTGACATTCAGATATAAGAAACAAGAGAAGCATGAGAAGGTAAACAGGGAAAAGAAATCATAAGGAACTTATCAAAGTTGATCTATTTATATCCCTACATGGAAAAATGATAATTGTAACTTATGAAACTTTTCTCAGTATGAGAATAGTTGAAGGGAATAAAAATAGAAATACACACACACACATATATGTCTGTATAGGCATATGAATACATATGTGAATAGGTGTATACATGTGTACATAGATAGAGGGCACAGGACCAATTGAATAGGAAGGGATGATACTTAAAAGGTGAAATTAAGAGGTGAGAGAGGAATAAAATGAGAGAAGATGGGGAGAGACAGAATGGGGTAAACTATCTCATATAGAAGAGGTAAGGGAAAATGGTTACAATGGAGGGGAAGAACAGGAAAGCAAAAAGGAATGGGTCAACCTTGTTCTCGTTGAATTTGGCTTAGGGAGGGAATGACATATATTCTAAATAGGGTATCTCATCCTATAGGAGAGTAGGGGGGAAGGGGATGAGAGGGAGGATGATGGAAGGGAGGGCAGGTTGGGGAGGAGCGAAGTTGGAAACACCCACTTTTGAAAAGGGACAGGATCAAAATAGAGAACTGAACAAGTGGGAGGTGGGATAAGAAGGAGAGAAATATAGTCAGTCTTCCACAATATATCTACTATGGAAATGTTTTGCATAGCTACACATGTACAACCTGTATTGAATTGCTTATCTTCCCAGTAAGGGTGGGTAACAATGGAGGAAGGGAATGAATCTGTAATTCAAAAATTTTTTAATTTTTTAAAAAAAATTTAAAATCAAATGTTTTAAAAATTATATATATGTTGTATATATGCTGTTATTAATATTATTTTACATGTAACTGGGAAATAAGATATACAGCCACTGGGACATAGAGATCCACTATGTCCTATTGGAAAGTCAAAGGGAGTATGGGGAAAGATAAGGGAGAGAGCAGATTGGTGGAGGGGATATCCAGTGGGGTCACTATTTTGGGGTGCTGGGTAGGGGAAAAATGGGGAGAAATTAGTAACTCAAAATGTTGCAGAAATGAATGATATAAACTAGAAGTTAATAAAGTATTTGACTAAAAAAAAGGAAAAATAAGTATAACTGATCAGTATATTAAAAAAATCTCAAAAGAGGTGAAGTGTACAACACTTTGTGGGCTTTCCATGTCTGGAAAGGGGTGAGTTGGAAGTGCTTTCTCTTATTTCTTCTTTATTGTTCCATATTATTTCTAGTTTTGCAACATTCACTTTTGACTTTTCTGTTTCTGTTTATATTGTTGTAGTAATTATATGGTTTTCTTGGCTTTTCTTACTCCATTCTGCACCAGTTCATGTAGATCTTTCCATGTTTCTCCGTATTCATCACATTCATTATTTCTTACAACATATGAATATTCCTTTACGTTAACATACCATGATTTGCTTAGTCATGTCCCATTTGATAGGTATTTACTTTGTTTCCAACTCTTTGCTATCACAAAAAATGCTACTATAAATATTTTAGTATTTATGGGAACTTTCTTCATATAAGTGACATCAAATTTCTGGTCTAGAGAGTGGACATTAATCACTTTATTTGCATAATTCCAAACTGCTTTTAAACATGGTTGTTCTGATTCACAGTTTCACAACAATGCACCGGTATTGCCTATCATCCTACAACCCATCCAATATGTGACAAAAGCCATCAGTTTTATATTTTTATTTTCCTTGTTATAAATACATCTCCATCCAAAGCCATGAGAAGTATACGATGTGATAAATTTTTTTAAATGGCGTGATCTTTAACCTTAAAGTCACAAATCTATTTAGAATGTATCGTTCAGTATAGTGTAAGCTGTTGATCTAAACCTAATTTTTGCCAGATTGCTTTCCAGTTTACTCAACAGTTAAAAATAATCAAATAGGGCGTTCTTTCCCAAGTAATTGACGTTTTCTGGTTTATTGGTTTCCGTTGTTTCTAATTATCTTTTGTCATGTTGATCTGCCGTTCTATTTTTTGATCAGTAGAATATGGTTTTGATGAATATTACTTTATAATCTAGTTAGAGGTCTGAAAGTACTGTTCTCTCTTCTCCCATACCTCTTTTCATCATTTCCTTTATTATTCTAGATCTTTATTTTTACAAATGAATTTTACTATTTTATCAATTTCTATAAAGTGTCCCTTTGATAATTAGATTGGCATAGTATTAAAAGTGTAAATCAATTTTAATGATCTTGTCATTGTTATTATTTTGACTTGACTCAACCACAAATTCTAAATATTCCTCCAGCTATTTAAACTCTTTCTTTTCTTTTTGTAGGGCAATTGGGGTTAAGTGACTTGCCCAAGGTCACACTGCTAGGTTTTTGTGTTGTGTCTGAGGTTGAATTTGAACTCAGGTTCTCCTGGCTCCAGGGCCTGTGCTCTATTCACTCCACCACCTAGCTGCCCCTTAAAGAACACTTTGTAACTGAATCAATATGAGTGTTTTCTGTACCTGGTAAACTCATCCTCAGATACTTTATAGTTATTTGGAATGTGATTTCTATGATTTATTGTCTCTTGGAGTTTGTTATTTAGAAATGCATTCAGTTTTTGAGGGTTTATTTTGTAGCATACAACTTTGCTTAGGCTGTTAATTGTCTCAGGATCTCTAAGATTTTCCCAGTAAATCACACATACGTATACTTTTAAATATTCTCTTTACCTGTTTTCACACCTTTATTTTCTTTCTCTTCTCCTGTTACTATTGTTAGCATTTCCAGAACTATATCAAATCTTAATACAGAGATTGTGCATCTTGTATTACTCCTATGTTTATTGGGAAAAGATCCTAGTACACATGATGCTTATTTTCCATTTTAAATAGTTTTTATGATATTAAAAAAAGTTCCCTCTATGCTTATACTTTATAGGTTTGTTTTTTTAGCATAAATAAATGAATGTTTTACTTTGTCATAGATTTTTCTGGAATCTATTGAAAGAGTCATATGGTTTTGGATGTATTTGTTTTTAATATGTTTAATTATGTTAATTACTCTCCTGATGCTAAACCTCTTTGTATCCCTAGTGTAATCCAACATGGTCATAATGAATTATATCTTAGTTGAATTATTTTAGTCTTTTTGACAGGATTTTACTGAAAAAATTTAAATCAGTATTCATTAATGATACTGGTTTATAGTTCTATACTTTATCCTTACCTCTTTTAGGTAATTAGGAATGTTTTGTTTCATAAAACCTGGTGATGCTTATGTTAGTAATTTTTTAGAACAATTTGTGTAGTATGAGTACTACTACCTGTTCTTTAAAGGTTTGATAGAATTCTCCTGTGAATCCGTCAGGACAAGGTTTTTGGTGGAGTCCCCTCCCACACCCCACCTTCCACTCCCCACCCCACACCAGTCCTTTATAGCTAGTTCTGTTCCTTTTCTGAGATTGTGTTATTTAAAATCTGTATTTGGTCTTTTTGTTTGGGTATTTTATATTTTTGAAGGTAATCCTCTGTTTTGTGTTTTCTGTTTTGTTAGCATATAACTGTGAATAATAGGTTCTGGTTATTATTTTTATTTATTTTGGTTTTGTTGTTGATTTCATCTTGTTCATTTGCCACTTTGTTGATTTGATTTTCTACTTTTTTAATCTTGGCTAAAGGTTTTATTAATTTTATTGATCTTTCAAAGAACCAGCTTTTATTTTTATTATTTCCATTGTCTTTGGTTTTCACTTTTATTGATTTCTCTAATTTTCAATATCTTTCATGCTAATTTTAAGTTTATTTGTTGACTTTCTAATTTTTAAAATATGTATTCAGTTTATTAATCTTCTCTTTTTCTATTTTGTTGATATATGTTTGTAGGGATATGATTTACCCCCTGAGGACTGCTTTAGCTGCGTCCCAGAAATTTTGGTATGTTGTTTCATCATTATCATTTTCATTCACATAATTATTAATTGTTTCTGTGATTGTTCTTTGATTCAGCCATTATTTAGGATTTCATTGTTAAAAAGTCTCCATTTGGGTCCCCCCCCTTTTTTTTTTTTGTTTTTTGGAGGGCAGTTGGGGTTAAGTGACTTGCCCAAAGTCACACGGCTAGTTTTTGTGTTAAGTGTCTGAGGCCCGCTTTGAAGTCAGGTCCTCCTGACTCCAGGGCCAGTGTTCTGTTCACTGCCACCTAGCTGCCCCCAGGTCTTTGTTTTTTTGTTTGTTGTCTCTAAAGTGATTACTATTTGTATTGCATTATAGTCTGTAAAGAATGTATCTATTATTTCTGCCTTTTTTACATGTTTGCAATATGTGTGCCCTAATACATACTCAATTTTTGTAAAAGTTCTATGTGTTGAGAAATATGTGTATATTCTTCAACAGACTCATTCAGAAGAAACTAAATATCTTAGTTCTGGTTTCTCTAGCAATTTGTTCAATTCTGTGTTTTCCCTTTTGTTTATCTTTCTGTTGTAATTGAGAAAAAGAATTGAAATTTTCTGCCACTATTGTGTTACTGTGTATATCTTGCAATTTTAATGTTTCCTTTATGCATTTAGATTGCTAGAGCATTTGGGGCATATAAGTTTAATGTTGATATTGGTTTGTTGTCTACAACTCCTTTCAGCATAATTTGGTTTCCTTGTTTATTCCTTTTTATGCTTTAAATGTTTGTTTTTGATCTGGTAGCATGATTGCACCTTATGCTTTTAAAGAAATTTACACAGTGTATAGTAAATGTTTTTCTAGCCTTTTTGTTTTTATTTCCTCTCTTTTGTTTTTAAAATGTGTTTAAAATCTTATAAGCAACAGCTTGTAGGGTTTTCCCTTATCTGTTCTATCAGTCTTTTTCATTTTATTGAATTGTTTGATTTAGTTATAACAGGTTGTATTTTCTTCCTTAATGGGTTTCCCCCCAAAATTAACATTCCCCTCTTCCCCATTCTGTAAAAACAATACTATGTCTCTTTAGTTATTTTTAAAGACAGTCTTAGTTTCACTGATTCTCTCCTCCTCATTTTTAACTGCTCCTTTCCTGTTTATTGTCCCTCTCCCTAGTTTTGGAGTTTTGCTTGAAGGAAGGGAAAGGAATCAGCATTTGTGAAGCACCTACTATGTGCCAAACATTATTATATTATGTTATTTGATATTTCTTTATTCTCATTCCTCGTGGAATTAAAGGTTATTTTGGCTTCCTTCTTCTACACAGTTTCTCTTATTCTCTTGTAGATCTTGCCTCTAACCCCCTTTTTCTTTTGTGCCAAAATCTTATAAATATCATCTCCTTTAGGTGATAAAGAGATATTATCCTTTGGCAGGAATTGTATTATGTTTGTGATTATGTAGTTTATTATTGACCTTTTCCCTCCCTTTGGTCATTTTTTTTCCATTTGTCCCAAAATCTCTTCCCTGGTTCCAGGCCCTCCTACTCTTCTAGGTTGCCCTCATGAGCTCTGATTCTTCTTCTACTGAAGGATGTGTACTCTCTCTAAATAACACATCTCTGAAGATCAGTACCATTTTAAGGTCCCTGTTGTCCTTGATAAAATATCTCTGTTCTCCCATTGGAGCATTCATCAATGGTACTTTATCACCCAGTCTCCTGTAGGTTCTTTTTTTTTCCTGAGGAACAGCTAGAATTATTTTACCTTCAATTGTTAGCATCTGACTTTTTTTTTGTTTTTGTTTTTGTTTTTTAAAGTAATTGGGGGTTAAGTAACTTGCTCGGGGTTACACGGATAGTCATTATTTATGTGTGGGTGCTCATTTTCTGAGGCCGGATTTGATCTCGGGTCATCCCAACTCCGAGGCCGGTGCTCTTACTCACTGCACCACCTAGCCGCCCCGGTGGTTTTTTTTGTTTGTTTGTTTGTTTGGTTTTTTTTGCAGGGCAATTGGGGTTAAGTAACTTGCCCAAGGTCACACGGCTAGGTTTTTTTTTGTGTGTGTACGTTAGGTATCTGAGGCCGGATCTGAACTCAGGTCCTTCTGACTCCAGGGCCAACACTCTACTCGCTGAGCCACCTAGCCACCCCTGACTTTTTTTTAAAGAATAAATCATATTCTCTTTTATCTTCTTCCCTTCTCCACTTTTATATACCCTCCTTGTTGTCTAACTTAGTCCCACAAAAAATATCGATTCACTTGTAGATAGTGTTGGAATATTTATTCCATGATGTTTTAGGCTTATTTTTCCACCATCACTTTTCTTTGACATCTACTTTCACCCTTGGCACTTTGTGTGCACCTTGAAATATATCTCTCAATGATCTCTACTTTTATTTTTTTTGCAGTTGTCCTTGGTTGTGTATTTTCTTACCTTTCTTTGTATTTCTGTAGTCTGGGGTCTTTGAGAAGCAAATAATTTCATCATGTCTGGTTTTCTTTCTAAGAATGTTTTGAATACATCTTTTTAGTTGAAATCCATATTTTTTAATTTATGGTTAGGTTTGGATTTGAAGTGTGTCAAATCAAAAGCCATGAGTTAAGGAATAAAGCTTCTTTAATTGAGGTAACGGTAGCAAATTTGTTATGTTGGGGGATTTCCCACCAGCCAGCTCACAGGGAAAGGTTTTTATACTTTGGGAGGGGGGCAGGGAGGAATGTGTGGTGGATAGAATGAGGTAGCAAAGTCTGGTCATGAGACCCCAGTGGCTTTTGGGAATCCAGGCAAGGAAAACCTCTTCATTCAGCTATTTTGCTCTTAATGCCATGAATCCCACCTGAAGGGGCAAGGACATTAGAAGCTATGATCCAGCTTAAGCTAGATTTCTTTACAAGATAAAATATCTGGGTAGAGGAATTTAGGTGTAGTTCTACTCAACCTAATCTAGAGTAAATATCTCAAGAGTATGGATGTAAAGACTTTATTGAAATTCTGATGTTGTTAGGATCATTAAGTAACATTGGTATTAACAGTTTTCTGTCATTAACAATTTTCTGCCAAGGGTAGGTCACCTTGGGCTGCTCTTGAGTTCCTTTGCTCTTTAGAACACAATGCCTTTTTTCCTTCCACATTTCTAGTGAGTGCAGAATAGTCTTCTGTTCTTGAAATTTTCCTTTTTCCATTTAAAATTTTTTCTTATTTGAATGCATTATCCTGGTCTCTTGCAGAATTTGTCTGTGGAATTTTAAAATTTAACCAGTCATTCAATCAGTAAATTAATTCAGTACCTATCATATACTAAGCACTGAGGCTCCAAAAAGAGGCAGTTCCTCCTCCCAAGCAGGTAATAGTCTAATGGGGGAGACAACATGCCAATAAATACATACAAAGTAAGCTGTATACAGGAAAATAGGAAATATTTAAAGGAGGGAAAGCCTTGGAATTAAAATGAGTTAGGAAAGCATCCTGTAGAAGTTAGGATTTTAGTTAAAACTTAAAGGGAGTCAGGAAGGTCATTTTTCAGAGCAGAGGTGAGAGAACATTTTTCTAGAAGTGACCTGTGAATTCTTTCATTTGGCACTTTGTTTTCTATTTTCAGAAGTTCTGGGTAATTGTATTATTTTTCGTATTATGGTGTTAAGATGTTTTGATTGTATTCCTCTGGGAGCACTATAATCATTAAGTTATAGGTGCATACTGCCTTCCAGATCAGTAAATTTTGTGTGGAAATCATGCTTTCTTTTGACATTGTTGCCTTTTGCTTCTCTTATTTTATATTGTCCTTCATTTCTGTGTATTTGCATTTCTAATCAGTTATTCTCTTTTATTTCTTTGTTGAGACTTGCCAGTTTTAATGAAAGTTTTTCTGTTCTCCTGATTATTTCTGCTGCGCAGGCCATAAGTTTTCCTTTCAGAAATCTTATTTCTATTTTAAACCATGCAGTATCTTCCTGCTGTGCTTTAATGCTATCTTCTCAATCTGCAGGGTCTTCATCCTTATCAAATGTTAATTCTTTTTATTTTGTCTTGCAATATTTATTCATAGAAGCCTAAACTCTTTTATTCTTTGTTAATATCTTCCCTTTAGGTTTATCTGCTTATGCTCAAAGTCTTTAATTGAATTTTGTTCCTCCTGAAATCTTTGGTAATTTCATTTTCCCCCTACCCTTATAGTTCCCTGTTGCCCATTTTCTGACTCTTCCCATTTAAGTAGTTTGCCTGTGAGTTGGACTTAAGTGCAATCTCAATTTCCTCTCATGATGGACATACTTGTCCCAGTTCCTTCCCCAAGTAACTTTTTGGGGGGATAGAAATAGCCTGACTTACATAAGCAGATCTCCATACAGTCTAACATTCTACCCTAGCTCCCTTTGTTCTTTATGACTATGGCTGAGTTCTGTTGTGGCTCAGAATGCTTCTGTGCTGCTTTTATAGCCTGAGCAAATTTCTGCCATTTGGATCTTAATGCCACTGGGAGGAGGTGGTTTGTATGTTAAGCTCAGTTCTGTTGCATGTAAGATGGGGGGGAGGACTGAGTGAGCACATTAAATGTTAGGGAATATTGCTAGTTCATTAATTTTTTACATTTTTTTTATACAATTCTTTTGAGTTGTAGACCATGGAGACAGCTGAGATGGCATTATCTCTTGTGTATGATTACCATTTTGGAGATGTTTGAGGAGTTGTGAGGATCTAAGTAAACATTTAGTCTTCATCTTGTTGTTCATGTTGTTGTTGTTCCCATCCTTTTCTTTTATGCTTTTTCCTTTCATTGCTCTTCTCTTCTTTATTGTAGGTTCTTAGGCTTTCCTTCCTTTTAACATCCTTCCCCATCTCCATCCACTTCCCATGTTCCTTTTCTAAGCTGATAGTTTGTTTTGCTTATGTCTAATCCCACCAGAAATCTACTTTTGTTGTTTCCCCTTTCTCCTCCTCCCTTTTCCCTTCTATATACCCATTGGGTCGAATATATTTTTATACCAAACTCTGTGTGTATTTATGTGCTTGTAGTCTGCCCTTGTTTTGAATAGTTCAAATGAAAGTGATTTTCATGTGATACCTATTCTCTAACACCTCTTTCACATTCATATAGACTTCTACTTGTGTACTCTGTGAGATAATGAATTTCTCCCTTCTTCCTTCCCTTTTTCCCTCGTATATCTTCCCTCTGTCGCATTTGACTCCCTCTGTGTCTCATGATGTCATAGTTCTGAAAGGACTCTTGTATTATCGTCCCTTACTCCCTATTAGAATATAAATAGTCCAACCTTTAAAAAAAGTTCCATCTGATTGTTCACTTATATTTACTTATATGTTTTTCTCTTGACTCCTATATTTGTATTTCAGAGTTCCTATTCAACTCCAATATTTTCATCAGGAATGCTTGGAAGTCCTGTCTTTCACTGATGGTCCATTTCTTCCCTTGTAGGATTATACTCAGTTTTTCTGGGTAAGTTATTCTTGGTTGTAGATCTATAACATTTGTCTTTTGGAATATCCCATTCCATGATTTTTACTCCTTAATGCTAGTTGGAAAATCTTGTGTGATCCTGATTGTGATTCCTGGGTATCTGAACTATATCTTTCTGATTGCCTGTATTATTTTTTCTTTCCTCTGAAAGTTCTGGATTTTGGCATTGACATTCCTAAGAGTTTTCATTTTGATGTTTCAGGATGTTATCACTGTTCTTAATATTTTCATTTTGTCCTCTTATTCTAATGTTTCTGAGTAATTTTCTTTTATGGTTTCTTGACATATATCTAGACTCTTTTTTTCTTTTCATTTTTTTTGTCATGAATTTCAGGTAGTTCAACAATTCTTAAGTTTCCTCTCCATGAGTTTTCTAGGTCAGTTGTTTTTGATACGAGTTACTTATATTTTCTTCTATTTTAATCTTTTAACTTTGTTTTTAATATTTCTTGTTATCTCCTAGACTCAACTTCTGTTTAGTCTGTTCTAATTTTTAGGGAGTCTGTTACATGGGTAAGGTTTTATAACTTTTGTGTTTAAGTTGTTATTTCTCTTTGTAAACCTTTCCTCTTAGCTGTCATTTCTTTTCTAATTCTTACCCCTAGACCTAGATAATGATTAATGCAAGTTCTAATAATGTACAGTTTGATTTAGCACGAATTATACATGATACCAGGTCTTATTTAATGTGATCCAAAATCCAGTTAATATGATCATGCATAGTTGAGGATTTTAACCTGCCACAATTTTGTCAGTCTGTATTTGCCCATCACCTTGTGTTAGTATGATACTCTGCCGTATACCATGTTACCAAAGTTGTATTAATTTTTTAAAGCACCTTTAGCAAAATGGACAAAAGGAAGAAACTGCTAGTATGAAGGAAACACTACTAGTATTAAAAAAAGATGCTTGTTATAATATTCAGACAAAGATTTGGTTGAACAGAATGAATATGGTCATAGTAACTATAAAATAGGATGAGATATTGAAATTCCTGAATCTACAGTATAGAATGTTATAAAACAAACAGGTGAAATAAGAGAAAGGCAAACTTGCAACCAGCTTTTTTGTGTTTTGCAAATAATTACAATGAATAGAAGTTTGCAGTGATAGAAATTGTGCATATTTTAGCTATATTGATTGACAATAATAAAAATGCATTCTTCTTAGTAGAAGTCATTTTAAAAGTTTGGGTTTATTTAATAAGGCAGTGAAAGAAAATGGAAATGAAATAAATAGTGAAGAAACTTACTGCAAGTATTGGTTAGATTTTTCATAAAATTGAGTTTAGTTGAATAATGTTAAAATTATTGGAAAGGCAGCTAGTCCCATGGCAAGACTTAGCAGCTAAATACTTGCCAGCTACACTGATAAACAGATTTTTAACATGGATGAAACAAGTTTTCTCTGGAAAAGAATGCCTTTCAAAACTTAGAGTTCTGCAAAAGAAAAAACCATCTTGGATTTAAAGTATCTTAAGGATTATCTAACACTTGTATTGGGAGGTAATGCAGAAGAGGATTTGAAATTAAAACCAGTCTTTGCTTATTAGTCTCAAAATCCTTAAGGTCTGAGAGCCTACTACAGTCTCAGTGATCACAGTTCTTTGAGAGTCAGACAAGAAAGTGTGAGTGACTAAAGCTGGTTTTTAAGATCGGTTTTCTGGGGATAAAATGAAGGTGGTGAAGGGAGAATTAGCAGTTGTGCTTTAGCTCCTTCTGTCCTCCTCTGTAATGACCTATGAAGTATATTGCACCAAAATGTAAGAGCAGGGTGGCTAGGTGGCGCAGTGAGTAGAGCACCGGCCTTGGAGTCAGAAGGACCTGAGTTCAGATCCGGCCTCAGACACTTAACGCACACACAAACAAAAAAAACCTAGCTGTGTGACCTTGGGCAAGTTACTTTTTTTTTTTTTAACTGTGTGACCCCCAGGCAAGTCATTTAACTCTGCCTCATTTTATTCATTTGTCAAATGAGCCAGAGAAGGAAATGGCAAATCACTTCAGTATCTTTTTTTTTTATTTGAAACATTTAATCTTAAGACCTTGCATTTCATTGTTTGGATCTGCTTAACAGCATCTTGATTTCTCATAAAGTCATTAGCTTCCATTTGCTCCAGTCTAACTCTGAAGGAATGAATCTCCTCAGTGAACTTTTGAGATTCTTTTTCCATCTGGCAAATTCGACTTTTTAAGGCATTCTTCTCCTCATTGCCCTTTTGGGCCTCCTTTGCCATTTGAGTTAGTCTATTTTTTAAGGTGTTGTTTTCCTCAGTCAGGCTGTTGACCCTCATTTCATACTTTTCCTGCATCCTTCTCATTTCTCTTTCTAATTTTTCCTCCACTTCTCTTATTTGATTTTTAAAGTCCTTCTTAAGGTCCTCTATGGCCTGCAACCCACTCATGTTTTCCCCTGGGGCTTTTGGAGCAGGACTTCTGACCTCACAGTCCTTTTCCCGCTCTATGCCCCCAAAATAGGAGTCTAGGGTTGCATTTTTCTGTTTCCTTTGCCTTGGCATGTTGCCACTTGATTGCTTGACTTTTGGGCTTGTTGCCACACTATGGCTTTAAGGCCAGCTAGAGGAATTTTCATCCCGAACGTGTGGGGGGCAACTTCCGTTTCTGGCAAGCTGTAAACCCACCCACAACTTCTACCCTAGATCTCAATCCAGATCCAGGGAGGTTAAAGCAAGAGCAATTACCCCCCAAGACTGATCGCTGGATCTCCCTACAGTTAGCATGCAGGCCGGGAGCTGGAGTTGCCTCTGAAAACTACAAAATGGCTTGTCTCCTCAGTGGCTTCTAGCCCCCAGGGGAGGAAGCTGACGCATTCCCCAAATACAGGTCCCAAAGTCCATAGGACACTAACCTCTTACTTTGTCCTAGGCATGTCTATGTTGATAATTCTGGAGTCGCCACAGCTCCTGGTGTTCTGGGGTTCCTCCAGCCGGCTGCTGGCCCTCCCGCCCTGGGGCTAAAACCTCGGCTCACGCGGACCTGGGCTCGGCTCGGCTCCAGTGCTCTGCGTGCTGCCAGGTCCCAGACCGCCGCGCTGGTCCTTCCTGCAGGGCTGCTGGGCTGTTCTCAGTGGGAGGTTAGCTTCTCTGTGTCGTTCTGTGGGTGCTGGGGCTCCAGAAGTTGTTCAGAGTCCCCTTTTACATAGTTTGGGGGGAATCTGGGGGCAGAGTGGCTTGGATGAGCTGTTTCTACCAAATATTCATAATTTTGGTGCACGTGGTTTCTGTTGAGGTCAGAAGCCAGTTTGTGGTGGGGTAAGTGAATGAGAGGAGAGAAAGTGAAGGTTTTTTTCTAGGAATTTGGTTGAGGAAGTATGGAGAAATGTAGGAAGATTGCTTGAGGAGATGGTAGGGTCTTGTGAAGATTTTCTAAGGAAGGGGGAGGATTTCAGCACCAGGGAAGATAAAGAGATTGAAGATTAAAGAGAGGGGATCATTATGGAGGTGGTTTTCTGGAGAAGGGAGGATTCTTGTATAAAGGGCATATGTAGATGGGTTGGCCAAGGAGAAGGGCCTCATCAGAAAATAGGGAAAAGAAGTGGGGGGGGATAAATTCTAGGGGGTTTATAATGAAGAGAAGGGGACAATAAAGAAAGAAATAAGATTGCAACTGAGGAAGTAGGAGGCAGGGAGTATTCAAGCCTTGAGGAGAGTAGAGAAGGTTTGGAATAGTTATTTTTCCAATAGTTTGTAATAGTTATCTTCCTTCCAGACTCAAGAACAGCATTTATTTTACATATGGCTGGAGTGGTTTTTCTTTAAGAAGAAAAGAAGACCACCCTAAGGACTTCATTGGTCAAGAGGACTAGAGATGTAAAAAGTCTAGTCTATATGGAGTCAGTGAGTTGGAGATTTAATGGAATTTGCACTGCAAGAGATACCTTTCTAGTCTAATGTTGTCTTTGGTGGTGGATGCAGATGTAAAATGACATTTTATTTTGTCAACTGGGAATTTGGGTATCTTTTTTAACCCTAAGTTGTTTTTGTTGCATTTTATGTTCCAAGATTGTTGCATCACGTTCCAATCTCAAACCTGAATCACTGGGCTAGCCTGAGCTAGGGATGATTGAGAACCCACATCCTCTTTGAATTTTTTAGTTGTTAGTGTTCCCTGTTACCTCATACTTATATGGGTGCATATCATTGCCTCATAGAAGTATGCAAGCCCTTGAAAGCAGGAACTATTTTATTTTTCTTTGTATCTTTCTGTTTGTTGAATTGAATCATTTAAGATAAATCATATGGTATACCTACTATGTTTATATTTAATATTGTATATTGAAAACTGGCTAAGTATTAATGTTTAGTGATATTTAGAGTCTCTTATCAAGGTTTTTGTGTTACCTATAACAGTTGACTTTTCCTTGTGTATTTTACAGTTTTTCAGAAATTATCAGTGACTTCAGATTCTGATTTCCAGAGAGCAATTTCAATACTGCATAGTTCTTATTTGGACTCTTCATCTGAGAATGGTTTTCATTACAGTGAAGTGATTTTGGTGAAAAATGACTTTTTATTAAAGGAGGTGAGGAAATTAGTTGCTTTTTGTGTAGGTTTTTTTTTTTTTTTTAAGAAATATACTAGTCACTTTTTGTCATTTGAGCCTTAGTTTATCAGTTTGAATCCAATAGTCTTGAAAATACAACTTAATCACCCATGGGGTATAGTTTATAAAAGTGTGTGTGTGTATGTGTGTATGTGTGTGTGTGTGTGTGTGTGTGTGTGTGTGTGTGTGTGTACATATATTTTCTTTTTCTCTTTTCTTTCTTCTTCTTCTTTTTGTTTTTTGAGGGCAATTGGCATTAAGTGACTTGCCCAAGGTCACACAGCTAGTTTTTATGTTAAGTGTGTGAGGCTGGATTTGAAGTCAGGTCCTCCTGATTCCAGGGCTGGTGCTCTATTCACTGCGTCACCTAGCTGCCCCATGTACATATATTGTCATTGGCATAGAAAAGCTTCCAGGAATTTCTTCTACCAATGCATATCAGTAACTTCTCTTTAGATTATAGTCTTGAAGGTCACACATCCAGTGTGTGTCAGCCTTAAACCCCAGTCTTCTTGACTTTGATTCTAACAAAAAAGGGGGGGGGGGAAGAGCAAATTTTATTTTATTTTTTTGGTCTTTCAAAAATCTTGCTTTTCAAGTCCTTTCTCATAGGAGAAGGGTAGCTGGCAAATGTGCTATTTCTATGTTTTAATGCTCACTCTCTTTTATATAGTATAAAACTTTTTATCAACAAAAGAGAGCAAGCAACTATACTACAGAGGAACTTGATGAAACTTATGGTTTTCTTCTGTTTGACAATGAAAATCAGGTAAAGTGATTTATTGAGTTCTGAAAATTGAAATTCATGTAAAATGTATATTAATATGTATTTCTACATATCTCTTAGATTGGCCTTCAACGCTTATAGAATTCTTGATTCTTCATTCTGTCTAATGGCAAGGCAAATAACATTATTCAAAGATTATCTTAAAAAAACCCAACCTGAATGTAACCTCAATCGCTGCCCTCAAATATATTTATAAACTTACACATTTGGGAGTCAGTGGGGGGTGGGGGGAAGGGAGGTGATGCTCAGTACTAGTATTACATTTCAGTGAGGAGAAATTGGTTCATTTTTCCATGTTATATTTAATTTTATAGGTGTCTCTTGCCCTCTTTGAGAGATTTTTAAAGTAAGTGGCTTTTCAGGATAGAGGATGTATTTTCTAGAATTTAAGATCTAACTTTGGAAACCTGAACTGCTATATTATCTTTTAATATTAGTATTTTAAATGTAAGAGAATGTGCTGGTGTGTTCAGGTTATGTGCCTAGAGAAGTTTATAGCTTTATAAATACATAATTTTTAGCAGTATTCCCTTATTGGTAATGATTAAATACTCCAAGACAATGCTTTAGTCAGTCAGTAAACATTCATTAAGCACTTACGTCCTAGGCACTATACTGAACGCTATAGATAAAAAAAAAGGCAAACAACAGGATCCCCTGTCCTAAGGAGCTTCATATTCCAAATGAGGAAATTATGCAGAATACTATGTATGTATAAGATGTAAGTAGTGTAAATGGAAGTTAATCAAATTTATTGACTGAAGAAAAGGCAGAATGGATGAGGATTAAGAAAAATCTATTACATTTGGCAGGTAAGTTATTGGTAACTTTGGAGAAAATAGTTTCAGTTGCTGAGAGTTTAGAGAATGAGAGGAGAGGAAGGGAGGCTCCTAATTAATGTAAGTGGCTTTCTCAAATAGTTTAGCTTGTTGGGGAGTATAGATACATGCTATCAGTGATAATTGGATTGTGAGGGTTTGTTTTTTCCTTTCTTAAAGAATGATAGGGTCATGGATTGGTTGTGTTTGGTAACCTAGGGAAAGAAGCTTGTAGATGAGGGTGTTAGAAGATTACAGGTAGTAAATAGTGGGACCAGTCTGCCAGAGAAGTCTATGTCAGTAATTCAAGAGGAACGAGGGTGGGTTAACATTAAAGCCATAAATTTGTGGAATTGAAGAGGACCTTGAAGAAAATTTAATACCATCTTCCTCATTTTACAGATGGGGAAACTGAGCCCCAGGGAAGTTTGGTAACTTGTTCAGGGGTCTCTTAGGGAGTATTAGTGGTAAAACTGGAAACTTTTTCCCGTTTTCATTATTTCCAGTTAATGAATAATTATTTACTAAAGTACTAGTTTTAATAATATTTCACATCATAATATATGTGATTGCTAGAATTAAGTAATTTTCTTTCACCTGGTAATCTAAACCCAACTATAATTTGTTTGGGGCCTTAACCATTGGAAATAAAGACATTTCTATGGCATGTGTTCAAACACTAGCAAAAAGGCAGTGAGTGAAATTTAAAATTTCATCTTTTCATAATGTTTTCCATGATGTTTGAATTTTTTTTTTTTTTAAGCAATTGGGGTTAAGTAACTTGCTCAAGGTTACACGGCTAGTCATTGTTTATGCGTGGGTGCTCATTTTCTGAGGCCGGATCTGATCTCGGGTCATCCCAACTCTGAGGCTGGCACTCTTACTCACTGCGCCACCTAGCCACCCCTTTAGGGCAATCGGGGTTAAGTAACTTGCCCAAGGTTACACGGCTAGGTTTTTGTTTGTATGGAATAAGTGTTGGAGGCTAGCTCTGAACTCAGGTCCTTCTGACTCCAGGGCCGGCGCTCTATTCACTGCGCCACCTAGCCGCCCCTATGATGTTTGAATTTTAAGAAAATTTTATCTTGCTCTTGTTAGTGACTAACTTAATTGAGACGGCAAAATTTTGGTCACTTTTCTAAAAATTGATAGTGAAGAAAACCTAGGGCTTGCCTTCTTTTCCCACCCTTACTACTAATTCTCTGCATGAATGACCACAGTTTTGCTCATCTGTAAAATCATGGAGGTGGATTAGATTATCTTAAAGACCTTTTACAGTTTTGAAAGTATGAGCTATTAATAACTCTTTTGTTTTATTTAAAGGCTAAACTAGTATGTCAGTTTGGCCTGTGTGTAGGCAGCAGTACTGTCACTACCTTGGGTGATCCGACAAAAGGTAAGATTTTAAAGTAGATCTAACATATGCTTTATTTTGCTGAGGTGGTATGGTTTTTTAACTTATAAAATTTATAATTGCAAAGGGAATCTATAATTGCAAAGGAATTGTAAAAATCTTCTTCAGAGAAGCTTTATCTCTTTAACAGATTTAATAAGTATCATGCCTTTAAATATAGGAATGAATTTCTTGACTTTAAAAATTATGTTTGGGCCATACTGTTTGCTTTGGAGAGCAAAACTTTAAAGGACCTAAGGAGGGCCTTGACCAGGAAACTGAGTCCACCAGTAAATTAGAAAACAGCAGGCAATATGGTGACTGCCGGGAAAAATAAAGGTAACATGAAAAGGCTTTAGGGGTATTTAAGAGATCCCTGAGTTCTGATTGCATCCTTTGAATTGAAGTTAGGACTGGTTTGGATTGTTTTTTATAGGAAAAATTTAATACTTAAATTTAAATATGGGGGGGAAACGTCTTATTTTTCCTTTGTAATATTATTGGTTGTACCTGATATATATATATATAGATATAGATAGATTGATATACATATATAAATATAGATAGAGATAGGTACCACCTATATTTTGATGTCTTGCTTCTTTATGTTGGGGTAGGGATAAGAAAATAGAATCAGAGGGTTTAGGTTTACATAAAGATACATGTAGCGGAGCCAAGATGGCGGAGTAGAAACAGCTAGTCCAAGCCTCTCTGCCCCCAGATTCCCCCCAAACTATGTAAAAGGGGACTCTGAACAACTTCTGGAGCCCCAGCACCCACAGAACGACATAGAGAAGCTAACCTCCCGCTGAGGACAGCCCAGCAGCCCTGCAGGAAGGACCAGCGCAGCGGTCTGGGACCTGGCAGCGCGCAGAGCACTGGAGCCGAGCCGAGCCCAGGTCCGCGTGAGCCGAGGTTTTAGCCCCAGGGCGGGAGGGCCAGCAGCCGGCTGGAGGAACCCCAGAACACCAGGAGCTGTGGCGACTCCAGAATTATCAACATAGACATGCCTAGGACAAAGTAAGAGGTTAGTGTCCTATGGACTTTGGGACCTGTATTTGGGGAATGCGTCAGCTCCCTCCCCTGGGGGCTAGAAGCCACTGAGGAGACACGCCATTTTGCAGTTTTCAGAGGCAGCTCCGGCTCCCAGCCTACAAATCGTGGGGAGATCCAGCGATTAGTCTTGGGGGGTAATCGCTCTTGCTTTAACCTCCCTGGATCTGGATTGTGATCTAGGGTGGAAGTTGTGGGTGGGTTTACAGCTTGCCAGAAACAGAAGTTGCCCCCCACACGTTCGGGACGAAAATTCCTCTATCTGGCCTTAAAGCCATAGTGTGGCAACAAGCCCAAAAGTCAAGCAATTAAGTGGCAACATGCCAAGGCAAAGGAAACAGAAAAATGCAACCCTAGACTCCTATTTTGGGGGCAAGAAACATAGAACAGGAAAAGGACTGTGAGGTCAGAAGTCCTGCTCCAAAAGCCCCAAGGGAAAACATGAGCAGGTTGCAGGCCATAGAGGACCTTAAGAAGGACTTTAAAAATCAAATAAGAGAAGTGGAGGAAAAATTGGAAAGAGAAATGAGAAGGATGCAGGAAAAGTATGAAATGAGGGTCAACAGCCTGACTGAGGAAAACAACACCTTAAAAAATAGACTAACTCAAATGGCAAAGGAGGCCCAAAAGGGCAATGAGGAGAAGAATGCCTTAAAAAGTCGAATTTGCCAGATGGAAAAAGAATCTCAAAAGTTCACTGAGGAGATTCATTCCTTCAGAGTTAGACTGGAGCAAATGGAAGCTAATGACTTTATGAGAAATCAAGATGCTGTTAAGCAGATCCAAACAAATGAAAGATTAGAAGGCAATGTGAAATATCTCATGGGAAAAACCACTGACCTGGAAAATAGATCCAGGAGAGACAATTTAAAAATTATTGGACTACCTGAAAGCCATGATCAAAGAAAGAACCTAGAAATCACCCTTCAAGAAATTCTCAAGGAAAATTGCCCTGATGTTTTAGATCCAGAGGGCAAAATAGAGGTTGAAAGAATCCACCGATCACCTCCTGAAAAAGATCCCAAAAAGAAAACTCCCAGGAATATTATAGCCAGGTTCCAGAATCCCCAGATCAAGGAGAAAATACTACAAGCAGCCAGGAAGAAACAATTTCAATATTGTGGAAACACAATCAGAATAGCCCAGGACCTGGCAGCTTCTACACTGAGGGATCGAAGGGCATGGAATATGATATTCCAGAGGGCAAAAGAACTGGGAATGAACCCAAGGGTCACCTACCCAGCAAAACTGAGTATTTTGTTCAGGGGAAAATATGGTCATTCAGTGGAATAGAGGACTTTCAAGCATTCTTTTTTTTTTTAAGCAATTGGGGTTAAGTAACTTGCTCAAGGTTACATGGCTAGTCATTTGATTTATGCGTGGGTGCTCATTTCCTGAGGCCGGATCTGATCTCGGGTCATCCAAACTCCGAGGCCGGCACTCTTACTCACTGCGCCACCTAGCCGCCCCTTTAGGGCAATCGGGGTTAAGTAACTTGCCCAAGGTTACACGGCTAGGTTTTTGTTTGTGCGGATTAAGTGTCGGAGGCCAGCTCTGAACTCAGGTCCTTCTGATTCCAGGGCCGGCGCTCTATTCACTGCGCCACCTAGCCACCCTACTTTCAAGCATTCTTGAGGAAAAAACCAGAATTGAATAGAAAATTTGACATCCAGACACAAGAAGGAAGAGATGCCTGAGAAGGTAATCATGGAAAAGAAATCAAAAGGAACTTATCAAAGTTGAACTATTTACATTCCTATATGGAAAAGCAATAACTGTGACTGATGATATCTTTCTCACTATGAAAATAATGGAAGAAGGGTGTGTGGTCATATGAATACATATGTGAATGTGTGTGTATATGGTTACAGTTATACATGGATGGAGGGCATAGGTTGAATTTGTTGGGAAGGGAGACTACTCAAGGGATGAAATTATGAGGTGAGAGAGGAAAGTGGCAAGAGGAGATGGGGAGAGACAGGGTAGGGTAAACTATCCCATGTAGAAGAAGCAAGGGGAAGTGGTTGCAAGGGACAGGGAGAATAGGAAGGCTAAAAAGGTAAAACCACATTCATATTGAATTTGGTTCAGGGAGAGAATGACATACATACTAAATGGGATATCTTAACCTGCAGCAGGATAGGGGGAAGGGAGATGAGAGGAGGGATGATGGAAGGGAGGGCATCCTTGGGAGGAGGGGAGGTTGGAAGTACCCACTATAGAAGAGGGACAGGATCATGTAGGGAATGGACCAGGTGGGGGGTGGGATGAGTGGGAGGGAATTATAAGCAGCCTTGTACAATATATCTACTATGATAATGTTTTGCATAGCTAGACATGTACAACATATACTGAATTACTTATCTCCCCAGAGGGAATGGGTGACAAGGGAGGAAGGAAATGGATCTGAAATTCGAGGTCTTAACATTAAATGTTTCAAATATATATAAATACTATTATTAATACTCTTTTGCTTGTCATAGGGAGATAAGATGTGCAGGCATTGGGACACAAAGATTCACCTTCCTCTAATGGAAAAGTTGAAGGGGGTATGGGAGAAGGTATGGGAGAGAGCAGACTGGAGGAAGCGATATCTTGTGGGACTGCTATTCTGGGAGGTTGGGTAGGGGAATAACAGGGGGAAAATGATTGTAACACAAAATCTGGTGGAAATGAATGATGTAAAACAAGTTAATAAAGCATTTGAATTACTTAAAAAAAAAAAAGATACATGTAGCATTGCCAGTTGGTTTTTAGCTGCCTCAATTTTGGAGCATAAAGTATTGTATATCTGTTGTGAAATAACCTGGAAATCAGATTACCAGATGTTTTTGGAAAAGAATTAAAACATTTGAGTATTCTTAGATAGATGTTTGTATTTAACTTTCTCATCCCTCTTCCTTGGGAAACCTAGCCAAAAAATTATATTATAAAGCAACCACATAGAATCTCAGCTTTGTTCATGTCTCCTTCCTGTTGAAAATAGTACATGTCATTCTCAAGCTATTAATCTAGCATGTTTAGTTCTATAACAGCATGTTTGCAAATTGAGTTAGTGTGTTCTTTATCAGAATTGGCATGTGAAAACCAGTAAAAGATTATTTTAAGGGTTATTTTTTCTCTCTCCTTTTAGAAAATTATAACCATATTCATGTCATGTTTTACATAATAGCTTTACAAATTTCATGAATGAAGTTGACCATCCTTTGTGTTTAAATAAATTGGTTTACAAAGACTCTTAGACTAATCAGATTTTTCATGTTTACTCCAGAAAAAGCTCTCTAATGTTAAGTATTATAATCTCTTTTATATAGCTTTTTCAGAAAAGTGAATCAATCTTCAGATTGATTGAAATACAGTTAATAGCATTTTGAACTTTCCTAGCACATTTTTTATACTGAAATAACTATTGTTAATAATCAAAATGAAGAAACTGTTACGGCAAAACCATTTACAGATGATGCTGAAGCTCACAGACAATTAATTTATTAAATATTTCTTTACATACTAAATGTGAATGAGATATACTTGGTATGATTTGACAATTTCTTTTATCAATTACTGCATTATAGTTCTTTTCTTAATTTTTAAGCATGATAATCATTCTCTAAACCAAGCCTAAATATAGTCAATCTGCATTTTAAAATATAAACTGTTAAAGTACTGCTGTTCTTAATAGTAGCATCTTTACTCTTGTTTATTTTGAAAAGAGAGTATCATTGTTTAAAATAGTGTCATGATTTTCTCACGCAGGTAAAGATGTACATAACCTAATCTGTTTCTAAAACTGAGTTTTAAATTCTGGTCTCAGTTCCTACCCTCAGTTTTAATAGACCAGCTTAAATTTTGAATGTCCTATATTATGTTTCTTATGTTTACAGATAATCTCTTTAGTGTCAGTTAATAGATTTTTACATTCATTTTTATTTTGTACATTTATAGGTGTATATATTTCCAAATATTCAGACTCCCTTTATCCAAGACCCTGGTATCATGGCAAATCGGGCTACGTTATCATTTTTAATCTAATTAAGGTAAAGTGTGAGTATGTGTGTGTGTGTGTGTGTATTATTTATATTTATATAATTTTATTGCAAAAATTTATTGACGTCTTATTTCCCTATGTTCTGTGTAGAAGTGTAGACTGTAATTATATCGTCACTAGAAAGAATATGATCTAAGTTGAGAAAAAAATGTGACTGCTCTTCTATGAACATCAAAATAAACAACAAAATAGATCTTTTGTTTATAATTTGTTATTGATTACAATTAAGTCAGTGGTTGCATAGGATCATAGACCTTTATCATAGATTTAGATTTATCATAGATCATAGATATTAAACTTTAAGTAGGGCATTAGGGGCCATCTGGCCCAGCTCCTTCATTTTACAAATATTTGCAACACAGAGAGGTTAGTTGATTTGTCCAAGGTCACATAGGTGGCTGAGCCAAGTTTATGGCCTTATCTCACACTCTTTCCATGGCACCATGCTGTTTTCCCAAGAGAGACAGATAAGATTTGAATAAAGCATTTTTAGAGAAAATGGAATTCACCATCACAAATTACTCACTTCAGCTTTAGGGTTGTTAGAAAGAAGATATGACTCAAATTGTCCCCAAGAATTTTTATATTTCTGCAGAGATAGAATACCTAGTTACTCTCCTTAGGATGCCATAGCTTGTTGTTTACCAGCCCCTGCCTTTGTTGTTCTTGTCAATGTAAATATTTTCCAAATTTGGGTTTTAATTCATTATGAAATTTTACTGAAATGTTCAGTCTTTGTCTCTGGCTACATACAAATCACCTTGTTGGGTCCGGTTAGATGGAACCACCCAAAATTTTAGGTTGGATTTTATCTAGTTGGTTCTAATATTCATTACACCACTACTTTTAATTCAGCAACATGAACAATAGGATAATCTGCAATCTCTTTTTTCTCCTGAAAAGTAATATATACATATTCTAGTTTTCTCATAACTGGAATATGAGACAATCAGATTTAAAAAAAAAACCAACTCATAGTACTGATTCTCTTTTGGAAATGGGCCTTTTTTGGTAGTAAACTATTAATGTTCAATAAGAACAGGTAATTTGCTAAATGCTCTACCCCACATTGTTCTTTGCCAATTTCATAGCAGTTTGCCCTAGTATTGTAACTCTTGTGCCTTGACTTTTTAGTAATGATGACTTAGAATAAGATTTCCATTTTAATATTTAAATGGAAATTAGATTAAAAATTTAAATTAAATTTTAAAAAATTTAAAACTTTTTAGTTTTTAAATTTTAAATTTAATTTTAAAGAATTTTGTTTTTTTATTTTTAATTTCAGTTTTAACATTAAATTTAAGTTTAAAATGTTTGGATTTGGAAACCCTTTAGAAATTTTACTTATTTCAGGCCATTGGATATCTTTTGTCATTGGCATGTTTGTATCTAGTCTTTTTTTTTTTTGGCGTGTAGGATCTTAGAGCCTTTATTTTTTTTCTCATGGCTTCTTATACATTTATTTAAGCTAATAGTTCAAAAGTTCAACTCCTGTATTTTGTTGCTTTTCTTTCTATGTCAATTGATTTTCAGATAATGAATTATAACTCTATTGTTGAATTGTAGTTAAAATCTTAGCTTAAAATACATATGCATTGATCTTGCCAGTTTGACTTAAGTATTTTAATCCAGATGTAGGATTGAATTCTTTTTTTGTTTTGTTTTGTTTTTGCTTTTTGGAGGGGGAAGGGCAGTGCATTTGGGATTAAGTGACTTGGCCAAGGTCACAGGGCTAGTAAGTGTTAAGTGTCTGAGGTCCGATTTGAACTCAGGTCCTCCTGGCTCCAGGGTTGGTGCTCTATTCACTGCACCACCTAGCTGCCCCTGTAGGATTGAGTTCTTTATAAAACTGTTTAAACTGTATCTTTAGTTGAAATTTATTGTTTGAAGGCCTCTGATTAGCATTATTATGTTTATCGTAGGGAAAAGTCACATCCGTACTTGAGAATTACACAACTAATTGTACCAGTCCGTCTTTTGGCTATGATTGCCATGTGGCTACAAATATCAACAAGGTTTCTCCCAAGACAAGCCATTTTCGAGCCTTTGGGCTGAGTCAGGTATGTTCACTTTAAATGGACAATGAATAAATGCAACTACAATAAATATTTTTCTATATAATGTGGTAAGATTTATGGGTGGCTTAAAATTCAAGTAAAATGTGTACATAATTGATTCAGCAATATTACCTTGATAATATTTTTTTTCCTTTTTAGTATTACCTCTATGAATTTTTAGGCAACAGTGTTGTTGAACGACCAAGGCAAATCCTTCCTCACATAATTGTAGCTTTTCAGTACAGTGAACCTAACAGGATGTCAACTTTAGCTAATAAAAATATGTAAGTAATGTATTCATATTTCTTTTTCCTGACTTGAATCCTCTGTCTTTATTAAAAAAAATTGTTTCTTTTTTCACCCCCTCTTTTCCTGTAGGATTGCATTTGATGATGAAGGTAAGGGAATATTTAATTGACCCTTCATTTAGATTCTTAAAAATTAATTCTGAGTGTATTTATCAGTTTTTCTTTTCCCACTTTTTTCCACCCAAAGTTCTCATCTCCCCATGGAGAGGGCAGTTAATTATTCAGGGGCAACTGATATGTGATTTGACACTCTGGTCCCCTCATGGTGCAGTGATTCCAGCCCAGTTGTAAGTTTTTACTTTCATTTTCTCCTGATACTTGTATAATATTTAGAAGAATATGCATTTTGAAAGCTGGATTATATTCGTGTTAGATAATGTGCCTGACTTTTAGAGAATTAGTACAGAGGTGTGTGTGTGAATGAGAACATTTGAAATTCTCATCCAGGTTTTGGTACTAGCTCCTCCATTAACTAGCTTTGTGGCATGATCTTTTAGATAATAACTTGGCCTGCCAAAGTTATGTAATTTTTATGGGTTAAGACCGAATAACTAAAGTAAAGTGACTTTGAAATGCTAAAATTATGGTGGAAATGTAAGTTGCCATTGTTAAAGTTTAGCCTTACAAATAAAGATAAAATATTATCCAGATCCTTGTATTTGCTTTCTTACTTCCTTACCTTCCACATAGGAAGTTACGGTCTTCATAATACATAGAAGAATGAGGATCATCATTAAGCACAACAGTAGAAATCACATGGTAGGGGGAAAGATGTTTGATGGAAAACAGTACATGTATAAAAGAGGCATCTTTCTGTCATATGCAATATTTTAAAACCTGGAATAACAAACTGTAACAGGTTGTTTCAATCCTCTAAATATGTTGTTTGATTTACAAAATGTGATATCTTGAGTAGCAGTATGTAGTAACTATGATGTGATCATATCTATATCATATAGAGGGAAGTCATCTTTTATGAAGTGTCTGTAAATTTGTGTGGTTTCCCATTGATCTCTTAGTTTATATTCCAGCTGTTGAAAGTGTAGGTTTAAACGTGAAGGTAATTAAAGGAACGGAGAGAAATTATTAATAACCAGTTAATATGGTAGGGGTATGGGAATTCAGGTTTTTTCCCTTTTTATTTCCTCATTCAAACCCAGCCTGTCATGGGCATTTCTAGCCTTGCCCAAAGAATTCAGTCCACCCAAACTGCCATCTTATCTAGGGGGAATTCTTAACCCCACCATTGTTCATTGACTGGATGGAGATGGATTTGTTTTGTATAGATTGCCCAGGTGATTTGGCTTGAGATGCTTCTCTTTGTCCATGCTCAGTCATGTCCCCCCAGCTCCTCATTAGAATAAACCCACCTTTTGTTATAATATTCATTCTTTAATTGTTGACCTGTCAGAGCTGATTTCCACCTTTAAGGGACAACTCCTTCTCAGGGGTATTTAAGTATTTTGGGGCCTCCAGGGTTCTTCTTTGGTTTATGAGAGAAGGCCACTAATCTCAGTCTGTTAATTTGCTAGCCATATGTCTCTCCAACTTTTCATTTATCACAAAACAGTTCTATTTTTTTCCTCCTGTCAGTTAAAGGCAGTTTACAGTAGTGGATGGAATATTGAACATGGAAAGAAAAAGATCTGGGTTCAAATCCTGCCTTAGACTCTTATTAGCTACTTGACCCTGAACAAGTCACAATGTTGCTGAGCCTCAGTTTCTCCATTTGTAAAATAGAGATACTAATAGCACCTACCTCAAAGAGTTGTGCAGTTCACAAAAATAAAAGCACTGTATAAACATGAGCTAGTAGGAGAAAAGTAGCAGTAGTGTTGGTTATAGTATTAGAAAGCAGTAAAAAGTTTATGAGAAATTACTCTTTGTTCACATAGGGATAGCATTGACTTTTATTCTGGAAAGATGACAGGGAAATGAAGTATTAAAAAATTCTTTATATCTTTTTTTTTTTTTTTGGCTCATTCCTAGTGGTTAACAGTCACAACCAAAGATTTTGAAGAGAGAGAATTTGAAAATCATCCACAACTTTGCAAATTAGAATTGGAGCAGGAAGAAGGATTTGGGCAATGCTTAAATCTTCACCATATTTTTAGATAACATCTTAGAACCTGCATTAAATATCCAGAATATTCTTTAAAGGATCTGCAGATCAAATTCTATAATAGACATATCTTAATCCACAAATTACTGAATCTCTATATTATTCAATTCTAAAGGCTATAGTTATGGTAGAATTTTCTTTTTATCTGAGTTCAGATTTGAGATTTGAAAAGTATATTTGTCATTAATGTTTATTACACTGGTTTTCTTTTGATAGACCCCGGCAGCTAGATGCTAAATATGTTATGGAAGTATCTACTTTGAAGAAGAAGCTACCAGAATCTGCTTTTAGAAAAAGCAATTATTTGGAAAAAAAAGGTATCATTCAAATAATATTGGTATTTTCTCTCCTCCCCCTTCAGTCTTCCAAGATTTAATTGTATATTTACATAGAAACTTGTCTCAGAACCGTGTATTGTTAAGTCTTCCCTGCAGGCCTTGTAAAACCTTCCTTTGTCACCAAAAAAAAAAAAAATAAACAACCATTCAACACAGGAACTGCGTCTGACAGTACCCATAATCTCTACTTCTGGACCAAGAGAAGGGGCTGTGCACCATCTGTCTTCTAGAAACCAGTTCTTATTTATATTTTTAATTTTGGCAGGAAAAGGTTCTACAGAGAACCATTAAGAAGAAATAAATTTTTTATTTTAAAAAATATTGAAGATTTGGAATATGTCATTCAAGACTAAACAAAATTTTTATTATAAAGACATAGCATTGTGTTTGAAATAATGACATTTTTTTCATCCTCTTAATCCTACTCTAATGTTTCATTATGGAGTAACATGGCTCCTCTTTTAAGATTTCTTCTGAGGAGTGGAAACTTTGGCAAGTTCTACCATTCTTGACAGGTTTTGAGTACAGTCCCAGCAAGACTGTTATCTAAGAACCATACTTTGGTTTAGAAATTTATCACGAGTAGAATGGCCTTAGGTGATAAATTCTTTGGCTATGACAACTGGCCACAAGCAAAAATATGAAGTGAGCGCCAGCCCTTTGTAGCCCCTTGAATTTCTGAAATGAAAGTGAAAAAGAAATGAAAAATGAGGCAGAGGCTAATAATTACACTGTCACCTTTCAACGTTAATTTTAAGGTTTTTTACACTAAAAGTGAGATTCTTGTCCAGCAACTAAGAAGTTGGCATGCTAGTAGAGAAACTGAATCATATCAATATTGACATTGAACTATAAATAAAGTCAAAAGATAGAAGGAAACTAAAGTTAAATGGTTGAATAATTTACGGATTCTTTTTAGAGTGACAGATAAGGAATTGGCAGTTGTTTTCATCCTGGGTCCAAAGACAATAGGACACAGCATTTCTTGGGACAATTTATGAGATCTTCTCTTACAGTGTCCATGTTGAACATAAGCAAAAAAAAAAACACTCTTAGGAAAATAAGAAAAGCTTATGTCCCAACAGAGGATCAGCAAGTAGAAAAATTTATGAAGAAATTGACAAAGCCCTCAAAATTAAATGTTGAATACTTGTAGATTCAATAATATTAACAATAAACAGCTCTTATCCTATTTAAGTTCTTGACACTGAAAAAAAATGGGAAATGGATAAAGGAACAGTCATCAACATGAACTGTCACTAAGGAAATCTTATTGATATAAAAGAGTTCAGTGAGGAAGAGAACAAAAGAAACACAGACAACAAATACTTGATCTTGCCTAATAGATATGACAGCCAAGGGTAATATTGATTTAGAATAGGGTGGGGAACCTGCGGCCTGGAGGCCACATGTGGTCCTCTAGATCCTTAGGTGGAGCCCTTTGACTGAATCCAAACTTCACAGAACAAATACCCTTAATAAAAAGATTTGTTCTGTAAAACTTGGACTCAGTCAAAAGGCCACACCCAAGGACCTCGAAGGCCACAGTCACCTTGAAGTCACACATTCCCTTCCCCTGGTAGAATCTAAACTTGTTTGCAAATGACCAAGGAAGATAGTAGTAAATTATGAACAATATCTATTGAAATATGAAGAAATAGTTAAGGGAAAAATAAGTTTACAGAAAGCTTTTCATGAGATAATCACAAAGAGCAATTAAGGGTAAAATGGGAAAATAACAGATGGAAAATGGAAAAAAAAATCTGTCAACTTATATAACAATGTTTTCTCCACCAATGGCAGTAAAACTACTCCAGATCAACTCTTACCATCCTGATTTTCCAATGTGCTATATGACAAGGTAGAACTGTCACTAAAGAAAGCAAAGATGGCAAAAGCCACCTATGTTGGAGGGTCTTGTAGAATCTCAGGATATCCAATAAATTATCAGATCTTACTGATTCCATTTCTACACCTTCTCCTGTCTCCATCTCATTCTCTCTACTTGTACTACTGCCACCCTCGTTCAGGTCCTCATTGCCTCTTCATTGAAGTATTATACATCCTAACTGGTCTCTAGTCCCATCTCTAACCCAATTCTTCACATAGTTACCAAATTTATTTTCCTAAAGCACAAGTTTAACTGTCGCTTAAGACATTTCCTAAGGCTCTATGTTACTTCTAGGATAAGATATGGTCTCCTGTAATTTAAAGCCTTCTCTATAGAATAGCTTCAACCTGTATTTCTAGTTTAATTGTGTATTACTTTCCTTTGCACATTTTGCTTTTCAGTCAAGCAGACTTGTTTGTTGTCTGCATACAGTACTTAGTACAATGCCTGGCATATAGTAGGTGCTATTTAAATGCTTGTTCCCTTCTTTTACACAGCGTAATTTTAAACTTTGTGCTTTTTGCATAAAGCTGTCACTTTTACCCGAAATACTCCCATTCGTTGCCTTTCTTAGAATCTCTAGCTTCCTTCATAGCTCAGCTCAAATGCCACCTAATATAAGAATCCTTTCCTAATTTCTCCATTTGTTGGTACTCCCTTCCCCTGTAATTACTCTATATTTATTTTGTATTTAATTATTTTTGAACATGTTGTTTCCCTTAAATATGACATAGATTCCTTGAGGACAAGGAATGTCATTTTTTTCTTTATCACTTGGCACTGTGCCTTGAAATGACTATCAGAAAAGAGGAGATATGTCAAATGATTTGACAAAATCACAGATGTTATGAAAAATAGTGATTGAGACATTGATCATTATTTGTATTTTCTGATCTTTACAAGACTTCTAGGATAATCCATATACATATAAGGACATCCTTAATGAAACTGAGAATGGATGAGGCAGTTTGCATAAATAATGTTCTGCAGCACATCACATCTTGCAGTCACAGAACTGATTAAAAAGATTCAAATAACAAAATCTCACAGTGCTTATTCTTTATTGTTTATTTTAAAAAGCAATTTAATCTGCTAGATTAAAAGGTAATGTTAAATACTTCCTTTCCTACATGTTGTCTTCTACGCATATGTTAAACAAAGATTACTTGAAAGTTACAACAAAGAACCTATGTTCAGTTACTCTTAACATCAAAGGAAACATAGCTGCTGTCATGGAGGAAGTCCAGTGCATGGTATGAATCAATAATTTCTCTATACATGGCGAGTTCTCCATATGCTCCGAGTTACAGATGATTTGTGCTAACTCCTTCAAGCCCTGGAATATTGCATAGACTCCTAAATGAAATCATCAATCACTTAAGAATTTGACCTAACAGTCCACACAAGAAAAACCAAATGGATATAAAATGACTATTGTACAAATGGACAAGTAGTTGGATGGATAGTCTACAAACCTGGAAAAATCTTGGGAAAATGTTGCAGATGAGCAGTGAACTAAGACCAGAATTGAATAGCAGGAGGAGAGTAGGATAGGATCACATTTGGAAATTGTTCAGATATCAGTGACCCACAGCTTTCCCCTGAAATAAAACCCCATGTTTTAAACGTTAATATTGTTCTAGTGATCAATCAGTCAGCAGGCATTTAAGTGCTTACTATATACCAGGCATGGGACCAAGCTGCTAGAGACACAAAAGCAAAAATGAGAGTCCCAGCCCTCAAGGAACTTGTGTTCTAATGGAGAAGTTTTCATGGCTACGAACCATGGAATGTCACTGTCTCCAAAGAATCAGAATTGTGGGCCACTCAAAGAAGTGGAAGGATGCATGGTGAGCACAAGTGGACTATGGCATAGTGCCAGTGGTGAATGTTGTGCAAGAAACAGTATAAAAGAAAATAGATATTTGGTGAGGGCAGGGAGCCCACATTCTACATAGGTGCCTCTGAAATGCTGGGACACCTCACAGGAGGCCTCTAGCAAATTGCATAGAGTACATGGCAGATAAATGAGGTGTGAATGAGTTGCAGTCAGCATCACTGAAGGCATTGCCTCTAATCATGCTATTTAACATCCATTGAAGCAAATACTTGAACCTCCATTGAAATTCTTCTCCACTTTATTGCCTTATGGAGATGACCCTCTGTTATCAAAAGCTCTGCTATTCTGCATCAGCAGACTATAAACTCTGGTAAATCCTACCAAGCTAGAAAGGTTCAAGCACAAGCCTCACGATGGATATATATCTATTGTCTGAGGACTGACCTAGCAAAATTTGGAGAAGTTTATCACCAGGGGCCTGCAGGTTGATGAATTGGTTTGTTTTATAAAAAATTTTTTTCTTGTGAAGTTTAGAGCAAGGAAAGGTTTTTAAGATTGTTTCTGTTCTATGTATTATTGTTTTCACATGTCTTATTGTCCTCTTTACAGTCTGTTACCAAGGTTTATGCTTCAGCATGTATGAAGTAGAAATATCAAACAAACAGGGGAAGAAATTAGATCAACTAACAGAATACATAACAACTAAAGAATTGGTAAGGATGTGGACTTAAGTATTGTTATTTCTTAAATAATGGAAAATTTTGCATCTCATTTTTAGCTAGATCTACTTAGTAGGATAAATCATTTCTATGAAGATTAGATAATTTTTATTCTTCCTTAATCTTTATTAAGCACTCTTAAGACAAACACTCCTTTTGTTCTTAAATCTTAAGAAGTTGTAGGAAGGGACCTGTGTTGTAGAAATTCCCTAGAAGATGTGCTACAAGGAATATAAGAAAATAAGGGCTTTCCCTTATTTTCCCTTATTCCCTTATAAAATCCTCTCAGAGGAATAGATGCTCTTTCTATAACATTTATTCCCTAGAATTTCCACTAATATGTGAATTCCAAAAGCATTTGATGCAAATTGACTTTATCTTACAGCATCTAGACTGAACTACAAGGAGTTGCAAGGAACCACAACTACTTTGCTTAGTTACAGAGACCAGAGTGTGGAATCTCAAATGGTGTTAATGCTTGTGTGTTAGCTAGAGTTTATTTGGGAATAGAAACTAAAGGAAGGAAAGGAGGTGATTTTCTGGCAGTCTAGTTTTTTAAATACTCCCATCAGCATTACTTAATTACAGAGGTTACAAGGGAACATAAAATGTCCTTTTTTAGCATTTTTAATGTGAAGGTAATTTGTACAAATTATAAGTGATATATTAAAGGATTGGTAGGGTTCACATAGTAATTGGATACAAAATAGGAGTGAAATTTTTTAATTTTCAGGAAGCATATCAATGGATCCTGAACTTATTTTAAGTACATAAGAAAATTAAAGTTAATAGAAAATCAGCTTAAAACTAAATGTGTTTCTTTTGGATTAAGTTTAAATTACACATCATCATTTGATTTTTGAGCCTTCATCCTGAATTTATGGGTGGTACTATTTATTTTATGTTCCTTTCTGTATATCTTGTTGAGTTGAAGCTATAATTATTAGAACATTTAATGAAATGAATGGAATTTGTTTTGAAAAGCCAAGATCTGTGTATTTTGTTAGACTTCTTTTGTTACACTGGAACACCCTGTATTAACAATGAATGGATAGAATACTTTCTGGGCTATGTCAATGATTAAATGATTCCTAAAATTTAAAAGATTCTAATGCTATATCCCTTTAGAGTGTAAGTTGAGAAGGAGTGTCTGCTCACTCTTTAGAAAGGGCATTGTATTTGGACCTGAGTTCATATTCTGGTTTTGTTTACTATTATGATATTGAGCAAGTCACTTAACCCTCTCTGGACCTCAGTTTCCTTACCTGTACAATGAGGGGATTGGAATAGATGGTCTTTTAAGGTCCCTTCCAGCTCTAAATTTGGAATTCTATGAACTGTGACTTTCAATTCATTGATAAAATAGCAAACATTTCTGTTTTGCTTTGCATATTTTTTTAAAAGATTTTGTGGGGAGTTTAACTGGCAGTCTCAAGAACTTTACTTTCACTTTGTATTCATGGTTGAAAAGGTAAACAATGAAAGGCCTAATCATTTTTACTTTCATTTTCCTCTGGTGTGGGAAATAGATAGTGAAAGTCATTTTTGGTTTAGGAGCCCAATTGTCCTGGCTGCTAGAAATAACCTCTAAGACAAAGTCAGCAAATGGAAAAAAGATATTGGAGTTTAATATTTTCATTGTGGTACTTTTATTAAATTATTTATTATGTTTTGGTTACTCATTCCTTTCTTTAAAAAACCATTTTAGTTGCTTTGTCCTGGCTATAATATGCAGTCTCAGGTTGCAAAACAGTTTAGCTTTCTTTAAAAAAATTTTTTGGGATAAGTTTTTATTGTTAACTTATGTTTCTTACATCATCACATTTATCCCCAGTATCCCTTATCTCTGCCAGAGAGCCACCCCAAATAACAAATACTGTTTCTTTCAAGAGGAAAAAAATCAGCATGACTGATTGATAAAAAGTATAAAAACATGTACAATGTCTAACACATTGTCTATCTTTACAAAAAGGTGGGCTAGGGGTTCCTTTCATGTCCCTTCATTCTAGCCATAGGTGATCTCTATAGTTTTGTTACATTCACTTGATTTTGGTGGGGGGTAGTTGATTTTGCCATTACATTGTTGTAGTTGCCATACATGTTGTTTTCCTAGGTCTTGCTTCATTACTGATTTGTTTAGATCTCTCCATTCTTTTTCTTATTAATAATCATACATTATTTCCTAGTTAGACTTTTCCTGTGAATCCATTAGGATGCACAGATTTTTTTTTCTTTCCAACTTTCCTTTCCAGCTAGATCTTTTTTCTTCTCTCATCTGACATTCTTATAATTTGGATAAAGCTATCCTGAAAATGCAACAAAATGGTGTTTAAACATTTGATGGCATTCTTTGTTAGGCAGGATTTATTTCGGTAAACAGTCCAGGTAGACAAGAGAGATCAAATAAATGCTTAATTTTATTGCATATGAGACTTGTAGCATATGTGGAATGTTTGACTTAATTATTTTCTAGGAGTAGCATTTCAATGTATAATTAATCTATTCCTTATTAAAATAGTTATTGACCAGATCCCAAGTTAAGTGAATATACTACTGTACTTATTAGAAGTAGGATCAGTGGGTATAATTTGTAAGGGAATATGCAGGTTTGGGCTCAAAATAAGAGAACTTGGGGTAGCTAGGTGGTGTAGTGAATAGAGCACCGTCCCTGGAGTCAGGAGGACCTGAGTTCAAATCCAGCCTCAGTCTCTTGACACACTTTCTAGCCATATAACCTTGGGCAAGTCACTTAACCCCAATTGCCCTACCCTCCCCCCTCCAAAAAAAAAAAAAAAGGAAATAAGAGAACTTAATAAAAATGTAAAGCTGCCTTGATAATGGACTAGACTTTGTATAGAAAGGGAGCACTCTATCTCTGGGAGGTGTTCAAGTGACTGCTATATGTTAAAATTAGTGATATTGTTAAAGGTATTATACTGGATGGGAAATTAGATGACCACTAAGGTTCTTTCCTTACATTAACATTCCATGATTTGACTAGTGTAAAGCATGATTTTAAATACAAGGCCATTATTCTAATTATCCTTAAATTTTATAATATTTAAAAGGAGAGAAGTAAATAATTGCTCTGATGTAATCTAGAGATTTCTATTTAATTCCTTCTTGTCAGGTGACCAGTTATTCTGTGCAACTTTTAAAAAAGGAAAAAAAAGGATGTGGGTGTTTGTTTGTTTGTTTGTTTGCTTTTTGGAGGGCAATTGGGGTTAAATGACTTGCCCAAGCTCACACGGCTAGGTTTTTGTTTGTGTGTGCATTAAGTGTCTGAGGCCGGATCCAAACCCAGGTCCTCCAGGGCTCGTGCTCTATTCACTGTGCCATCTTAGACGCCCCAGATGTGTTTTATTTTGACTGGGGTTCAGAAAACCCCAAGTCCCCCTAGAAAATACATCCCTGAAGACAGTGAAGCAAAACTAATAGTAAGTATAACTAATGGTACACATTTACTTTTGTAGCTTAACAGTTAGCAATAAAGAAGGATGTTTTGGAACTTTTTTACTTCAGGGAAGGGGGGAAATTCCTATTGATTGCATATACATACTTAATTTTTTCTGGGACTGTCATTTTCTTTTCATGAGCAGAAATGTCAGTTAAAGTGCGGTGTATGGGGAGAGGGATACATTTTCATATGTTGTTGTTTTTTTAAAATTTTAGGCAATTATCAAATGTTTAAAAGACCAAGGCTTTCTTATTTTGCTTACATCATCTGCCTTACTGTGGGATGCAGGTAAGGAGGAACTATTTTGAAAAAAATATTTTTAATTTGTTTTCATAGCATGCCACAGCATTTAACATTTTCTGTGTTTTTATTTTTTACAGATTTTGGTGATGAACATGTGAACCTATATGCCTTGTTTTTATTCCCTTCATTGTCAACAGGTATAGAAAATTAAGGGATATGCTTAGGATTCACTACAGGGATGAAGTTGAATATTTCATTGTTTTCATTTAGCCTAAAAGAAATGTTTTTCTCTCAAAATAAAAAGTGTTAGTATGCCTTCTTATCTAATTGTATGTGATATAATTCTTTATATATATATATATATATATATATATATACACACACACATATGTATATTATTTGATTATATTATTTTTATGTGTATTTTGAATATGGCATTATGCTGTGTAGCATCACATAGGACTTTTCCTATGTTCTTGATGACAGACCATGTTAATATTCCTTTTTTGGCATAGATAGGAATCTTTTCCCTTGAATAACCATCCCTCCAGTTCAATTTATAGAGATTCGTTATCAGTCAGTCAAGCATTTATTAAATGCCTACTGTGTCTTAGCCACTGTCTTAGACATTGGGGATATAAAATTAAAATGAAACAGTAAGTCCTTGGCTTTAATGTTCTATTGGGGTAGGAAGAAATTTATGCTTCTATAAATATGCACAAAACACACATACATGTATTCAAAATATAGTCCATACAAAGTAAATAACCGCTTTAGAGGGAGGGTGTTACCAAGTGGGGGGCGTCGTGGCAGCTCTGTGTAGAAGTTAGCCCTTGAACTGAGTTTTGAAGGAAACAAAGAATTCCAGTAGGATGAGAAGTGTGTTCCACGTATGATGAACAGCCAGTGAGAGGTGGGGACCGCTTTTGTCACTTTTCTTGTTTAGTTCTGTCTTAGACAAACGCTGATAACTTAGAAAATACCATCACATGCTGGTGCAAACAGATTTTCACAATTATGTCATTTCTATTTCAGACACATATTAACTGTTTAGAAAATACCTCATAAGTATTATTATTAGCTACTGTCAGTGTAGCATTATTCTTTCTCTTAGTTCTATACAGTTAATTTTCAAAAGAGATTGAGGAAGAAGTTTGAAGGTAAAAGAAACTACAAAGGAAGTAATTTTAAAATAACTGACTACATTTTTCTTTTTATGTATGTGGTTTTGCCTATTTTACACCATGTACTTAATGTCACTAATATAAAGCTGTAAGAAGACTATAATGTTCTGTCTTAAGGAATTTTTATTTTATTTTATTTTTTGCTTTTTGGAGGGCAATTGGGAGGGAGCCCAAAATCACAGGGCTAGTAAGTGTGTCAAGTGTCTGAGGCCAGATTTAAACTTAGGTCCTCCTGACCAGTGCTGGTGCTCTATTCACTGTACCACCTACCTGACCCTCTTAAGGAATTTTTTATATTTACTTGGTGTTTTCTAAGTAGATATAGTCAGTGTGACATAGAGTGCTGACTGAGAATAGAGAGTTGAATTTAGATCCTGGAAGATCTTAGTTTAAGTTCCATTATGATTTTTAATTGGGGCAAGGAGTTGAAACTGGGGTTCTATAGAGCAGCAAATGGGCAGAGAGTGAGGGGCTGCAGATGTAAGAAGGTTGAGGCAGTCTGTGGTTTTGTCAGGTAAGTTGTTTTGCATAATGACTGAAAGTCCATAGAGAAAGATTGGGAAGAATTTAGAACATTTACAAAATAGAGACTGGGAGTGATAAGTCTCAGAATGTTAATGGGTCTGGGAATGGGGATTAGGTCAGCTTTAGTCAGCTGCATTTGACTGTTATTGGAAACTCTTTAATACCATTAGTTGCAGACAAGATGCTGACCTTCATTGGTAGAGGGACTCTACTAAAATGGGATTTTCATATACAAATGTAGTCACTGCTCCAGTCTCTATCCCTATGCCCATCCCTCTAGCCCAGTTTAATTGCGAGTTCATTGAAAGTTTGTTTTTACTTACTCATTTTCCTTTTTCTCTACTGTTATTTAGATACCACCAATAGGTATAAATGTGTATAATGTTATCACTGTTTAGATTATCATTTTGAATTTACTATAGTCTTTTTTTTCACCTTTTCAGATATGTAAAATCAAAAGCATTTTTGCATTATAGATTTAATGTAACTATACATTATTTGTGTCTATTATGTACATTTTTTTATGTTATGTACATATATATTTTAGGTAGGAAAGAATCAAAATGTGAAGATGACATTTCTGTGAAAGTTGTACCAATTTTGCCTACCCTCCATTATGCTCTACTGGAAGCAAAGAAATTTTTGTCTGAAGAAGAAGTTCATCCAAATGTGTTAGTGAAGCATCATTTCCAAGAATTTGCCAAGCTGAACAAAAATTCTTCATTGTCTTCCCAAAATTCATTTGAAGAACCAGAGTTTTTTCCATTTGACACACTGTCTAGTGAATTTAAGTCAGGTCATCATTCTGAAAAATGTACTCAGAAGACTTTAACTCGTCTGAAGTCTTACTTTTCGGATCCTAGTGGTTATGCTTTGGAAATAACCACAGCCTTGGATTTGCTAGCAGGGCATTCTCCATCACCTTTTTCTATTTCTGATGACATCTGTGATGTTGGCTTCTCTCTCTTTATGCCTCCGGATCCTGAATTTGTTGACTCAGAGGCTCGAATAAAAAATGAAACTGAAAAAAACAAAGACTCTGAGGGGACAGGTAAGGCTAATGAGAATACTCTACAGTTGTGTCCAGCATCAAATCTTAGAATCCAGCCGAAGAGAAAAGCAAGTATGTCAGTTGTGATGCAGAATAAAAAGGTGAACTTATGCCGCCCTTTCCCCCAAAAAACAGGACCTGTAACAACCATTGAAACCACAGTTAAGCTAGCAAAAGGTCAATTTCCTCAGAAAAGAAAAAGAGGTAAGTTCCATTTTGATGTAATTTCAAAGTATCAGTGAATATCAGTAGATGTCTTATTTTAACTGACCTTAGCAGTTTTACCTTTCTAGCATACAGTTGAGAACAATTTAAGTCAGGAAGTATCTATTAAGCATCTGTTCCATACCTGGTACTTGCTAAGCTCTGGATATACAAAAATGGCCCAAAAAACCAGTTCTTACTTTAAAGAAGCTCAAAGTCTAATGGAAGAGACAACATGCACACAACCATGTGTAAAAAAATATATGTGGGATAAAGTAGGATGATCTCAGAACTTAGAAGGCACTAAGATTGAGTTTTGGGAAGGGCTTTGAAGAAAGGGCAGCCAGGAAATAGAAATGAGGAGGGGGAAAGTTCTAGGCATGAGAGCCAGCCAGCAAATGTGCCTGGAAATTGGGAGATGTATTTGAGGAACAAAAGGCACAGAAAAGAATCACTGGATTCCAGATTATGTGGAAAAGAATAAGGATGTAAGCAAAAGGGATGCTAAATCATTAATACACTTCAGTTATAACCATGCTTTTGGATATAAGAGGTATAGAGCTGAGGGTATAGGATTTTTGTTTTCAAAGATGTATCTCAAAGAGTCTGTTAATCTTGAAGATTCACAAATTTTAGCTTATTTATGTTCATAGAGATTGTTTCTCACCCAGATTCTCACATAGTGAGAATGTAAATTATACACAGAATTGTAGAAATAGACTGGTAACCTTTTGGAGAAGTATGGGACTTGTAGCACACCCAGTCAATTCTTGTATGTATATTATAGAATTCTTAAGAACTTCATTTCAGGGAGTGGCTAGGTGGCACAGTGAATATAGCACCTGCCCTGGAGTCAGGAGGACCTGAGTTCAAATATGGCCTCAAATACTTAACACTAGCCATGTGACCTTGGGCAAGTCACTTAACCCTAATTGCCCCTCCAAAAAGCAAAAACAAAAAACTTCATTACAGTGAATTTTTTTGTAAAGGTTTTTGTCATGTTTATGTCACTTCTCATTGATTCTGTGAGTTGTTCAAATACTCCTCTATGGTTCTTACCTTAAATGATTATCAGAATGTAGGTTGTTTTTCTTGCTGCCTTCTAAGTCGAGCCTGGCACATAGTAGGTGCTTATAAATGCCTTACTTCCTTCCTTAATTTCTAGATGAATTTCAACATTTTGTTGGTGGTAGTGAAGAGGGAAGGGTGATAAGGAGGGGGGGAGGGTAAGTGGTTCTGCCAGGGACCCACCCTGGCATCCAGTCTGGAAGGAATTCACTAGGCTCAAGCAAACTTTGAAGCCGAAATTATAAGTTTATTGTTACGCTGTACAAGGACAGCACAGCGGGCTGGATTCTTATGGAACCTGCAAACTCGCACAGGCCGCAGGAATAGTTTTAAGGTGTCAGTTATGCTAACTAGGTGAGTAAGGGTGGGATCAGGGAGGAGTTAAGGAGTGGTCAGTGCTTAAAGGACCATACACTTTTAATATCAACTGCGCATGTGTATTGCCCATGATTCACTGGGAAATAGCTCAAGGAGGGGCTAGCTGGAGGTGTGGTTTTAGGCCTGACACGTCACTAAAGAGTGCCCAGTCTGTCACCCACCAAGGTCATCAGAGACAGTGTGGGTATATAATTGACTAAGAAGTTACCGTATAGATAAGGTATTGAAGAATTTATGGTGGGGCTGGCCACTCTAAGGGACATAACATTTACATAACTTATTGTTTCAAGCAGAGATAAACAGGTCATGAGTTGTTGCTGGGCAGAGTGCTGGAAGGGGGAAGGGGAAGAGTCAATACTCTGAGGCTGGGGGGTGGGGAGGGAGTGTGATTTTACAGACTGCTTTTACAAATTGATTTTACAGACATAGATTCCAAAGCACCCCATTTACAAACTGATGTTACAGATTGATACTACAGACATATATACATCACAAGGACCCCATCAGTAGTCAGTTGTTTCAGTTATGTTCAACTCTTTGTAACCTAATTTTTTTTTCCCTTGGCAAAGATACAGGAGTTGTTTGCCATTTCCTGCTCCAACTAATTACACAGATGAGGAAACTGAGACAAATAGGATTAAGTGACTTGCCCAGGTTGGGTTTGAGCTCAGGAAGATGAATCTTTCTACCTTCAGGCCTGGCACTCTCTCCACTGTGCCACCTAGCTGCCCCATGAATTTCAGCATACTTTTATTTAAAATGTATGGCTCTTTCAGCATTCTGTGCCAGACTAATGTTTCTTAGTCTGGTGTTGATTTAGAAGACTGCACTGAATCGTTGTGCCTTGCCATTGTTATAGTTGTACCTTTATGTTTCTCTTCATTTGGCTTACAGGATGAAGTTTAACAAATTTTAAAATATGTAATATCATTAAGAATTTAAGTTAAATTTTTAAGTTGCTTTGATGATCTCAAAATTGATTTTGAAAAAATTGAAAACTTAAGTTTTGCTCATTGTTATTGAGATTATTTTAAAAGAAAACAAAAGAAAATTAAATTAGCATTTCTTTTAGAGTACTAATATAGAATATAGCTATGTAAATAAGTTTTGTTATTTAAAAACATGATAAAACCATGCTGGTGTTGATTTTGATCTGAACCTTCCTCTAAGAAAAAAAAATGTCATTTCTTTTTGAGGTGCTGAAGTGCTGACAGCACAGTTTATACAGACAACAAAGTTGGATCAGAAAAGCCAAGAGACTTCTGTTTCTGGAAGTGTGCCGATGGTAACTAATGCTAAAAAGGTAAAGAAACCAGAGACATCTCCAATCAAGACTGTGCCAAGGGTTAACCAAGCCATGAAAAAACCTCCACAGAAACAGAGAGTAAATATAGTAAAAAGCAACCAAAATCCAAGAATGAGAAAACAACCACAGCCTGGTAAGACAAGATTCATATCCACATGAATTACAATTCCCCTAGGTGCAGATTAAATAAAAATTGCAAGGTACCAAGTGGAATTAATGACTTTTAGAGATACGTGATAATAATATTGACATCTAATATTTGTATAGCCCTTAAAAGTTTTCAGTGCCCTTTACATTATATTATCTGTTTGACAGATGAGAAACTCAAGTTGAGAGTGGTTAAGTGACTGTCTACTCCTATATATACTGATGCTCTGCCCTTGCTCAAAAAAATGTGGGTGTTTCAGGGGCAGCTTGGTGGTGTAGTGAATAGAGCACTGGCCTTGGAGTCAGGTGGACTTGAATTCAAATCTGGCCCCAGACACTTGATACTTTGACCTTGGGCAAGTCACTTAACCCCAACTGCCTTGGTGCGCCCCCCCCCCAAAAAAAAAAAAAGAAAAGAGAAAAAAAAACCTCTAACTTAAACTCTCTTGTGGTGATCTCAGCTGTTACCCTTACTGGTGATCTTCTCACCTCTGTATAGCTTATGCCTGAATCCACATATATGACCCAGATCTCTGCCCTGAACTCCAGGATAGGCATAGGGAATACTGAAAGGAGAGTCAAGGGAGTGGGGAAGCGTAAGATTAAGCAAGTAGTCCAAATATGGCTGGAATAGAATGTATTGAAAGGAATGGTAAAGTTTAGAAAAACACTATATTATGGAGGGATTCAGTGACAGAAAGAATTCTGGGCTTAAGTCATTAGACAGTGGGATTTTGAGCAGGCAGATCTATAAAACAGAACTGTACATACTATTAAGACCTGTGATTTCACTGGTGTCAGAAATTTCCTTACGGGGTACTTCTTCCACCCAGGCAGGTCAGCACACTTTTTGCAGGTCATAGTTAGGAAGTGAAAGCTTCAGTGACTTGCCTAGGGCCATAGAGCCAGGCTTTCTTGACTCTGAGCCCTGCTTTCTAATCCATCATGCCACAATGCTTCCATATATAAGGACAGCATCATCACTTGTTAGTCATCTCATTCTTCTCTTCTTTCTCTATGGTGTTCTGGTAGTAACAGTCATGGGACAAAGAGCTGTCTTGGTATTATTATTTTATACTTAATATTATGCAGACTGTTGCACAGTTAGAGGAAATAATTGCTTTTTTATAACTGAATAAAGGTACCAGGACATAAGCTTATCTTTTGTATGTTCATTAAAAGCATCTTTGGGACAATTCCAGTTATTATCACAATGGTTGATGCACACATTAGGGTTTGCAAAGCATATTATTGTATATAAGCCTCACAGCATCTCACAACAATGTTGTGAGGTAAATAGAACATATGTTGTCCCCATTTTACAGTCAGAAACTAAGAAAGAGAGATTAAGTGATTTGCTTATATATATATATATATATATATATATATATATATATATATATATATATATATATACACATATATATACATACATACATATATATGTATATATACATATATATATATATATATTTTAAAGCAACTGGGGTTAAGTAACTTGCTCAAGGTTACATGGCTAGTTATTTTTATGTGTGGGTGCTAATTTCCTGAGTCTAGAACTGATCCCGGGTCCTCTTCACTCCAGGGCCGGTGCTCTTACTCACTGTGCCACCTAGCTGCCCCTTGATTTGCTTATATTCACACAGCTCATGTCAGAGGTGAAATTCAAACTCAGTCCTTCTTAAAATCCAGTATTCTATGCACTCCTTAATTATGTCATTAGTTTACAGCAAAAGAGAATGGAAGTTGAAAGGCCTGATAGGAGATTACTGCAAACTCTAGATGGCGGTTTTGAGGGACTATACAAGAATGGCATAGTGGGAATGGAGAGAAAGGAATGGGTTTGAGAGATATGGAGAGTATAGAATAGATAGGACTTGAAGACATATTGGCTCTGATAGGGGAGAATTGAGGTATCACTGATAGCAACAAGGGAGGTCAGAAGAAAGAACAGATTCTAAGGCAAAAATGAAGAGTATCATTCAGATATGTTGAGATTGAGGTTTCAGTGTGACACCTGAATAGAGACATGGATCAGGGCTGGAGCTCTGGATATGTGAATTTTCAGTTTAAAGGCAATAGTTGAAATCATAGGAATGAATGAAATTGCGAAAGAAGAGAAAGTATTGAAATACTGGTTTTTTCCTAATTTTTTTTGTCTTTTTTTTTTTGAATGGGGGATGGCAGGGCAATTGGGGTTAAGTGACTTGCCCAAGATCACATGGCTAGTAAGTGTTAAGTGTCTGAGGTCGTATTTGAACTCAGGTCCTCCTGACTCCAGGGCCGGTGCTCTGTTCACTGTGCCACCTAGCCATCCCAATAACTAGGATTTCTTAACAATTATGCAAGTACAGTACAAACTCTTTAAGGTTCTACCCCACTAGAAGGGCTTTGATTGGGGGACTGATGATGGATAATATATAATGAGATAAAAGTAATTTTTCATAGACAATTATTGTGACAACACACTTAATTTCATGAACATCAAATACTATCTCTTTTTTTTTTTATGCTTTAGCCAAAAGAGAGATTCCTTCCCAGCCACCAATTAAAATTCTGTCAAATAACCAAGGAGATGATTGTAGTGAGAATACAGTTCAACTTGGAAGCACTGCTGTTGTTCAGTCAGATCTTCAAGAAAACTGCATTGGTCACTTTGACTCCCAAGCCCTAAATATGTTGGCTGACCTAGCTCTAAGCTCTGCTACCTCTACCACCTCATCATCTATTCACAGAGACCTGTCTTCCTCTTCTGACTTGACACAAAACAATATTTTGTTCTGTAAAGAAAATCCTTTGCAAGGTACTTATGATCATGAATATCACAGGCTGGCTAAAAACCAAAGATGTGCATTGTATTCTCTTGAACTATCCAAGCCATCTTATGAACAAACTGATTCAAGGACAAATTTACCTGACAGCCAGAGTGAAAAGAGTTTGACTCAGTATAGTCAAATATCTGTGACCCAGGAAGCACTTCCTAAAGAGACACTAGAATCTTCAGATGAAAGCAATAGTAATAGCTCTTTTATTGCCATAGAACATTCTTATGCCTTACTCACTGCTGAACATTCAAAGAAACATCTGCAGCAGCGTGGAACACAAGGTCCTACCTTTGCAAAGAATGGGACAAAAGGCCCTGAGGCAGGCACTCCAGTGGGCAAAGTGATGCCATTTCGGCATCAGCATAACACTCCACCCGTTCAAAAGCTTTTGCTGGATCCAGTCGTGAAACATAAAAGTAGATTATTGCCTTCCAACTTAAAAGAAGATTTTTGTCATTCTCATACAGTCTTTGTCTGTGATGGCTCTTATAAGATTACTTGTAAATGTGAAACAGAATATGTCTTCAGCTTAGATAGTAAATATACTAATAACCCACTGGAGAAAACTGTAATACGAGCTTTACATGGGTAAGTATTAAACTTGATTTTGGTATAATGTTTCCATTAGAGTAAACTTATAAAAAGAAGTTGTTTCTATTCCTTGGATTCCTGTTGAGGAAGGGGAAAACCATAGTTATAAGTACTGGTATGGTACTGTCTGTCAGACTTAACAAGACAGATTTTAGACATGGGAATTGATAGTCCTGGTTCTACCATGGGTTTCCACTAACTCTGAAGAAATCATTTAACAGATGCATAGTTTAGGCATAATGAGGACTTTAATTGAGGGCACCAATGTTTTTCAATTAAAATTGAAAAGATCTTACATCAAAGAAGACGATTTTTTAATTGCTTTTTTAAAACTTGAATATTGGAAGATTAGCTCCTTCAGTGTGGAACTTAAGAATAATTTTAATCTCTTAAAAATATAAAGCTAGATTTGATGAAAGAATGATTTCATATTCAAAGGTAATGTGTACATCTTACCTGTTCAAGAAGGACATATGTAAACTGTGTCTTTAGTTCCTAGTATAACTATAGAAGGTCTTCATATTTGAGTTCGGATTTTATGTTTTTCTGGGTTCTAGTTTTTTTTATTCTCTTAGTATCAGAAGTACAGCACCCCGTGCCAAGATTACCTTTTGTAGGGAGTGTTTGGACGGTGAAGGGCTTGTCAAGGGTGATTCTAAAGACCAAAAATGGATGTGGTACATCTGAATTGACAAAACAATGACTTGGAATGGGATAGAGGAGTTAGAGCTGGAAACATCTGTAACAAATATTTAGCCCAACCCTATCCGTTTATAGATGAGGAATTAAAGCCCATAGAAGTTAAACCAGTTGCCCATGGTTTTAAGGAGAAATAGTGGAACTGGAATTTTAACTCAGTTCCTGACTTCAAATTCAGCATGCCTCCTACAGGGACAGCAGCTCTTCTCACATGACAGAGACCTATTGCAGGAATCAGTGTTTGTGTACAGTAGTAGCTCAAGTCCTTTAATATTAATAATTTGTTAAACCAGCATCTTAGTTTTTTCTTTTAGTCGCTGCTTTGTACTTTGTATATTTTCAAATGGGTGTATCTGCAATAGTGAAGAGCTTCTATTCATTATAACATTCACCAACAGTTATTTTCACTGCTTCAACATGACTTTTTTTTTCTCTTTGATCTCTTCAGACCCTGGAATGCTGATGTGCCAGATAATGTAGAAGAAGTGAAGCTTATTCTTCATATGTGGGTAGCTCTGTTTTACAGCAATCAAAATAAAGTCATACCCTCAGCTCGAAAAGTTGTAGAGCATAGCAACCCAGCAAAGTATGTTTCTATAAATAGTACTTTGGATCCCTTGGACTTCAGTGAAGTCAGTGAAGAATGTCTAGGTGTGAAACGACATTCTGTGGATTCGCCGTTGGAGTCTGGTTGGCCTTCAAGTAGTTCTACAGCTGGAATATTGTTGGCCTGCACCAATATCAAACCATCCACAAGTGGTTTGGAAGAGAGAGCTGCTTTAGCAAGAGAGGACCATCAGGATGTCCCAGAATTCCAGAGCACTGTCTGTTCTTCTAATAATGAGGTAGGATTGGATAAAAAAAATGATGTTTTTTGGGGGGTAGTTGTTATTGCTTTGTTAAATAGAAAGGATATTTAGTAGATAGCATTAGTTTGTAAGAACTGATATTCCCACTTATATAACAAAGTATAAGAGGAAAACATACAGTTTTTATAAAGTTTTGGGTGTGAAGGAAGAATTTCCTTACAAAATTTATGAAAGAACTAAGTCTTGGCCTATGTGCTTGAGAAAATTGCTCATTTGAGATAGAAAAGAAATAGTTGCAAAGGGAAAAAAGATTCTTGGATTTCTAAGACCTGGTCAGTAGATCCATATGAAATAATTCTTATATGGAAAATAATTCCCCTACCTACCTGTTCTTAAGTACCAGGGGCCCAGGGCCCTAAGTGGTATAAATATCAGAGTTGTAACAATATTCTGAAAGTGACAAAGGTTACTGCCATTTTAAAATCCATAGCACTAGCACCCTTTAGGATGTTGAGTGATATATATTAGAGCTCTTCTGTTATCGTCCTCTTAGGATGTTTATCTTGGAGAAAGTTAAGAATATAGATAAGTAAGCCCTATTTTTGTCTGCAGTTGGATTTCAGAGTATATCTTTGATTCAGAAGTATTCTTCATTAAGGGGCATGTATCATTTATTAATTGTTGCCAGAAGAAATTTTTAACATGATCTTTGGCGGTCATATATAAGGAGAATTGGAGAATAGAAAAAGTATATGCTTCTAAAGGAGTTGTTATTTTGTTTGGTGTAATACTGTAGGGCAGTTAGGTAGCACAATGGATAGAGTGCCATGCCTGCAGTTAGGAAGACTCATTTTCCTGAGTTCAAATCTGGCCTTAAGATATTATCTATGTGACCCTGGGCCAGTCATTTAACCCCATTTGCCTCAATTTTCATCTGTAAAATGAACTGGAGAAGGAAATGGCAAACCACTCCATTATCTTTACCAAGAAAATCCCAAATGGGATCACAAAGAGTCAGACATAACTCAAATGACTGACTGACATAATGCTGACAATATTCTTGAGTAATTAATTCTTCTGTGACATAACACTACACCTCATTTTGCAGATGTTCAAAATGGGATATGGAGAGACTTGACAGAGCAGAAACCAGACTTGATGAGCGTCTGGATGTCTATTCGTGTACTTAATTTATTGAAGTGCTTTTAAAATACTCATTTCAGAAGCTTTATAGTTTATCTGTTTAAAAAAGTGAGATGGCAGGATCGTTGTCATATAACATGTAAGATGAGAGAGCAGAATAGTAACAAGTCAAAAATGGAAGGACTGGAAGACGTTAAGCTGCCATGGGTTATGTCTGGGAGTTGACTCTAAAACTGGGGTGTCTCCTCAGGTCATATATGATCCTAGTGGTGTCTTTGAGCTTCTTAGTAGTAGTAAAATTAGTGTAAGTCATGAGAATGCTGAGGAGATCTCAGATTTTAATGTAAAATGGGAAAACAGAAATCACCCCAACAATAATGAGTTCTGTGTTTTGGTCATGTTGAGTTTGAGACGTCGGCAGAACACTCAGTTTAAAACATCCAGTAGGTAGATAGTGACTTAGGACTAAACCCCAGGGGAGTGACTATGGCTGATTGTAAAGCTCTGAGTTTTTTTCATGGAGATGATAATTAAACCCAAGAGAGCTGATAAGATCAGGAAGGACAAGAGTATAGAGAGAAAAGACAGTGCCCCATCAGTTGGGGAATGGCTTAACAAGTTGTGGTATATGATTATGAAGGAATATTATTGTACTGTAAGAAATGATACAGGTGATGGGTACAGAAAAACCTGGGAAGACTTATCGGAACTGATCAAAGGGAAGTGAGCAGAACATTGTATACAGTAACAGCAATATTGTAATGATGATCAACTTTGAAATACTTGGCTGCCCTTATTAATACAATGATTCACAATAATTCTGAAGGACTTGTGATAAAAAATGCTGTCCACTTTCAGAGAGAGAACTGATGAACTCTAAGTGCAAACTAAAGCATTTTTTTCACTTTCTATTGCCTTTTGGGAGGGGGTGCAACATGACTAATATGGAAATGTGTTTTGCATAACTTCTCATGTATAATAATATATTTCTTGCTTTCTCAAGGGATGAGAAAGGGACTAGAAAGAGAGGGAGAGAGTTTGGAACTCAATTAAAAAAAAGAGAGAGAGAGAGAGAGAGAGAAGTGGGCCTTAAACAAGTTTCTGGTTTGTTATATATATGATGAGCCATCAAAGGAAACTGAAAAGGAGTAGCCAGAAAGATAGGTGGAGAAGCAGGAGAGAGTCACAAAAACCCAGAAAAAGTGATCAGTAGTGACCAGTGTAGCATAGAGGCTGAGAAAAGAAAGCTCTTCAGATTTGACAGTTAAAAGATCTGTGGTAATTTTGAAGAAAGCAATTTTAGTTGAAGAATGACAAGGTTAAATAAAGTCAGATTTTCAAAGGGTTGAGTAAGTGATAGAATGAAGTTAAAGTACTCAATGGACAGCTCTTTTCTAGGATGAGAATGGAAAGGAGTAGATAGATATCCGTGTGTGTGTGTGTGTGTGTGTGTGTGTGTGTGTGTGTGTGTGTGTGTGTGTGTGTGAGAGAGAGAGAGAGAGAGAGAGAGAGAGAGAGAGAGAGAGAGAGAGAGAGAAAGAAAGAGAAAGCACACTTAAGGGGATCTTAGGATCTAGTGCATATTTTTTAAGGGTGAGAGAGACTTTACTATGTTTGAAGGTAGAAGGGAAGAAGCCAGTAGATTGGGAGAAGTTGAGGATTAGAAAAAGGGCAATTGAGCAGGCATTTGGCTGGAGAAGATGGAAGGAGTTAGGATCAAGAGAACATGTAGAGGCATTGACCTTTGCAAAGAGAAGGGCTATGTTATTATCAGAGGAGGAGAAGATGGGGCTGGAGGAAGTTGCTGATATCAAGGCAGAAGAGGATAATAAGAAAGAGCTCAGGGTAAAAGACCTTAAATTTTTCACTAAAACAAGAGATTATTGGCTGAGAAGATGAGGGAAAAGAAGAGGTTTGGAGTAACTTCTGTGGGGAATGAAATAGTGAATTAATTAAATTAGGGAGGAATAAAAGAATTGCTTTGCTGCCTTGAGGACCCAGTTGAAATTGGGTAACATGAATTATAATGTGCCTAGACAGCAGTCATATAACTTTCTCCATCTCTGTTCAGGAATATGTGAGTAGAAGCAGAGCAGGCAGATGGTGACAAACATTTTTAAATATAAATTTTTTAGATATATTTTGTCTTTACATGAAAGTCATTTCTGGACTCCTCTTCTCCTTCCCACCACCAACAGGATTACCAGACCCTATCATGGCTAAGAAAATAATTAAACAAAATTTTCCAGTACAATGACTGCATCTGACAGTGAATGCAGCATTTCACCCTAGTAGTCCTCCACCTCTCTGTCATGAAAAGGGAGGTATGATTCTTTATCTGTCAATTACTCACAATTTGACTTCCTTTTAATGATCTACACAGTTTATAGTGTGGTGTAGTCATGGTTTATATTGTTCTTTTAGTTCTGCTTATTTCACCCTGGCTCACTATTATGACGTTTCCCATGTGTCTCTGGATTCCTCATATTTGTTGTCTCTTGCTGCATAATGATATTCCATTACATTCATATACCATAGTTATTTCAAACACTTCCCAGTTAATGGTCATCCACCTTTCAGCAAACATTTATAAAACACCTAATTTATGCTGTTGCATTAGGTGCTAGGAAAAAGACAAAATTTAAGCTGCCTCTGCCTGCAGGCAGCTTACATTTTATTGGTTTATTGTATACACAGATAAAAACTTTTTGTATTTGGCATACTAAATTCTAAACTTTTATCATTTCAGGTAATTAGAAAAAGAGTGGAACAAGAATTAACAAGTAATACAGAGGTGCCTAATATTGTGCTTTCTAGTAATGCAAGTACACAAACTAGAGAATCTTCTGTGGCTGAAGAAAATGAAAATTCACAGAAAGCTGCTAACTCAAGAGCAGTATCTCAAAATGGAATCCTTGATCAGACAATGATCTGTGGAACTTCTGTGAACAGAGCTTTAGAAGACAGAGATAACTCTCTCTATGAAGCACTAGGCACAAAATCAAATACTTTACAGAACATTACAGAGCATAGCAGCTCCAGAAACAAAGTGACAGAGAGTCAGGAGTCATTAGAAAACAAAGATGGCGATTTGGAATATGTAATGATCAATTTGGAACCAATTACTTTCACTTTTGAGAAAAATGCCTGTCTGCCTATGGAAACAGGATTTGCAAGTGGAGCAGATAAAATACCAGACTCTGATAAAGAATTGATTAAAAAAGTATCGCCTGTTGAAAGCCTTAGACAGCAAATCCCCTTCCGTGAAATAGCCCCAGCACAAGGTGCTTCATCTGCAAATCAGGATCTCCAAGACATTCCATCTATGACACCATCTGTATCAACAGGAACTAAATATCTCTGCACCTCTTCTGTTGCTAGAGAGTCTCTTGTTAAAGAAACTGGCTCACTTCAGAAGGAAGCTCCCATTCCACTGTCAACATCATCATCAAGTACAATGTTAATTGAGGCAGACTCATCAGTTGTAAGTTCTGGTAATCAGGCAACCTCTGATAAAGTAAAACCACCTCAGGACACATTTCTACAGACTCCAGGACTCTATAGCATATCTTCTGAAGAGGTTATAGAATCATCCCAGGTTGAAGAAATAGTTTTAACACCTACTTTTGCCCCCTTGGAAAGCAAGCAAACTGCTTCAGCTGGTTATATTCCATCAAGAACTTCTAAATTGAACTATTCTTTAGAAAAGGAGAAAAATGAGAGTGGCTTGAACAGTGAAAGAATGAATTTTGAATCTGTTAACTTAGCAATTACCAAAGAAACTTGCATATCTTTGGGAAGAGAGGCAGTCAGCATAGAGTTATCAGATGATTCAGATATTGAACTAGCACTAACAATATCACCACCTACAAGTCCTCGAGACCAAGCACAATCTGATGAAATTATGCAGATTCAGGCTGTTCCCTTAGAGAATGTAGAACTTCAAGTTGTAGCTGAAGAAGTAATTGAGCCAGTAAAAACAACTTTCCCCAAAAACAGACAAACTAATTCTTCTGACTATTCCTCACTTCATACTACATTGTTGCAGAAACCATTAGAAAATAAAGACTGTAAAAGAGATGCTGTAGACCCAGTTTCTTTAGTACTTGCTAAGGAATCATGTGCTCTTGAGATTGGACAGGAAGTTAATATTATCTCTAACTCACCCTTTGATGGTGCCTTAATTGAGCCAGTGTCACCAGCTTCAATTCCTGATGATCAAGTGCCATCTAAAGAAACACCACTGTCTCAGGATATGCCTCTTCAGATGTTAGAACTCCACAGTACAATATCTAAGGAAGTTAGTAAAGCCACCCAGATTCAGTCAATAGATTTATCTTCAGGAGAAGAAGATAATGCATCTGCTAGTCATATTTTACCGGGAGGAAAACCTACTACAACACAGGGGAAACCAGTAAAACTTTCTGCTGAAATGGCTTTGCCCTTAATTGATTATGCAGAACAAAAAGAAAGTCACTTACTCCTTCATAAGAGAGCACCTGAAGACCCTATGGTCCAAAATAAGTATGATGATGCTAGATTTTTTCCAGGAAATTTTCAGTGTTGTGATGTAGCATTAAACAAGACTACTTCAGTTGCTAAATGTGAGGAGTACAAGACTTCTTTTCAAGAATTGGAAGGATCAGAGAATCCTTTGCAACAAATTAGTGAGGAAAATAAAAGTTTGGACTCAACACATACTGTTTTGGACACCCATAAAGCTCCACTTTGTCTTAGAAAGTTGATAGAAAATAGGTCGGTAGCTGAGAAAATCCATTCTTCAGCAGAATCAGAGCTGACAAACGATTTGTTGGACCACAAGAGTAGCCCTTTGAACAGTAGGAAGGATTTGCATGGGCAAAGTGAATATGATTATTTACATAATAAATCTCTGAATTCAACTTTAGGTGATCAATCTGATTTTATACAGATGTATTCGCCCTCAAAGAACCCAAACATTTGTATTTCCATGGATGATGCTTCACATAAAAGTAGTTCAGGACAACTAAATGAAGAGAGGTTTCAAGAGCATGGAATTTCAGTGGTCAATAGTCTCAATAATGATGAAGTTATTTCCACTTTGCATGAAGAGTTCATTAATTTAAAAGAAACTAGCCTTGGGTCAAGCTTCACCCCATTGCCAAAAGGGGAGGGAAAAACACAAGCTCATCAAGAAGTTTCAGTTTGTGAAACAAAAGATCAGTCAGATGGCATTTTTGCCACCAAAGAATCTAACCTGGTGTGCAGTGGTACATACCAAAATGTGGCAAACATAGGCAAAAACATGGGGGAAAAACATTCTGCTTTAGTTATTCAAAAACCTTCTTGGGAATCCTCTGGAGAGCTTGTAGAAGATGACAATGCAGTAGAGGGGATTGGAGCTGAGAATCAAGATATGAAATCCCCTGATAGAAATACAGATATGAATTTGAACACTGAAATTTATTATGAATCACTTTCTGGAGAATCTGACCAAGAATGTTTTGGGGATGTTAAACACTCCCAATTGCACTTAGAAGATTCTTGTCCCTTGAGAACCAGTCATCCCAACAAAATGGAAGAAAGTACCATAAATAATTATGATACTCTGATGAGTAGTAGGACTGTCACAACAAGTAGTGACATTGAGAGCTGGAATTATTCTCATAAAAGTCCAGTGGCAGATGAAGGTACCCAGCAAAGAAGCTGTTCAACTGGATTAAAGAAAGGGGATAAGTATGTACCCTTTTACATTAAAATCCGAGATCTTAACGGTACTCCCAGGACTTATACTAATTTTACTGTAACTAAGAAGCTCAAAGACACCACTAGGACTTTACATAACCTGAAGCAGCACCCCTGTGTTACAGCTCGGTGTGGCTTGATCAGCTCCTGGACAAGTACCTGGCAGGTGGCAGATGATCCAACTCAGAATACTTTGGATCTAGAATATCTGCGGTTTGCACATAAGCTAAAACAAACGGTAAAGAATGGGAAATCTCAGCTTTCTACTACTTCTTCCAATCCTTTGCCAAAGGAATCACATATTCAAACAACTGTTGGAGTCTTTCCCTTGACAAAAGTAACTGAGACTCCAGTTATACATCCGACCTCCAGGAGCAGAAGCCCTCTGCTAGTAACAATTGTTCACTCAGAACCAAGACAACATACCTCAGACTGGCACAAAAAAAGTCAAAAGCATAATGATTCTAACCGTCTTTCCTCTTCCAGGCAAGACAAGGGTAGCCATAGTAGAACTCTTCCAAATACTGAGAGAGATCCAGCCACTTCCTTCCACCTCAATAAATTGAAATATGATAGGAAGCTGAAAGAATCTCGGAATGACATTTCACTTATTCTTAGTGAATATGCTGAATTCAATAAGGTGATGCTTAATAATAGCCAAAGGAGCTACCAAGCTAGTGATCTGAGTATTACCTCTGAAAAAGCTATATCCCCGAAGATGCCATCTTTCCCAAGGAGGATGGCTTCCTATGAAAACATGATTACAGATTTGTGTTCCAATTTGCACATCAAGCTAAAGAGCATTATTAAAGAGGCATGTAAAAGCACCTTCCTGTTCTACCTGGTCGAAACAGAAGATAATTCATTCTTTATCAGAACAAGGGTAAGGCATCAACTTTTTCTTATATTTTGGTTATTTTAATTTAATTGTCAGCTTTCTTGGTTTGAATCATACTCTTAGGTAGTGTATAAACTTCACATATTTCCAGTTGTATAACTCAGTTTAGGTAGTACAGTTGACTTTCTTCTAACACCTGTGGTTTCTCGTTATACTGCTATTTGTATTGCTGTTAGAAGATTCTTGATAGGTCCAAACCAAGGATGAAAATACATAGAATAAGGCATCATCAGTTTGACTAATTTAAATTTCAGGAATTTTGAAGGCACCTGTAGGGACCAGATATCTTAAAACTGATTAGGAGTATTAGGGTGTGTTTGTTTTTGTTTTTGAACAAATATTCATACCAACTTTGGTTTTTGTACCTGTTTTGTCTCTAATCTTAGTTTTCCCATTCATAAAAACTGGGAGTTATGCTAGCTACATACCAGATTCTGAGGGATTCAGTCCCTCTGTCCAGTGGAATAGCATTGGAGATGTTTATTATGCTTAAGTAATGGTTTCACAATTAAATAGTATGTAGAAGAAATCTTTTTTAGTTTAGAGTAAACCTGAATTATATGTGAAAAAAATAAACAATAATTAATGGGAAGCTATGTATTTAAATTTGGTTTGTCTTTATTGCTATTAAGGGTGGCCAATCAATCAACAAGATGTTTTTGTCCTCAGAAACTTACGTTTCTACTTAACATCAAGTATGCCATTGACAACCAAATTTTTATCCCAAAGAGTTCTTTGTTGTTTTTTTCCCTCTTGCCTAGGCAGAGCTACCTCTCTAATTTTTTCCCTGGACCTTTCTATCTCTCTGACATTTGGTAAATAATGTAATTTATAGAGTTTCTATACCATGTCCTCCTATTATGTGATAATTCTAAAAATGCTATGTAATTATTTTCTTAAATTAGAGCTAAATCACAGATCAATAAAGCTCTAAGTTCATCAGAATTAATATGCTTTTGTTGGTTTTTTTTTAAAGTTAGTGATATTTTTTGTGATCATTAAAAACACCTGAATTTTCCCATAATATGACTAGTTTTTTTCATTCTATCCTAAAAAAGTAGATGACTCTTATTTTCAATTTTTTTACACTAAACAAGATACTTGGTCTCTATGTTTTAAGTCTATCAGGAATATCGGTAATGATTGTTCTCTACCTACTTCACAAGGGCAGTGTATAAGAAGGTATGATTACAAAATAATGAGGGCTGATTTTCATGTGTAGTTTGTAGAAGCAAGGAAAAATGATCAAATGGTCATGTTGCACCATTTTCAGCATATTTTAAAGGTCAGCCAGTTAGTCTTATGTTAATAGTTGTGGCAAATAAAGTGGTTAGTTACAGTGATTAAGTGAGATACCATATTAAAGAAAACTTATTGGAGAATAAATTAAATCGAGAAGAGATTTTTGATGGTATAGAATGTAGAAAAAAAAGTAGGGGAAGATGACATAAAGTTAAGATACTGACCTGAATACTCGAGTTTCTGATCTTTTCATCTCTTCTGCTAACTAAACATGTCACCTGAAGACAAATCATTCTGAAACTGTATTTCCTTGTTTGATTTTTTTTTCTAAAAAAGAAAGAAATAGATGTTTTCTAAACTCCCTTTATATACTAAAAATTCTATGATGCATTCGTGCAGTCCATGGTATAATTGTGAAAGGTCATTGTTTTGGTACATTGAAAAATTAACTATGAGACTGGGCAAAACACTAAATTTAGATAAAATGTGTTCTGGAAGGAGAAAATACTTTTAACATCAAAGTTTCTCTTAAACGTGTGCTATATTTTGAGTGATAAATAGAAAGAAGAAAGATTCAACATTTATTCTACTCTTCCAAGGGAAATTATACAAAATAGGATTTTATTTACTTATTTATTTATTTGTAAAATAGTTACAAGTAGTGAAACATGACATTTCCAGTATGACCTGAAAACGGAGCATCAAAGTCTTCTGTGGAAAACTTACAACATCCTCAAACTAAGAAAATTCTTATTCTAAAAAGCATAAATGAAGATAATTTAATCTCTGTGATATGAATGCAGGCTGAATTTATCTCTTAATGTCCTACATTATAAAAATCCTACAGTATTTGAGAAATTCTTAGTGGTGCAAAATGAATTGTGCCTCATTGATTGACTTCTCTACCACTGGTGCTTTATTTAACTCATAGAGTACTTTTTGTGGAACTGTTTTTGACCAAAAATATTACTCAGCTTAATTATCTCTTCTGTTCACCAAATTTAACTGTAATTAGCTTCTAGATGTTTACATTAATTATTTTATATCATTATAATTATTATGAAAGCAGTAACAAAAAATGTTTTGAAAATGTTTTGAACAGTGATAGTCTTCCAGAATAAAATAGCATGCATTTTGTTATAAAATTTTCAATTTTTATTTTAAAAAATTTTATTTTATTGTTATGTTTTTGTCAGAAAGATATTGAATCCAGATATTGTTTTACTAATAGCATCTTTCATCATTGTTCTAAATATTGCACTTTATAGTAAAAAGTAAAAGCTATTTATATTTCTTTGCTAGAACAGAATTTGACAAATTTTATAAACCATTGTATTAATTTTAATATTATTTTTGCTAACATGGCTATTTTCCTGTATTTCAGAGTTTACTGAGGAAAGAAGGCCATAAAGAAATTGAACCCCAGCATTTCTCTCAGGCATTGCACAGGGAGACTGATACACTAATAGTCATCATTAAAAATGAGGACATAACAACACATGTACATCAAGTAGGTTGAAAAAATATTTTTTATAGAATATTTAGACTTTAAATAATTTTGATTGATTTCACAATAATCAGGATGTTGGCCAACTTTTAGTATTTATAGTAGTTTTTCCAATTTATTTTCTCATTTTACCTTTTTTTAAAATAGCTTATTATAAATTTAATTTTAAAAGCAAAATTGGAGTTACAGAATTGCAGCATTGGAAGGGACCTCAAAGGCCAGCTCATCTGAACTAGAATTCCATTGGTGTCATACTCAACATATGATCATCTAACCATTGAAAAAATCTACTGTCCCCTGAAATAGCCCCTTCCGCTTTTAGATAGCTCTTATCATTTGGAAGTTTGTCTTTAAACCAAATCCAAATTTGTCTTTTTGTATCCTCTACCTATTGTCCTGGTTCTGCCCTCTGGAGCTAGCTAAATATGTCTTAACCTCTAATATATGATAGACTTTTAAATATTTAAAGATAGCTGTCATAGTTCTACTTAGTTTTATTTTCTCCAAGACAGAAAACATCAGTTCCCTCAAATAGTTATCACATGACATAAATTGGAGACCATTAGGTATCATGCTCACCCTTATGTAAATACTTTTCAGCTTGTCATATACTTCCACATACCTCCTAAAATGTGGTACCCAGACCAACACAGTATTTCAGATATAATTTGTCTAAGGCAAAGTATAACAGGATTGTTGTTTCCTTATTCCTTAATAGTATGTCTCTATCAGTCTTCTCAGTCTTAAATTTTCTATGTATAGAATTCTCTACATAATACTTAAAATACAGCCCTTCTGGTTCATCATAATTTCTGTTTTCAAAAAACTGATCTAAAATTATAGTGAATTTTTATGACTCATTAAAGTCTTGAACTAATCTTCATAACTGCTAGATCATTCCGTTGAAGTGAATGTAAAATTGCAGTAGTTGCCCATTCTAGTTTCTAGTAGGTTCCAGTTAGGTCTTGCAAAGCATAGTTTAGTAATCCAAGTCAAAGTCCCAGTAGCTCTCATGAATAAAATGTCATACCAATCTGCCATATCACATGCTTGATTCATATTGATTTTGCAATCCAAACCCCCATCCAGGTTCACTAAATTTAATAGGAGCCCCCTGCTGTAATCTGTCAAGATCTCTTTAGATTCTGATTCTTGTCATCCTGTAGATTATTAATAATAATCTGTGCTAGCTTTGCATGGTACAAATTTTTAAAGTATTTTCACCTATGCTACTAATAAAAATGCTAAACAGCACAACACCAAACACAGAAACCTAGGACATTCAACTGGAAATCTCCTTCCAAATTGACATCAAGTGATTAGTTCTTTGGTTAGAGCCGTTAAACTGATTTCAAAACTGCCTGTTTGCCATTTAGCCTACATCACTCCATTTGTCTACAAAAATCACTTTGAAGATTTTTAAACATTAAAATCTAGGGAAGTTATGTATATTACACTGATTTTATAGGTCCTAATAAGTTGGGTTGTTTTTTTCTTTTTCTTTTTCTTTTTTTTTTTTTGCTTTTTGGAGGGCAATTGGGGTTACGTAACTTGCCCAAGGTCACATAGCTAGGTTTTTGTTTGTGTGTGTGTTAAGTGTCTGAGGCCGGATCCAAACTCAGGTCCTTCTGACTTCAGGGCTGACGCTCTACTCACTGCGCCACCTAGCCGCCCCGGGTTGTTTTTTTCTAATAAAGTTGTTTTGTAATGACTTGTTCTTAATTAAGATATGGTGACTTTTTATGATTAATTATCCCATTCATTAAATATAACATTGTTATTTTTATTATGTTTCCTTGTTCTACTCATGGACAATTAATATTTTTCCAAATATTTAGATGTCTTTACTTGTGTTAAAGAGAGTTTTGTAGCTGTATTCATATAGTTTCTTTGTATGTCTTGTCAAGTAGATTCCCAAATATTTTATATTTTCTGTAGTTATTTAAAAAATTTTTTTTGAAATTTTTTTCCTTTTTTATTTTTTTTTTTAATTCACTTCTTTTTTTCCTTTTTAAAATTTTAGACCCAAGGGCTGGAACACAAATACAGAATAGAGAAAAGAAATAAAAACATATCATAAACTTAAATACAAAGTAAAAAAGCATGTCATGTGCATAGCAGAACATAAGAAGGATTCAAAATATGTAACAATAAATTTTCATTTCAAGAAAGCCTGTAGGGGCGGCAGCTAGGTGGTGCAGTGAGTAAGAGCGCTGGCTCGGAGTTGGGAGGACCTGGGATGGGTTCTGGCCTCAGATACTTAACACCACATAAAAATAACTGGCCTTGTAACAGTTGGCAAGTTACTTAACCCCAATTGCTTTAAAAGAAAGAAAAAAAAAGGAAGCCTGTATAGGGGCAGCTTGGTGGCACAGTGAATAGAGCATAGGCCCTGGAGTCAGGAGGACCTGAGTTCAAATCCAGCCTCAGACACTTAACACAAAAACTAGCCATGTGACCTTGGGCAAGTCACTTAACCCCAACTGCCCTCCCCCCTCCAAAAAAAAAAAGCCTGTATGATAAATAATACTCATGTTGAGAATTGTCCATCTTTTCTTTGCTTCCTTATAAGTTTTCTTTTGTTCTCTGCTATGCACTTTTTTTACTTTGTTCTTTTTCCCCCCTCCCTCCACCCCTCAAAGGCTACAATTAAGTTTAGATATGTTTCTAACTATATACGTACATTCATACATACATATATATACACACACACACACATACATACATGTGTAGACATATACTTTCCCAAACATACTCTACTCCTGATCTTTGTTTTTATGTTTGTGCATATCTTGTTTCCTATCCATCCTACCTCCTCTACTTTATTTTTACTCACTACCTTGCCCTCCTATTACTTGCCTGTGCCCCTCAAGAATCCTTCCCCTATCCTCCCATTCTCATAAATCTAAAGATCTTTCTTTTTATGTGTTCCCTCACTTTTCCCTCTAAAGATCCCTCCCTTGTCCTCTCCCTTCTCCCAATGCCCCTACTGTTTCATTTCTTCTGAATCTAGAAGACTTTTATATTTTTTAAAATATATATGTATTGTTCCCTCTTAAACCCATTCACAATGAAACTACCAGAACTACCAGCCCTCCTCCCCCATCTAATTCCTCTATATCTATCTATTCTTTCTCTTGCACCTCATTTATATAAAATAATTACTCTTTTTAGCAGTTCCTAAATGGTTTTACTTTTTAAATTCATATCATACTGAGGTTTACTCCAGTCTTTCGTGTGAGCTACCCAATCATTAATAAGAATGTTAGACATTTTACGTATTTAAAAAGTAAGCAGTCTGTCTTATGAATCCCTAATAATCATTCTTTGGTATGTACCTTATATTTCTCTTGGTCCTTGTAGGTCGAATCTTCTATTAAGTTCAGGATTTTTTTATTTTAGAAAGTCTGAGAGTCTATCAAACGTCCATTTTTTTTTCATAAAGTATACTTAACTTTGCAGGGTATGATATTTTCAGGTAGAGCCCTAGTTCTTTTGCTTTTCGATATGTTGTGTTCCAAGACCTGCAGTCTTTCAATGTCTCCACTGCTAGGTCTTGTTCTTTAGTTAGTTTAAATGGAATATTTCTGTTCATCTCTTCCTGATGGGTTTTGTTTATAAGATACAGACAGAAATGCTGATGATTTATGTGGGTTTGTTTTATATCCAGCAACTTTTAAGTTGTTAATTGTTTTTTAATTGACTCTCTAGAATCTTCTAAGTAAAGCATCATATCATCCGCAAAAAAAGGCTACAGTATTTTTTCATTCTTTCCCATGCTTATCACCTTAATTTCTTTTGTTTTTTCCTATTACTATAACCAGGATTTTCAAGCACTGTATCAAATAGTAGTGGTGGTAATAGACAGTTTTGCTTTATCCCTTATTTTATTGGAAAAACTTCTAGTTTATCCTCATTACAGAAATTGCAAGCTCTTTGTTTTAGATAGGTATTACTTATCCATTTATTCCTACACTACCTTAAAAACAAAGAAATAGGGGCTGTATCTTATTTATATTTTCTGCATCTGTTGGTATAATAAGATTTTGTTGTTGTTATTAATTTGGTCGATTAATGCTCATTTTTCCCCTGGTATAAAATCACTCTGATCATAGTTGTTAGTCTTTGTAATAAATTTTAGCCATGACAATTTCATATGGAATAAAAGTTTTCATTAGCTATTGGGGACTATTTTCCATATTAATGAGATTAATTAATTAGATTTCCTATGTATCTCCTATATCTTCCTAAAATGTTGAAAATTTCATTCGTTTCATTTCTTGAAGATATGCAGTTAATGAGATTTCTTATGTGTCCAGACTTTAGAGACACCCTGTATAGTGCTACATCCTCCTTGCTAAAATTTTATTTAAAATATTTGACTTGGGGGCGGCTAGGTGGCGCAGTGAGTAAAGTGTCAGCCCTGGAGTCAGAAGGACCTGAGTTCAGATCCGGCCTCAGACACTTAATGCACACACAAACAAAAACCTAGCTGTGTGACCTTGGGCAAGTTACTTAACCCCAATTGCCCTCCAAAAAGCAAAAAAAAAAAAAAATTTGAATTGACATTCATTAGGGATAGTGGTCTATAGTTTCGTTCTGTTTTAAAACTTCCTGGTTGCATTATGAAGTATTAAGAACATAATTGTATCAAAGCAGAAATTTGGGAGGATACCTTTTCCGGTATTTTTTTTCCCAAATAGCTTTTGTGGTATTGGAGTAGTTTTAAATCGTTGGTAGAATTCATTTGTAAATCCATTTACTTGTGGGTTTTTTCCTTTGGTGGTTCATTTATGGTTTCTTCAATTTCTTTTTCTGATATCGGAGTTAAGTCTTCTTGTTATTTTAAAACAGACATTCATATTTTTGTAAATATTCATCCATTTCATTTAAAGTATCAGTTTTATGGTATATAATTACATGAAATAGGTTTCAGTAATTTTTTTCTTTATGGGTTGTGAACTTTTTTTTTCTTTTCCTTTTTGGAGGGCAATTTGGGTTAAGTGACTTGCCCAAGATCACATGGCTAGTAAGTGTTAAGTGTCTGAGGCCGGATTTGAACTCAGGTCCTCCTGACTCCAGGGCCGGTGCTCTGTGCCACCTAGCTGCCCTGTGAACCTTTTTTCATTTTTGACCTCGATTATTTGATTTTATTTCTTTTTGATAAATTAGCTAATGTTTTGTTTATTTTACTTTTTTTGAACTAGAAAATAACTCTTAAAGTTTTACTAATTCAGTATTTGTTTTTCCTTCAATCGTGTTAAATCTCTTTGATTTTTAGGATTTATGTGTTAAGATTTAATAGGATGTTTTTTATTTGTTGGTTTTAAGTTTTTCGGTGTTTTTTCATTTGTTGATCAGTTTCTTCTCTTTTATTGATGGAAATGTTTCAAGATTAAAAATTTATTAGTTGATTCTTTAATTTGTTCTTTGACACATCCATTCTTTAGAAATGTTAGTCTAGGGGCGGCTAGGTGGCACAGTTGAGTAAGAGCGCCGGCCTCGGAGTTGGGATGACCCGAGATTGAATCTGGCCTCAGAAAATGAGCACCCACACATAAATAATGACTAGCCGTGTAACCTTGAGCAAGTTACTTAACCCCAGTTGCTTTAAAAGAAATGTTAGTCTCCAACTTTTAATCATTTCTTCATATTCTTTGAATATAATTTTACTGTATCATGGTCCACATGTAAATGGACCATGTAAATGGTCCACAAAAGATTTGCATATTATTTCCACTTTTCTGCATTTATTTCTGATGTTTTTATGCCCTAATAATCAGTTTTATAAACGTGCCATGTATTGCTGAGATATAGATAGATATATTCTCCATCTTTCCTCTCCTTTTCCCCCCCCTCTCTACTGTATTGCTTCCCCCCACCTCCCTTTTCATTCTTTTTTTAAGGTCATAAAAACAAAACAGAGCCATTCCCAGGCCCTCTAATTAGATTCTCTTAAGATCCCAGATGAGGATGGTGATAGAGTTCTGAAAGAATACATGTATCATCTCCCTCTGTTAGATTGTAAACAGTTCTTTCTTGGTTAGCATCTTATTATTGCTTGCTAATGTTTACCTCCTTATGTTTTTCTTCACTCCTGGCTTATATTTCAAATTTTTTACTCAACTCTAGTTTTTTCATTGAAAAGCCAAAATTTATTTAATTCTTTTTTTTTTTTTTTTTGCTTTTTGGAGGGCAGTTGGGATTAAGTAACTTGCCCAAGGTCACAGGGCTAGGTTTTTGTTTGTGTGCATTAAGTGTCTGAGGCCAGATCCAAACTCAGGTCCTTCTGACTCCAGGGCTGGCGCTCTACTCACCGCACCACCTAGCCGCCCCCCACTTAATTCTTAATTATCTAAAATGTATGATGAAGGCCTTTTAATTCTCTTTGCCTTTTTAAAGTGGGTATTTGCTGGGTATTTCTATATTTCAGTGAAACACAAACAAGGTATATTCCACAAGTGACCTACCATCAGCCTACTATAACATGAAATTACCATTGGCATCAGTGTATCAGATTATTATAGTTCTCCACTAATAATAGTAGAGAAATAGGAATGAGCAGCTGGATGAAACAGCCAATTACTTTTCATGCCGTTTATCAGGGTGATTTGTCATTATTAATTTGTCAGCCTTAATATTTCCTATCTTCTTTCACTTCTTCACAAAGCACCTCCAGATTGTGGCACACTTCCCTTAAAATAGCCAACTTAAATGTTGTTGGTTAAAAGCTCAGTAAAGTTCTTAGGATTACAAGTTTTTAAAAACATGAAATTGTTCTTGTCCTCCAAGAGCTTATCAAGGTCATTTTGCATACATATGGATAAGAAACAAATTTAGGTGGTAATTTGAGGAAGGAGAAAACATTAACAACTAGGATATCACAGAGAAGGGTTTTCTAGACCCATCCATACATGAAAGCCTAGAAGATAAAGGGGGAAAACAGGCCTAGTGAAAAAATGTGATTCAGTAAACAGAATCCCATGGATTTTCTTTTACTAGATGGTCGTTTTGTTTTCGACAGATTCCTTCTTTGCTGAGACTGAAGCAATGCTCTAGTGTCATGTTTGCTGGAGTTGACAGCCCAGGAGATATCCTGGATGGTACCTATCAGGAGCTGTTTCGTACAGGAGGCTTTGTCGTATCTGATGACAAAGTATTAGAAGCTGTAACATTAGGTTTGTCCTTTTTTTTTCCTCTTTTTTTGGAACTCAGGCAAGATAAGTTTACTTGAAAGTTGGCATTCAGGTAGGATGCCAGATGTAGTACAGTCCAAAGGAATCACTTCAACTTCCATTGATAATAATAGAATCTCATCATGGGTTTAAAATTCTTTTAGAATAAAGAGAATTTGTTTGGATCCTCACACACTTAATATATTTTTCTTATGGTCTAGAATGCTCATGGAAGAACATGTTAACCAGGATAAAATCTCTTATGATCACATCCTGTCCTGGCTACTAAGTCCCAGTCTCTTGTTAATTGTCTGCATTTCTACAAAGATGTTAACTTATCTAAGATTAGAAGATTTAAAAAGTATATTACAAGAATGACAAAAGATAGCATCCACAGAGATAGACTGGGTCCCAGGGAGTTGTCTGTCTCATAAGTATATAATGTATATTTACGAATTCCATGACGAGGCCCCTCCCTTGAAGGTGAATTATCTGGGATCCAAGCATTTTGCTTCTTGTACAAGCATACATATAGCAGATTAGCATTTCAGATGCTAATGAATAAAATGTTCCTGTTATTATACTGTTGTACCTCCCCTTCCCCATACATGTCATAGTATCAGAGGATTGGCATATAGTTCAAGGACAGGTTAAAATTCGTACTTGAAACTGCAGTATACATTTGCATAGGACTTGTGCATAGGATTGGCTGCTACTGCCCTAAGGCAGAAGAATGGCATTAGTGATATTCAGACAAACCTAGAAATGTACTTCTTAGAATCTGAGATAAGTGGGTTTGGAGCCCAGCACTTGTTTTTTTTTTTTTGTTTGTTTGTTTTTTTTTGTTGAAATTGATAAATTCTTTTCTACAGTTCAGCTAAAGGAAATTGTCAAAATCTTGGAAAAACTAAATGCGAATGGAAGGTGGAAATGGTTGCTTCATTATAGAGAAAGTAAAAAGCTAAAAGGAGATGTAAGGTAAGGCTCTTTGAGTTTTCACTGTTTTACAAACTAAAAATTCATTCTAGAATCCAGTTGTACTAAGAGCCCATCAAGAGAAAGCACTTTTATTGAGGAGTCAGCACTTTTGTTGAGGAGTCATCAGACTTATGACTTCTTTTATCTTTTCTTTGAATATCCTGCATGAAGATGCTAAGGTATATGAATGTTACCACAACCTCAGAAATAGGAATAATGTTGGAAGGTGTCTGCTTCTTTGTGAAAAACAAACCTTATACTTTAAAGGTCATTAAAATCAGAATATATTTCATAAGCAAGATGGTTTGCATGTTGACCTTCTTAAAGGTATTAGAAGTATTAAACAATTTAGCAAACATTTATTAAGTAGCTACTGTGTTCTTTAAAATTAGTATTAAATTATTTAACACTACAGAAATAATTGAAACATGTAACTGGTTGGGAGAGAAATTTTTCCCATTCTTCAAGCAATCCTTTGCTATAACCAAATACTTCTGCTAAGTCATTGTCACCACCACCACCCCTACCACATTCACCCTTCCTTCCCTCCCCATCTCCACCCCCACCTCCCCCACCAAATTTTTTGTTAGTCACACAGGAGCAAATTAAGCTTGGTTCTTGAACAGTTTTGGAGAGAAGTCTGAATAAATGAATAAACAAATGCATTTTGTAAGTGCAAAGTGTCAGAGATAAAAATAGAAAAGTAAGATAGCCTGTGTTCTCATGGAACTCAAACTCTTAAGTGGGGAGGACAACACATGGAAAATTCAACTTCAGGTCAGATGGAAAGAGCCCATGGTCCTTAGGATTCAGCAGCAAAGCAGATTTCAGTGCCTCTTCTTTAATGTCACTTCTTTTAATAAAATAACAATTTCTAATAGTGAACCATTTGGAGTACCAAGAACATTGATGGCAAGAACTTTCCTTTCTGGTTCTTCAGTAACTGTAACTTTGACACCTGCAGGAGCAGTTAGACTATATCAATACATTATTGCTTTACAGGATGATAGCCAAGGGCACTGGGCTAGAGTCGAGTCCTGGGATGGCACAGTGGATAGAGTGCCACCTTAGAGTCAGAGAGACCTGAGTTTAAATTTGGCCTCAAGACATTAGCTGTGTGGCCCTGGTCAAGTCACTTAACCCTGTTTGGCTCAGTCTCTTCATCTATAAAGTGAGCTGAAGAAGGAAATGGCAAACCACTCCAGTATTTTTGCAAAGAATGTCTCACAGCAGGTCTGACATGGCTGAAACAACTTAAAAACAACAAAACTAACTGAACAGCCTTCTAAACAGGGTCATTATGAAGAAATTGTTTTGTAAACCTTAAAGCAAAGAGTAGTCATTATGGTTTGGGAATTTAAATGTCTGAGGCAGCTATAGTAATGTTAAGTTAGAATATAAATATACACAAAAAGAAAAAATACTTAGGAATGAAGCATGTAAAATGAATGTATAGTTTTTAGATTACATATTTTGTCTCAGCTAAATCGAATTCATTTTTGTTCTCTTTTCCAGAGTAGATTCAGTTGCTCATAGCAAGAATTTAATATTGAAATCATACCAGAGTGCAAATATCATTGAAGTGCTTCATTATCACCAATGTGATTCGAAATCAACAAAATCTGAATTTTTGAAATGTCTCCTGAACTTACAAGTTCTACACATCAATGCCAGGTTTGCTGTGTATCTAACAGGTAAATAACTGGTTAAAATCTGTCTTTCCCTATCCTGTTATAGTCAATAGAATGCCAGGATACTTACCAAGTGTTTTTAAGTTTATATGGGCCATATATATATTTATAATATTTACACAAATTACTAAGTGGTATAAATAAATGCTTATCCTATTATGTTCAGTAATTTCCTATGACATACAGAATAGGGTTATTGCCCATTTTCAGCTTGTATGCACATAATGGCTCTTCAGTAGCCATATTTAAATTTGGTAGTTTTTTATTTCACTACATTTAATGAACTATTTCTGCTGTATTGCCAAGTTTGCCACTTTATTTTTAGCATAGTTCAATGTGGTATTTCTCATCTCTCAATGAGTCAGAATCATAACCAGTTTCAAGAGTTGGTAGAGATCTCAGAATATAGACATCTAGGACAACATATACAGGCAGAAGAATCCATTCTGCAATATACCTGGCAAATGATCATCTTTGCTCGAAGACTTCTTGTGAAGGGGGAACCCACTGTGCCATTCCACATTTGGATTACTTGTTAAAAGTTTTTCATTCTATAAAGCTTAAATCTGACACTTTGCAGTTTCTATTCCATTACTCTTATCTGTACTCAGGGGCCAAAAACTGGTATTTATATATCTCTTCCATTTCACCAGTTTTATTCATATAATTGAAGCTATATTGCTTCTCCTAGGTCTTTTCTTCTGTATAAGAGACTAAATCCAAATTATTAACAAAAATATTGGGGTGGCTAGGTGGTGCAGTGAGTAGAGCGCTGGCCCTGGAGTCAGAAGGACCTGAGTTCGGATCCGGCCTCAGACACTTAACACACACAAATAAAAACCTAGCCGTGTAACCTTGGGCAAGTTACTTAACCTCAATTGCCCTCCAAAAAAAAAAACAACAAAAAAACAAAAAAAGTATATTTTAGTTATTGACCATGAAGCATTTCTTTCCAAGTTGACATCATTGGTCTCAATTTCATTTGCCATTTTTGTTTTGTCCTTTCTGATCCAAAAATTTTTCTCAGCAGTTTGGAGGAAAGAATTGAACAGTACTTTCTTCCTGTTGTCCTTTAATATTATCCCATCCACACCAAGAAGTGGCTCTGCCCCTTGAATCTTTTTCTTCCCTATAGAGCTTTTAAAAAATGTTTTTTCCTTACCTGCTTCACGTTGAGATATAGCACTCCAGAGACCTGCTGTGTTTTTGTATTCATACTTTTAAAAAATGTAAGCTGGTTGGCGAATTCCTAGAATTGGTCTTTTTTTTGTTGTTGTTGTTCTTTGGAGGGCAGTTGGGGTTAAGTGACTTGCCCAAAGGTCACATGGCTAGTTTTTTGTGTGTCTGAGGCCAGATTTTAACTCAGTTCCTTCTGACTCCAGACCTGGTGCTCTGTTCACTGCGCCACCTTGCTGCCATTCTTAGTGTCTTCAGAATTTAATTCTTGAGAATTTCCCATTTCTCTGGGCCAACTTCCCCTGGAAAATTTTAAACCAAGGTATCCTAACTTAACCTTTTTCTGAATTCTTTGTTCTTCTAAATACAGCATGCTTATCAGTTTCTGCCCACTTTCCTCTCCTCCTTCATAAACTCTTATGAGGGTGGTCACATCTCCCCCTCCCTCAACCCCCTACTTAACCTAACCTGCATCTTCTTCAGTTACATACATTACAAATCACAGTTCCTCAAGTTAACAGACAAGTCAGGGTGTGGTTAGCTGCTCTGCATTGTAGAGTTCCAGCATATGGCCTGATAATTGAAGTCCTATTATTAATGTCTTTGTGCCAGAGTGATGGTTTCCCAAATTTCTCATCTGTATTATACACCTGACAGCCTTCATTGATCTTTATCTCAGGGCTTCCCTCGTTTACTTCCTGGTTTTCCCATGACAGCATCCTAATATATAATTCTATTGCCCCCCTTTTTAACCTGTTGTTTTCTTTGAATAAGATTTACCAATGAAGTGGCAATACTTGGAGTTTCATTCCAAGCCTGTCTTCATTTGTATATGTAGCCATTTTACTGCTGCTTCTTTCTTGGATTTTGTATCCTGTAGATTCCTATGTTTACTGCTATTTGCCCATAAGACTGCTTCCAGTCACTAGCTGGGGAAGGGGATGGGGGGGAAGGGAGCAGCAGGGCCATAAGAGCACCTGAACTTGCATTAGTGATATTTTTGGCAACCAAGTAATTAGTGGTTTTGATTTTTTTTTAAATAGATAAGCTCAATACCTCCAGAGAGATATTTGAAAATAGTGGAATCCTTGTTACTGACGTAAATAACTTTGCTGGAATTGTACAAAAAGCAGCTCCATTTAAGGCAACCTATTGGTGAGTATGATTTTGTCAAAGCCTTTTCTATTTACTCTACTTTGTATGATTAAACATAATTATAAACATACAATAAATATTTAAGAAGTCAATGCTACATACACACATGCACACACACACACGCGCACACACAAGTTGGAAGAAAATCACAATTCTGGAAATCTGGTTAAAATCGCCACAATTTGCTTATAATTCCATTCTACAGTTACCTCATCTGCAGGAGAAAAATGCTTCCACTGTCAAGGGGATTTTAAAAACAAGCATATAAACTATATCCACAAATGCATACTGCAACTCCTTTGTGACTTAGGTCTTCAGGATATATAGCCTACAGTTATCTTCTTATAATTGATTTGGTGGTGACTTGACTAGCTAAGTCTCAGACAATTCTTGGAAAGACCAAATGTGAATTTGCTATGTCACTAAGCCTACATTTGAAACCTTTTAAGTTTGGTAGGGGCTGCTAAAACGAACTTATTGTTCTGCTAGCATAGACTTTTTAAAACTCTTACCAAAATAAGGCAAGGGGAACAAATTCTGGTGCAAGTTGTAAACCATAAATGTAGATGTAAATTTTTATGAACCACTAGAAGTCTGTAGGGGGATAGAGGAACCAACAACAGTTACTTTTACCATGAACAGGAATTCCAAAAGTATACACAACCATACAACCAGTCCAAGATTGCATGTTTTTATCTCAGTAGTAGTTTTCATTGACCTGGATTTCTAGGATGATCTCTTGTTACAGAAGTACACATATTTATTTGCCTGGTCACTCTGTTTTAGTTATGTTAATCATTGTGAATTTTATCTTTGTCTAGGTGATGAAAGTACTGGCTCTGATGACTTTTAAGACTAACTACAAAGATGAAATAATTCCCTCTTCCTGTTCTGCCCTCCCTAACCCCAGACAGACACCTTAAGGAAGAAATGAAATCTACTTTTCACACTTAAAAACTATGAACTATAAATTTTTCGTTATAATGCAGACATCCTTAGAGGATCATTTTCCTTTCAATATAGTCTGCTAAAATAAGATTTATTTCAGAATGGCACAGTAAACTTAATTGTTAAGCTTTGGATTATAGGGTTTTAAATTATTTTTAAACAGGATGCATTTTAACAAAGCTAGTAGCATACATTATTAAAATAGGAAAATGTTACTGAAAGGCTACAAGTTGGAAAACTGTAATGTAAAAGTCCATTTTAACAAGTGTATTTTTTATGGTTGTTTATGTAAATAAGGCATAAGTAGTACATGTTATAGTCTGAAATTCTTTTTATACACTTTACTCATCTTCTAGAAAAATTAACCTAAACGTATTCGTCTACTGCTACACTACGTAAAGTTAAATTTTTTTTCCTAAGTGGTACCTATTTGCAATTGTTCAGTTTTTGTAAATAGCTCACTACAACGTCAATATTCTGAGGAATAGTAACCATATGTTTATGGCATTTCAGAAATTTCTATAGTTGTCTTTGAACACTTCGAAGCTAAACAGAAACTTTGTATAAGATATGTGGTATCTATTTGGAAGATAGGTTTTATACCTAATTTTTAAAAAATAAAAACAAATAAAATATTTTTCCCTGAATGATTTTATAACTAATAACATTTAAAAACGAAAACAATCCCCACTAGGACTTTCTTTTAAATGTTGCTGTTCATTGATCCTTATGCGTATTTTCTTGTATTCCCAATAAAAAGCTTTGTCTAACTTAAAACACTTCACTAGAATACTAGCTTTTCAAGGAATCCAGATTTGGTGTCTTGTGCCCCAGGTGATAATAGCTATCAAGTGGCCAATAAAACTTTGACCACACTGCCATTCTTTTCTGGCTACTGCCAGGTTTCATAGTTTTACTTTTAAGGATTGTAGCCTTCTAGAATTAGTATTTTTGGGATGTGACTTGCCCATGTTTACACAAGTGACAAGGAACACATGAACCCAACACATTGCTTCCAATAATTAAAAGAAAATCTTATAGCACTGAAACATCGTTCTTTGGCCCATTATTACAATGCCACTGTGCCTAAGAAGGAAATTGGGGGCAGGGAGAAGGGGGTTTATTACCACAGGCAGTATTTGTGTTTTACAACTGTAGTTTCATGAATTTACCAGGTAATTTTTAATTTGGCTATTGTTTTTTCTTCCATATGTGACTTAATATAAAACTGTCTCTGGACCACTTTTAGGCTTACAGGCAGTGACGAGCAGCCTAATAGAAAATTCTAAGTTAGTGACTTTAGACAGAAAAATTAACAGGATCGACTATAGTCACTTCTTTGAGGTGGGAGGAAGAATACTGGAAAAGGGAAGAGTCAAGAGCTTCCATGTCATACTCTTCCTACCACCTTCTGTCAACACACTGAGTCAGCATTCCTTTAACTACAGCTATGCCCAAATAAATGAGCCTTTACCACCTAGATTTCTCACAGAAGAGTGATCACTTGGCAATCTTCTCCCCTCCAGCATTTCTAACTTTGCATTCCCATTCTATACCAATCCCCTTTAAGCAGGCTCCCCCTACTTTCTCCTAAACTTTCTAAGATGGCATTTAGCTAAAAGCATGTAAATTTAGTGCACTCATTGGAGAAGGCTATAGGAACAGATCCCTCAACCACTAATTCTTCTAGAGATCTTCTGGAAGCAAACAAAACATTTTTCTATTTTGTTAACTAGCTTCTACATACCAATTCTTTCTCCTTATTATCATTTTAGACAAATGATGTCACTTACAAATTTTATGATCAAATTATGCTGAATCACATGAAAGAGGAATCCTATATAGTTATAACATAAGAGTTCTATTACTTCCAAATTTAAATGCTTCTGGTATGTGTGTTTATGTTTGTGAGAATGCTCTTTGCCAAAGTCAGCAGGTCTGGTCAGGTCAGTGATGACCTTAGTTGCAGTGGGAAGCAAACAGACCAATAAACAGGTACTGGTTTCCAGAATTTGGCTTTACTTTGCAGTACAGAAATCATTTAGAGCTGTTTTATTAAACATCATAGACTTGGGAAGCTCTGTCAAATTAATACTGCATTTGTGGTTTGGTCCATCCAAAAAGCCAAGGGGATAGAAGGTACTTTCACATCTTGCCTGCTATTGTTACCTTTTTTTTTTAATCAGTTTTTATTAGATTAAAACACCAAAAGAGCTTTTAGGCACACAAGCCTCTCCTAAATTATGTAAACTGTTTCAAAAGCTAAAGCTGGGTTAGAAATCGGTGCCCATAACTAATTACTATATTTGGACACTGTCATAATACTTAACGTGAGACAAAAACCAAAGGTTATGGGACTTGGAGGGATGCTGCCCAACACTGAAGTGTTCAATTTAGTTTTCCTAATGTTTAAGAGAACAGATAGCACATGAAACTTATAGAATCAACACGAACCCAATAAGAATACAATTGAAAAGGCTATGCTATTAAAAAGATACAAATACTGTATCAAGTTCTGTTTGTCTGCCTCAGTGAGTGTATGTTTAAACTGTGCTCTCCCTTAAAAACACACAGACACACACACACACACACACACACACACGGAAACCGAACATAATGTTAGCAATTTGTCACTTCTAGACAGTCATCCCAAGAGAAAGACAGTAATACATGATATTAAAAGGGGGAATAGAGGGGAACATTTAGGGGCATAGTACTCTTCAATCTCAAAGAACTGATTACAAAAGCAGGCCATACAATATTGATTTCATATAATGTTCATTAGGTTCTTGATATAACTCTGTATTAGCTGAAATTTAAATTTCTCCTAATTGGATATTAGCATATTACTGCTATTAGTCTTCCCCATAAATGTCATTTTTCTTTCGTTTCATTTCTTCAAAGTCAAACTCAGACCCTGTCATCCTCTTGTAGATGTCTTTAATATCATCACAAGTTGTCTCAAAGTGAGTTGTAGCATCGTAAGTGCGGGAAATGAAGATCTGGAGAAATAAAGTTGAGAAACTTAAATGATTTTGAAATGCCTCCTGGGAAAGCCCAAATTTATACAGCCCCTATCCCATTACTAACCTGACTTTCTGTTCCCGAATCAGTTGGAATATACAGATCATTGATGCTAACAAATCTGAAAAGAGAATGGGTCAGAATGTAAGTTGCATGAGACGAGGAACATACTTATCTATCCCAGGACATAGCACATAATGGGCACTTACTTGGCACCAATACATCTGAAGAGGAAACAATAGTGACAACATTTTCAATGAAGGTTTTGCCTCGAAAAATCAGTACCTTTCTAATGAAGGTAAAAACTCAAGACACAAAGTCAAGGGGCAAGGAATTTAGGTATTTTCCAAGTAAGGTGTCTATTCATTAACTTCCTCTGGAACCAAGATGAGAGGCAAAATTAATAACCAGGATTTGCTTTTTAATCAGTGAGAACAATCTATAAATAAGACACTTACTTCTGTTCAATAGGCTCCAAAAGTTCTAATGCTGGTCTGATTTCCTTCTCAGGTTCTCTGGTTTCCACAGTAGTACTAACAATGGCAATGTACTTTCCTTGTGCAGCCACATTGTGTGCAGAAGAAATCATGCAAACGTAGATATCTACAACAAACCATTAAAGCTCATTTTCTACATTTTAAAGTGTTTACATTATTGTAATGTGTTACATAATACTTCTATTACATAAAATACAATGAGTCATGTATTCATCATTTATATTTTAAACTTCTTGGCTAGGATTGTATCTACTGAACCAGTATTCTGGCCTATCACAGTGTCATGCAAAAACACAGAAAATCAAGGCTCATATTCTAACCCTACCTATATCTCTATCTAGCTGCAAAATCACATTACTTCATATACAGAGGCCTGATTAGATATCTTAAGGTCCTATCTAGCTCTAAAATCATGAGATTTCTTACAAGGAAAACAAGTGCACAATGGTACCCCCTTAACTGTTAAGCGTAAAAACTGATCATTTCTTTTGGAAGTTAAAACTTTTTTTTTTAATCAAGTCACCTACTACTCCCTCACTGTCCCAAGCAATTCTCTAAGATAAATTGCTTGCAACTTTGGGAAGAGAGTAACCAAAAATGTCTTAGAAATGAGAGTAGAACTTGAATCCAGGGCTAGGCATATATACCCGAATAGTAAAAGATACTGTTATAACAAATAACAGTACTTTTTATACTAGCAAAGAACTGGAAAAAAGCAGGTACCCATCAAATTGAGCACTAACTAAATAGTAATAAGATAATACTGTGTTTTAAGAGGTGCGTTTGAAGACTACAAACAACATATGAATGGATGCAGATAGGCGGTAAAAAGCAACATCTATTTTTAAAAAATCAACATCCATAATACAATAGTACAATAATATAAACAGGGCAACAAAAATCAAATGTGAATGTTGAATTGTGACCAAGCTGGACCCCAAATCAGAGATCCCTCCCTAATTTGAAGAGGTGGGAACTTTATTAACTTACTGGTTATACCAAACTGTTTTTTTTTTCCTTTTTTCCCCACTCAACACAAACACATCAATGTCAACCATATGTGATGCCATCTACGTTTTTTGGTCAATTTTATCATGTAAGAAAGAAAACTGCTAACAAATGACAATATAATTTTTGTACAAATAAGTAAAATCAAGTAACGACAAAAACCGGCATAGAGGTTCTGTCCCATCAGTTTGGGAAATGATATAAATTCACTAAGCTCCCTACAAGTTTAACTTGTAGATTTCAATTCTTAAATTTTTTTTCAAGTTTCCAAATGCTAAAAAAAACTGTTTTCCTCATCATAGCATGTTTAAAATATTTAAATACCATAATGAAACAAAAATCCCCTAAATAACACCTTTTTATCATTCACCAATCTTTACAACTCACCTGATTTCCGGTTGACCTGGTTCTGTGGAATGATGATCTGGCATGAATTGGCATCATTGGTGTTCTTAATTGGGTGGCTTAAGATACAGATAACTCTGATCACCTGGCCTACTTTTTTTACTCTGTCTTTTACATAACTAGGGTCACAGATGAGCTGCTTGCAACGAGCAATCTGAAAGAAAAGAAGAGGACTGACTGAGCATACTGTTCAGTACAGTAAAGCACCAATTAATACTTTTAAAAGGGTTGTCATCTAATCTAGTCCCTTTATTTTACAGATGAGGAAATGAACAAGGATTTCTTAGAAAGCATGGTAAGTCAACATGTCAGGCCAAGTCAAAATGTATTTATTAAACATGTACTATGTGATAGTCATGGTGCTAAGTGCTAGAGGTAGAAATAAAGGCAAAAAAAACATTTAATGTGCCATGTAGGCACTGTACTTGTGGTAAGTTCTAGGGATCCAAAAAAAAAAAAATGCAAAAACGTCCTTGTTCTCGAGAAGGGGTAGACAACATGCAAATATATACAGACAAGATATATACTGTGTAAATGGAAAGTAATCTCAGGGGCTTGGAACTAGAAGAGCACTGGAAAAAGTGTAATTTGACCTAAGTTCTGAAGGAAGCCAGGGAAGACAGGAATCAGAGTTGAAGAAGAAGAGTCTTCTAGACATGGGAGAATAGCCAATCACGCTGAAAACTTGAGCATACTGGGCACAAAACAGTGAGTAGACCAGTGTAGATGTATTTTGAGTAATGTGTAAGAAGACTGGAAATGCAGGAAGCAGTCAGGTTGTGACAAGATTTAAGTGCAATAAAGGATTGTATATTTGAGCCTGGAGTTAACAAGCTGCTACTGGATTCACTGACTAGGATGAGCACAACATGGTCAGAACTGAACTTTAGGAAATCACTAACAGCTGAGCGGAGGACAGAGGCCTGAGATGAGGAAAGGTTTTAAGACAAGAAAACCAACTCGAAGCTATTACAATAGCGCAGTGGTGGCTGTGGCAATGGAGAGAAAGTGACCTATACAACAAATGGTGTGAAGGTAGAAATGACAAAATCTAACAACAGATTGTATGTGTGGGGTCAATGCAAGTGAAGAGTCAAAGATGACACTGAGCCTGCAAAGCTGAGTGGCAGGTCTGAGGGCGAGTCTCTCAACAGTTAATAGGAATGGTGAGAAGGTTGGTGGAGGGACGGGGGGAGATGGAAGGTTGGCAGGATACCAGACTCCAGGTCTTCTGATTTCAGACTTATATTCCAGGGCTCTTTCCAATACACCATTTTGGCAGCAATTTAACCATTTTCCCTAATACATATATGAATTCTGTATCATACTGTATAAACAAAAATATTTGACACCTAAAGTCTCTACTCATAAAACAGAAACTTTTAAGTATATAACTCATAAGGCATTTCAGAATTTTCCAATAAACAAGTATATAAATTCTGGCTTCCTATACTATCACTTATAAACCTTAAATTCTAAAAAAGGTTTAGTTGGCTACATTATAAAAAGAATAAAAGGCAAAAAGAAAAGGTCATTTAAAAAAAGATATTTTATTTACCATGACATTTGTCCTCGATTTCATATTCTTATCAAGATTAAGTTTTAAGAAGAGTAAAAGTAAAGGCTCATGTGGCCAAATCTAGCACCACCTGAGACAGCTGTACACAAATTCCCTTTTCCCATTACATGCCTTATTAGCCACAACAAAGAAAAATCTTAAACCTTCATATTATCCCTAGTCTGGCTGAAAGCTGGTAAGCTAGCCTACATAATACACTTAATCAGACTTCAACTAAGCCAAGAAATAATAGAAATTATTTGGACATGATCCTTGAAAGCAAACGCTTAAGTAACAAGAGAAAAGAACATTCCAGAGAATGATTTACCTTGGTATGAATGACAAAATGGAATTTTATAGACAGTAACTTATTTTAAGATTAGCACCATATTTTATAAACTCACCATAATGTTAAACAAGTATAAGCTACTGCAGTGTTAACCAAATTATTTTGTTGACAAAACAGTTGCAAGATACCTTAGAGATCATGAACCTCAAAAAGTGAGACTAGAATCCAGATCCTCTGACTTCCATTCAAATTAATATTTTTTTCTATTACACAAGGACACCTCTAAAGTAAAGCTAAAACTAATTTGCCACCAAGAACACACTTTGTGTAAAGAAGTACTTTGAGGGACAGCTAGGTGGCACAGTGAATAGAGCACTGGCCCTGGAGTCAGGAGGACCTGAGTTCAAAACTGAACTCAGACACTTGACATACTTACTAGCTGTGTGACTTTGGGCAAATCACTTAACCCCAACTGCCTTGCCATCACCTCTCAAAAAAAAAAAAAGTATTTTGAACCTTACCAATTAAAAGTTCATCAAAATTTATGACTCTAGAGAACAAGCAGAAATCAGCACTGAAGATGCTATTAAGCCAACAATATTTGATGATTTCAGTGCCCACAGCTTGTGCCTAACTAGTTCAAAATAGTCATCAGTAATTCTCCACAAAGAATGTTCAAGTGCTATATGGATAGAGATATATTTGAGCTATTGTTATTAGTGGTAAATAGATTTCTTGTACAATCTGGAACTTATCAGATGTAGCCTGCAATATTAAGTACTCACAAATGATAAAATTTTGTTACATATCAGGTATCTTCCCCAAATCCAAAGCTACTATACCTCTCCTTCAGATTTCACACCAATCACTTGTCCATCTTTTACAATGATTTCTTCAATTGGCTTGTTCAACATATAGGTACCTCCATAAATGGCACTTAGCCTATAAATGAAAGGAACAAAACACACCTCAGTAAGTTTTTAATTGTTGTAACTATAAAAATTCTCCATAACTTTCATGAAGGAAATTTTCATCAACTTCACTTCCTTCTAGAAGGCTTTGACTTAAAAGTTAACACTTTTAACTAAAATGGCTGCTTCAACAAAGCAGATTGCATAATAGACATGTATAAACTCCAACAAAAAGCTGAAATCCACACTAGACCAAACAATTATGAAATGAAATGAAAACCTACAGTAAATGACATCTTCTACCCCAGAACTGTACAAAAAATTAGCCAAATGTCATGGGGAAATAGGAAAAGGGACTGTTGGCAAAGCCAACACAGGCACTTGTTCAGGAAGGAACCACAAAAGATCATGAATGGCTGACCACCCTAACCAAAAGTTGTACAAAGCCCTAAATAACTAAAGCTGGAGATGAGTAGACCAAAGAAGATACCAGCTTGTATAAAAAAGTTTTGTAGATCTAAAGATTTCCCCAAAAGGAGAAAAACTGTAAGCAGAGATACAAAAGGAAAAGTGAATTTTTCCAAAAGGACTACTGAATACCTAGAAGACATGAAGCTAGAAATAAAAAAAGCTGTAGAGAAAAAAATCGGAAGTTTAGAAACTGATAAACCTTACCAAAGAAGTAGACTTCCTGAAAACTAGAACAAACAGAAATGAATGGATCTATGAGACAGCAAGAAATATTAGAACAAAATCCAGGAAAAGGTGGTAGCTGGTATTAAAAAACTGCCCTAGAAAAACAGGTAAAGGAGAGATAATTTAAGGATCACTGTACTCCCTGTGAACCATGATATTTAAAAAGAAAATCCTACATACTGTATTTCAGGAAACCATTAAATGAAAACTGACCAGATCAATTAGATCCAGAGGGCAAAGTAAAGACAGAAAAAATCCACTTACTACCTTCAGGATGGTAGTATCCTCAACAGGTAAATTAGGGAGATATCAAGGAATAAATAAAAATAAAGTAGAAGACTGGACAGGTAAGAGGATTGAATAGTTGGTCCTAAACGTAAGAGGGAGCTAACAGAGCTGACTAAGGGGAGTGATGTGGTCACACTTCTCAGATCATTCTGACAGCTGAGTAGAGGATGGGCTGGAATAGGGAGAGAGGCACAGCAGGAAGACCTCTCAGCAGGCTACTGCTGGGTGAGGTGAGAAGCACTCATGCCAGGGTGGCGGCAGTGTGCACTTGTGCAACGTAACAAAGGTAAAAATGACAACCAACTGGACGTGGACAGTAAAAGACAAAAGGGAGTCCAAGCTGACCCCAAACTTGCAGACCCGATGCTGAGAAGATAGGAAGATGATACTGTTGATAGTAACAGGATGAAAACCTAGAGAGGAAGGTTTTAGAGGAAAAGATAATGAGTTATCATAGGTTCAGGCCAAAAACAATAGTCCCCATCTCAGCAACTTGGATCCAGGGAAATTGGATAACCAGAGTTTACATGCATACTACACAAAGTTGATTCTAAGTGGCCCTGTAATAAAGCATTTATGATGAGTAAAGGGAAATCCTCATTCTCAATATCTATCACCTGTGGCACACTACGACCAAGGACTAAAGCTGGAAATGAGCATTGTCTGATTCAATCACCAAAGCTCAACTTCAGGTTCTGGGTTTTGATTTTTGAGGTTAGCTTAGAAAGACAATCATATTGAGACCTATTTTTTCAGACATGACCAATGAGAAACTTTGTTTTGTGCAGCTGTGTTTTTCTTCCTTTCTCAATGCGGAGGAGGGGCAGAAAAGTGAGGAGGAGAGAAGGCTGATCACTGTGTGAAAATAAAACAATATTTAATTTTTTTAAAAGAAAGGTAACCGTATTTCTACCTTGCTTAATCTTTTGGTCCCTAACCAGATGTGAAGTTCCTACAGGATATACATTTTCTCTTTTATTTTTCACTTTACCTGTGTCTTACACAGTGGATATCCAATAACTGTTACTGACAATTTTTGCAAGATAATACTCATTTCAAAGCCTAAAGGAAGCGATCATAACCATTAATATTGCTCCTATAAATGTGAGACCCATTAGTAATATGCATTCTGCTTTACCAAAAATCTTTAATGCTTCTGACCTTTTAGAATTCAACTTAAAGTGAGAGATCTAGCTCCCGCATTTTACACAGAAGAAAACTAAAGTCCCGAGAGATTAAATGATCCATTCAAAATGACAACACAAGGAGTAAACAGCAGAGAAGGCTGGGACCAAAGCTCTTGTTAACTCCTAATTCTGTTTGCTTCTAATGTCCTTTACTGTTGTCTGTCTTCCTTTGCTGTTTTATACTGCAAATTCAGAAAATATTTAATTTCTCTGATATTTTAAGATTTTTTTTCATGAAAAGACACCTTCTTTTGGGGGGAAAAACATTTTGAACACCATAATTCAAAATCATATATGTCAATTCTATGTAATCATAAACTATATGGTAATTTCTAAAAAATGTTTTAGAACTTAAAATATCCAAATGAATGAAGGTTAAACTGCAAAAGTCACTTTGAGAAGCCACATATTTAATGATATAGCAGTAATTTTAGAAAAGACTTCAGGACCAAGCCATTTAAGAAAATTCAATTTTGTGCTATAGTATACTTTCTGAACCAAAACTTTATTACTCGCCTTGTTAACACTAAACTTGGCTATGAACTGTTCTGTTTTGCCCACGCATCAAATTTACTCATAAGAGAAATTTTTTATTGCAAAGTATATTCAAAAGAAAGAAACTTATCGAATTATGGTAATTCTAAAAATATCTTAAGTGATATCAGAAAGGCATATACCTCTTCCTGAGATGACTATGTTGATGTGACAACCCAAGGAAGTTTTCTATGCTGCCATTAATAACAGCTAATTTAACTTAATACTCAGGCATCAGAAATGGGCTTTTACCTTGCAAATCCTTGGGGCAGCTCTCCAAGGCCATAGAGTGGATAAAGATATGGACTCTTGCCATATCTTGCCAAAGAGTCGCTATAAAGTTTAATCCTGTTGATGGTTTCATAACATGGTTGATCTAAATAGCTGAAAAAAGAGTACTGACAATTAGTAAAGGGTTTTACATTTATAGTTTTTTGTTTCTAATACTAATCTCATTTCTCAACTATACTATTCCTAAGTGTCTAATTTACTTCAGCTTCAGGGTATAATAATGCATTTGCTTCATTAAAATGCCTACATCAGAGAACAGATATATTCCTAAAGAATGTACTTATAGAAGGCTCCAAAAAGAAAGTCCATCTTTAAACAATATTAAATATAAAATGAAGTATTCAGGGGTAGCATGCACTTATACTTAAATTACACTTAGTATCTGGACTAGATGTCCAAACATTGGGAGGGGAAAGGGGATAAATCTGTAATTTCAATGGCATAAGGGCTCCTGGTGAGGAAATTCCCTTCAATGATGCAGATGGGCAACTCAAGCCTTAAGGAAGTCACCTGGGACACTGATTTGCACAGGGACACACAGCTAGTATGTATTAAGAGATGGGACTCACACTTGGTTTTTCCCCACTCTCCCCATGACACCATGCTGCCTCTCAAATGGAAAACTAGAGAAATAAAAATAAGCTAAAAGATATGCCCTGCACAGACCTCTTCACATGTCTTTATTATCTGAAAAAAATAAGGCTAGCTTTAAATGAGCATTAGGGTTCTACATTTTCATCTCAACTGTTATGGAACAAATTTTATCGAAAGAGGTAATGTAGGACTTTTTAGAGTTAAGGGACCTTTCAAGAAAATATTGAGATTTTTCAAAATCAAGACCACTAAAATACCAAGCACTCACTCATCAGTTCTGTAAAGGGCAAGGGCGTGGCCAGTGAAATCTATGACGTCTTGGCCCAAATCAAACTTCTTGTACACATCTCGCATTGTAGTCTTCCTAGGATCAACACCCTCAAAAGTTCTGGAGTCTTTTTCATCAAAGTTGGCAACATACACTAAGAATTTCCTGAACCGACGTTTCTCAAACAGCCCCATCAAGCCTAAACATATTCACACACAGGGGAAAAAACACAAAACAAAATGAGAATTGAGTAGTGAGGAAAATATAAGGACCAAGTCAATAACTGGGAGTAAGGAGTCCAATATAATGTTCAAGGTATACTATAAGAACTTTGGAAATAGGGATACATCCTCAATTTCATAAACCTTCCCAAAACCGCAATGATAGAATTATAGCATGAGATTTTCAACTATAATATAATTATCACCATCAATTAGTGAAATATGAAGTGTACATCTTTAAATATCACTGTCAGGTAAAAGAGTAATAAAAGATATTTCTTGAAAAAAATACTTCAAGGTATCCTGTTGATGTTGTTCCTTTAGCAATGGAGACTGGGTAGCTGAACCACCTGATTGAGATCAGAAAACAAGCAAGGGTCAACATTCTGAAATTCTGGTATATTCTTTTTCCCTTACTTAATATATGCCCTTGGTTATTTTATAGAAGAAACTTAAGGTTACCTTGCCCACACTCATCCCAAGCCAAACTAGATTCAGTTTAAGTGCCAAATATGCTACTAATCATTTGTTTTAACAAACTGTAAAGTGAAAAAAGCCTTTCTACATAGTCTTTAGGTTGAACCTTTTAAATACACTTTAGTTTTAGTCCAACCGCTTATTCAGATAAAGATATTTCAAAGGTAAAAAATCAGGACATTATTCATTGTTAACAATTATTCTCTATTTCAAACCATTTCAGACCTTCCCATTGACCAAAATTACTACTGCTAAGTCTGTTAAGTCCAGACAAGTGCCTTCTGGATAAATTTGTCTACATAAGCATTCCTATCCATTGAGCTATTTTAAGCTACTGAAGCTTTAAAAAAATCAAATTAGTCTAATAGTTGGGCTACATTTAAGATTTTACTGATGTCTAAGTATTTAGCAAAAAGTGGATTTGTATTTTATAACACAGTAGGGGAGCTGTGGCTGACCCAATTGCTAATTTTTTTCTAGCTCTATATGGGACTAGCTGGGGGAAGACACAAAGTTGTGGCAGAATTCAAGTAAAATATCTTTAAATACCTACTATGACAGCACTGTGCTATAGGGCCTATGGGTGATACAAAAATAAATAAGACAGTGCTCAAGTTAGTCTGCAATCTATTAGAGAAGTTAAATTGAGGATGCAAATAACTAAAAGACCAATCAAGACTGTATCAACTGCATTGGAATATTACAGATAGTGTTATATCGAAGAGCCACAAATGCAGTCATTGCCTAACAAATATTCTTAGTAAAACCAGTGCTTTCTGGAAAATTTGAAAAATCCCTAATTATGAAATTAAGGTAAATGTATTGAATATGATTCCTATTTTACCATTTCCATAACAGTTAATTTTATATGCTGGGATGTCTATTACAACAAAGGGGGCTAGATTTTAGGTACTACGTGTACATTCATATTGCAATCTGGCTTCTGATCTCATTACTCAAATGAAAATATTCTCTCCAGTTACCAGTTGCTAAATCCAATGGCCTTTCCTTAATCCTCATTCTTTTTGCCACATCTGCAGCATCTGACGCTGGTGGTGACTGTCATATACTGTATACTCTCTCTTCTCATAGCATTGCTGTCCCTTGTTTCTCTGACATATCTGGTCACTTTTTCTGTCTTCTATCTTAGGTCTTCATCTATATTCTGTCCCCTAATCCGCACTCTCGAGCCCTTGCTTCTACTCTCTACACCCTCTTCACTACTCTCTACACTCTCTACGTCAACTCCCAAGGAATCAATGATTCAAAAAGATCTGAACACTGCTTCACCAACTGCCTACTGGGCATTTTGAAATGAATGTCCAATAAGCACCTCAAACTCATCATGTCTAAAATACATCCCTATCTTTCCCTCCAAACTGACACTAGCTTCTTAAGCTCTAAGTATTTCTACCGAAAAAGCGTGACTACCCTTCTAACTGTCTAGGTTCACAACCTCAGAGTCAACCCTGAATCTTCATGTTCCCTCTCCCTGATAACTCATCAGTTGCCAAGTCTTTTCAATTCTAGTTCTATAACATTTTTCACATTTGTCCCCTTCTCCTCAAAGGCCATCATCCTTACTCAAGACCTTATCACTTCTTGCCTGGACTACTCCACAATCTCTCTGCTTTAAGTTTCTCCCTTATCAATCTATCCTCCACAAAGCCACCAGATGATACTTGAAAAGAACAAGTTTGACCATGCCCTCTGTTCAAATGCCTTTCTATTACTATCAAACATAAACTCTTGTTTGGCATTTAAAGCCTTTCACAATGAGGGGGCAACCCACCTTTCCAGATTTGTTACTGCCCTACACAGAGTTCCGACGAGACTTGTCTTCTTTTTCTCCCTACATAACAATTCATCTCACATCTTGTCTTTGCACAAGTTGTCCCCTTGTGCTTCTAATTCATTTAAACGTGTGCTCTTACATAGTATAGTTTAATGGTGTATTAATTAACATCCCCTCAATAGGCTGTAGGCTCAATGAGCTTAAGTACCATATCTTCCCTAAACTTTGGACATACCTTAATATTACAGCTACCTCATTACTCTACAAACAGCAGAATCACATTTACTGACTTAGATGTGTACAAACCCCATGGAGGAGGGCAGGTGGGTAGTATAAAGATGAATGAAAGCTAAGAGAGGGAAGACATCCCCAAAAGGGGGGATTGTATTAACTTTTTTCATTATAATTTCATTTAAATTTTTAAAAAAACAGCCCAGAAGCATCTCAACCAAAAAAATCAGAAGAACCTCAAAATAAATTAAGAATCTGATCTGATTTAAATGATAAGCCTTGTACTTCAGAAGAACAAATGAAACTGAATTCATATGAAACATTTATGGGGTCTACAGCTATGGATGATCTTAAAAGGAGAACTAATGCAACCAAATGTCAGATTGTTAGGAACTGGTTAATAGGGAAGTTATATAGCCATAAATCTCAATAACTGGGAAATTCTGATTGTTTCTTTTTTTTTTCTCACAACAAGCTTATAAGGCTAAAAAGTAAAAGGCTCTTGTCTAGTGGACATACTAATGGAAATCTAAATCACAAATAGTGACATTCTCTGTAAATGAAACTATAAAAAGAGAAAGGAAGCTGCAGCTAAATTGAAAGAATATTCAGGTATTCTCTTTGGAGAAGAATAAAGTTACCAGTAGTGGAGATTTTATCATACTCTGAAGGGGGGAAAAATAATTCAACGTGATATTTGATAGTTTTATCTAGTAGTGCTTATGATAAAGCATTTTCAAAAAGATCACCATAAAAATAATTGCAGCTTATTTACTAAAATAAATTGGAGAAAATAAGGAGAAAGAGAAATTCTAGGAAGAACTTGATAAGGTCTTGCAAATGAAATCAACAAATACTTTAATATTCAAGTACCTTCATTGCAAAAGTAAGCGTTACAGGACGACTGCAAAAATTGTTGAAAAATATTGTTAAGGAGTAAGAAATAAAAGAAGTCAAAGGTGTGTAAACTATACAGGTGCCTCATGTCAAAATATCAATACTTTCTTCAAAACTGTCAGAAAATACTGAACATGGCAAATACCAAATACTATCATTAAAAATATTTAACAGACAAGGAAAAAACATATTACTAAAGTAGGAATCATTTCCAAATCAGATGTCTGTGCCTTAGGCAGCTATGTGGCAGTTAGCTCTAGTTCCTAGAGTGCTAGACTTGGAGTCAGAATGATCATAGCTCAAGTCCTGATTCTGCAGCCAAAGGCAAGGACATCATTTCCTTACACATAAAACTGTAATAATTATTCCACCCCCACTAAATAGCACAATTTATGTAAACTTTGCAAAGCTTAAAGCAATATATACACATTTTAACTTATTTTGCTTATTAGTATTAGATAAAGATTATTATAAGTATCAAACTGGAAGAATGGCATACAATTGAGTCAACCTGACCTATTTAAAGGAACTGCTGACACTGAAAAATGGCAAATGAGTAAAAGAAAAAAACATGAACACAGTTTTCCTAAGTAGGTCTAATCCATGTAAACCTAGAAACTACTTTAGCCAGCCACCAAAAGATGTGACAGTCAAGAGTAATCCTCTTTTATATTATAAGTTCCTTTGTAAGAACAAATATGGCTTTAAAGAAAGGATATGATTTTTGAAAACTGTTTTTCTCCTTTTTTTTGTCCTTCAAAAAACGACATTTCTAGCGTGGCCAGATGGTACAATGAATAGAGCATCAGCCCTGGAGTCAGGAGGACCTGAGTTCAATTCCAGACTCAGCTTAACACTTACTAGCTATGTGACCTTGGGCAAGTCACTTAACCCCAACTGCCCTGCCCTCCCCTCTCCAAAAAAAAAAAGGCAAAAAAAAAGAAGATATTTCTTATTAAGAGATGGCTGTCTGAGAAGGTGAAAGATGCTGGGGGAAATTTTTGATAATGTTAAAAAAAATACAAATGTGTTTTTAAAAATAAATTCATTTGTAAAGCCTTATAGAAAAAAAATGGCACATTATGACTAGTATCATCTCGTAAAACAGTGAGAAGCTGCCAAACAAAAGACAATTTTAAAGAAAGTTTGGAGAGACAGAGAGAGAGAGAGAGACAGACACACAGAGACAGAAGAAAAGGGAGGGGGAGACAGCACACTAGCCTCAAGTCAAGAGAATCTACTAGAGATCCAGCCTCTAACACAGATTGACTCTGAGACCCTGGACAAGTCATATAACCTCTCAAATACCCCAGATAACTCATAAGGACTAAGGTACAGAGTAGATGCTGGTCTGCTCTGGCAGAGGGAGTTTGTTCACCAAGACTACCCTACACCATTCAAATCACAGATCTGATCCAAAAAAATAGAACACTTGTCAACATATCCAATTAAGCAGTCACAAAAAAGTATTCAAGAATTTAAACAGTACAACAGATAAAAAATGAGAAAAGACTTAAAATTTTTTCAACCGTCAAAAATAGTTTGGTTTCTAACATCTTTTGTAATATCTCAGATAGTAAAAAAGCAGAAATGGCACTAAATAAAGATGAAAAGAACAGTTGGTTGAGACCTAGTATGTGCAAAGGAAGGTCATGTTGGAAATAACACAATTTTGAGGAATTAAATGAACTCAAAAGTTTCAGAAAAGAGAGGAGGATAAAAAGGCTCATGGAGAATCTTAGACCTTACTATTAGCAAAAAAGGGAAACTATTAACAAATGACATAAGCCTACTTTCCCATATCTATATTGTTTTTATGAAAATGATCTTCATATGCAAAGGTATTCTTGATGATCACATGAAGAAAGAGAAAAGGTATTCACAAATGATATTCTAAGTCACACACCACATCCTAAGACTCATATGACTGACTGAAAGTTATAGAGAATATAAGGTTCATATAGAATATAAAGTTAAGAATAGGATACATACTGTTTTCTGACTAAAAATAAACATTTGATTCATTAGAGTACATTAGGGTACAATGACACCTTAAAGGTGTCATTTCTTGAAAGATGTAACAAGAAACCACTCTGACCTCTGAAGACTGATCAAGTAAGGCCTTTAAAAAAAACAAAAAGAAAGACGTATCACTGTCAAAGATGTTTACATCATAGTGAATGCCCAGAACAGAGTCCAAATCTTCTACATGATTCCCTATAGATGGTAACATCCTCCAAATACTCTTGTTTGTGGATGGCATCATGCTCATCCTATTAATTGCCAAAACATTTCAAAGCTTTCTAAAAAAATATCCATAATCTCTCAAAAAAGAAAAACCAAGTGGATGAAGAATGTCTATTTAATAGACTATGACATGCAGGTGGATGACAAGTCATAGAGATAGCCCATCAGTACATATATAATGGGCTCAGAATTGAATAGGAAAATTTCTTTTAATTTAATTTAATTTAATTTCTTTTAGCTTAGGCTCCTTTTGTAAAATTGTCCAATGCTGGGGCGGCTAGGTGGCGCAGTGAGTAAGAGTGCCAGCCTCAGAGTTGACATGACCCGAGATCGAATCCGGCCTCAGAAAATGAGCACCCACGCATAAATAATGACTAGCCGTGTAACCTTGAGCAAGTTACTTAACCCCAATTGCTTTAAAAAAAAAATTGTCCAATGCTTTTAATGAATGAACCCTAAGCTTCTCTCTGAAACAAAGTCCCATCATTTTAACACCCTTTGTTCTACTTATGCTGTACTGCAGCAAAGTCATGAAACACCATCACAAAGTTATGGCATAAAGTGGGTGGAAGTATGCCAGAACATATTACTATTCATAATACATACACATTACTAGTTGTAAGAGGATTACTGTAAAGGAAATCACCAGAAAATAGTACAACTGGAAAAGAAGCAGTGCCAGTGCAGACAATTTCTAGTGGTATTTAGATGTGGAGCAGTGGGGAGTCAGCTGGCAGCAAAGCCAGGAAGAACTGGGTTCAAGTCCACCTCTAATACACTACAACTTATGTGGACCCAGACACAAGAATGGTTAAGTTCTTAACCAATGAAATAACAAACACAATTCCCAATCCTATCCCTAATATGCTCAGGCAACATTATATAATAAAAGGTGCCAATCTGGAGTAAGAGGAAATATAAGACTAAATTAGGGTTTTATGTGGTATTAAGGAAAGCTGTTGACAATGGCCTTCTTATAAACTGAATGGATCTCTTATTATTAATACAATCCAACAGGGCTTTTCATGCTATCAGATCATGCTATTTATGTTCTGGTTTTTATATTCTAGATGCCCAACTAGACTATAAAGTTCCATGGGGGAAGACACTATTTTATCACCAAGATAGAACACAGTATTATACTCTCAGCAGATGTTCAATAAGCTAGTATTGATGATGAAGAATATAACCTTCCTAGGGATTTACATACTTCGTTTAAAAAAAGCAACCTGGCAAAGACTAACCCAAAAGAATGAATGTACAATGTCACTAGTTATGGTATGAATAACAGGTCAATAGTAAGGTATTTTAGTGCTGCAGACCTCCTTGGAAATTTTAACATTTATCCTCCTCCACCCAGAATACCTTACCTCTTAAAGCCAAGAAAAAGCAGCACATTTAGGAGGTTAGTGATCACAACACCTGCATTTACACAGCACTTACCACTCGCCAGGCACTCTAAGTGCTCTATAGTTTTAAGAATTTAAAATCTTATCCTCCTAACAATCCTGGAATATAGGCACTATTATTATCCTCATTTTACAGCAGAGATTAAGTGACTTGCCCAGGGTCACCCATCTAGAATGTGTCTGAGGTTAAATTTGAACTCAGATTTTCTTTTTGGAGGGAGGAAGGCAGGGCAATGGGGGTTAAGTGACTTGCCCAAGGTCACATAGCTAGTAAGTGTTAAGCGTCTGAGACCGGATTTGAACTCAGGTCCTCCCAACTCCAGGGCCGGTGCTCTATTCACTGCAGCACCTAGCCACCCCTCAGGCTTTCTTATTAAGGCAGACCTGCACAACCTGGCAGCAGGTAGGGGCCAAAATTAAAACAGGCTAAAACATTTTCAGGTCACAGATAGATTTTTAATGACTCACTTCCCAAATAAAGGTATAATAAATGATTAAACTATTCTGCAAATAAACCATGTTAAAAGGAAATTTCAATTAATATCAATTAATTACATTTATTACTTAAGATTTTTATCATGAAATCACATTAATGTTAAAAAAATTACTTTGCTAAGTGGTACAAGTTGTAATACATTTTTCAGGCTTTCTTACTGTTTAAATTTAGTTAACAGGATGTATCATACTTCTTGTCAGCAATCAGTTTATCGTACTCTGGAATCATGTTTGAAATCTATTTCTTTAGAAAACTGAAAACTAACCTTAGTGGCTGCCTCATTTTCTGAGTTTACTTTCTTGAAAAACTGCTGTTCTCCACTGAGATTTTTCAACAGTTTGGATGCTTTAATTTGTTTTTCATTGGTGTCCAATTTGCTTAAGTCAGGACATTTTGATTTGAAATGGTGACGAAGATTATATTCCTTTGAAACAGCTATTACTTCTCAGCTAACAAGGCTCACGTGGAAGTAAACCAGTATCTATTTGTCCATTTTGGATTAAACACTCCATGTTCTGATTCAATCTTCCATTTCTTTTTATCACCCATTTTACAAAGTCACCCCAAAACTTTGTTAGAACCAAAAAATCTCCACATAGAGAAAAATACTGAAATAAGTGTCTGATCTTGGAGAGAGCACCAGGCACTCATGTAACTTGGAGGGCAGTCACACAGCGAGGGTCGCATAGTGGGTGTGAGCTGCATTGGTACATGGGCATGGCTATACTCATTCTATCCCTGTTCAATGGCAGTAACAACCAAAAACACAGGGAAAAGATACAACTCTTGCTCCTCTCAGACTGACGATGGTTGGTTGCCGAGGGTCATGTGACAAACAGGAGAGAATGTGCAATGGCTACACCCACCCACCAAGTTACATGATGGGCACAACAGTGATTAGTAGAAGGCAGGAAAAGCAAGGCACAGATAAAGCACTCAGTACATTTTTGCTTTTTTTTACATCCTCTACATTTTTCAGAGGCTACCTAAAATCCTTCAGTGGGTAGTATGTTGTACTATATTAGGGTTAACCATTAAGTCCCATCAAATCCCATCAAATTAAGACTTTTTGGGTGGGAGGGGATAAAGAAAGGGTAGTGGAGAGGTTCACTAAATGGAAAGAACACTGGGATTAGAAGCTGAGTTCTAATTTGAGCTCTACCACTTACTAGAAGTCTTCCATCTAACTGTTGTACCTAATTAACCTACATGTTGCTTCCTCATTAGGACATAAGCTCACAGGAGAAGGCGATTGTTTTTATGTCTCTTTGTATCTCCATGACTTAGCACAGTGACTGGTCCATAATAAATTCTTAATACATAATATAATAATAAATAATAAAATAAAATTCTTAACAAACACTTACTGATAGCTCCTTTAAATTTTCTGCATCTCAATTTCCTCATCTATAATACAAGGGAGCTGGACTGCTAAGGTCCCTCCCAGCTCTAGGAATTTAAGAAAACAAGATTTAAAATACAGCTACTGGGGCAGCTAGGTGGCGCAGTGAGTGGAGCGTTGGCCCTGGAGTCAGAAGGACCTGAGTTCGGATCCGACCTCAGACACTTAACACACACACAAACAAAAACCTAGCCGTGTGACCTTGGGCAAGTTACTTAACCCCAATTGCCCTCCGAAAAGCAAAAAAAAGATAAAAAAATAAAATAAAATACAGCTACTTACTAGATGCCAAGGCTTCTGCCTCAGTGGAAGGAACTTTGTAGATTTTCCCTCCCTTGTAAACAAAGCTTCCTTCGGTTACTTTGAAGTCCAGATACCGGGTGACTTCTGTATAAAGCAGCATCTTAACCAACTGACCTATAAAAAGATTAGTATCATAAAGTTTTAACACTGTTACTTGTACATGATTAGTAAAGAGATCTGACCAAAAGTTAAAGATTATAAACATTATTTCCTCCTTCTTACTAAAATGATTAATGCTTTAAAGTTGCTACTACAGAAGTAAGAGCACAAAATTTTGCCCACATGTCTTACAACAGCCAAGCACTTATAGTAAATCCATCTTTACCTTATAAATCTTTCAGTAAGTCAACAAAACATTTATTAAGTGACTGTCATGTACCAAATACTGCACCAAGTGCTATAGACACAAAAATTAAAAAAAAAAAAATTTAAAAAAGGGAGGCAAAAGTTCCTGGTCACAATCCAATGGGGGAGGCGACATACAAATAACTATTTACAAACAAACTGTAAACAGGATAAATTGCAAATACTCAACAGAGGGAAGGCACTAGAACTAAGGGGGACCAAGAAAATCTTCCTGAAGAAGGTGAGATGTTTGTTGGGATTTGACAGAAAACCAGGGAAGTCAGGAGGCAGAGATGAGAAGGGAGAGCATTTCAGAACAAATCAAGAATGGCAAAGTAAAAAAAAACTTATATCCAGTGGTAGATTACTTACTCTTTAAGGAGAAAATGAAAATCAGATGATGGCAATATTAGAAAGAGAAACAAATTCTAAGATGTACTCTTTGAAAAAGGAACTATGGTATCTATTATACTTTTTTGATCAAAACTACTTTATAAACAGAACAAGGCATAATTATAAAACTTTAAAGTTTTCTGTGTTTAATTAGCAATTTGTTAAATTAAAAAATCCCAACTGTAAGTCATTATTTCCATCCTACCTATGACACCATATTTACATTTTTTGCATTTAAAAACTCTAGGCACCTCTATGACTAACCTAAACTCTCTTCCCAGTCATTTTTATCTTGTTATTTTCTGGCTACTTCTTCCTCTGTTACCTTTCTTTACAAGTCATTAATGATTTCTGCTGCGGCATTATTCCTTCTTCACCTTCATTCTTAGCTTAAAGTCACTTGACAAGATCAACAAGTCTCCAGGGAAAGTCTCCCTAGTCTTCCTTATATGTACTTTGTCCCAACCCAAAAAGCCTTCAACATCATTACAGTATCTTTTGACCGTGGCCCACAAAAACAAACCCCTTTCTTTCAACAATAAGTACACAACCCCGTCACCTCTTTGACTACCAAGTTCCAACTCTCAACTGGTAGCATAGATGAAACATCATCTAAGCCTGAAGTTTCCTACTTAAGTCCTTCAGTTTCCTACTTAAGAGTTTCAGACTGCCTAGAGAGTCTTCAGGTTTCTGGAATGGTATCGGCACCCTGATAAAAAATCATCAGTTAAACAAATCCAAGGTTAATGATCACATTCCAGATTCTTCCTCCAAGAAAGAAGTTTCATATCCCTCAACAGGATGACACCAATAATTATGAAATCTTCTATGTGTACTCAAGATATAGAAATATGAATTCTCTGGTACTCATAAATTTTTTTCTTTCCTTAAATCAATGCATGATTGCTACCTATTATTCACCAAGTCCAGATCTATTTTCTAAGTTCTTCATACCTGTATTACTCAGAAATTTAGGAAATTCATCTGTTCTACCAAAGTGACTATGTGTACAACTTGTAGATCAGTCCTTTCAGTCTACATTTTAAATTAACCTTTAAATAATTTACATTTAAATGTAATTCAGTCTACATTTAAATAACCATTATTTCTAGACTCATTAATTACTGACCTGTAATTTTTTTTATCAATTTACTCTAACACCAAGCATACATAGGGTTAAATTAATTAATATTTATTATATTTCACACTTGTATATTCAGAAAAAAGTATCCCAAATAAATGACTTGAGTAAGGTAGTGAAAATTTATACAAGTGATTGTTTTTAAAGTTAGCATTTAGGTTTCTGAATTTCCTTTCATAGCTTCACTTAGATTCACAAGTTTATTCTACTTGGTGAAAACTCAAATTGATAATTATGCCATATTAAAACTAATAATTATAGGTCCTCAAGTAATACATTAGTATGCAAGGCAGGGATACACTTTTTCCCTCCTGAAATATATATGGCCTAGAAACTTTAACAATCATTAATTTACCTTCTATCATGTCTGTTATGAATGCTTGCCATTATAGCATAAGACTTTATGTTATTATGTGAAAATATTACTATTTTCTGGTCCTACCAAAACTATCAATTTAATACTCAGTCTTGATGAGCTATATGCAATATGCTACTTAACATATTGTTGCAAAAGGAACACTATGATTTTGAACCACAACACTCCTACATATAGGTAAAAGCTATATACATATCAATTTTATCTTAAATACCTATTGCTGATGGAAAAAGAATGAACAGTTTATTGCCACTTACATTTTCCAGTGTTAGTAATTATCAGAACCTTTCTTCCTACTACTAAATTGGATGTAAGATTTTCAGAAAATCAAAATCACTGATATTCCTTACCATTTGCCATAAGGAATTTGGGGATTAGGTCCACATTCCAGTCTCTTCCCCTTCCCATTGAGGCTGGTGGTGATCCTGGTATATTAAACCTTTTGTATAACTAAGAAGAAAACAATAGATATTTAAGTGCACATTTATTTTTCTTTAAATTTCAACACAGATTTCAATGTGAAGTCTGATTCAAAGACAGATAAATTTATTAGTTTCTGCACTATTTATACCACTACTCTAAATACAACTACTGAAGTCTTACTAAAATGCAGTTCTTAAAGTCTATGCCAGATGTGACACCTTCACAAGACCAGACCCATTAAACTATCCCCTTTTGGGGAGGCTAGGTGGCGCAGTGAATAGAGCACTGGCCCTGGAGTCAGGAGGACCTGAGTTCAAATTCGGCCTCAGACACTTAACACAAAAACTAGACTGTGACCTTGGGCAAGTCACTTAACCCCAACTGCCCTCCAAAAAGCAAAAAAAAAAAAAAAGTATATATCTCCTTTATCATAAAAAAGTTCCAGTGTCTATTCAAATCTATTTCACTGGATAGTCATTTCAGCAGCAAGAACACAGGACTACTTAGAAGTAAAGAAAATAATACTGCCAGCAGTCTACATTTACAGCATTGCCTTCAGGAACATGCTTTCTTATTTGTAAAAATGATCTAAAATTCATTTTCTCCCTAAGCAAGTTATAAGAGCAAGCTTTTGCTCCAGTGGCTACAGGTTAGAGAAATTGAAAGCAAGATTTAATTTGTTAAACTGTCAAAAGAATTTAAAGTTTCCAAGAATATAATTAATATTATATTCAAGAATATAAATGCAATACAGAATATAATACATTATTTCTTATTCTAAAAAAGGAAACCTAATTCACTTAACTTGTTTTTCATGCTGTTAAGTTTTATCAAATTCAGAGGCATGAAACTAAACAAAATTCTATAGTTTTCTAATGTATGACCATGTATAAAAATTTTCTACTAACAGGAAAATTTAATGTTAATTAGGCATGCTGTTTTCAAAATTTTTATGTGAAAGATGCCCCATAAAAACAGGCCAATGGTTCTTGTCCACAATCTATTAAGTGTAAAAAATCATAATAAATCAGCTACAAATGGTAGTTAAGACCACAAAATTTCTATTATTGCAATCCAAATAAGTTTGCTGAAAAGCCTTATATAAACAAGACAGCATAGTTTAGTAGACAGAGATCCTTGGAAGCTGGTTGAACATATATTCAAGCTACATCTCCAAATCAAGTCACTTAACCTTGCTTAGTACCTGAGAGTATTTGAGGAACACTTGCCATTTTGCATTGTATTGGTAGAGGAAATTTCAATACCAGGACTTCCTTACAATGAAATCAGAGGCCAAACAATAATAAAAAAAAGTGCATGATACAGCAGTCTGTGTAAGCATTTTAGTACTAAACTTTTGTCCAGAAGAACAAAGATGTTCAGAAGGATATAAATGTACATAAATGCTAAATAAATGTAACTTCCACATAAATATCAACATCACTACATAACAAGAAATCATCTTAAACACCTAATGAGATTTGACAACAGAAAAATAAATGATTAACTACAACTTACATCTTCCAGTGGTGTAATAGATGCACTTTCACCTCCGTAATAGGAGTTTCTATCCATGTGAAGGACCTTCTTTCCATTCACTGACATGATCCCGGAAAGTATGCATTCCTGTATGAAGAAAGTACTTTAAAGGCCAACACCAAAAATCCCTACCTCTGTAACACCTCTTCACTGACAAATGCTTCATAATTAGGATATTGTTTACATAGAAAAAAATTAATGGAGGCAGTTTTAGACGCAGAAAATGATTTTTTTAACTAAATCAAGGTTTTAAATGCAATTTGTGGGATAAAATTATAGGATGGAAAGGAAAGAAGAACTGTATTCTTAGGAAAAAAACCAGGAAGAGTAATGAGGAAAATATAAGCAAGTCATTCAAACATTCATATGCATGTGTGACAGGAATTTGCTAACTGCAGTATTGTGGCTCTGAATATAAGGATTTTTTTTTACCCACAGTTAACAATTTTTTTCAGTAAACAAAAATCTTCTTCACCCTCACACTGTCAATTCCCCCAACCAAGGAAGATAAACAAAACCCCAGTTGTAAATATATAGCGAGAAGCAAAATAAATTCCTGTTTCACCTGTGTCCAAAAATAAAACTCAATCTGCATTCTGAAACCATTATCTTTTTGTCAGGAGGTGGGCAGCATGTTTCATCATGAGTCCTCTGGAATCATGGCCATTCCAGTGATTCAAATTTCTAAGTTTTTCAAAGTTGTCTTGTTGTCACTATATTAAACCATTTTCCTGGTTTATTCATCTCACTCTACATTAATTCATCCATACAAGCCTCCCCAGGTTTCTCTAAAACCATTCCCTTCATCTTATTTATAGCAAAATAGTATTTCATTATATTTATGTATCATAACTTGTTCAGTCATTCCCCGATTAATGGGCCCCCGAGTTTAAAATTCTTTGTCAACAACCAAAAAAGCTACTATATATATATTTTTTTAAAGCAATTGGGGTTAAGTAACTTGCTCAAGGTTACACGGCTAGTCATTATTTATGCGTGGGTGCTCATTTTCTGAGGCCGGACCTGATCTCGGGTCATCCAAACTCCGAGGCCGGCGCTCTTACTCACTGTGCCACCTAGCCGCCCCTTTAGGGCAATCGGGGTTAAGTAACTTGCCCAAGGTTACATGGCTAGGTTTTTGTTTGTGCGGATTAAGTGTCGGAGGCCGGCTCCGAACTCAGGTCCTTCTGATTCCAGGGCCGGCGCTCTATTCACTGCGCCACCTAGCCGCCCCCAAAAGCTACTATATTCTTGTACATCCTTAAGTTTGTTTTGCTTAAGACTACTACTACCTCCCTTTATTTCCTACCTTTCTTTTATTTCCTTCTCCCTTTTCCTTCCTTCTCTTTTGTTTCCTTGTTGAATAAAAAACGTTTTCCCTTCCTTTGACCAGTTTAGATGAGTGAGGCTCAAGTATCAACTGCTCCCCCCACTTTGTTTGTATAGACTTCTACTTGTGTACCCCAACTGGGCGAGATAGTTTCCCCTATTCTTCTTCTCCCCTTATCCCCACAGTATATTCCTCCTGCCCTCTCTTTCCATTCTTCTTTTATTAAGATTAACAAAACCTAACAGAACCACTAACAGGTATGACTTCCTCTATAACCCCTGATGAGAATGAAGGTAGACACATATTATTTCCAAGCATTAAAAAACATAAACATTTTATCCTTATTTAGTCCTTCATAATTTATGTTTTACTTTTTTGTTTCTTAACTCTTATTTATAAGTCTTTTATTGTATTAATGTCCATTTTGCACCTGTAGGATTAAACTCAAGTATTTTTGGGGTGGCTAGGTGGCACAGTGAATATGAGCACCAGCTCTGGAGTCAGGAGGACCCAAGTTCAAATCCAGCCTCAGATGCTTGATGCACTTACTAGCCATGTGACTTTGGGCAAATCACTTAACCCCAATTGCCCTCCAAAAAGCAAAAAACAAAAAACAAGTGTTTTTCAGTCAGCTATTCTTGCCTCTTTTAACTTCTACAATACCATATTCCAAGTTCTCCACTCCTTTATGTTGGCTAATACAAGCGTTACTCTAACTGTGGTTCCTTGGTACTTGAATTCTTTATGGCTGCTTGCAGTATTTTTATTTTGACCTAGAACTCTGAATGTTTCTGGATGTTTTCAAGTCACTCTCTTCTGAGATTGTCCTGAATATCCTTGTCACCACAGTGGCTTTTAATGGTGGGATTCTTTTTATATTTGCCCCATTCTTCCATCCTACTTGCTGAATTATGAATTTTAGGACCAGGCTCTTCAATCATCTGAAGGAAAGTCTAGGCTTGGTCATAGTGCTGCTTTCTTGAGGTACTGAAGGCTGTTATTCTAGAATTTAAGGGACAGATCAGGTTTAGGTCCTAAAGGCAAAGGCTGATTTCTGCCCTCCTGAACTAATCTTTGTAAATTCCTGACCTGGGTTTGGGTCAGAGCAACACAACTGTGGGTTAAACTCCAACGGAAGCTCCAGTAGAAATGCTGCTGGATTCAGCCACTATCAACCGGCCTGAAAGCTCTGTTGGTCGATAGTGATGGCACTATAGGATACCCTTTGCCCTGAAATTCCTGCCCAAGTCATTCCATTGTAGCGTTCAGAGTGGGATTCCACTCTATTCCTATAGTTAGAATCATAAAGCTGCTGCTTGCTTTTGAACTTTATTTCCTATTCAATATACATTCTAAGGGCTATTACCACTCTTCACATGGGAACACTCTCTAGTCAGCCTTCAAGCTATGACCCGGAACTGAATAAAGACCAAAAGAGCTGCCAGTTGGCATCTATTCCTACACCTTGCATAACACTGGGTTCCCCTTGGCTGGATTTGGTACTGCTAGTCTTCCTCCCTTTCCATTTTATTTTTCATTAATTCCCTTGATATTCTTGATCTTTTGTTCTTCCAAATGAATTGTTATTATTTTTCTAGCTCTATAAAGGAATATTTTGATAGTCTGATATTACACAATAATTAAATTAATTTAGATAGCATTGTTCTTTATAGTATATTGGTTCAACCTACCCATGGGCAACCAATTTCTCCAATTATTTAGACCTGTCATTACTTGAAGAATATTAACTTTGAACCCTAATTAAGCAAAATGTTATTTCCTTCAACAGAATTCCATTCTTATTTTTTATTTTTATTTTTTTGCTTTTTGCAGGGCAATTGGGGTTAAGTAACTTGCCCAAGGTCACACGGCTAGGTTTTTTGTTGTGTGTGTGTGTGTGTGTGTGTGTGTGTGTGTGTGTGTGTGTGTGTGTGTGTGTGCGTTAAGTGTCTGAGGCCGGATCCGAACTCAGGTCCTTCTGACTCCAGGGCCGACGCTCTACTCACTGCGCCACCTAGCCGCCCCCCGTTCCATTCTTATTATTAATAGACCAATATTACAAAAAACTCTACTCAATCAGTATTATTATATTTGGAATTTTAGGGCCAGGCCCTTCAAACATCCAGAAAAAGTGCCTGGGCTGGCTATGCTGTTGCTTTCTTGAGGTACTACTGAGTTATTCTACGATCTCAGAGACAGCTCAGGCCTGAGTCCTACAAGCTTTCAGTGCACTGAAAGAAGTCTGATGGGGGCAAAGTCTGCATCAGAAATGTGTGGAAATCTGTTTTCTCTTGTTATATAAATATCTCTATAATATCCTCAATTTTGCTTCTTGGCCCACAAGTCTAAAATATTTACTATCTGGCCTTTACAGTTTACCATAATTTGCATTAAGGAGTGGCTGTTGTTCTGAAATATTTTGAACAGTTCTTCCATATATGTTGGATGTCAAATATTTATCAGGGTAACTTGTAAAGCCTCCCCATCCTTCTCCACCTTAAATTTTTGTTTCCTTCTAATTTTAACTGAATTGGTTTTATTTGTACATGAACTTAATTTTATGTAATCAAAATTGTTAATTTTATGTTCTGTGATTTTCTCTATTCTCCTACCCATAGTTGAGAAAGTAATTTTCTCCCTTGTTCCTCTAATTTGTTTATGATATGACATTTCATTTTGAGATAATGTAGCCATTTGGAATTTATAAAATGTGGTCTCTACCCAATTTCTGCCAGACTGTTTTTCCAGTTTTCCCAGTATTTTTTGTCAAATATTAAGTCCTAACCCTAGTAATTAAGATCCTTGAATTTATTAAGCACTGTGTTATGTATTCATATGCTTGTGTATGAGTACCCAATCTGTTCTAACTGACCTTTCTCTTTTTTAACCATTACCAAATAGGGGTGGCCAGGTGGCACAGTAGATAGTATGCCACGCTTGGAGTTATGAAGATCTGAGTTCAAATCCAGTCTCAGACACATATTTGCTGTGTGATCCTGGGCAAGTCACTTAACATTATTTGCCTCACTTACCTAATGAGCTGGAGAAAAAAAACGGTAAACCATTCCAGTATCTTTGCCAAGAAAAACCCAAATGGGATCACAGAAAGTCAGACAACTAAAACGACTGAATAACCACCACCAAATAGCCTTAATGATTACTGCTTTAGAGTGAGAGTTTTGAGATGTTATTACTATGCCCCATTCCTTCCTTCTTTTTTCCATCTTACCGGAATCCTACATTTCTAATACTGCTTGAACAGCTATAACAAAATCATGCAATACTAGAACTAGAATGAACCTTAGACCATTTAAAGATAAGGAATGATGAGTCCCAGAGAGGGAGAAAGTAACTTGTCTAAGGTCACACAACTAGACTGTAACAGAGCTGTGACTGAATAAGTCAGGGTTATTTATAATATTTTGTCTTTTGTCAAAACATATTGAATTTAAGGGAGGAAATCTAGATATTCTTAAAGATATAAAGCAACATTTACCCATGGCTGAAATCACACATGCAAGCAGAAATTCTAGTTAACTCAACAACATAAACCAGTTTAAAATGGGTCACAGTTATCAATGATTTAAAGATAGAAGGAGCACAAATTAAATATTATCATATTTTGTAAATGTAATATAATAATTACTAATTCAAAATGAATTTAAAAATACTTAATATATCTTATTCAATTCAATAAACATTGAGTGAATCCTTATTATTTGCAAAGCACTATGAGATACAATGATGAACAATTTAAGAGCCCAAACAGTCATCTTCCCAGATGATACAAATATGTTTTAGGGTTCCATTTTTGGAAGAAAAATCCACATTTATATTTTAAGTGCTCAAGTGTCACACAGCCTCTATAAAAATATACAGCATTTCACAATCCATTCAAATTAGCATAGGTCCACTGGATCATGGATCCTTAAAAAAAAAAAATCACAGTAAATTGACACTTTAATCAGAACAGTAAGGACTGAGAATTTTTCTTAAAAAGGGATGCTTACTAATAGTAGAAAAAATACAAGATTTAGAGTCAGAGAACCTGCATTCAAAACCTAGTTTTGCTGCTTACTACCACTGACCTCTGGGGCTCTTTTTCCTTATTTATATAAAGACTAAATGAATTCTAATGTCCCTTCCACTTGTAAATCTATCTGCAAATCTTAAATGCTATATTAATGCTAGCCATCATTATCACTATTATTTATGCATTAAATTACTGAATTACTACTATGATGTTTACAATAAATATGAAAAAAGCTAGTGGAAATTCTAGAAGGTGAAGAATGTTCTGGGCGGCTAGGTGGCGTAGTGAGTAGAGCGCCGGCCCTAGAGTCAGAAGCACCTGAGTTCGGATCCGACCTCAGACACTTAACGCACACACAAACAAAAACCTAGCCTTGTGACCTTGGGCAAGTTACTTAACCCCAATTGCCCTCCAAAAAGCAAAAAAGAAGTTTTGAACCCCTTCTAGTGTGTTTCTTCATGGAATAAAGGAAATCACAGATTCAACATTAAAGACATGTAAATATGTCTAAGTACAGAATTTATCTACATTTTAAAAAGTTCTTAAACTGTATTATCTTTTATAATAGCATAAAATTAAAATTCGCTATTACCCAACAAGAAATATATTACATAGAAAAGAGCATTAATACGAAGTTTTCCCTGTATTTAATCTTCAATCCCTTTATCAATTACATTTGCTTTTTAATGGCATAGCTTCAGCTCCTACCTGATAAGTGAAATATAAATTAACATGCCAAAAAATGTTGGTTTAGATCAGGCCTACACTACCTGCAGCCCACCACTGGATTTCAGGTGGTCAGCAAAAAATGTAGATGAAAACATCCTCTACATTTTTCATGGGCTGCCTAAAATCTTTTGGTGGGCTGCAGGGTTGTGCAGGGCTAGTTTAGATGCTACCAAATACTATACATTTTTAATTTCCATAACTGGAGCACATCCACAAAAGAACTGACCAGAATGACAACATATACCAAAAAGTCAAACCAAAATTACAGCACTATTTTCAGTATCCAAGTTATGACCTCAACCATTTAGCACTTCATGTTTTCTTGCATAAATGGGAGGGACCTACCCAAATTGGCAAAATCTCATTGTTAAGAAGAAACATGAAAGTTAATATATGGTTTGATAGCCCACAGAATAATTTTAACACATTTTAATAAGATTTAGAACCCTAAAGAAAATATATTCAGCCACATGCTAATCAAGAGGAGGTAGGATGGTATAATGATTTACTGCAAAGAACATTTCACTGACAATCAGGAGAACTTCTAGTCCTGTTCCTGATACTTGCTTGGGCAATTCACTAATTTCGCTGGGCCTTTATTCTACACATTTAGAAAAATGAGGCTGGATCACATCATCTCTAAGTCTCCTTATTTCTAGTTCTAAAATTCTAAACACAGGAGGTCTTCTCACTTTCTACTATGGTGGTTCACATTTACAATATAACAAAGATACAACTCATCTGAACCATTGCTAAAGCATCAGAATTTTTTTAAAGGTGATTTGAGTTACTTTTCCTGATCAATAATTCAATGTGATGGTCTAAGGTACCTTTTAGTGTCTAAATTGTTGTACAGCCCCAGTGAAACAAAATGGAACTCTAGTAAAATAATAGCAATGCTGTAAATTTCTTTCTAACTTTTAGAGAAACAAAATCAATTGCATTCTATAGTACTTAATTTGCCAACTAACAAAGATTGACTCTAATTAAACAAGAGAAACTATTTGGCTTATTAATATGCCAATGTTAAAAATGACCAAACAAGAGACCTCATAAATTATGTCGTCTTAACATCTACTCAAATCATAAATCCAGCTTTATAACATTCCAATATCTCCAGTGATGGGAATACAACAATAGAGATGAGAACTGGACCTGTGATTTCACTGGTAAAGATAACTTCTTGGTGAGAAAATTTCCTCTACCAATGAAGGATGGCACCTTCTCTGAACATGTAGTCTAAAAGAACTCCCTAGAGCCTGAGGCTGAGTAACTTGCCAGGGGTCATGTAGCTATTCAATGTCAAAGGCAGAATCCAGGACTTCTTGACTTTGAAGAGGGCTCTTGATCCATTTCACCATGCTGCCTCTCAGAATGGCAAAGGATTCATTCTAATTTTGGTTAATTTTTATCATTAGGATTTTTATGTTCAGGACTAAGCAGAACAAGTCTAATGCCTTTTATCTATATCGCTATCTTTAAATATTTTTTAAATATTTAAAGATTTCTAGCACATATAACCCCTAAGTCTTTTCTTCAGACTAAACACTCCCTACCTGGCATCCTTCACAGTCTTGGCTCCAACCTACCTTTCCAATCTTATTATATATTACTCTCCTTCAGACATACTTCAGTTAAACCTAACTGATTACCTTGATATTCTTCAAACAAGACACCCCACTTTGGTGCCACTGACACACTTTCCCCCATGCCTAGAGTACACTTTCCTCATTTCCAGGTCTTAGAAGTTCTAGCTCCAATATCACCTTAAGTATGAAGTCTTTCCCCAAGTCCCCCAATTCCTAACACCCCTAGCACAGGGGTAGGGAACCTGCAGCATCAAGGCCACACATGGCCCTCTAGATCCTCAAGTAAGGCCCTTTGACAGAATCCAAACGAGACAAGTCTGGTGAGGCTGTAGTTGAGGATCTAGACTTGAATTCAGTCAGCATGTAGCCTAGAGGCCACAGGTTCCCCACCCATGCGCTAGCATTGCCCTAAATTACCTTCTATTTACTTTGTAAGACCTTATATGTGTGTTGTACCTATTGTCTCCCCCTATATAATGTAAAGGGCAGCTAGGTGGGGCAGAGTTGACAGTCAGGAAGATTAATTTCCTGAGTTCAAATCAGGCCTCAGACGCTTACTGGCTGTGTGACCCTGGCCAAATGATTTAACCCTGTCTCCTTCAGTTTCCTCATCTATAAAAAGAGCTGGAAAAGGAAATGGCAAACCATTCCAGGATCTTTACCAAGAAAACCTCAAAGGGGGTTGGAGGTCACAAAGCATTAGACATGATTAAAAATGACTGAACAACAATAAAATGTAAACTCCTTGAAGTGGGCACAATGTATTTAATTTTTATCTTTGTAGTTCTAGGTTCTTAACACAAAAGATGGATATCTCAGGCATTTTCATAATCTCATCTGAGGATCACAATAACCCTGTGAGGTAAAAATTATCCACATAGTTTCTCCAGCTTATAGAGGAGAACACTGAAACTCAGTAAACTGCTTGATGGTGACCCAACTTACAAGTGTCAGTCAGGACTCAAAACCAATTCTCTCCTGACTCCAAGTCCAAAGCACTCCCCTGAACTAGTGACCCTCACGATAAAAGGAAATGAGTTTAGTCTAGTATGGTTTTTGATGAACACATGCTGGCTCCTGCCTACCCTATGTGAAAAACACTGAAAATTCACAACCATAGAGCAAAACGAAGGTTCATGCAAGGACCTAAGTCCAAGATAATGGACTTAGTACTATGCACTTGCTACCTGATCTAACCCATCACAAACTATGTACAAGTTTGTTTTCTTCAATTAAAAGTCTGGCAGTTTTCCAAAATACCACACAGAGATTCAACTCAGTCTCTAAAATTCAAAATCATTAAATAGATTTTCAGGTAAATAATTTTATAATTGGACTTTTTCAATCCCCATGAGAGCTATGTTTCTTTGATAACAGTTTACAACTTTTGTTTCTCTGATCCAACATGATAGAGATGAATACAAATAAAGATAAAAAACTATAAATATTAAAGTGATAGATTGAAAAATAATTACATTATTTTTGTACATGGTTAACCAACCAAATGAAAGCTGAAAATTGTCCTTTTAACATCACTCAAAAGTGATTAATATTGGTATAGGAGTCTGTCTTTTAGACAAGGATACCAGAAGAGTAAGGTACCTTTAAATACTGCTTACTGAATATAAAATAAAAGCTTAACACAGATTCAGAAATTTTAAGATGAGTCAAATGACACATAATGCTAGGACAAGATACAACTCAAAGATAGCATTTTAAAATTTTTTAGGGGTGGAGGTTCAAATCAATTTGACCCTGTCTTCCAACACTGTTTCTCTTACGAATAATTTGTTCATTCAGCCAACAAATATTTATTCAGCTTAAAATAAACCATAAAATGATATGCAACAGAGAGAATTTGTTTACTTTTTCTGTATTTTTTCCCCTGAGTTGTTACCCAAAAGTATGAATAGGTTATTAGAAAATTCAATTCAATAAAATATGCCAAGGTCAGAGAAAAGCCTTTTATTGGTATTTTATATTGTAGCATTAATAATATCACAATTATCCAACTTAGAATGTTCTTAAAAAGGGAGTCATAATCTTTTGAGAAAAAAATGCAATACCGGGAATGCTAAAATATGAAGTATGTTCAACTATGGTATGAAAAAAGACATATATGAGTTCTTAAAGGACAGGACCTAAAAGCACTTTTTTGTCCCCTTCCTCCGCACAAACCATTCAAATGGCTCAAAGTCATTTATGGAGTAAAGAAAGCACTCACATAGACATATATTGATTTCTTTTCCAAGTTTCTGAAGAAGCCTTCATGGAGTTATCTGTGCCTTTTACTATCCATTAACCCACACCTTAGTAGGAAAGATAAAAGGCCAAAGAGAAGAAAAACCCAAAATTCAAAAGCAAGTCTTCCTCATTTCGAGCCTGTAAACGTGTAGTTAAGTCTGGGGAGTGAAAGGCATTACCGTAACACAGGAGGGGGTTTTGCTAAAACTTAAAAAGTCACGCAACATTTCGTATTCATTAGACCTGAGTCTCTTACCTAAAGCGATTGGGGGGGGGGGGGAAGAAAATGTGTTTAGGTGCTGCCCTGAAAGCTTTTTAGAATTAGCCAACGTTTACAGTCATCACAGAATACCTTCTCACATCAGAAGGTCCCTTTGCTTGCTTCCTGCTGCAGGGGATGGAATTTTAGTCACTGAAGGGAGCGTGAACCATTTCCACTCTTAACCCTTCCTGCCTCCCATCTGGAGAGGTCATCAACGAAAACGTTCAAGGGACACAAATTGATTCCCGAATATACGGGTTTGGATTTTTGTTAGTTAAAACCGGTCCAAGTCTTTGGAGGAAGTAGAAAATTTGATTCTAGCCCTCTTCCTTCGCTTCACTGATTTACACCATTTCCTGGGTCCTCCTACCAAAGGGCCAGGGGAGGCTGCCATGAGGATATAGGGAGGTGGTTACTGAAGCTCCTCCAAGCGTCCTCATCCCCAACCCGGGAGAATGCTACCTGGCCGAGGCACCCTTTCCCACCAACACGGTGTTTTAAGGAAAAGATTTGTGCAGTAAGCCTAGATCAAAGAGCTGCAGAACCTCAGAACAAACGGTTCCCCTCTTAGTTCTGTCCCCCACAAAGCCTTCAGTACTGAGACAGACACGCCAATCATCCCGGGGCTCCGGGGACGTGTGCACGTATCGCAGCCAAGCTCGCCCATACAGCCACAGAAGGCAGGGGAAGGAGGAAAGCTGGACCAGAGAATAAAAGCAGGAAGCTGGAGGAAGGAGGACCCCGACCCGGGAGCCCCTCTCTCCCGGCCCCCTCGCGGTTCACGCCCTCCAAGAGCAAAGCTTCCTCCCCTCCCCCCCACCAGCGGTCCGTCACGGCCGGCCCCCACCCCCACCCCCACCCCCAGCGGCCCAACCTCCTCTCCCCTCCCTTCCCCCTCCCAGTCCTCACCGTGAGGCCGGTGCCCAGCACGATCACGTCGTACTCCTCATTCATGGCGGGGGTCACAGGATGAAAGGGGAAGAAAGAAAAAAAAGAAGGGGGGCGCGTCAAGAGCTAGAAAGGGAGAAAAAAAAACAACCCAAAGGGAGCGAGTAGCGAAGCTCCACGCGCCTTTTGGCGAGCGCAGAGAGAAGATAAAATGGAGCACAGAGGAGGAGAAACCGCCCACTGCCACAGATTAGAAGAGAGGAGCCGAGGGCTGCGGGAAGAGTAAGCAGGAGGAGCCGAGAAGGAAAGGGGGCGGGGCCAAGCTCTGCAGCCTAGAGGGCGGGCTCTGGCGGGGACAGCAGCTCCTGGGCGCTGTCAATCATAGGCCTTCCGCTTTGCTTGCTGCGCTTCCATTGGCTGAGCTGCGCTCGTTCGTTACCGTACTTCCCTTTTCCACGCCACGCGAGAGGGAGGCGGCACAGGGCGAGGCTTTATACCCTCCTCTCCCTTTCCCTTCCGAATCTCTTCCTCTCTCCCTATTCCCGCCCTCCCTATTTCCAGCTTTGCTTGGTGGAGCGACTGGCTGGGTGGGTGTGGGAAAAGGCGGAGGTGGCACGCAAGTGGGCCGGGGCCTAACGCTTGGTTTAGCGCCTGGGACCTCCGGGACAGGGCGGGGCAGCGCTGCGCTGGCATCTGGCAGCGGCCCCAAAGGTCTCGCTTCGGCCGCTAGAGCGGCTGCTCGCCCTTGGGCTCTGAGCTCCCCTTTTGTTTCTAAGTCCACACTGGCACTGGGGAGAGGAAAGGATGAACAAGGTCGTGTATACAAACCCGTAAACTGTGACCTTGGGCGGATTACTTCATTTACCTGGGCTTCAGTGTCCTTTGTTAAATTGAATTAGATGATAGAAAGCTTGCCCGTGCGATGTGATGGAAGGAAAAGAGGCACGGGATGAGCTGCTGATACGTACATTTTGGGCTGCTCCGGGATCCTGTTTTGTTATGTGGCTCCCTCCCAGCTTAAAAGTACACAGCCTCTTTACTCACCCTGCGTGTCCCAAGAAGAAAACGAGAAACAGCAAATGGTTTTCAAATGTATTTAAAGAGAAAAATATTTTAAATTTTGATGAAAAGAAAGCCACAGGCTGTATTTAGAAACAGACTATTAGGTTTAAATTGATATAATCTAGAATGATTTTCCATAAAAATAAGCAGCTCTGTAGAGTAGGCACTTCCTCAGCTTATAGGAAGTCTATCTTATGCTTGCCTTTGGGGTTGTTTTTATCTTTTTTTATTTGGTTTTCATGACAGTCTTTTCCCTCTCACAAGATAAACCTTCAGAATCTGCATAGGCAGAGGGCTTCTCAATTTACATATCTAGGAAGCAATAAAGTGATGGAAGAAGCTGATGGAGCTAATGGAATCAGGAGAGTGGTCACACTTTCTGAAAACTTGCCTTGGATTAATTTGGTTGGACTGATCCACAACAAATTTTGTTTTAAAATCTCAGCTGGGCCCTCACTATGGTAATGCCATCAAATCTTTTTACACCTTTCTAATTGATTCACTGTTCCACTCATCATAATGGCTTTTCCAAACATTTTATTCCCTCCTTAAACTTCCATCTTCCCTTATACTCTCAGCTGAAAACTTTGCTTCATATTTTAAAGACGAAATTGAAGCCATTCACTGTGAGCTTCCCTTTTCTCTCTTCCTCATCTCATATCACTCAGGTGCTTTCTGCCATAATCTCTTCCTTCACCCTTATCCCACAGGAAGATTTACCAAGGCAAATGCCTTTGTCTGCATAAGCAATCCAGTTTCATCTCCAACATACCACTCCCCTATCATCCCCTTTCAGTTACCTTGGGTCTCCCTGTCTACTGGCAGTTTCCCTATTGCTTACTTGCCCATGTCTTCCACATCCTCAAAAAAGAAAAAACCCTCATTTGATCTAACCATACCAGTTAGCCATCACCCTATATTTCTTCTCCTTTTTGTGATGAAACTCCTTGAAGAGGCCCTCTATAATCAGTCCTTTAATTCTTTTCCTTTGAATTTCCTAATTCTGCAGTCTGGCTTTTTACCTAATCATTCAACTGAAACTGCCCTCCAAGATTATCACTGATCTCTTAATTTCCAGGTTTAGTGGTCTTTTCTCAGTTTTCATTGTGTGGGACAAGAAGATCCCTGCCCAAAATAAGCAGAGATATCTCCAAGTAGAGACAGGAAAGATTTATTTAATTATTTCTTCTTGCAAGAAGGGTGGTCTTGCTACTAGAGGCAGTCTAGTAGGAGAGGCAAAATATGAAATGCAAAGCTTGGTTATATACCCAAGAGACCACCCCTTCTTCCCCCACTTTGTCCTGTCCTGTTCCCGTGAATCAGGAACTGAGACACACAATCTAACCACAAAAGAATCTGCTGGCATTTGCAGATGAAAATGTCAGTAATAAAAAAAAAAGCAGAAGGTCCATATCTAGCAGACATGAAAACAGACAAAATATGTCATCGGGGGTGGCTAGGCTATTCACAGTGAATAGAGCACAGGCCCTGGAGTCAGGAGGACTTGAGTTCAAACCCAGCCTCAGACACAACACAAAAACTAGCCATGTGACCTTGGGCAAGTCACTTAACCCCAATTGCCCTCCAAAAAGCAAAAAAAAAAATGTCATCAGTATTATAAACTACCTTAATATAATCAAAACATGGATATGAAAGCAGACAATTTAACATAAATAAAGGGGGTGTTAGGAACTTTTGGGTCATGGTGACCCTCCTAATGTCGACAGGAAGATAGGAAATATCCTACACGTCATGGAGATTTTGGAACACGATGACTGGTCTGTAGGTCACAGTAATCTTTCTAAATCTGTATTTGTGCTAGTCAGGGGAAACTAAGTCCATAGCCAAGTTTAAGGAACATTTACTTTCCCTTCCCACACATTAGCTAAGCTCAGCAAAACCTGCAGCTCAAAAGCAAGGATTTCGGGCTGCTAAGTCCTAAGTCTTTGGTACTTTATTACTCTACTCAAACTTCTGAAATGTTAACTGAGAAGTTTTCACTTTTATCTCTTCATCATCCTTCTTGACCTCTGCAGCTTCTAACACTATTGCTTACCCACTTCATCTTGATACCCTCTTCTTTCTAGGTTTTCCTTATAATGCTCCCTCCTTAATCTCTTCTTTCCTATCTCAGCTCCTACTCAATATCCTTTGCTGCATCTTCATTTAGGTCTTTCCCGATGACTATGAATGTCTCTCTCAAAACCTCCGGTTTGGGCCCAAGAAGGCCAAGAAGACTTCCTCTAAACTATTTCTCTTGGTGATCTCATCAGCTCCCATATCATCTCTCTGCAGATAATTCTCAAATATATTTATCCAGTCCTAATATTTCTCCTAACCTCCAGTCTTAATTTCCAATTGCCCATTGGATATCTCAAGTGTCCTATAGGTTTCTTAGACATTTTTAACTCAACATGCCCAAAAATGAACTCAATCTTTACCCAAAAATTCTTTTAACTTCCCCATTACTGTCATAAGTACCACTATCCTCCCAGTTCTTCAGACTTGAATCCTTGACTCCTTACTCTCTGGCTGATGTTACTGCCCAAGGGAATTTCTGTCTTTTGGAGTAGCTACCTCACCTAAGTGAGCTTCAGCCTGCCCCCACCTGAAATCATTATCCCTCTTAGCCCATTTTAGGGCATGAAGTTTGCTCCTACCAATCAATATCTCCATCATCACACATCTGACTGCCCCGGTTAGATGTCTTACTAGCCAGAAATCATGTTTGTGATGAATTAATGCCATTCTAGGAAGGCTCTCCATTCCAGTGGTTTCCTGCATCTAGTCTCCAGAGCAGATTAACCTGATAAGAATGGGCCGCTTTTTGGATATACTTCTAGCTGTCCCTCCTGTTTCTTGCCCAGTACAAAGTTCCATAAGTCTTAAAGTCCTTGCCCTGTCAGAGGGCTCTGTATGCTAGGTGGTGCAGTGGATAGAGTGCTGGGCCTAGGGTCAGGAAGAGTCATCTGAGTTCAAATCTGGTCTCAGATACTTACTAGCTATGTGACCCTGGGCAAGTCACTTAATTGTGTTTGCCTCAGTATACTTATTTACAAAATGAGCTGGAGAAGGAAATGGCAAACCAGTATCTTTGTCTAGAAAACCCAGATGTGGTCATAAAGAGTTGGACACAACTAAACAACAACTTCCTCTCAAATAGCAGGTTTTCTTTCCTCTGGGATTGTTTCAACGATACTTGGGGGGAAAGGTAGGTGGTATTGCTGAAAGGTGCCTTGCTATATATCTGATAGGACAAAGCTGCCCTTTATAACAATTTTGCCTCAGTTTCCTCACATGGCTTTGTAGCAGCAAGCACCCCAATATCCCCAGGGTGACTGCCAACACAGGTTCTCAGATCTGCTTTTCAAAAGGAAAACAACTTAAAATGGGTTAACAAGCTTTTAATCAAACAAACATATATTACTTAGTTCGGGGGAAAAGGTCAGCACCCCAAACTTCAGAGTATACAGACAGATCAAACAGACAGGCTTCCAAACTGTCCAACCATTATCAATATCAAAATCACAGTTACCAGAGAAGGAAGCATCAATATGTGGGTTTTCAAAGCCGGGGTGGTCTCAACGACTTCCCAGAGTCTCATCTGGTCAAATCACACAACACTTCTCAAAGTGAGCCCCAAAGCAAAGCCTCAAATCTGGGATTATATAGTCTTCTCCTGGCTCAGAAAAATGTAACCACCCTCTTGACCCACTGCCCAATCACACAGCATCAAGGTGTGGTCATTCCTGAAAACCAAGCCTCCTACCACAGGCTCCATGTGACCACATTCAGCCTATTAGGGGGCAGAGTATATTTTCAAATCAAGGAAGGTTCTCAGAGTCACTTAAGTCAATCAAAGTCTCTTAAGCCAATCAAAGGGCCTAGGGGCAGGGAAGATCCTCAAATCTGCATTTCCATTACAGGCTTCTGGATCATTTGGGGCATAAAAAGTCCCAGAGTCTCTTAGACTTGGTGAGTGCCTAAAACCTTGCAAGTCACTAAACTCTGATGATATACTGAACAGACTCATTTCCAATGAAGACAGACAGAAAGTGCAAGAAGCTAAGTATCATTTTATCCTTGTTGCATGTTCTTGCACAGTAAACATTCTTTGTTAAATGTTCAATGACTTAGGAGTGCCTCATTTCACCCCAATGCTGAACTTGAACTAAGAGGATGCTGGTGATAGAGCTGTACCTACAATAGTGAATGTGTATTTACTTGGAAGAAAGGAATTCTTTATCATCTACAAAATCTACAAAAAATTATTTGTATCTCCAGCACTTAGCACAGTGCCTGGCACTGGTAGGTACTTAATAAATGTTTATTGACTGTCTTCTACCTCGTGCTTTTACCACCTGATCTCCAGCCTCAGGTGAGAAGAATGACCTCCCTCTGCCCACATCTTCCCTCTAATGCTGCACAGGCTTGATATCCAGTCTCAGATTCCTAGGGGTTGTCTGAAGGAGACTTCCGTCTGAACCACCACAAGGTAACTTTTGCCTCCTGCTCTGCCTGTCGGCCTGTTCACCCACCTCCCTTCATGTGAAGAGGAGAATGCTTCCCCCTGCACTCCGGTCTTCCTTCTCCTGCTCTGCATGTCCTCCAAGGAAAGAGGAAGAGGAAAATTTCACTTGCTGGATCCTCCTCCAGCTCATATCCTCGAGCAGTAGGTATCCCACAGTACCATGGGGCTCTGCACTTACACTGCAGTAATATTTCAGTTGGTGATCTCATCAGACGCCATGAATTCAATTATCTTTATGCTGATAATTCTCAAATCTATTTATGTAGCCTTAACCTCTCTGGTGATCTCCATTCTTCTCTCTCCTGCTTTTCAGACATCTCAAGCTAGATGTCCAGTAGACATTTTAAGCTAAACATGTCCAAAACCAAACCTATGATCTTTCCCCCCCTCGCCCCTCCCTATTACTGTAGAAGATAACACCATCTTCCCAGCCCCCTAAGGCTTGCAAGTAGGTGTCATCCTTGAGTCCTCACTGTTTCTCACCCTCCATGTCCAGTCTTGCCAAGGTCTGTCAGTTTCACATTTTCAACATCTCTCAAATATATGCCCCCTTTTCTAGTATAGGTCCTCATCATTTCACACCTGGATTATTGCAATAGCTTTGTGGTAGGTCTACTTGCCTCAAATCTCTTCTCACTCCAATCCATCCCCCGGCACCAGAGTGGTTTTCCTAACACACAGGTTTGATCGTGTCATTCTCCAACTCAATAAACTCTAGTGGCTTCCTAATATCAAATAGTATTCAAATAGTATTCAAATCCATCATAACCTAGCAAGGCTTCCCTCCCCCCAGTCTCTCATCTCTGGGCATTTTCTCTGGCTGTTCCCCATGCCTGTAATGCTCTCCCTCCTCATCTTCACCTCCTGGGATTTCCAAATTTCCCTGGCTTCCTTCAAGTCTTGACTAAAATCCCATCTTCTAAAAAAAGTCTTTCCTACCCCCTCTGAACTCTAATGCTTTTCTATCTGCCTATTTATCCTGTATATAGCTTACTTGTATGTATTTGTTTGCTTGTTGTCTCCCCTCTTAGAATTTGAGTTCCTTGAGGAAAAGAACTATGCTTTTGCCTCTTTTTGTATTCCTAGTTCTTACTACAGTACCTGGCACCTAGAAGACACTTAATAAATGTTTATTGACTGATTAAGTGACTGACAGACCCTAATGTGCCTCCCAGGAAGGGGGAGGTTTTGGCATGTGTACCAGAGAATACTGAGTAGATGGGGGATGTCTTAGTATCAAGCTAGAACCTGGACAGATTTTATGGAAGAAGCTTATGACCTCTTAATCACTTTCTACAGATGACTGACATGTGATGAAGAATCATTGACTATACCAGAGGCATTATCATCTGTGCTATGTCCTTGATGTTCCTATCATTCTCACCCATCATTACAATGGGAGAAGAATCTGTGTGTGACTGTATTGGAAGTTTTGTGTTCCTAATGGGATTGCTTTCTGGTCATCTGCTGCAGCATGTGACTCACAGTGAACTGCAAATGTTTGGAATTACCCAGATCTTTGAGATTGGAAATTTGGTCCTTCTAAAGGGAGTAGAAAAAGTCTAAGATTTCTTGCATTTGTTTTCCAACTTTTTTTTTCTCTATGGTAACTTTTTTTTTAGGGGGTGGTGCGGAGGGTAGGGATAGGTATTAATTTGTTTTGTTATTGTTCTTTGTGTTTTGTTTTTACTTTCTAAATTATTTTTTCTTTCTTTTTTTCTTCCTCTTACTCCTCTTAGTACTAGTCATATACTGGCAGGATTTTTCATTAAAGCCACAAAAAGCATTCAAATGGTGGAAGGATCTCTAGAACACAGGTATGAAAGATGAAATCCACAGACTTTGTGTACTTCAGAAACTCCCCAGTGTGGCCCAAAGCAGATTAAAAAGTAATTGAAAAATATTTAACAAAATATAAAAAATACAATAAAACATATAATATTACAGTTTAAAACAGTCGATTTTCAGCCCACAGGGATCCTTATTATGGTCTAGTGAATGCTGTTTCTATTTAACACTATTACTGTAGAACAGGGCTTAAACTTTTTCCATTCGTGACCCCCCTTTCACCTGAGAAATCTTTATATAATGTATAGGTATATAAAATAAAATACACTTACTGATCAAATCAAACATTTCTAACAAACATTTACTGATAATAAAATTTTTAAAATTTATTTTAAAACAATTTTTGGTATACATATAATTTTACTATTCATTAAGGATGAAAGCAAATTTGCATACTAATAAGATGGATATGCTTGTTTATTTTACAGAAAGAATTAAATTTTGGCAGATTATCTGATACTACAGGGCATAGAGCATTCTCAACATTTTTCAGAGGTGATCGATAATTTGGTAAACATGTAGTACAAAGTGGCAAAAGTATATTCTGGGCCACTTCAGAAATTGTTGGAAATTTTGTCCTAATCCCAAGCCAAGATTCACTGAATGATGTTTTTGGGGGGGGAACTCAAGTTTTAAACTTATGTTGTTTGATAAGTCATCAAATTCTTCTTGAACTTTTAATGGCAGATGACTGACATTTTTAAATTTCAATTAAATATGGTTTCTGAACTCAGTTTATTAGAATCAAAATTTGAAGTGAAGTGGTTTTGAAATTGTGTCTCTAGACAATCAATTATAACTCTTACAATTAAATCTTTGGAAAGTTTATTTTCAGTTGTAAAATCATCTGAAGTTGTAAACATTTCTAAAGAACCATTTTCCACCCTATTTTTCCAAATGTTAACTTTTTTAGTAAAACTTTCAGTTTTATCTTTTAACATAAATATGTTACAATTTTTTCCTTGAAGCATCATGATTAAATCATTGAGTTTTCAAAGAATATCTGACAAATAACATAGTTTTGAAAATCATTATGAAAAAAAATAAATAAAATCAAATTTTTACTCAGTCAAAAATATAACAACTTAATCTTTCAATTTCAATAATCTGTTTAAAATTCACCCTCTTGAGAGCCACCTTACCTCTGTATATAGTAATAAGCTTTTGTAACTGGAGTTCATATCTTTCCAAAGGTTTGAAAACCAATGACTGTTAAGGGCACCACTTTTAATGAAGTTAATGATTTTGATAGTCTCACAAAGTACAACATCTAACTCTCTCTGGTGATAATTTTTTGGCTACAAGTTCATCCTGATGAATCATGCAGTGAATAAAAGTGATATGTTCATTGCCACCAGCTTTAACTTTTGCTACAAATCCAACATTCTCATCCATCATTGCTCCACCACTGTCTATACAGACTCCAACACAATTATTCCACTATAAACCTTCATTTGTGAAAAATTCATTAACTTTAAGATATATCTTCCCTTCTTGTGCGCCCTTCCAAAGGGTAACAAAACAATAATTCCTCATGTATGCTTCCTAAATAAATATATATCACCTACATACTACCTACTTCCTGACATAGAAGTCACAGAATCACCACAGAAAAAAAGAAAACTCTACAGATTAGAAAATGTACTGGAGGGGCGACTAGGTGGCGAAGTGAGTAGAGCGTCGGCCCTGGAGTCAGAAGGACCTGAGTTCGGATCTGGCCTCAGACACTTAATGCACACACAAACAAAACAAAAAAAACCTAGCCGTGTGACCTTGGGCAAGTTACTTAACCCTAATTGCCCTCCAAAAGGCGAAAAAAAAAAAAAAAAAGAAAATGTACTGGACTAAATCCTAATGGGGCTTCACAACATTCTGAATTTAACACCAAATGGACATTTCCATATACACATGTACAGTAAAGGACTGAAGTAATGCCAGAAAAAAATCACAGAAATGTAGCTGCAAAAGTTTTTTGTTGAATTATAAGTAAAAAACAAATCAACCTCTATAATAGGGATTCATATTTCATGTGCAATCCTCTTTTTGTGTTCTACTATGTATATGGAAATGTCCATTCTATTTGGTGTTAAATTCAGAATAAAAATAAATAAAATTTCCTTATCCCAAAAAGAAAATTGAGCTAGAATATCTGGACCTCCCTAGGTTTTGTTACTGCTATGACTTGAAGAGAGGAATTTTCTGTGTATAACAAATAGCACCTATACTTACTGGGTATTCAAAAAAATATTCATTGATGGTGATGATAATACACTATTTTCCTTTTCTACTTTAGAAGAATGTTGTGAAACTAGTTGAGAATTATATAAAATGCTGAGAACCCTGTAAAAAGACAAAAAATAGGTTTTTCAAAGTAACTTGGTATAGTAGAAAGAACTCAGAAGTGAATCAGAAGTCTTAGGTACAAACCCTAGCTCTGAAACTATGTGATCTTAGTAAATCATTGAATATCTATGAGACGGTGTTCTCCTCTGTAAAAATGAAGTTATTAATAGTTAGAATACTTCCCTCAGAAGAAGTAGTATGATGAGATAGGTAGGGGACAGAGCTAATTCAAGTCCTGCTTCTGACACATATGATCATGGGCAAGTCACTGAGAATCAACAGGAATGATATATGTAAAGAGAGATGAAACCAAGATGACAGGCTAGCAGGAAGAAGTACAGCTGAACTCTTGCCCACACCACAGGAAAAAAAAGAAAACTCTATAAACAGATTAGAAAATGTACTGGACTAAATCCTAATGGGGCCAAACAAAAGAAGACTAAACACTTCTGGCATATGATAGTCATTCCAATACTTGAAGACAATTATACTCCTTTTCTTGACCTTGTTCCTAGTATTCTCCAGAATAAACATCCCCAGTTCCTTCAGTAGATCTTCATATGACATGAACTCCTGGACATTCTCCAGTTTATCAATATCCTGTTCAATCTGTGGTGCTAATAACTGGACACAATATTTCAGGTGAGGTCTGATAAAGGCAAAGTGCAATAAGACTATTACCTTATTCCTGGAATCTGTACTAAACAACTAAGTTATCTCTCTCTTTTTATTTATGTAATATTTTATTTTTCCTCAATTACCTGTAAAAACAATTTTGAACATTGTTTTTAAAATCTTGAGTTCTAAACTCTTTCCGTCCCTCACTACCCCCTTCATTTAGAAGACAAACAGTTTGATATAACTTATATATGTATAGTCTTGCAAAACATATTTCCTTATTAGCCATGTTGTAAAAGAAAACATAAACCAAAAAATTTTTTAAAAAGTATTCTTTGATCTGTATTCAGATTCCATCAGTTCTTTCTCTGGGGATGGATAGCATTTTTTCATCATAAGTCCTTCAGAGTTGTCTTGGATCATTGTATTGCTGAGAACAGGTAAATTATTCACAGTTGATCATTATCCAGTATTACTGTTATTGTATACAATGTTCTTGTTCTACTTGGTTCACTTTGCATCAGTTCATGTAAATCTTTCCAGATTTTTCTGAGAGCATATTGCTCATCTTTTCTTGTAGCACAATAGTATTCCATCACAATCATATACCGAGGTTTATTCAGTCATTCCCAAGTTGATGGGTATCCCCTCAATTTCCAATTCTTTGCCACCAGAATAAAAGCTGCTATAAATATTTTTGTACATAAAGGTCCTTTTATTTTTTCTTTTTTATCTCTTTTGGGTTACAGACCTAGTAGTGGTATTGCTAGATCAAAAGGTTCATGTGGTTTTATAGGCCTGGAAAGAAGATTAGAAAGATCTATATAAACTGATGCAGAGTGAAATAAACATCCAAGAAAACAATATACATAATGACTATAACAATGTAAATGAAAAGAACAACTATACAGCAAAAAAAAAAAAAATCAGAAGTGAAATGTAACAAAAGTATAAGATAAAGCAGGATTCAAATGAAGAGATATAAAAAGACATTCCCAACCTGTCTCTTTGTGGAGGTGAGAGGTCCATAGGTGTTACAAACATTGCCTCTGTTTTTAGTTTTTTTCCAATGTACTAATTTTTTTTTCTTACTCTCTAAAGAAATACTATTTGTCTTATGGAATGAAGCTCTGGGAGGGAGAAGAGGAGGGATATTTGGGTTAACTACATTGATATTGATAATCATTAAATATCATATTTTGGACAAAGTCTGAATTAATCAAACAGACTGCTTTGCCTCATTTTAAAAAGGCTCTTTTTGCTTTTTTTTTTTTGAGGGCAATCGGGGTTAAATGACTTGCCCAAGGTCACACGGCTAGGTTTTTGTTTGTGTGTGCGTTAAGTGTCTGAGGCTGGATGTGAACGTAGGTCCTTCTGACTCCAGGGCCGACGCTCTACTCACTGGGCCACTTAGCCGCCCCTTAAAAAGGCTCTTTTTCTGTCAGCAAACCCAGAGACCAGATAAGGCTGCAAGTAGGATTTAAAAAATCATAAATTCCAAACAGACCTAACTTTGTCTTTGCTTTCAGAGAACACCTCTCCTTATGTCAACAAACCAGATGAGGCTACTTTATGGCCCTAAGAATGAGATTCTCAACTCAAGGCATTAACTTGAGTAATGGAACTTTTTCTTATCTTAATATTTCTTGAACAGTATACCATGTTACAGAATGTTAATGGTAAAGGAAACACAGATATTCTGGATCATAATTTCAATTGACACTTTGTCAACTTTCTTGTTTTATTGTATTTACCATTTATTCCATTAAGAAAATTCCTTTCTCATACAATGAGTAAACATTTATGGGGATCATAAATTTGTGTGACCCAGCCACCCTGAATTGGGATGGTCCTAAAATGTACTTAAGCTCTCTCATCTTTTTGTTCATCAGTTAGGATGTAGCTCTCCTAACTCCTTGTACAAGACTGCTAGCTTTTGGGGAATAAATGTTGTAATTTTATATTACTATTTGTCTCCTTTAACCAAACTTTTTAAAGGTTGACAATATAAGAAGCAGAAGATATTAATTTAAAAAAAGAAAGAAAGAAACAAACAAACAAAAAAAACCCTGCTCCCTTTAACCCATGCTTTGGGGCTTCTAAGCTAATTCCTACTTGCATTGGCAATTTGAGTCCCCAGCAGGAGTCTACTGCCTCAGGACTCTAGACATAAACCTGAGAGGTTGGAGTTATTTTTTCTAGTACTATAGCTCATGAACTATATAACCATCAATGTTTCTCACCATGATTATTCATCAACATTAGTCAGTCAGACTTACTAAGCTTTTAGAAAGGTATATTTAATACAGTAGAATAGCAAGAACAGTTCCTATAAAACATACCCCCAAAAGTCTATGATACACTTTACCACCAGTATATCAAAAAGTATACCAGTATATCAAAAGTAGCAGAAGGGTAACTCACAATTTCTGATTTCTAGAAGTTCTTTTTTCCCCCTTTGTGGGATATTCATGAAGTTCCCCCTAGGCATCTTGTAGCTTTACTGCCAAGGTTTCTTGTAGTCTTGAGGCTACATTTCTTTGGTTGTTTGGTTGTCTTCAGCTCCATATATAAGTATTGTCCCAGTCACTGCTATTCTAGGGACATTGCTAGGATACTGATGAAAAAATTCAACTTTTCCAGGCCTCCAAAATTCACATGGTTCTCTTCTTTTCAAGGGGCACTCTTTTGTTTATCGAAAGAGTCCTCTTCAGGGGATTGCAAGCTGGTAGGACCTCTACCACTAAGCTGCCGTATTCTCTAATGCTCAATTCTAAACTAGCTTGTTGGTTTTATTTAAGCCCCTAGGACAAAAGAATTTCTGACTCAGCCTTTTTGCTGTCATTATGATAAGAGAAAGACCGATGGGAAAGAAAGTTTGGCGTAGATTTCTTGCCCTCACTATATTAAGAAGAGGATACTGCCCTAAGTCTCTGTTTTGTGCTTCCCTAGACATTGTTCCTAAGAGGTAAAAGGTCACAACACCTACAGAATCAAAGCTGAGAAATAAGCTATTGCTCCTATTTTGACCAGTTTACAGGTGTCCTCTTTCCTCTTCTGCTACTTGTTTCCAGACATTATCCTTTCTTCCCCTCCAGCTTTCCATAAAAGTGCATTTTTCTATGCTACTTATGTATTTACATTCTATGTAAGGTTGCTGAAGCTGATGTTCTGGGCTCCCTTACTTTGGATACAGATGAGACTATATTCCAAATATAATAGAACATTGCAGATAACTACCTCTGTCTTTTATTTTACAAATATCTATAGGTCAGAAAAACTGCCTGACTAGGAAAGTTGTAATCCTACTTGGAAAAATCGTGGAGACAGGTTAGTGTTTTGTGTATTTATCTGATTTCTTGTCATTCATTTGTAGATGTTACAGTCTTGGTGACCTTCCCTCTCTTAATTCTTGGGTAGTCCTGGTTTGGTCTGATCTGACATTCAATTTAAGTGGTCAGGAAGGATCCCTCTCACTAATGATGTAAATCTAAAAAATCTTAATTCCATTTTAATCAGAAATCATTAAGAGATTTGTTATATTCTGGTAATTGTGAGAAATATCCTTAGTCTAGGAATAAACAATATTCATTGGAAAGCTAGGAAGGTTTTCATTACCTTCATTTTACATGTATTCTTTCTGAATAAATGGGTAGCCCCCTTAAAGGAGTACGCTGACTCAGACAAATGAGAGCTTTTTTATACTGCTTCCATTCAAATTTCCTGCCTTGTTCTCCATTGTCTAGGTGCACCTTCCTGAACTGCCCACTTCATGTTCCCCTGAAATAGCTCATCAAGCATGCATACAAGCCTCTAACCCCACTACCTGATCAGAATCCAGGCTCTGCTAGATCACAGCTCTGGTTAGGGAGGAATAGTGGGACTTCTCTTATCTGTCCTCCCTCACACAGTACACACCTCTAGGAAAGATAAGAGAAGTCCCACTGTTCATCCCTATCTGGTCTTTGAAATTGCTGATACCAGAAAGGGAATTTTTTAGAGCAAAGCAAAGCAGTCTCATTGATTAGGTCAGGCTTTGGCCCTTATTGGGGTTCAAATATTATCACCTGACATGTTCCAAAATCAATTATTTAATAGATTTGTTATTATGCTTACAAAATTTTTGATTATAGAAATTTGCCATTAAGAGAGTAGGGATATAACTAAAGCAAAGGAATAACATCTCCCCAACTCTATGTCAATTTCAGGCAGAAGGTATGTCAAACTGCAGACTGCACTATTGAGCCAGGCCTAAAGTCTGTCAGATGTCAATGAGGAAATTGAATTGAGAGAATCTCTCCTCAGCACATGTGGAAAAGTAGTTCTCCCAAGCTCCCCATGAGATCACTCTTTGCACTTCATAGATGCACCTTTGCTGGGTCACTGGCTTCATGGATCAGTGGCTCAGATAGCCTTTCTTGATATCCATACCTGGGGTTAGACTCAGGAAAACAGTCAGTTAACAGTCCCATCAAATCTTAAATAGCAAGCTCCAATAATCAGTTTTAGATATGACCATAACTTCACATTGGTTACAAAACATCTTTAAAGTGAGCCTTAAGTAGCCTGCATGCATTTCTACGCTTGTCCTAGCTCATAAAATCAAATCTCCCATTAAGATCATAAGTTATTGCTCTAATAGATTTGTATCTGTTTTTCAAGCTTCTCTCTCTTCCTCTGACTATGCTTGATCTGAAAGAATGAGGTATGATGGAATGAATTCAAATCAAAACAAAAGTATTTCACAAGTCACTTCCAAGACACTTATACTGAAATTATTTTCCCCATATAAAGTTGTCTCTGATTTAGTTCCAGTAATTAATTCAGTCAATTGTATTAGTACCCAATTGCTCTTCACTGCTTTGAACTTTAAGTGTATCCCAGTCTTAGTCTATGGGGTATTCCTTTTCCAACTTTTTATTGATTACAGAAACCTGCCATAAAAATGAAAAGCAGGGAACTGATTGGATACAGCATCCACATGCTTTTTTCCCCCATAGTGTCCAACAGTATAATAAATTCTAACCTATCTTAAGCACTAAATTAGGAGTAACACATTTCACTTTTCACATTTCTAAATATTACCAGAATTAATTCAATTACCTTTTAGTTTTGTCTTCTTACCCAAAGACTTCTCTTTTAGGTGAGACAGGAAATACTCAGATGCTAATCAACCTGCCTTCCAGTGATCTGAGGGAAAAAGATCCCCCCTCCCCCTTTTTCTTTCTTTTAACTCTTCACATTAAAAACTTAGCCAGTGCTGAATGTAAAGAGAATATTTTCCCCACAACTTTCCATATAGTTTCCATACCTTTTACATACAAACAGATTATACCTTCCTTTCTGTTCACATACCTCTCTTTCCCACATACTTAAACTCTTTCTCTTGCCTTTCCTTCAATCTACTTATTCCTCTGGTGGACTTTGATCAAAGCTCCTTTAACTGTTAGATGTTTCTCCTACTCCCTTCTCTCGCCCCCTTTTATTCTCCATATGAGCTATTTTCTCTCTTTCCCATTTATCCACTACTCTGGTGCTGCTACAATCTAGGAGGGAGAGAAGGAGGAAGGAAGAGAGAGAGAGAGAGAGAGAGAGAGAGAGAGAGAGAGAGAGAGAGAGAACAGAATTCCAAGGAAAAGTCTAGCCCTTGCTGCTCTTGCTAGCTGGCTGCATTTTTAGTCTTACAGGTTGTTAGGTTATACACAGACACTCACTCACTCCACACAGAAACATATAAAACAAATACAGACAAAGCAGTACAGATGTCTTTTTTAGGAAATAAAAACAATTTAGGAATTTTTTTCTTCCCCACTTTTACCTTTTTTTCTCTCTGCTCCCTTCCTCCAAAGGTCCTCTCAGGAGCAGACAGGAGTAGGGTGGGATTTTCCAGGTTAACCTACTGTAACCAGCATTTCTCCTAAAGGGCTACATGAAGATAATGCTTGGAGGAATCCCATCCCCCTTGGGTATGCTTCCCATTCTAGGTAAACCTTGCTTATGAACCTAGAATCCTAGACTTGACAAAACGGTACTTTAGCTCCAGAATCTTCCCATTTTGCTCAGGAGCTTGACTTGTGATGCCTCCAGTTGATCAGTTTTTCATTCAGTCTCTTTTTACCTATGTTCCTGGTTTCACAACATTCCAAAAAATAATCCTGCGGAATTTAGCACCCCAAAGAAGAGAAGTTCTAGCTTGTGGATACTCAGGACTGCTGGAAACCAGCAGGGCACCACCCTTTGTCCATAGCGAGCTTCCTTTTTTCTGATACTATATAAAAATCCTGGGCACGAGCCCTCAAATTGGGAGAAATATTTTTAACCTAAGAATAAACAATATTCACTGGAAAGCCAGGAAGGTTTTCATTACATTCATTTTATATTTATTCTTTCTGAATAAATGGTAGCCCCCTTAAAGGAGTATGCCCACTCAGACAAATGTGAATCCTTTTATACTGCTTCCATTCTAATTTCCCACCTTATTCTCCACTGGCTAGGTGAAAATTCCTGAACTGCCCACATCATGCTTCCCTGAAACAGCATGCCGTCAAGCCTCTAACCCCACTACCAGATCAGAAGCCAGGTTCTGCTAGATCATAGCTCTGATTAGAACCAGTCACCTCTGACCCACATTTTGCTATCACTCAAAGATAGAAGCACTTTTAATTATGTGGAAACAAAATTCCTCCCATCCTTTCCCACATTCTGATTTGTGGTAATTGACTGTACATTAGGAAGCTAAACTATTCATGCTGGAATCTACTTCTGATTTGGGAACTCTAGTCTGGTTAAACTCTGTGAAAAATATATATGGATTATATTAAAGGTTGAAATAGAATATCCTTAACTCTGCAGAGGATCTTTTGGTTTTGTAATATTTTGTACACAATTAACTGTTGTAAATTGTTGAAGTATCACATGTAAATCAGCTCTCCTTAATGTCAGTAATTACTACAATTCTGAAACTAAGCTCTCCTTCCCAATAAACAGGATCTTCCACTGATCCTTTCATTATAATTTCAATGAAAGACAAATTTAACAGTTGGCAGAAAAAACTGCCAAGAGTTTCAAAGCTTTCAAAAGGCATAATCTCATCTTTGTGTTCCTAATTCTGGAATGTTTTAGGAGGGCCTCATTGATTCTAAAAGTGGGGGGGGGGGAAGAAAATGCAAGAATGCCCTGTAAATCTTTGGCATTAGACTTAAAGCCTTTCTATTCTAAAGTTCTAGCAGTGAATGGCCCTCAGGTAAATTGAGATTATGTGTGGTACCATTTGTAACTATAGGTTCAGATTTGATTTGACTGAATATGTTCTAAATAAAATTGTAATACAGCCTCATTTAAAGTGAAATGTGTTTTTACCATTAGGATAGTTGTGCTATTTGATCCATTATAAGTAAATCATAACTTTGATGGAAAACACACTTAAAATTTGGCATTATTAAGGCAACATGTTTAGAGAATGTGAGAATAAAAATGATAAGTATCCTTGGATCAAATTTACTCTAAACCGGTCTCTGAAGGTGTCTAGTATAGAATTCCTAAATCGATTTTAAAAAATGATTTTTTTTTTTGTAGGGCAGTTGGGGTTAAGTAACCTGCCCAAGTTACACGGCTAGGTTTTTTTTGTGTGTTTGTGTTAAGTGTCTGAGGCCGGATCTGAACTCAGGTCCTTCTGACTCCAGGGCCAACGCTCTACTCACTGTGCCACCTAGCCGCCTCGAATGATTTTCTTAAAGATAATTCTAAATGCATTCAACTAAATTAATGTTAATTGACTGGCAACAAATGATGTGTGTTTAAAAATCCATGATATTGTGTTATACTAGTTATTACGTTTATAGTTTCTTGCATTGTTATTTTGGGAAATTAGGGTATAAGAAATGTCCTTAATAGAGTGATGCAATTATATCATTAAAAGATTAACATCTCTTTTAATCCTAATTATCTGAAGTTATTAATCTGAATTATCACTTATTAGATTTATGGTTTAAAAAACTATCTGAAATGTTTACTTGGGTATACTTTGCCTTAAGATGGGGACCCACTGAAAACAGAAAACATGGTTGGGTCCCGGCAGGGTGGCTATGTGGGGCTCAGGGTGTGCTTATGTTATTCCAGATAGAGAATCCAAAGGAATCTGGATACCAATCCATCAACTCCGAATCACTGGAAAGGGAGAACTGAATAAGAAAAAACGCCGTTGGAAGTGGAGATGTAGAAGACCGAGAGGTCCCTTCCAGAGCACACTTAAGCTGTGTACCTTGATAAACCAAATGGCTCTCCTCTCTGTGTTGGGGACCTCTGTATCACCAACTACAGCCACCTCCACAAATTAGACAACCTTATGAACACCTCCAGGCCACCTTGATGAACTTGCTCAGCTGTTTCAACAGGCTGAGAATTGGCTCCCTCTTTAAAATGGAAAAGCGGGGATATGTTGGGGCCCTTTAAGACTCTACCTGAACTCTGAGAACCCACGGAAAACTCAGGCAAATGACAGAGCAACTCAGGCTAGGGTTAGAGGCACCTGAGCATATGTTCTGCCCCATGATTTCAGGGTATTGAGCATGTGCTGCTAACAGGGGAGCACTCCCCTGCCATGAGAAGCCTGCTGCTGCTGAGGCACATGGAGGAACAGAGTCGGGGGAGGGGAAAGGAGATAAAAGGAGGGAGGCAAGGTGAAAGGAGAGGGATGGAGAGAAGAGGGGATTGTGAACGAGAAAGAGATTAAACGGCAAGACATTACATCATGGTGTCAGGACTCCTTTGTTTGGGAGGAGCAGGCTCCCCCAGGGGTTTGTGGGGGTGAACCAGAGGTCACAGTAGGGCGACTGGGAAAGGAACTCTCCGAGGGGTCACAGTGGGACGACCATAAGGGTCGTAGTAGGGTGACCAGAATCGTGGAAGGTGATTGTAGTGTCGCAGAGGTAGCTGGAGAGGTGAGTTTGACATCAGCCCAGTAAGGTGGGTCCTTATAACCACCTTTCTCTTTTCCCAATGTATGTGTGTGTGTGTATGTATATGTATGCATGTTGCATATGTATATGTGTGTATCTACACATACACATATATGCTCATATATACATATATATGTGTATGCGTCTGTGCGTGTGTGCGTTGTGTGTGTGTGTGTGTATGTAAACTGTACCTCCAGGTACAGTAGTTTAAATTGTTTTGTGAAGATGGGTAGCATTTATTTCTTTTTATTTTTTCATTATAAAAAATATGATTTAAAAGTTTATTCATAACTAATTTAAAGAACTCTATATGTGAAAACCTCAATTTGAGACCTTAAAAACAATTACTAAAATCTCTCCAAAGAGAGTTACAAAAACATGCCTAAAGTCTGTGTATTTAAAAATGTGTTTGTTTGGATGGCATCTGTGGATATTCAAATGAATCCAAAAGAAGTTCAGTAGTTCCTTCCAGCATAAGAGGAATTCTGGGGGGTGGGAAGAGGGGACTGATATCAATTCACATTTTTCTTTGAGGGTTTTACACATAGCTTCTTTGACATTGTTGTCTTCTGAGTTTGTGTTTTGGTCTTCCCTGTCATCATAGTAACTTTCTATGGTCAGATTCTTTTTGTTGTCCTTGGTGCTTTTTGCTCATTTTTTCCCATCCTATTTCTTGACTTTTAACTTTATGTTAAAGTTTGGTTCTGTTCCTAGGGCAGAGGGGGCACTGACCAAATGTCATGTGTTTTTGTGTCTCTGTTTTCAGAGCTAGTTCTGGGAGTATGTAAGTTTTCAGTTCTTCCAAGGTGGTGTGATCTAAGGAAAAATGTGCTCACTGTTCTCCTACCCTGTCCACAAATTCTCTTTTCCACCCTGGAACTATGATCAGGAACCACGTTTGAGCAATGCAACAGAGTCCTGCTCCCAGTGCCAACAAAAGGTCCTCTGGAATCTTCTTCTGATCAGTTGTCTTGTCCTTTATATTCCGTGGGCTAATTACTCTGGAAGCCACAGTGGCCTCCTGGGACTGCTGCCAGTTTGCATTCATATGGCCAACACTGGCCTGGTGTCCACTCTCATCCAAGTGAGACAGACCTTAGCAGGAACTGCTAACCTTCTAAGTTGTTTTGGGCTGGAAAATTGTTTCATTGGTTCTTCTGCTTCAGAATTTTTTTGAGGCTTTATTTTAACATTGTTTAGAGGGGAATTTAGGAGAACTCAGGTGAGTCCCTGCCTTTACTCTGAGACACTTCCTCATCTCTACTTTTGTAGCACCTCTTTTATTTTTCATGATTTTTCAAATATCACTGACAACACTCATATCTGTCAGTTCTTTCAGTGTTTGAGGATATAATAACGTCTGATTTGTGACTTCTGTGCTCCTTTCCATAATGCATATAAGATTGTATTCTCCATTTAGGAACTTTGTAGTTGCTATTCTTCCCCATTGAATATAAATCAATTGACATTACTTGCTAGAAAATGCATACATTGAATACAAACATCTGCCTGTCTTTACAGATTCAGTATGTCTTAATAGTCTAAATACTGAAGAAAAAGACCATGATATTAACCTTTTTATTGCATACAGTAATGGCAGAATGACTCAGGAAAAGTTAAATAAAAAATTCTAGACATGAATGAGTTTAATGGCACCTTTGTTCTTTGCTTTTTCATGACACACAATATAAGCTCATTATCATCTTTTTGAGGGATGGACCCATGGGCACTTAGAATGTTTCTCAGACTCTATCCAAGGCTATGAGAGACCAAAGTAGAAGTACAAAATTGAGTTGCTTGCTGATCAATATTCAACAGTGGAAGACTGTTAAGTAATTAATATATAAATATACATAATATAAAACCTCTACTTCTGTTAGAGGTTATTATCTGGGCAGTTTCACAAATACTCATTTCTTTCTTACATATTGGTTCTAAAGAAACAGACAGTAGTAATACCAATATAGTTTACTTAGATTCCAGAACTGCAGGGCTCAGATTGGAACAGTTCAGGGTTCCAGGACTCCATGGTCGCTCACATTTCCTGAAGATCAAGCACTGTGAACTTCAAACATCCAGAATGAACTAAATCAAGGAGCAGAAGTCAGCCCTGGAACCTAATAGAGCTGGGAGAGATCAGGTAGGTTCAACCATACCACCCAAAAGTAAAGCAGAGATGTGGCATGAAGCCCCAGTGGAACTAAAGCTGGAGAAATAAATAAATCAGGGAAAACAGCAACTAATATAAACTATTATAGTTACCAAGATGAGAGTAATTATAACAACTTCAAGTAGTGGCTGAAAAGGGGGGAAAAGATTTTCCACAAGGGCTATATGAATTTGTAAAATAATCAGGATATTAAAAATGAAATACTGGTAGAAATGATTGGAAGAAAAATAAAGATCTTAGAAGAGAAATTGGTAAAGCTTATTCAAGTAATGGGTCCACTGAAAACTAGAATAGAAAAAACTCATAAATAATACTTTAAGATATAATGCCCCTCCCTAAGTCTCCTCTTCTCTAGGGTAAACAAGCATCCCAGATTTCATCAGCTAATCATGTCCTCTGTATTCCAGTTGTCCTCTTCTGGATATGCTCTAACATGATAATTCCCCTTCTGAATTACGGCAACTAGGTGGTGCCATGGATAGAGCTCTGTGTTTGGAGTTAGGAAAACCTGAATTCAAATTCAGCCTCATAAACTTCCTAGCTGTGTGACCTTAGGAAAGTCACTTAACCTCGGTTTGCCACTGGAGAAGGAAATGGCAATTCACAGGATCACAAAGAGCTGGACACTAATTTGGACTTATTTAGTTGAAAAAATGTGATACCTGGAAATGAACACAGAAATGATCTGATTAGGCCCCTATGTACATGACAAAAGCATCACTTTGCTCATTCTGGACATTATACCTTTATTAATACAACCCAAGGTCATATTAGCTTTTTTGGATTCCAGAGGAACTATTTCATTTTCTTCTTGTTGTATTCCTAGCACCAAGCACAGTATATGGCATATAGTGGGTGCTTAATAAACGCTTGTTGATTGATTGACAAAGAACTTAGAAAATTATGACTGATACATGATAAAATTCAAATTGGAGCCTTGGATTTAAAAAGTGTGGGGCAGTTAGTGGTAAGAATGATGAATGAAATGGAAAACTATTATGAAAAAGAGAAAACAGAATAATTAGGCCACAAAACAAAGAAAAATAAGAAACATTCAGCTATACAAGATGTCTCTAATGAAGCAGTCAGATAAAAGGCATTATTGCTATTTTCTCAATTTTACAAATAACAACTACTTTCTTTCCTCAAGGAAAAATGAGCCCTGACTTTTCCTTATTTTTTTTTTAATTAAGTGAGTGGATGGAGGTCTTTTCTTCCTTTTAATTTTTTCCAGCTTTCCCTTTGTAATGGAAATGCAGATTTAAAGATCTTCCCTGCCCCTAGCTTAAGTGCACCTGGAGCCTGTGGTAGGCGGCTTGTTTTTCAGGAAAGCCCACACCTTGATACTTTGTGATTGGGCAGTGGGTCAAGAAGTTGTTACAATCTCTGAGCCAGGAGAAGGCTATATAAGCCCTGAGGAGAGGCTTTGCTTTGGGGCTCACTTTGAGAAGTGTTGTGTGATTTGACCAGATGAGACTCTGGGAACCCGTTTTTGAGAGCCCGCCCCCCCCCCCCTTTGAAAACCCAGATGTTGATGCTTCCCTCTCTGGTAACTGTGATTTGGTATTGATGTAATGTTGGGACAGTTTGGAAGCCTGTCTGTTTGATTTGTAAGTTCTGTAACTCTGAAGTTTGGGGTGCTGACCTTTTTCCCCTGAACTCGGTAATGTGTGTTTGTTTGATTAAAGTAAGCTTGTTAACCCATTTTGAGTTGCTTTCCTTTTGAAAAGCAGATCTAAGAACCTGTGTTGGCAGTCACCCTGGGGATATTGGGGTGCTTGCCGCTACACCCTTCTAGGTCTTTATGTCTATATTTCTGTTCCAAAAATTCTAAGGCAAAGGCCATCTAAGAACTTCCATGAGACTGCAAAACTCATGGTTTCTACCAAGAAGTATTTTTAATAATTTTATTATGAATTTGTTATCAACAGATATGAACATTTTCATATACAAAAGATAAAAAGATTATATTATATATAAAAAGTTCAAGAAACCTAATTTCTGCATGATTGATAATTTTATTAATTATGATTAGTGAGTAATTAACACTCTCATAAACCAAAGACCCCTCATAGAAGCCTCTCAATGCTTACATGCCCTTGGAAGAATGAGTGTCCTCGACAGGTGGCAGTCAACTCTTATTGGTTAACAATTAATGAGAGAATGAATGTTATAATGAGAAGCGGGCTTATTCTAAGGAGCGGCTGGGGAATGAGACTCATCACTCAGTCTTGGACAAAGAGACTTATCTATACCAGAATCTATACCTGTCTAGGGCAATCTAGACAAAAGGAGAAATCTACTTCCTCTTCAGACCTATCTGACTAAAAACAATGGACTGGAATTCACCACTTCTCCTCAACTAAAATTTCATTTTATTTTCCTTTGCTTTTTGGAGGGCAATTGGGGTTGACTTGCTCAGTGTCACATGGCTAGTTTTTGTGTTAAGTGTCTGAGGCTGGATTTGAACTCAAGTCCATCCTGACTCTGGGGCTGGTGCTGTATTCACTGTGCCACCTAGCCGCCCCTTAACTAAAATTTCTTTACCTTTTGATTAAATCTAAGTTTTCCCAGGTGGGTGTATCTCACCCAATATTTCATCTAATAGCAGGTCTGCATTTCAAAGGCTGCCTGAATAACCTACAGGTGCTGAATTCTGAATTAGGAAATAGAAAAGGGAAAAACTTTAGTCCTAATTCATTCAGTAATTGGCTATTAATATAAGACAGAAATAATCCTTTCTTTTAACTACAAATAAACATGTGAATATATCATAAAAGGCAGCTAGCTGGTGCATTGGACAGAACACTGGGCCTATAGTTGGAAAAATGTGATCTTAGATCCAGCCTCTTATTAAACACTTATGACCTTGGGCAAGTCACAATCTCTATCTCAGTGAACCAAGAGAATGTTGTGCACAGTAACATCAATATTGTTTGAAGAATAACCGTGAATAAGCATATATTCTGAGTAATATAAATATTCAAATCAACTATGAAGGACTTATGAAAGAAAATGCTATCCACCTTCAGAGAAAAAACTGATATATAGAAGTATGTATTGTATGATTATGCACACACAGAGAAACACAGATGGATATAAATGTTGGCCTTCTCTAAAGCAGGGTTGGGAGGAAGAGAAGAAGACAACTTGGCACTCATAAATATGACTTTAAAAAAGAAAAGAAAAATGAAAAATCATATCATTAAAAACTTAAAGAAGAGATCATATACCTTTTAGAGGTATAAGTGGGAGATGAATTCTTAATCAAAGAACAGAGACAGTTACCAAATATAAAATATGTAATTTTGATTACATGAAATTGAAAGACTTTCACACAAATGAATTAAATGTATCTAGAAGTAGTTGAATGGAAAAAAAAATCTTTATATCAAATTTCTCAGATATATATATATATATCTTGTCTATGTATATTCATATATATATATATCAAGATACATAGACAACTAACAGAAATATATAGGGCCAAAAACCATTGTCTAATAGAGAAGTGGTCAAAAGATTTCAAAAGACAGTTCTCTAAAGAATTACAAACTTTTAACAATCATATGAAAGAAAGCTTCAAATCATTTACTAAATACAAATAAGAGAAATGAAAATAAAAATAACCCTGAGGTTTTACTTCACATGTAGCAAATTAGCAAAGATGACCAAAAAATTATATTAATGTTAAAGGAGTTATGAAAAGACAACTAAAAATTGTTGGTGAAGTTGTGAATTAGTACATCCATTCTCAAAAACAATTTGGGGTCAAGTAAATAAGAAGACTAAAAAATCTACAACCTTAACTTAAAGATCCTACTGCTAGGTGTGTACCCCAAAGATGTCATTAATTATAATAATAATAATAGCCTCATAGATACCAAAACTTTTATAGTAGTACTGTTTGTGTTGTAAAGACCAATTTGGGAACAGTTAAAATTATGGTATAAGAAAATATTTGAATATTGGTATCCTATAAGAAACAACAACTATGATGAATACAAAACAGCATGGAAAGGCTTACTTGAAATGATGTTAACTGAAGTAAGAAGAACCAAGAAAACAATATACACAATGACCATGATGTTTTAAATGGAAAAAAACCCCAACCACAAAATAATAGTTTTCAATTGCAAGATGTACAAACAAACCTAAGCTCAAAATGAAATACGTGATGATACCTCTTCTTACCCTATTGTCAAGTTGTAGGAGTTCATCAGTATGAAACATTGCATATAATGTCAGATTAAAAAAAATGTATTCACTAATTTTGCGGAATTTTTTTCCTCTTATTTCTCTTTTTCTTAAAAAAAAAACAACTTTATTTTAAAGGGTAGATCTCTGGAGGACTGGGAGAAATATAGGGGGAAATTTAGCAAGGTATTTTACCTTTTATTTTACAAAAGCTACAAATAAAAATTTATTTAAAATATAAAATGTCAAATCTTTTCACCAGTGGGTCCATACGTGGCTCTAAAGCTCCCACCAGTTGACTTGCTGATTTGTCTGCCTACCACAAGTTTCTCAACCCTCCAGTCCATCCTTTATTCAGCTATCAAAATGATCTTTCCAAAGCAGAGTTCTGATCATGCCAGGATTAAATATAAAACCTTCTTTTGACTTTCAAAATCCTTCATAATCTGTACCTCCCCCCATCTTTCCAGTCATTTTTATACCTTATATCCCAACCCCTCCTTTGCAACATAGTAACATTGGCCACCTTTCTATTCCTTGAACAAGATCCTGTCTTCTTTCTGTCCCCTGACATTTTCACTGGCTGTCTTCCCATTCATATCTGGAATACTCTCTTTTCTTATCTCTCTGTCTTCCTAAACTGCTCCGAGCTGGAAAAATGAGTCACTGCGACTTTTTATTGACTTTCTGGCTCAGCATTTGATTTGGTGAATTTTTAAAATTGTTCTTGGAAGGTTTATTGGGAGAGCTTAGCAAGACTGTTGGCTTTGCTTTACCATCTTGGCTCTGCTACCTAGTTTGTTTGATATAATCATTTATACATAGGTCATGTATCCATTTGGAGCATATTTTTGTGTATAGTATGAGTTGTTAGTCTAAACCTAATTTCTGCAATACTGTTTTCAACTGTCCCTAGGAGATTTTGTCAAATAGTGAGTACTTACTCTAGTAGTTGGGGTCTTTGGGTATAGCGAACCTAGTAGTACTGAAGGGGAAGGGAAGGAAATAAACATTTATATAGCTTGGGATTTGCTAGCTCTAGACTAAGAATCTAATTTTATTTTTCTGCACATACAATAACTGAAGCTAAATTGTATACATGGTGTAAATCTAATCATATAAGGTGAATTAATTCAGAGTACCATACATTTTAAGGTAGATGGAACTTTAAATCTGGTAAAAGGATTTCAAAAGACAGTTCTCTAAAGAATTACAAAATCTAATCATATAAGGTGAATTAATTCAGAGTACCATACATTTTAAGGTAGATGGAACTTTAAATCTGGTAAAAGGATTTCAAAAGACAGTTCTCTAAAGAATTACAAGTCATCTGGTTTAATCCCTTCATTTGATAGATGAGAAAACTAAGGTTCAGTGAAAGTGACTTACTCAAGGTCATAGGGCAAGGAAGTGGCAGCCCTGAGATTTGAACACAAATCTTTTAATTCTAGAGCCAGTGCTCTTTCCACTACATTATATAGTTGTTCCTTCTTAAATCTTATTTCTGTACTTGTATAGCTTCACTTAAGTGAACAGTGGTATTTATTTAGGGTAGACCCCAAAGAGGAATTTACTGTAAACGTGAGAAACAACTATCTTAGAGATAAGGCATGTGATAGAAAACAATTGTGATTTTTCTCTAAAACTACACATGAGAGGGGCGGCTAGGTAATGCAGTGAATAGAGCACCAGCCCTAGAGTCAGGAGGACCTGAGTTCAAATCCGGCCTCAGACACAACACAAAAACTAGTTGTTACCTTGGGCAAGTCACTTAACCCCAATTGCCCTACCTTCCCCTCCTCCAAAAAAGCAAAAAAAAAAAAATGCACATGAAAGCCCAGTCCTAAGCAACATGCATGGGTTCTCTGTCTAATGCACTCCTCATATATTTGGTGAGTTAGCTTCCAGACTTGCTCTTCACTTCAGAGCACACACTAGAACAATCTGTTTCTTTTTTAAAAACAAATCATTAAATCACTTATTATATTTATTTTTTCAACTAATCAAAAATTAATCTGTCCTTTTTACTACCTGCCCCTCCCCCCCCACTGAGCAAATTAAAAACAAAAACAAATTAAAGAAATAAAGCTTTTAATATATAGCCATATAGTCTAGCAAAACAAATCCCCACATTGGCCGTGTCTGAAAATGTATACCTTTTTGCACTTTAAGTTCATCATCTCTCTGGAAAGGAGGTAAATTGAATATTTCATCTTCATTCTTTTGAAGATCTGATTTTTCATTGCATTGATCAGAGTTCTAAAGTCTTTCAAAGTTGATTTTCTCTATAATGTTATCATTGTATAAATTGTTCTAGTTCCTACCTCAGTTCAGTTTCCTCTGACATTGTCCATTTCATCATTTCTTATTGAACAATAATATTTTGTTACATACCATAATTTGTTTAGTCATTTCCTAATAGCCTGATATAACTTTAGTTTCCAATTTGGGGTTAACAAAAATAACTGCTACAAATATTTTTGTACATCCAGATCTTTTCCCTCTTTATTTTATTTCTTTGGGGTACAGTGGTATTGCTGTGTCAAAAGTTATGTACAGTTTGCTAATTTTCTGGGCATAGTTCCAAATTGCTTTCCAGAATGTGTGGATTAATTCACAGCTTCACCACAGTGCACTAACTTTTCTAAGATTTGTCATTTTCCTGTTTTTCTGCCTTAGCATTTAATAGATAAGAGGGGGAACATCAAAGTTCCTTTAATTTAAAATTGTCTAATCATTGGCAATTTAGAACATTTTTCATATGATTATTTATAGCTTGGATTTCTTAAAAATGCCTATTCATATCCATTGACTCACTGGGAAATGGCTCTTGGTTTTATAAATTTGAACCAGTTTCTAATATATTTTAGATATGAGACAATTATTAAACTTGTTGCAAAGATTTTTTCCCAGTTACTTGCTTTTCTTCTAATTTTTTTACTACATTAGATTTGATTATGCAAACATTTAAAAATTTTATATAATCAAAAGTGCCCACTTAATTTTGTGTGATCCTCTCCATTGCTTTAGTCATGAAATCTTTTCCTATCCATAGATCTGAAAGGTAATTTATTCCTTGTTCCTCTGACTTTTTTAAAATTTTAATGTGATGTCTTATATCTAGATTTAGCTTTATCTTAGTATATGATGTGTGGTCTAAATCTAATTTCTGCTAAACTACCATCCAGGTTGTTTGTTTGTTTTTGCTTTTTGGAGGTGGGAAGGTAGGACATTTGGGGTTAAGTGACTTGCCCAAAGTCACACGGCTAGTACATGTTAAGTGTCTGAGGCCACATTTGAACTCAGATCCTCCTGACTCCAGGGCTGGTGCTCTGTTCACTGTGCCTCCTAGCTGCTCTCCCTTCCGCCCCCACCCCCACCCCCACTTTTGTCAAATGGTGAACGCTTCCCCCAGTGACTAGGATCTTTTGGTTTTATCAAACACTATGTTACTGCTTGTTTACTTTTGTATGCTGTGTAGGTACTTGGTTCCACTGCTTGAATTTTCTCTTTTCTTTTGACCTGTACTAAATTGTTTTAATGATTAAGGTTTTGTAGTACAGTTTGAGATTGACACTGACAGATGCCCTTCCTTCCCACTTTTGTCATTATTACACTTGCAATTTTTGACCTTTTGTTCCTTTATATGAATTTAGTCTATAAAAATCTATAAACTATTCTCTGGGGAGTTTTATTAATATAACAAGGAATAAATCAATTAATTTAGGTAGTATTGATTATATTATTACCCATGAGTAATTAATCCTTCTCCAATTATTTAGATATGTATTTCTGCAAAATAATTTAGAGTAATATATATATATATATGTATGTATGTATATATATTCCCTGAGTGAAACGTAGTAGATATATTCCTAAATCTTTTAAAGTTTATGTAATTATTTTTTAATATTAAAATATTAGTAATTTAAAATTTTTAATTCAATTTTAATTTTATTTTCAATTCTCAATTCTCTCCTTCCCTTTGAGAAGACAAGAAAAGCATAACCCATTACAAATATATATAATAATGCAAAATAAACTTCCACATTAGCCAATTTCCCTCCTAAAAAGAGAAAGAAAGAAGGGAACAAAGGAGAAAAGAGAAGAAAATATGCTTCGATTTACACTGACTCCATCTACTCTCCATCTGGAGGTAGACAGCATATTTCATCATTAGTCCCTTGGAATTGTGGTTGATCATTGCATTGACTGTATTATTGAGTTTTTCAGTATTGATTATATTTACAATATTGCTGTTACTGTATAAATTGTTCTGATTCTGCTCACTTCACTTTGCATCCTTTCTTACAAGTCTTCCTAGGTTTTTCTGAAAGCATTCCTTTCATCATTTCTTGAAGAACAATAGTATTCCATCACATTTCTATATTATAATTTGTTCAGTCATTCCCCTATTGATGGAAATGCCGTCAGTTTCCAATTCTTTGCTACCACAAAAGAGCTGAGATAAATATTTTTGCATATGTGGGTCCTTTTCCTCTTTTTTTGATCTCTTTAGAGTACAGACTTTATTGGGTCAAAAAAGCATGCCAAGTTTAATACCTTTTTGGGTATAGTTCCAAATTGCTTTCCAGAATGTGTGGATTAATTTATAGTACCACCAATAATGCATTAAAGTACCTGTTTTCCCATAGGCCCTTTAATATTTGTCATTTTTTTTGTCCTCTTAGTCAATCTGATGGGTTTTAAGGTGGTTAGAGTTGTTTTAATTTGTATTTTTCTAATTATTAATGATTTTGAGCATTTTAGTGATTATTCATAGCTTGAATTTCTTCCTCTGAAAAATACCCAGCAATATCCCTTGAATGGCCCTTTTGATTATAAATTTGACACTGTTTCCTTTATAGTTTAGAGATGAGACCTTTATAAGAGAAATATGCTGCAAAAGGTTTTCCCCAGTTTCCTACTTTTCTACTAATTTTAGCTGTATTGATTTTGCTTATGCAAAAACTTTAAAATTTTATATAATATATATTATCCCTTTAACTTCCTGTGAATCTCCATCTCTTGTTTGTTCATGAACTCTTCCTCTGTCTATAGAACTCACAGGTAATTTCTTCCATGTTCTACCACTCTGCTTGTGATGTCACCTTTAATGTCTAAATGATGTACCCACTTTAAGTTCATCTTGTACAGTATGAGATGTTGGTGTATGCCTAGTTTCTGTCAGACTACTTTCCAGTTTTCCCAGCTGTTTTCATCAGATAAGTGTTCTTGCTGCAAGAGCTGATATCTTTGGGTTTATAAACACTAGGTTACTATGCTCATTTGGTTCTGCATATTATAAGCCCAATCTGTTCCCCTGATCAACCCTTTTATTTCTTACCCCTCTTTTTGAATTGTAGCACCAAATTATTTTGGTCATTACAACTTTGAAATAGACTTTGAGATCCAGTAGTGCTAGGCTCCCTTACTTTCTTTTTATTTTTCATTGATTAGCCTTTCTTGATCTTTTGTTTCTCTAAATAAAACAAGAAATAAGAAAAGAAATAAGCCAAAAAGTCTCTTCCTAGCCAAACTAAATGGAGGAATTGTGTGTCAGTTGAAGTCATTCTGTTTTATGAATGATAATATGAATAGTTAAAACACATTATAGTAGTATGGATAGAAGGCTGGCATTAAAGTTAGGAAGAGCTAGATTAAATCTTGCTTCTAACCCATGCTAGCTATGACCATGGACAAATCACTTAACTCTCAAAACACTCAGATCACTCCATGACTTGTAACATACAAATGAGTTGCTGATCTGCATTGGATTGATGGAAGAATTTTCTATAGTTTCCTTATACAGATGACAACATAGGCATTTATTCCTCCCAATAAGTTAGAATAGCTGCAAATGCAGCACCTCTTTCTAGTTTACTACCACAACTTATACTTATTTGTGGTTGGGGTCCCCAGAAAGGCATCTTAGGTTCAAAGGGTAATGCTACAGTCTATGCTACTGTGGTCATGAATCCCCATCAACGGAGTTAATGGACTATGGAATTAATGGACTCAATGAACTCTTAGCAAAGACATTTACTTAAATTATGTAGCAAGAATAGTTGCAAAACATTCCCTCTATAATACACACAAAACTGTGAAGCATGCCTGTAACATACATGTGTCAAAGGCAACTTAACTCCTAGTAATGTAGAGCCACAAGGTCCATTCTTTCTATGTATAGTCCTCACACTTGATTCACTTACTAGCTGTATGACCTTGGGCAAAACACTTAACTTCTTTCAGTTTCAGTTTTCTTATCTACAAAATAGAGGAAATAATAGCACCTATCTCACAAGGTTATGGAGATCAAATGAAATAATCTTTATAAAGCTCTTTGCAAACATTAAAATGCCATGTAAACTCCAACTATTATTATTTTCTGATATTTATATTTTGATTTATTACTCTACATATTTCTTGGGGAAGGGAATTTAAAATTAACAAAAAGTTCAGAACTGCAACATAAAATAACTGGGAACACAATTTTTCTAAACAACTATTATATTAGTTTCTTTGACCTACCATCTCCTAGTTTATTTTAATAACTTTCCTGCCTTTCTACCTATACCACTGGCTGACTCCCACCTCAAATATCAGTCTTTCAACATGGCATAATTCATAGGGAATCATCCTTCAAGAAAGGAAGACTTGGGTTAAAGTCCCACTTTACATTGGCTATATGACTCTGGTCAACTCATTTAATCTCTCAATGTTCTATCCATCTAAGACTAAAAATCTGTTTGGGACAGTTAGGCAGACCAAGTCCCCAGTGATCTCCCCTCACTCCTGCTCCTCATTGTCTGGGAAAACAGGGTGGTAGGAAGACCTGTCTATCTCCTTTAACCCCTCCCACAGGCAGACTGCCAAGAACCAGTCCAGGATATTTAACTGCTCTCAGGGCTTGGATGAGATGGAGAGATTGGATGGATTCTTCGTAGTCAGAAGGAAACTGGGTTTTATCATCTGCCCTGACCTTCATTGCCTCCTGTAGACCTCCATGCCTTACTATCTGCCCAGTTTCTATGTCTTGCAGTCCTTGGCACTGTCATTTGATATAGCCTAAAGACTCCTGGATCTTGCCATCTACTCAGCAGTAGAACTTTCTGTTATATGCTTTCTCTCCTAATTGGAGCGTGAGCTCTTTGAAAACAAGTACTGTCTGGATTTTTCTATTTGAAACCTCAGGTTTTGTACTATGTTTAGTGCACAGTAAATGTTAATTTATGCTTCATTCATTGCAGAGAAGGTGGCATTGGTAAAGGGCATTTCTTAACCTGGGAATTAGCTATAACAATGAAATTATAGTTCCAGTTCCTTTCCTATGTATACCTCTTAGTCCATCACCCATGTTTTAGTATCACTTTACTCTCTTTGTAGTTTTGATTCAATAATTAAACCAGTTCAACAAGTAAAGCACTGTTCTCCACCCTCAGTTCCTTGCCCCTTTGTTCTTTCATTATGCACACCCTCAAATCAAATCAAGACAGATGCAGGAAGATGTGATTTGGCTATCACAGAGAGGATTGCATAGTATGTTCATATTTTTAGTCTTTCTTTTTGTTGTTTAGTAGAAAAAACACAGAATTCTACTACTGAACTTATAATTTTGTTGTTCAATTGTGTTTGATTCTACATAATCTCATGGACTTTGTCCATGAAATTTTCTGGGCAAAGATACTGGAGTAGTTTGCCATTTTCTTCTCCAATGTACCCTCATTTTATAGATAAGGAACTGAGGCAAATTGGGGTTAAGTGATTTGCCTACGGGTCACACCTTAAGTATATGAAGCTAGATTTGAACTCATATTTTCCTGTCTCTAGGCCTGGTGCTTTATCTACTATACCACCTAGCTGCTGCTCTACAATAGAGCATATCATAAGCCTATCATAGGGTTTAACGAAAACCAAGGGCTTTGTAAATACTTACTGAATAAGATGTTAAATTCTCCTTAGGTTAGAGCCTAAAATTCCTAAAATGGCTGAATGAGGTCAATTTATAAAAAGGCCAAATAGAGGTATTATTCAGATGGAATTGACTTAAATGCCAGAAAAATCTGTCCATTCAAATGTTGAGATTTTATTTTTTAAGTTGAAAAAACTTAGTATTTCATTTATAGAATTCACAGATAACATTTATAGCCTGGGAGTATAGCTATATGTAATTTGACCTGTAATCAGCCACTCCTGAGAAGAGAAACCATTTTCTGCTTGGCCAAGGGACGCAGCATAGAATCACAGATTTACAGCTGGAAGGGCCCTCGTCCACCTTGTCCACCTACTCCAACACTCTCATTTTACAGAGAAGGCATCTGGGGCTCAGAAAGATTAGGTGATACACAAGTTTCAGATGTAATCATCGGAGTCTTCATAGTATTTTACCAAAAATAATTAACAAGCATTTATCCATTTATTCATGTGCCAGGCACTGGGAATACAGATAAAATGAATGAAATAATCCCTATTTGAAGAAGCCTATATGCAATTTTTTTTTTTAGGAATCTTGTCAAGGTAATTAAATTTTTTAAAGTGTAGTAATCCATGTGGATTTGATATACGGGAATAAAAGTAATTAAAAAGCAAATTCTTTCTGGTCTAATGAGGAATAGAAGCTGATACTCAGGGACCTGAGAAATGTTTTGCATACTGAGATATAGTGAAGACTTATTTATAACTAGAGGATTACAAACACTTGGATAACTGATTTTGGTACAGGGCTCACTGAAGGATAATTTTAAATGCTAATGATAATGACTGATTACTGCCTGCACAGGAAGAAGACACCCTCTTTATGCCAGTAGAGAACCAGAAAAAAAGCAGAGTGTCTTGAAACAATAGAGCTCTGCTTTTATTTTAAAAAGATAATCTTTTTCTTCCCACCTATCTCTCTTCCCTCCCTCACACTCCCCTTTGGGGTTCTCCTCATCCCTTAACCAAGTCCTCAGAGGACAGGGTAACTAACTGAATCAATAGGAATTCATTTAACTGTGCTATTCACTTCTTGGCATACAAGCAGAATAATGGCTTGTAAAGGGGAAAGCTTAGGTATGCGATGGATAGAGTACCAGGCTTGGACTTGGAAAGACCTGAGTTCAAATCCGGCCTCAGACAATTATTAGTTGAGTTATCCCGGGCAAATCACTTAACCTCTGTTTGCCTCAGTTTACTCATCTATAAAATGGATATAATAATAGTACCTCTCTCCCGGCATTGTTGTGAGGGCAAAATGAGATATTTGTAAAGTGCTTAGCACAGCACCTGGTACATAGTAAGCACTCGATAAATATTAGCTATTACTATTATCAATTCAGTATGACCTAGATCATTAGATAATATACTCTATTTCATCAAGGGGAACTGAGGAGAATATACCTGAAAGATGAGACCATTAAAGGGTAAAGAAAACAATTCTAACTCACTTCCAATCATGCACTTAAGGATCAGAAATAGTAATCTTAAACTACTCATTCTCAGCCTTAGGTTTAGAGTATTTTGGCATCCTGGTAATAAATATGAGTAGTAAAGAAAAACAAATTCCCATATTGTTAGTATTTGAAAATGTACATATTACTCTGCATCTTCCATTACTTGTCTATCAAAGTAGGATAATGCATTCATCCTCAGAATGAATGGACAAGAAGAAACTTACATTGTTATTTTAAATTCTTTATTTTTAACATTGATTTTTAAAATTTTGAGTTCCAAATTCTGTTCCTCTCTTCAGACCTCCCTCACCCATTGAGAAGGCAAATAATATATCAATTATACATGTGAAGTCATATATAACATTTCCATATTAGCCATGCTGTAAAAAAAAAAGCAAGAAAAATAAAGTGAAAAAAGTATGCTTCAATTTGCATTCAGAGTTCATAAGTTCTCTCTCTAGACATAGACAGCATTTTTCATCATAAGTCTTTTGGAATTATCTTGGATCTTTGTATTTCTGAGAATAGGAGAGTCATTCACAGTTGATTATTGTACAATATTGTTGTTACTATATACAATGTTCTTCTGGTTCTGCTTACTTCATTCTGCAACAGTTTGTTATGAATCTTTCCAGATTTTTCTAAAATCATTGTCCTCAATAATTCTTATAGCACAATAGTATTCCGTCATAATCATATATTACAACTTGTTAAGTCATTCCCCGATTGATGGGCATCCTTGTAATTTCCAATTCTTTGCCACTACAAAAAGAGCTGCTATAAATATTTTTGTACATATGGGTCCTTTTCTTTTTCTTTTTTAAATATCTTTGGAATACAGACCTAATATTGCTGGCTCAAACAATAACTTTGACCCTTTGGGTATAGTTCCAAATCGCTCTCTAGAACAGTTGGGTCAGTTCACAACTCCACCAACAGTACATTAGAATCCCATTTTTCCCACATGGCCTCCAACATTTGTCATTTTCCGTTTCTATTATATTAGTCAATATGATAGGTATGAGATGATAACGTAGAACTATTTTGATTTGCATTTCTCTAATGAATAGTGATTTAAGGTATTATTTCATGTGAGTGTTGATAGCTTTGGTTTCTTCTTCTGAAAACTGCCTGTTCATATCCCTTGAATATTTTTCAACTGGGGAATGGCCTTTATTTCTATATGTTTGGTTCAATTCCCTATATATTTGAGAAATGAGGCTTTTAACAAAAAAACTTTCTGTAAAACTTTTTTCCACTTTCTTGCTTTCCTTCTAAAGGAGCTTATATTCTAATGGAGAAGACAAAAGGACATATATATATATATATATGTATATATATATACACACACACACACATACATACATATATATATATATAAATGCATATAAATATGAAGAAACTAAAAAAATTAAGTTAGTACAAGGTACTTTGGGAAGAAGTCTATTAGGAGTTGATAGTGTGTATGTGGGGGGAAGGATCAGCAAAGTTTTCATTACATGCAATACTTGAGCTGTATCTTGAAGGAAGAGGTATTCTATGAAGCAGAGATGAGGAGGGAATACTAGATGGGGCATGGCCAGTACAAAGGCAAGAGAGAGCATTTTGGTTGTGGAAAAGATAAAAGTCCAATTTGGCACAACTGCCAAGTACAAGAAGGGGAGAAATGCATGATCAGATGATATTATCTTGTAAAGATAGGACTGAGGCCTAGGCTTTAAAAGGGTTTAGGATTTAGGGGATAGCTTTAAAAGATAGAAAGGAGTTTATATATTTTATTCTGGAGGCAATAGGTAGCTACTGGAGTTGGTCAGGTAGGGCAGCAATATCGTCAGATATATACTTAAGGAAAATAATTTTGGAAGCAGTGTGTAGGAAAGATTGGAATGATGAAAGACTTGAAGCAGGGAGACCAATTATGAGGCTGCTGCAATAATCTTGGCAAGATGTGATGAAGTCTTTAAACTAAGGTGGTAGCTGTGTGAGTAGAGATGGAAATATTATGGAGGTAGAAATATTAAGCTCTAGTTAATGATTTGGCCATCTGTTATTACATTAATTGGTGTGGGGCTTGTGAAATATCCCTAGTTACTAGATATTCCCTTTCTAAACCCAAAACCAGAAACTATTCCAATGCAATGTCAAATGAGGCCATGAAATAACATATGTGGGGTAACAGAGTGTGAAGGGTTGAGAATAATGACAATTTATAAATTTGGGATACTAGAAGGAATGGTAGCAATTCTGACAAGAATACAGAGGTTTAGAGAAGAGGTGGGTTTAAGGGGAATTATGAGTTATCTGTCATATAGATAATGAGTTCTGTTTTGGACTTGTTGAGTTGGAGATGTTTCTAAGACCTTCACTTTGAAATGCCCAATAGGCAAATGAAGTGAGATAGAAACTCTGGCAAGAGATTGAGACCGGATATAAAGATATCTAAGTCATCTACATCTAGTTGTTAATTACATCCTTTGGCGCTAGTAAGGTCATTCAGAGTATGGATAAAGGACAGATCCTCTAGACCGGAGGTTCCCAAATTTATTTGACCTACTGCCTCCTTTAAAAAAAAAATTACCCAGCTTTCCCCTGGACATCTAGTTTCTTTAGTGTTAAATGTCTTTTAAAAAAATTTGCATCATTTCAAAAAATACTTTTAAAAATGATGCATCTTAAATTCAACAATTTATTGTAAATTTATGGATGTTTTTCCTGCATTGAAATTTTGATGATGCAATATTGTCATGTGACCATATGGTATTATATTGGAAACAAGTCATTACATGCACATTTTTTCTGCTAATGCACACAGGCACTGGCCTGGCAATATTTCCTTGTTAAGAATGGTTGGCAGATGTGACCACCAGTTCTAATTTGCATTTTGTGTGTTTATTTGGAAAATAATCACTATGACTTTAGCTCTATTATACAAAAGATAAAACACGTACAACAATTTTTCAATATGTTCTCTTCTTTCCTTATGCTTCCACTGCCCCCTTCTTTTTATTCAGCTCCCCCCAACTGGCTACTATGGTCCCCCTGGATTGTTCCAGAGCCCCCCATGGTGAGGAACTGCCAACTTTGGGAATCTCTGCTCTGGAGCAGGCCTGTACAACCTGTGGCCCATGGGCCACTTGTGGTATGCCAAAGGATCCACAAGTGGCCCATGGGCCACAGGTTGTGTAGGTGTGCTCTAGACCTTCAGTTAGAGAATGTGATGTGGCTGATAATCCAGTAAAGGAGACTAAGAAGGAGCTGTCAGATATCTAGGAGAACCAGAGAATAATGTCATGAAAACCCAGAGAGGAAAGAGTATCTGGAGAATAAGGTAGACAGCAGTATCAAAAGTAGCAAAAAAGTTGAGAAATGAGGAAAGAGAAAATGCAATTAAATTTGGCAATTAAGAGTCATTTAGTAATCTATGATCAAACCCAGAGAGGGGAAAAAAACCCAGGGGAAGAGGGTCGTCAGCAGTGCCAAATAGTATGTAGCTGTCAAAAGAGATTAGTTGAAAAGGATGATGACTGAGAAAAGACCATTAGATTTGATAATTAAGAGAACATTTGTAACCCTGTGATCATATTAATCGAGAAGAAAGTTTGACAATGAAGATAATATCAAGTAAAAGTGAGAGCCAGGATTAGAAGTCAGATAACTATCAAATCATCACAAAGAGCTGAATTTATGAGAATACAGAAGTGAAAAGGATAAAGAATCTGACACAATTGAAAAGGTGTTGACATGATAGAGTTGTGCTCTAGGGGTCTGGATCAGTCCAATGGAGACTATTTCAAGTACCAATGGGGAACACCTCAAGTCTAGAGCAGGCCTGCACAACCTGTGGCCCACAGGCCACTTGTGGTATGCCTCAGCGGCTTAGCTAGGAGTACTGGGAATGATGACAGAAATGTTTACTGGTGTAGTGGAAAAAATTCTGGAGATAGAGTCATGGAGACTTGAGTTCACAAGTAAAGCACTTTGTAAATCTTAAAACATTATATAAATTTTAGCTGTTATTTATTTTTTCTTTGTAAATAACTGTGTGTAGCAAATCCCTCCAAAGTTACCTCTCTGTAATTCCCACTCTGTTGATGGGCTGGGTCTCTGAAAAGTAATTACTCCTATTTCTACTCAAAATGCTGTCATCACCTAGCCCTGAGAGACTAGGGCCCTCATGTTAAGTTTAATTAGCTCTCATGCAAAGGTCTCCACATATAAATGTTTGGACTCAAATGTGGTGGGGCTGCCTGCCTGTAACAAATACAGGGAAAGGGTTTCCCTTGGCACTGCAAGTCTTGTTCTCTCTTCATGAAAGTCCTCCTATGTCTAGGAATAGCTCTCTGATGGACTCTGATTCCCTCAGAATCTTGAAGTTTCCTTTTCTTGATATGTGGTATATTTATCTTGTCCTCAGAATGTCTCTCAGCTCCACATAGAGAAACTGCCATTTGCCACTACTGCTCAGGGACACTGCTATGAACGTCACGAGAAGTCTAAATCTTCTGACCTTTCAGAGTTCATGAGATCATCTCTGGTTAAGAGAGGAAGAAAGGAGAAGAAGAGAGAACTCGATCCTTTGCCCTCCCCCCACAGAGAAGTCCCCTCAACTACCCTAGACTGGCCTGCTGCTGGAATATTCCTGCTAGAATTCTCTATTCTAAACTGCATTGCAGAAGTGTCTGATTATTTTAATCCATGTGAATATCATACTATTTTATCCAATGATCAAAGTATTCAACTCCTGGGGCGGCTAGGTGGCGCAATGAATAGAGCACTGGCCCTGGAGTCAGGAGGACCTAAGTTCAAATCCAGCCTCAGACACTTAAACACAAAGACTAGCCATGTGACCTTGGGCAAGTCACTTAACCCCAATTGCCCTCCAAAAAAAGCAAAATAAAATAAAATAAAAAGTATTCAATTCCTCCCAAATTGACTGAGGACATGTTCACATTTAGTTTCCACTTTCTACTAATTCAACAGAGATTTCTAGGCCTTCTATAATTACATTAGTTGGGGTGGGGGTTGTGAAACACCCTCTTACATGTATAAGCAGCTTATAGATATTTCCTTTCCAAAAACAAAAAACAAAAATTATACCAGTGCTTATAATAACAAATAGGTCTATGAAAATAATAACTCAAACTGAAGAGCTGGGTATCACCACTCAAACCTAATGTAAATTTCAGGTGTAATGCAGATTTTAATAATGCTCAACACCATCCATAATATAATACGTTTATACCTTTCTCTGAGCAGTCAAGAGGTTCCTTCAAGAGCAAATTCAAACTCCTCTCATAGAAACACCTCAAGAAGCAGGATAAGTTACTGTATTAATTACCTTCAGAAGCTGAGAAACAAAGCAAGAGGTGTATGCTGGGTCAGGATCTCACATGTCCATAACAGAGCCTGGTATACAACTGATGCAGAGGTTAATCCAGTACCTGGATATTGTCTCCTGATGATCAAGACTTTTTTTTTTTTTTTGGAGGGCAATTGGGATTAAGTAACTTGCCCAAGGTCACACGGCTAGGCTTTTTTTTTTGTTTGTTTGTTTTGTGCATGCATTAAGTGTCTGAGGCCGGATCTGAACTCAGGTCCTTCTGACTCTAGGGCTGACACTCTACTCACTGAGCCACCTAGCTGCCCCTATCAAGACATTCTTACTCAGGTATAGCAGGGGAGCTGAAAGCACCCAGTGATGTCCAAATTCAATAGTCATATGTTTATTAACCAAAAAATTAGCAAGAAAGATAGAAACACTGCTGCTTAAATATTTCTTCTTTAAGTAAGATTTGTGAGTCATGCCATTTTTTGGTCAAAGTAATAAAGAATGTCTTGTTTTTTTATGAGCTCTCGAGCCAGGGTCCCTTTGATGTCTGGAGAGTCCGTTAGTCCACACTGGATGAGAAACCCAATGCAGGACAAATGTTGACCTGCACAAGCCAGGTGCAAGGCTGAGGGAAGAGAGGATCAAAATGAACTTAGTACAAAAGCAGTCTTAAACTTGTGAATAGATTAACTCCATTTAAAGCAATTATCTACAAGCAATTTTTGAGCTATTCCAGTAGTTATAACGTATACTTTCTTTTTTGTTGTTGTTGGGTTTTTTTTGGTAGGACAATTGGGGTTAAGTGACTCGCCCAAGGTCATGTGTCTAGTTTTTGTGTTAAGTGTCAGAAGTCATATTTGAACTCAGGTCCTCCTGACTTCAGGGCCAGTGCTCTATTCACTGTGCCACCTAGCTGCCCCCTTTTTTAGATTTTTCTAATCTCTCAATAAATACTTTTTATTATGAAATTTTTAATATGGAAATAATTTCTTACATGTAGAATAATAAAAAATTCTGGGTTTTTTTGTTTGTTTTTTTTTTCTTTTTGGAGGGCAATTGGGGTTAAGTGACTTGCCCAAGGTCACACAGCTAGTTTTTGTTTTCCTGTTAAGTGTCTGAGGCCGGATTCGAACTCAGGTCCTCCTGACTCCAGGGCCAGCGCTCTATTCCCTGTGCTACCTAGCCACCCCTATAATGTTTACTTTCAAAAGTTCATCACCACACCCTTCCTAATGCATCACTAAGAGGTGCTTTAAATCAGACCTGCACAACTTGAAACTAGGTAGGGGCCAAAATTAACTAAACTAAAGCTACATTTCTTCAGGCTGCAGATAGGTTAGACTAGACAGACTGACGATAGGTGGTTGCTGCAGGTCACATGACAAACAGGAGAGAGTACACAGTGGTAACCCTACATTTTTTCCAGACCACTCAAAATCCTTTGGGAGGCAAGAGGCCTATGGGCCATATGTTGTGAGCCCTGCTTTAAATGGAAAGAAAGGCTTTTCAAAGTCTAATGAATTCTATATGTGAAAAAGTATCAGCTCCCCATATGAGTTTGTTGACATGAAACAAAATAAATTCTGAGCTATCCCATTCTGGTGAATTAGCTCTGAAATGACTTCCAGGGACCCACATTTAAAGATTTAGAGTGAAATATACAACTTCTAGATACACTGTAGATACCTACCCAAATATATGCTTAAACTCCTAGTTCCTCAACTTCCTCATTTCTCATGACCAGTACTACTGAGCTCCACCAAAACCACACCTGGAAATAATCATACCCTTGATTTTATCATCACACAAATGCACCACTTTCACACCATGAACTCTGAAATTCCTTCATCTGATCATAATCTCATGCCATTCCACCTTGTCCTTTGACTTGCAAACCCAAAGCCTATTCTCCATCCTCACTGTGATCTCGAATTCCTTGACCCCTCAGTTCTTTCCCAGGCCATCACTGGTACACTGGCTACATTCTCCTTCCTTCCAGATCCTAACCCCTTGATGAACCAGTTCAACTCTACATTGGGGCCTTTGTGCCCTTTGCCTATTGAAGCTCTTGCTGTGTCAAGCCTCCCACTATCCACTGCATTCCCTCCTAATCATGCTGCTGAATGAGGATGGAGAAAATCACAAAACTGTGCTGCTAACTGTGCCACTACAAACTTATGTAACATAATCTCAATGGGACCCCAACTGTGGCAAGGCAATTATTTTACCCTAACAGATACACCATCCCACTTTCCACAGCAGCTCTCACAGCCCCTTTCCTCTCTTCTCAAACCTCCCATGGCTCCCTCTCTTCCCACCTGGTCTCACATTTCACTGAAAAACCTGAAGCTCTTTTCCAAAAGCTCCCTTTTCCTGCCTCCTCTGTATCATAGACTATTTGAGTACCTTCCATCATTTTCTCTCCCTTAACCTCTGTCTCATGAGAAGACTTAGTTTTTTTCCGTTCTTTCCATTTAAAGCAGACCTCACAACATACAGTTTGTAGGCCTCTTGCCCAACAAAGAATTCTGGATGGCCTGGGAAAAATGTAGGGTTTCCACTGCACACTCTCTCCTGCTTGTCACATGACCTGCGGCAACCACCCATCATCACTCTGTCTCTAGTCTAACCTACCTGAAGCCTGAAGAAGTTTAGCTTTAGTTTAGTTAACTTTGGCCCCTACCTGCCAAGTTGTGCAGGTCATGAGCTTCTTGCTCAAGGCAATTAACTGCCTGAACAAGTGATCCCATTCCATTCCATCTTCTCCAGCACACTGCTTCCTCCATCATTCCCCTCACCTTCTGTCTGTTTTCTGTCTCCTTTTTTACTGCTGACAAATACCTAGGACTCCCCCAGCCTCCATCAACTCTCACTTGATCTATCCGTCTCAGCTAACTACCATGCTATGTCTCTTCTCCCTTTGTGGTTAAACTCCTTGAAAAGGCTATCTACAGCTGATGCCTTCACTTCCTCTCCTCTCACTCTTAACTCTGCAGTATGGCTTCAAACCTCACCATTCCATTAAAACTGCTCTCTCCAAAGTTGCCCATGATCTCTCACTCGCTCTGTCTGATGGTCTCTTGTCAATCTTCAGTCTTCCTTGCCTCTCTGCAGTCTCTGTTGATCACCCACCTCTCCCTGATGATCTCTTTTCTCTGGGTTTTCATGATGCTGCTTTCCTCTGGTCCTCCTACCTGTCTGACCATTCGTTCTCAGTCTCCTTTACTACATCTTCATCCAGGTCATACCCATTCACCGTAAGTGCCCCTTGAAGTTCTGTCCTGGGCCCTCTTTTCCTCTCCCTCTCTAATATTTCATTTGATGTTATCATCAATTCCCATGGATTCAACTATCATTTCTATGCAGATGATGACTGGATTTATTTGAATGGCCCGAACCTTTCTCCAGAACTGCATTCTCATGTCTCCAACTGTCCATTAGATGTCTTGAACTGGATGTCCTGTAGACATCTTCAACTCAACATGTCCAAAACTGAACTCATCTTTCTTCCCAAAAGCTTCCCCAAATAGAATATATGTAAATATTATTATTTATTATCATATATTATACATGTACATACATATAACATACATATATGTACATAATATACACATATAGTCTACCCTGGTATTAGATATAATGTATATGAGATACATTGTTATATATGTATAATAATATATATATATTTATAATAGAGAATAGATTTTATAAATACATATGTGTGTATTTATATATACATACACACACATACACATGTACATACACTCCTATCTAAGGTAGAAATGACAGGACTTGATGTAATTGATTTTGAGTATATGTGTGAAAGAATAAGAAATTGAAGATGATACCTAGGTTGCAAGCTTGAGTACGGTAGTATCCTAGACAGCAATATGGATGTTAAGAAAAGGGCAGGGTTTGCAGGGGTGGGGAACCTGTGGCCTTGAGGCCACATGTGGCCCTCCAGGTCCTCAAGTATGGCCCTTTGAATCCAAACTTCACGGAACGATTCCCCTTAATAAAGGGGTTTGTTCTGTAAAACTTCTCAGTCAAAAGACTGCACCCACAGACCTAGAAGGCCCCATGTAGCCTTGAGACTGCAGGTTCCCCAGCCCTGGTTTAAGAAGAAAGATAATTTGGTTTTGGACATGTTGAGTTGAAGATGTCTATGAGGACATCCAATTCAAGTTATATAATAGATAACTGGAAATGTGAGAGTGTAGAATGGAGGGAGGTTAGGGCAGTTCAAAGAAAACTGAGAATCATCTGCATAGAAATGATCACTGAATCCATGGGGATTCACACACACATACAACCCTTTCTCTCCTCTGATACTACCACCACCCTTCTGTAGGCCCTTATCACCTTATGTCTGGATTATTGCAATAACCTGATGTTAATGGTAGCATCTGCCCAGCACAAGTCCCTCCCTACTCAATCCATCCTCCACTTAGCTTGATAGCACTGATCTTCCTAAAGAACAAATCTGACCATGTCATACCATGTTTAAAGAATTCCATTGGCTCCCTTGTAGGATCAAATATAAGATCCTCTGTTTGGCTTTTAATGCCCTTAATAACTTGACCCTTACCTACCTTTCCCCTTACTCCCCTCCTCTTACTCTTCAATCTGGTGACACCAGCCTCCTTGCTGCTTCTCTCATAGGACACTCCATCTCCATCTGTAGGCATTTTCATTGATTGTCTCTTATACTTGGAACTCTTTCCCACCTCATTTCTGCCTCCTTACTCCCCTGATTTCCTTCTAGTCTCAATTAAAGTCCTACCTTCTACAAGAAGCTTTTCCCAGTCCTCCTTAGGTGGCATAGTAGATAGAATGCTAAGTCTGAAGTCAAGAAGACCTGAGTTCAAATCTTTCCTCAGACACTTCTCACCTATGTGTCCCTTAGTAAGTCACTTAACCTTTCTCAGTGTTTCCTTATCTGAAATAGAAAATAATAATAACATATACCTTTCAGGGTAGATGTGAATATAAAATGATATAATATTTGTAAAGTTGTTTGCAAACTTTAGATTTCTTTATCAATATTTGCCATTCTTATTTCTTATTCTCTGAGATTATTTACAATTTACCCTGTATATATTCTATTTATATTTCTAATACATATCTATTCTTTTTGCAAGTTGTCTTCTCACTTGGACTGTGAGTTCCTTGAAAACAAGGGTTGTTTTTTGCCTTCTTTGTATCTCCAGGGCCTGGTACACAGAAGGTACTTAATAAAAATTTTTTTTTTACTAACTGAATGATTAACCTATTAATCTAAAGGCAAGGTACACATACATGGATTGGATGGTATGACTAAGAATTGGCTGGGGTCCAAAGAAGTCACTATTTAGTTTTGTAAATGGAATAAATTATTTTTTAGAAGACTAATTTAATAAGGCATAGTAGAAAGAGGTCTAGGCAGATCTAGTTTCACTCCCCACCTCTTACATCTGCAATCTGGGCAATCTATTGGTGCTCTGGACCAGAGGTTCTCAAACTTATTTGGCCAAAAAAAAAATATTACTCACCGCACCCCCTTGGAAATCTACTTTCTTTAACCCTTTAACTTTTTTTAAAAATTTGCATCATAGAAAAAAAAAAATATATATATATATATATTTAAATTACACATCTTAAATTTAACGATTTATTCTAAATTTGTGGGTTTTCCCCATGCATTGAAATTTTGATGGCACAATGCTGCATCATATTATAATTTATATTTTAAACATGTCATTATACACATGTATTTCTGCTGATGCATGCTGGACTTCCCAACACTGTGCAACATGCTTTCCTGCCAACACTTGCTTGTTAAGACCTGTCAGTGGATTGACCACTGATCAGTTTAACTTGCATTTGTGTGTTTAGCTGGAAAATAACGTAATCACAACGACTTTAATTACATTACACAACAGATAAAAAAATGTACAAAGTTTTTCAAAAGTTATCTTCTCTTTTTTCTTTATGCTTCCACTGTCTCTTTCTTTTTATTCAATGCCTCCCCCAATTGCGTCTGAGGCTACTACTGCCCCCTGGATTGTTCCAGGCCCCTAACACGCCCCTCCCCACAGTACTGCCCACTTTGGAAAACTCTTAAGAGACCAGTGGTGTCAAATTCAAAGAGAATGGATGCCTGCCTGATGCATATTGATTTAGAGCACCACAAATGAACATTATCTATGTTGTATTATATTTTTATTTTGTTAATGGTTTCCCAATTACATTCTAGTCTGGTTCTGCCACAATTGAGAGTTTTGAGGCTGCTTGTCCACAGGTAAGTTGGACATCTCTGCTCTAGATAACTAAGACAATAAATTGCAAAGAAGATGCAGATCTTCTTTGGTAGAGGGTGTTTCCTTGCCCAGAAGTTCCTTTAGCCAATGAAATTACAGATGTAGGCCTTATGCCTAATTAATGAAATGCAATCTTCCTAAAATGTTACTCTGCTACTTTATCATTGTGTCCAAGTTTTCTCAAAGTGTGTGTCAGTTAAGGAAGGAACTGACAAGTTCTATCAGGTGCTTTCAAACTCTATGAGCCTGATTATAATAGGCATGGTGTTTTAGTCTAGCTAATTTCAAAAGGTCATCACTCTTCCCAGTCACTAGGTGGTGAATTTCTTTGGTCACAGTAACTCGTGAAACTATCTATTAAGGTTCAGTGTTGCAATTTGCACCATTGGAGGAATATTCATATCAATTAAATTGCAGATTATTTGGAGTAAGTATTTCATATGAAAATCAAATAAAATCCAAATTCAATTTACAAATATTTCACAAGGTTTGCCTATACTGAGCGTTTGTAACATAAATTCTTACCTGATCGATTTCTTCCATCTTTAGACTCAAGGTCAGCTCCCAAAGACAAGAGAGTCTTCACTGTATTTGTATGTCCCTCCTGATTTATTAAATACATTAATTACATTAATGTGGAGTTGAAATCAGGTCTTAAAAATATATTCTAATATGCCAAGTATTTATTTTTTGCCATCTTTTTATTAATACCATTTGTTTTTATATCATTTTCATTTGTGACTATATCACAAGAAAGTAGAAAAGAAACCCTGACCACTTAGATGTAAGCTTCCTAGAACCTAAGATGGCTATTTACTTCTGTACCCTTGTGTGAATCTCACAAAATAGAGGCCAGTTTAACAACTGTATAACAGCATGGACATTGTGCAAACATAACTTTAAGTACCTCCTCTCCTGCAATCCTGGTGTTAATGGAACTCCCAGAGTTTATCTGTCGTATACAGCCCAGCTAAATTGCTCTACCTTCCATGCTTGTGACAATCTTAATTACAATGTTCGTGGAAATAGGGAGAAGTGATGAATTAAAAGAGACTGTGAAAATGTAGTACCTAGCATCAAAAAGTCTAACACCAACTGATTACATATAGTAGGCCTCACATTATATCCTTTATTTACAAGGATATAATGTGGAGATCACTTTAGTAACTCATACATTTTTTATCTGTGGCTGATTAGTTCAGTTATTTAGCGTGTTATGACACTGAGGCTAAGGTCATGGGTGGTTCAGTTCCCTGGTATGTCCATTACAGTGGTTTCATTTTGTGACCACAGACCATACTCCTAATCCTAGGGGCTATAACTTTGTATATAAACATGTCCTTGGTCATAAAGGTGACCGGATATGAGAATGTGTATCGATCGGTACAAATTCATTATTGTAACTTGAAAAATAATTCAAAGCACAGGCATTACATTACTACTGGTGTATCAGTAGTTTTATCTCTGTAATTGGTGAGCAGAATGCATCCCTTAAAGCCTGATGGGAGGATCATAAGATTATAGATTTTGAGTTGGACAGGTCCTTGGCAGTCTAGTTCAACCCTGTCATTTTACAGATGAGGAAACTGAGGCCAAGAATCACAGTGTGTCCAAAGTCACATAGAGGTAGGACTGGAATTTGAATGAAGGTCTTCAAACTCTAAATCTAGTACTTTTTCCACTACACTATACTGCTCCTAGAGGTAAGGATATTAAAATGCTTATTGATTGGTGGAAATTAATTTGTCTAAATAGTTTATGTATCATAATATATAAATTACTCTTTTACTACCCCACCCTCCAATCTCATGTATGATACATAAGGTGAGTCTATTGAGAACAACTCACATGAGTCTTTATAGATCCAAATCACACTGTTTTTAAAAATGTAGAAACCAGGTATCTCATGAATGTAATAGTTTTTTTTAAGATTAAAAAAAATTTAAATATTATCTATCATGCATGAGAATGGGGGGGTGTTAAAAGAATATGAATTTATATATTCTGATACATAAACTATTTAGACAAATTAATTTCCCCCAATCAATAAGCATTTTAATTTCCTTACCTCTAGGTGCAGTATAGTATAGTGGAAAAAGTCCTGGATTTAGAGTTTGAGAACCTTCATTCAAATTCCAGTCCTGCCTCTGTGTGATGTTGGATATGCTACAACTCTCAGTCTCAGTTTCCTCTTCTTCCGGACCCTTGTATTTTTAAAACAGGTTCCTCTTGCTTGATTCTCATTGATTTATTCAAGAGATGTTCTCACCTAACAAGAATAATTATTTTTTAATGTGGGAAAACAATGGAGTCTCACCTTTATAGGGCAGGTTTCTACTTTATGGTTTGCTTAATTTCAGAAGGATTACTATTCAGAACTCATCTGAGGGGCAGCTGGGTGGCATAGTGAATACAGCACCAACCCTGGAGTCAGGAGGACCTAAGTTCAAATCCGGCCTCAGACACTTGACACCTACTAGCTATGTGACCTTGGGAAAGTCACTTAACCCCAATTGCCTTGCCTTCCCCCCTCCAAAAAAAAAAAAAGAACTCATCTGCTTTAGGAGTTGTGCCACAGGTGATTTTGACAAACCAACCCACCAAAGTCACTTGCTAAAAATTATCCAGTGAGGCAGCTGGCTAACAAGTCAGAATGGGGATAGGAATACTACTACAAAATAAAACTAACCTTAGCTGCATAGTGGAGGGCTGTGTATTGTGTTGATGTTGCTCTCTCATCAACTCCAACACCAAGATCAGAGATTAGGAATCGGATAGCTTTATCTTGACCAGTGACTGCCGCCTTGTGTAAAGCTTGGGCACCTAGCATATCCTTGGCCGTGAAACAAGCCTATTGGGTGGGAAAAAAGACAAGAGAGAATAATGATGATTTCAAAAGAAAATCAGAGTAAAGGACTGGACGGGTTTGTTAACAATAGTACTATAACAGCTAGAATTTATATAGTGCTTTAATGTTTGCAAAGTGCTTTACGTGATACTGTTTTATTCTCATACTAATCCTTTAAAGGAGGTGCTGTTATTATCAATTCCATTTTGCAGATGAAGAAACTGAGGATGAGGAAAGACTCGCCAGGGTCCTACAACTAGAAACCGTCTAAGGCAGATTAGACTGATCACATGTCTTCTTGGCTCCAAGTTACCTTATTCACAATTGGAGTTAATTTGACAAATAGTGAAACAGATTTTACAGACTGTGGGTTGAAAAGCTCTTCACTTCTTTTATATCCTTTTGGTCACTACCCTTTAGATAAACTGAAGTAGGTATTATCCCTATTTCAATTAATCAATTTATTAAGAGCCTACTAGGTAGCAGGCATTGCACTGGGCTTTAGGGATACAAATAAAAAGAATGAATTCTTACTTGTGATAAATAAATGTAAATTTTAATAGAGTAGTAGCGGAGGGAAAGATAAGTATGTATAAATATATACATACAGACATATATGTGCATATATATACACATATACAAGTGTGTGCATTTTTGTGTCTATATGTCGACACACACACATATCCTGAGAGAGGTTAAGTGCTTCCTCCAGTACTATGTAGGTAATAATCATTTAAAGCAGACTTTGAACCCAGATTTTCCTGCCTCCCAATTCAGTACTTGATACACTGTGGTATTACTGCCTCTATAAAGACATGTAGAGAGAATAAAAAAATATTGAATTCACACATAAATGCATAGGAAAGCATTTGGTTTAATGGACAGATAAGGGGTCAAAGGATATCAACAACCAGTTCTCAAAAGAATTCTGAAATATTAAAAAACATCTGAAGGAATCTCCAAATAATTTGTAATAAGAGAAATGAAAATAAAAATAACCATGAGGTTTCACCTTATATGGTGCAAATTGGCAAAGATGGCAAAAAAATAGTGATAGTCAATGTTGATGGGGCTGTGGGATGATAGGTACCCAGGTGCACTGGTGATGGGGCTATGATTTGGTATACCATTTTAGAAAGCACTTCAGAATTGTATAAATCAAGTGATCACAATGTCCAGAAAATCCATTACTTTGCCAAAGAAGCCAAAGTTAACAAGAAAGTCCCTAGATGCAGCAAAACATTTATAGCTGAAGTTTTTGTAATAGCTAAGAACTGAAAAAAAAAGTAGATGCCTATGGATTAGAGAATGGTGAAACAAACTGTGAGACATGAAAATAAAGGAATACTAACAAGTTGTAAGAAATTATGAATGTGATGAATATAAAAGCATGAAAAGATCTAGATAAACTGAAGAATGAAGCAGAGCTAATAATATACACAACGACTGTAATAATGTAAGTAACAACAACACACTCAAAAATAAAAAATAAACATAGCAAAATTATAAAGATCATTTGATCCTCAATAACCTTGTAAGGATCACAAAAAGTCATATACAACTGAAACAACTTAACAACAGCAACACCCAGTTAGTTAGAGTGCTAAATTTGGAGGCAGGAAGATATGTGTTCAAATACTGTTTCAGACAATTAATAGCTACATGACCTGGGGGAAAGCTCTTAACCTCTCTCAGGCTTAACTTTTCTCATTTATTAAATGGGGATCATAACAGCACGTGCCTCATAAGGTCAGTCTGTGAATCAAATGAAGTAATAACAAGTAAAGCATTTTGCAAACCTTAAATTGCATCAAAAACTTTTATTTTTATTAACTACTTACTTTGTGTCAGGTACTAGCTGGGAATATTAAAAAAAAAAAAAGCAAAACCAGTTTCTGCCTTCAAGCATTCTAAAGGGGGAGACAACACCTATATAAGTAAGTGCCAATAAGATACATAAAGAATAGATAGGAAACAATCTTAGAGAAGCAAGTACTAATGGCTAGGGAACCTGCAAAGATTTTCTGTAAAAAGTTGTGTCTGAGTTTAGTCTTGAAGAGACTTTAGATTTTATAGACAAGGAAACTGAGAAGGGTTATTTGTCTAAGGTCCCACAGTTAATCTGTCACTGAACCAGTGACTCTCATATTCAGTCCAGTGCTCTTTCCATCCTTCTAGGCAATGTGTCCATATTAGTGTTATTTCTCTAAAACATAAATTTGAAGGCAGGGATTATGTCCCTTTGTACAGGTTCCTTTACAATTAAGCACATTTTCATGATAACTGAGTAATTCAGCCCCGACCTCTCTCTGGACCACTAGTCTCACACCTCCAACTGCCTGACAGACATCTCAAACTGTTTGTCCCATGTTTCAGTCATTTTTCAGCCATGTCAGACACTTTGTGACCCCATTTGGGGTTTTCTTGGCAAAGATATTGGAGTGGTTTGCCATTTCCTTCTCCAAAATGAGGTCCCATAGATATCTTAAACCCAACATACCCCAAACTAAAGTGATTATTTTTTCCCAAAACCTTCCCTTCTTCTTAACTTCCCTATTATTGCCAAAGGGACCACAATCCTTCAGTTGCCCAGGTGTCATCCTCAAATACTTTACTCTCTCTCCCATATTCAATCTATTGCCATCTTTTGCTGTTTCTATCTTGGTTATATCTCTTCTATATACCCTCTCCTCTCCTCTGATGCGGCCAGCACCCTGGTACAGGTCTTCATCACCTCATACCTGCACTATTGCAATAGCCTGCTTCTGTGTCTGCTCACCTCAAATCTTTCCCTACTCCAGTCCATCCTCCACTCAGCTTCAAACTGGTCTGACCATATCACTCCCCTATTCATTCTACCTCAGGGGCTCCCTGTAAAGAGCTTCATAACTTGGCCCCTTCTACATTTCCAGTCTTTTTTTTTTGCTTTTTGGAGGGGGGAAGGTAGGTCAGTTGGGGTTAAGTGACTTGCCCAAGGTCACAGGCTAGTTTTTGTTTGAAGTGTCTTAGGATACAGCTAGGCTCAGGTTCTCCTGACTCCAAAGCCGGTACTCTATTCACTGCACCACCTTGCCGCCCCCATTTCCAGTCTTCTTATACCTTAATCCCCTCTACTTACTCAGCTGTCCTGTGACATTGACTTCCTGGCTGCTCCTCACACACGACACTCCATCTCTACACTATTTTATCTGGTAATCTGTCATGCCTGAAATGTTTTCCTTTTTCACCTCTGCCTTCCAGCCTCTCTGGTTTCTTTCACACCCACCTTCTACAAGAAGCCTTTCCTAGGCTTCTTTAATCTTAATACTTTCCCTCTGTGATGACCTCCAATTTATCCTGCATTTCTTGTACACAGTTGTTTTGATTATCTTAAGAACAGACTTTTTTTTTTGCCTTTTTGGTATCCTCTGTGCTTAGCAGAGTGCCTGGCATATAGTAGGTACTTAATAAATGCTGGTTGGTTGACTGTTTACCAAAGGAAGCAGAAATGTAACTCAATTTAATTTGATTACTTCTTTTAAAAATAATGAAATATTAGCTAGATATTGAAACTATGATATAAAAGATGGGCTGGGAATTTCATGTAGATTTTATTTATCCATGTAACACATCTTCAACACGAAAAACTTATCTTCATGTCACAGAAAATTAAAGTGTTTTAACTAGTATCCTAAAGAAATTTGGTAGTGGAAGACTATTAGATTAGAACACAAGTCTTTTTGATTGGCATAATAGTGTCAAAAGTTGAGTCTGCTAGGATGGACTTTCCTGCCTAGCAGTTTTTCCCTTGAATTTGTAAGACTCAAAACATTGAAATAGAATAGAGTCCATACCTTATGTTTTTCAAGGAGGAGCTGAGCTGTGTTGATGTGGCCACACTGTATTGCATCCATAAAGGGAGTAACGCCACATTGGTCTCTGCTGTCTGGCTCATACTGGCATCTAGAATCAAAGCAGGAAAGGAGGAGTCAAGAAAATGGCAGCTTCAAACTCAACCTCCAGTCAACTTTTTATCACCTACAAGAAGATTATCTGATATGCAAACTATCTACAGCTACCAGGGGCTCTCCTATCCTCTGCATTTTTATCCAAATACTCCAGTCAAGAGGAATTTAGAATGGATAAGAGGAGCCGATGTTTGAAGGGCTACTCCAGGGTGTTCCCTGTATTTAGATAGCATATTCCTCTGCTTTATCCTTGCATTCGTCCTCTTTCACTATACCTCTCATCTGGGACCTTCAACAGTTTCCATGGATTTAATAATTATCTCTATATAGCTAACTCTCTCATCAACATATCCAAACCTAGGCCTTCCATAGATATTTCAATCTCCCCTGAAAACTACCCTTCTTCTAAACTTTCCTGTTTTTGTGGGGAGCATGAACTACTTTGGTATCTTTCTCAACGCTTTCTTCTCCCTCATCTCATATATACAATCAGTTGCTATTTCTTGTAGTCTCTACCTAGAAAATGTTTTTCACACCCATCCCCTGCTCTCTAATTTATATAGCCAAGGCTCTAGTTTAGGTCCTACCAACTCTGGCCTAAATTATTGTGAAGACCCCTTAACTGGTCTCCTGCTAAACTCCATGACCACTTCAATCCATCCGTGATTGACAAAGTGATTTTCCTAAAGCACTAGTCTGAACATTTCACTTCTCTGTTTAACAAACTCTTTTGTTATTGTTGTTGTTGGGCAGTTAGGTGGCCAAGTGGATTGTGTGCAGGGCCTGGTTTCAGGAAGATTCAACTTCCTGAATTCAAATCTATCCTCAGACACTTTCTAGCTGTGTACTCTGGGCAAGTCACTTAACCCTGTTTGCCTCAATTCCTCATCTGTAAAATGAGCTGGAGGATATGACAAACCACTCCAGTATCTTTGCTAAGAAAACCCCAAATAAGGTCACAAAGAGTCAGATACAACTGAAATGACTGAACAACAACAAAGACCCTCTAATTGGCATTTAAAGATCTTTATAATCTGGCTCCAACCTACCCCTTCAAATTTATCGTATGTTACATTCATCTTGGCATACTGTACAAACTGGCCAAACTGGTCTTCTCACTATAGTACCCTTTATGTCTCATTGTGATGGTAATGGTAATTTGAAGATCTTCCTGGCCCCTTAATAAGGTCGAATGTAATCACATGGAAGTCTATGGTGGGAGGAGTCTGCTGAAGGGTAGAGCAGAGCTGAGAGGAAGCTGGGAGTTACAGCAGTTAGAATGGAGGGAGGACTAGGCTTGTGTTTGTGGGAAGGCTTTGGGATGGTGTTGCTCTCTGCAGTGTTATTGTATATGGATTTCTTTGTTGCTATGATGAATTCGTTTTTCTCGTGTTGGGATTTGGCTTTCTGGTATCTGAATAAATGTTTTGTTTCTCTTCTTATATATGGAGAGTCTGTTATGTTTTGTAATTCAGAATTACGGCAGCATATTCATAGTCGCCATTGGTGCTGTGAATGTTGTGTTGGTGCTACACTCATTTCCATGTTTTTATACTGGCTCTCACTCATGCCTGGAATGCTCTACTTCCTTACTTGCAACTATTAGAAACCCTGGTTCGTTTTTTTTTTGGAGGGGCAATTGGGGTTAAGTGACTTGCCTAATGTCACATGCCTAGTAAGTGTTAAGTGTCTGAGGCTGGATTTGAACTCAGGTCCTCCTAACTCCAGGGCTGGTGCTGTATTCACTGCACTATCTAGGCACCCCAAACCCTGGTTTCTTTAAAGATTCAGTTCAAATGATACCTTCTATATGCTAGTATAGGATTAAAACTATCCATTAACTAGGTGAGAACTAGGTCTCAATCAATTGCCATCAAAATTCCTTAGACTAAGTACAAGAAAATCTTTGAAAGTCATTTGATGAAATAAAATTGAGCCAGACAAGAGGTCTGTTCTAACTGTTCCATGTTTGCTATGTCTTTTGGGTTCTGTATAAAAACATTAAGTTAGTTCCAATGTGAACCTCTTCCAGAAATTGGAAGATGTGGCTTACCATCACATTCCTGAGAAGGAACTACCTGTGGGGGTGGGAGCTATATGGGGAGGTAAAGAGAAAGGAGGAGAGGCCTTAGCTCAGTCTCCTTTCCTTTGTATCTGGGGAAAGAATATGTATTAAGGCTTTCCCTCTCCTATCCCTACAACACTGGTTAGGCCCTAAAAAGAAACAAAGTCTGGACTTGTTTAGCCTGGAGTTGGCATCAAGGCTCAAGGTAGGTGTAATTTCCTTAATAGCCTTGGGCTATGTGGAGATGGCTTCCTGGTCAACTAGGAGCATAAAAGGTCCTATCCACTCTGGTAAATACAGATTCACTATGTTTAAGAACTTCTTGTGTAGTCACAAATGGAAGGAAAGGACTCTAGCAGCCAAGAGTTCCATGCTACCCCTTTGCCACCTGTGGTCTCTAAGCTGGAGACAACTTTCTCACAGATGTTACACTTACCTGTTGGAGAGTATACTACATGTTTTTGGAAGGATGATTTGTACCAATTGTGTATCAACTTAGTAAATACCCCTTTCCAAAAAGCTATTTATGACTGGTTGATAAAATGATTGTCAACTCATAATCTAAAGGAAGAAGCATATCAGTGAGGTCTGGAGCCAATTTCATGAGAGACACAGCGCTTAAGTATCTGAAACAAGATTTTGACCCAGGTCCTTTTACTCTAACTGCTGAATTTACTCCTGACTACCTAGCCCAGACCACTTGTTCTTCACTGCTAGAAGCACACAAACAGAAGTTAGCTTACCTCTCCAGAAGCACTTTCACTGCCTCTAAGCAGCCATGCATTGCTAGTGTTGAGATGGAGAAAGAATGAAAAAATTAGAGCTTTTCAGCATTCAGGCAACAAACTTCCTTCTCTAAACTCGAGTGCTCTAATTCCTTGAAGATTATCATTTATACAAGAAAAAAAAATCAGTTTCAGAAATGTAGCCAAATTCTACCTATAAATTAGAGAGACTTAGTGATAACATTAAGATGAGGACCTCAGAGGTTTAAGGATTTAAAAATAAGGAAGAGATGATCAGATTTTCTTGGACATTTCCAATCCTTCATTGGAAGTACTTATATTTCTTTCTTGTTCTTTTTTTTTTTTTGGCTTTTTTTGGAGGGCAATTGGGGTTAAGTAACTTGCCCAAAGTTACATGGCTACGTTTTTGTTTGTGTGTGTTAAATGTCTGAGGTCGGATCCAAACTCAGGTCCTTCTGACTCCAGGGCCGGCGCTCTACTCACTGCACCACCTAGCCGCCCCTAGTACTTGTATTTCTAAAGGAGTGATTTTGTCGTTACCTTGTCTCTATACTAGGAAGGAGAAAAGGCAATGTTCACGAGATTTAAGTGTCCAAAGGAGATTTATCAGAAAGACATTCCTTATACCCAGATGGAGATGGTGGTGGAATCCTACATCCAAATTGAGGTAATGCTTCAGGAGTTCCCCAGACTGGGGTGATGCAGCAGATCTAACAGTAAGCTTTCTCTTTTTGTATAGGAAAAGTAACATCCCTGACATGTGCTGAAGGAGTTTCCTTCTTCTTAGAGGCTCCAGCATTGGTGATTGCTAGGGTGTTGTCTTTGCACTTCCGTGTCCAGATCTATGCTTTGAAATCTTTGATCCTTGGAGCTGATAGAGTTGAATGAGAGTAAAGTAGTGAAATGTCCCCAAGGTTAGCCAACAATAGGGACAATGAAGATTTTTTCCTATGATACCTGATGGTTTGGAGCTTTTTAAGCCCAGAAAGACACTTTATCTATGGAGTTATTATTGGCAAAAGAGAGGAAAACCCTGGCTAGTTTTGAGATGAAAGCTAAAAGCAAGGAAAAAGAGTGCTTACAGGATACAAGTCAGTAATATAAACAGAATTTCCCAGGGAGTTCAGGAGGACTATCAGAAGAATGCTTTGGTTTATTCTTACAAGTAAGGAATCAAACGGTTTGTAGAGGTGCTTAAATAATTTTTTAAAAAATTCTTGTGATTCTAAATATGAAAGCTAATTCAGATTCCATAAGGAAAGGGAAACATACTTTCTCTTTTAAAATAAGTTTGTATGGGGCAGCTAGGTGGCACAGTGAATAGAGAACCCGCCCTGGAGTCAGGAGGACCTCAGTTCAAAGCTGGTCTCAGACACTTAATACAAAAACTAGCTGTGTGACCTTGGGCAAGTCACTTAATCCCAACTGCCCTACCTTCTCCCCCTCCAAAAAGCAAAATAAATAAATAAAGTTTGTATTATTTTCTGCTTATTATTATGGTTATCCCAAATTTCCATCTCCCTCCCACTCCCAGAGAGTCATGCTACATAACATAATATTTTTCTAGAGAGAAATAAAATTTGGCACAACTGACTGATACATTGAAAAAGTCCAAGACTATGTGCAATGCGTAACACTTGTAGACCTCCCACCTTCACAAAGGGATAGATTGAAGGTATCTCCTAATTTTTCTTCATTGGAATATTCATATTTTTATATTTACTTTTGAATTTTTGGTGTGTAATTGTTCTTTCCTTTTACATTGTTATAGTAATTGTTTATACTGTTTTCTTGTCTCTGTTCACTCTGCATCAGTTTATATATATCTTTCCATGTTTCTCGGTATTCATCACACACATAATTTCTTACAGTACAGTACTATAATATTACATCATATTCATGGAGCATACTCTGTTTAGCCATTCCCCAATCAATGAGCATCACTTTGTTTGTAATTATTAAGTATAACAAAAAGTATTGCCATAATTCATTTGGAGTATATGGAGGCTTTTTTCTTATCAGAGGTTTCCTTGGAGATATGTCAAGTCTGGTTCAAAGGGTATGTAAATTTTAGTCACTTTATTTACATACTTCTAAATTGCTTTCCAATGACTGGAAAGCGCCGCCAACAAAGTATTAGTGTGTCTATATTTGCTGTTAGCATTTTGGGGTAATTTTTGCTAATTTTCAGGGTGTGAAGCAAAACTTCAGGGTTGTTTTGATGTTCATTTCTCTTAATAGTAATGATTTGGAGCTTTTACAATGATTATTATTATAAATGTTATTATTTATGTATCTTGGATTTCAAACCCTTTGGAAAATTTTGACACAGATATTTTTTCGCCTTTGACGACTTCTAGACGCATAAATGCTGTCTGTGTAGAAGTTCTCCAGTTTTGGGTAATTCAAGTTATCTATTTTATCTTTTGTAATTACTTCTATCTCATGTTTGGTTAAGAATACATCTTCTACCCATAGCTATAAGAGATCTATGATCTGCTTTTCTTCGATTTTTTAAATAGTATAATCTTTAATGTTAAGGACATATATCCATTCAGACAAGAGCACGTAAGTCACACAGTGGAATGTCAGACCTAGAATCAGAAAGATCTGAGTTCAAATCTAGTCTTAGATATTTACTAGCTGCATGACTCTGGACAAGTCACAACCTGTTTGTCTCAGTTTCTTTATATGTAAAATGAGCTGGAAAAGGAAATGGCAAATCACTCCTATATCTTTGCCAAGAAAACCCCAAATGGATTCATGAAAAGTTGGACACAACTGAAGGGACTGAACAACAATAACATCCATTCAGACTGTATAGTGAAGTGTGGTGCTGTGGTCTAAGCTTAATTTCTGCCGGACTATTTTTCAGTCTTCTGAGCAGTTTTTATCAAATAGGTAATTTTCCCCTAAATAACTTAAATATTTTACTTTATCAAACACTGGGTTATTGATTTAAATTGTTTCTGAATCTTTCTTGTCTAGTCTGTTCCATTTATCTAGCTCTCTATTCTTTTAGCCAGTACCAGATGGTTCTGAAGACTATTGCTTTATAATATAGTTTGAGGTTTAGAACTGATAATCCCCGTTCTTTTAAGCATTTTCTAGATATTGTGTTTTTCCAAATGCATTTTATTAATATATTATCAAGGTCTATAAAATATTCTCTTGGTAATTTGATTGGTTTAGCTTTTAAAGGGTAAATACATTTTGATAGGATTATCATTTTTATTATATTGGCACAGCCAAGCCATGAGCACTGAATATTCTTTCAGCTATTGAAGCTGTTCTTTAATTATTTAAAGGCTTTGAAGATAAAAAAAAAAAACACTTTGTAAATTGAATCTACACAATCTACAAGTATTTTGTGTACTTTGAGAGGTTGATCCCCTGATATTTTATACATTTTTAGTCATCTGGAATGAAATTTCCTTTTCTATCATTGCTTTTTGGGTTTTTTTACTATTATATTAGAATGCCGTTGATTTCTGAGGAGTTATTTTATAGTTTGTAGTTCTACTGAAGCTATTATTCCAACTAGTATCTTTACTGTGTAGATGCCCAAACCATCTTAAACTCCCAAGACCTAAGAAAGGCCTAAAACCTGGAATGGCCAATGAGGAAAGACATTTTGGTCTGCTCTGAGCCTAACCTATCATAATGCTTTGGTACTCTGGCATAAAAGACAGCTTTGCTTTGCTCTCTGAGTGAATTCAAAATGCCCCTTCCTGTGCCAGCAACTACAAACTCATATGAAGCTGACCAGGGGCATTCTTCTGTTTATCACTACCAAGGACAAGATGCCTTGAACTAGACACTATCTTAAAAAATGGGACTTCTCTTATCTTGGTATTCTATAGACACATGTTGTGTTATATTAAAGTATATCATGTCAATGATAGAAGAAACATAGATATTCTGGGTCTATAATTTCAACGGACACCTTGACATTCTCTTATCATACTGTATTTACACTCTATCCCCACTTAAGAAATTCCTCTTTCATATTATGGTTAACACATCCTGAGCCAGGAAAGGAGGAAGGGGTAAAAGGGAATTGCTCTGAAGATATAAAATCCCCTTTTGTCTGTCCATTTTTGGGTTCATTGTCTACAATGACCTTCCATGTGTATCTCTATATGTATGTTCTACAAGGTTTGAAAGAAATAATGCAGAAATAAATGCAATTTAATTTTGTTTCTTGTTTAGTTTTGTTTTGTCATCTTAGAATGAACTCAGTAATGGTTGACAACTGATTCCCTAGTAATTTTCCAACTAAATCATAATGCCAGCAGCTCAGATGGTTTTATCTTCCCTTTATCTATCTTTGTGGCTTAATTTCTTTATTTTGTCTTATTGCTATTGCTAGCATTTCTAGAATTATATCAAATAATAATAGAGTGAGCATCCTTGCTTCAACCCAGTATTTTTTTCTTTTAAATTTATCTACTTTTAGTTTACAACATTCAGTTCCACAAGTTTTTGAGTTCCAAATTTTCTCCCCCTCCTTTTCCTTCTCCCTGCCTCCTCGCTCCCCACTGCCCATAGAGGCATACAATCTGATATAGGTTCTACATATACCTTCACATTAAACATCAGTCAATCAAACCAGTATCTTTTAGAGAAAGTTCTAGTGGATCTCTGTTGCATTTGATGCTTCCTTTTGGTTTTAAATGCTTTTAATGATATTTTTTAAAAGGTCAGTCTATGCCTATACTTTATAAGGTGTGGTTTTTTTCTTTTTAGCATAAAAGAATATACTTTGTCAAAGTTTCTTTTTGCATCTATTAAGATGATCATATGGTTTTGAATGCTTAGGTTTTTAATAAGATTAATTGTGTTGATTATCTTCCTAGTGTTGAACCATCTTTACATCCCTAGCATTAGGCGCACTTGATCATAATGAATTTTTTTTGGATAAATTTCTATAGTCTGTTTGACAGGATTTTGTTTAAAATATTTGAGTCAATATTTATTAATGATACTGGTCTATAGTTTTCTTTCTGTGTTTTACCTTTCCCTGGTTTAGAACATATACAAAGAATTAAGAATATATTTGTTATACTAATTCACTGTTGGTACAACTGTAAACTGATCCAACCATTTTGGAAAGCAATCTGGAATTATGTCCAAAGAATTATTAAACTATTAAACTAACTATACCCTTTGACGCTGCAGTATCACTACTTGGTCTATTTCCAAAGATGATTACGGAAAAAGGAAATGAATCTATATGTTCTAGAGTGTCTATAACAGCTCTCTTGGTGGTGGCAAAGAACTGGAAATTTCAGGTATGCCTCTCAAGTAGGGAATGGCTGAAAAAGTTGTGGTATATGATTGTAATGAAGACTACTGTTATATAAGAAAAGATGAGCTCAATGATTTTAGAAAAACATGGAAAGACTTGTACAGAATAATGAAGAGTGAAATGAGCAGAACCAAAAGAACATTGTATATAGTAACAGCAGTATTGCTTTAAGAGCAACTTGGAGTGAATAAGTAATTTTGTCTATTATAAATACCCAAATTCACTATAAAGGACCAATCTGCATCCAAAGAAGGAACTCATAAATAGAAGTATGGTATAGAATAATTATATATATATGCATATATATGTATGTATGTATAGATAGATAACCATTTGTGTCTAATGGTAGCCATATCTAGGGTAGATGGGGGAGGGAAGAAAAAAAAAGAAATTTACACGATAATTTTGTTGTATATTTGAAAGGAATAGCAAACTTTGCATAGTAGATTTGCAGTTCCATGTACAATCATCTTTTCTATTGTACTCTGTTATGGAAATGCTTGTTTTATTCCATAAATTTTAAAAATCCCTTTATTTGTCCCATAAAATGGATTCTGATAGAATGCTTTCTTTCTCAATTTTTGAGAATAACTTGTGAAGTATGGGTGCTAACTATTCTTTAAAAGTATAATATAATTCTTCTGTGAATCCATTAGGACCGGGAGTTTTTAAATTTGGTCACTCCTTTATTGCTAATTCTATTTAATTTTCTGAGATGGAGTTATTTAAGATCTCTCTCTAGTCTTCTGAAAATTTGGACATTTTCTATTTTTGAAGGCATTTCTCTCCTTTATGCGCTCAGTTTTATTAGCCTATAACTGTGTATGATATATACTGATTTTCTTTTCATTTCTTCTGGTTTTGCTGTGATTTCACCTTGCTCATTTACTTTTTCTTCTTTTTTGGGGGGGGAGGGCAATTGGGGTTAAGTGACTTGCCCAAGGTCACACAACTAGTAAGTGTTAAGTGTCTGAGATCAGATTTGAACTCAGGTCCTCCTGACTCCAGGGCTGGTGCTCTATTCACTGTGCCACCTAGCCGCCCCACTCATTTACTTTTTCATTGATTTGATTTTCTGCTTTTTTTTTTTTAATAAGAATAGCTAAGGATTAATTTTATTAGTTTTTCTAAAGAACCAGTTTTTAGTTTTATTTATCACTTCTGTTTTTTCTAGATTATCTATTTCCACTTTAATTTTTAATATCTCCCCCTTTCTCCTTGTTTTAGGGTTTTTTTTGCTTTATAATTTTTATAAATGCATATTCAGTTCATTAATCCTCTCTTTTCCTATTTTGCTAATATAAGTTTATAAGGATATGATTTCCCCCTGAGTACTACTTTATCTGTATCCCAGAAACTTTGGTATATTGTTTCATTATCATTTTCTCTCACATAGTTTTTGTTTCTATGATTTGTTATTTGACTCACTCATTATTTAATATTTCATTGTTAAGTCTCCATTTGGGTTTGTATCCTTTGTTTGTAGTCCCTGAACAAATTTCTATTTTTATTGCATTATAGTCAATAAAGAATTTATTAACTATTATCTTTTTACATTTAGATTTGGAGTCCATTATTTTCTTCTTTTGTGACTGATTTTCCTGTTGACTGAGCTATGTTCAAGGTCTGAGCTTTTTTTCTCCCTGAAATTTTTGGTAATTTAAGGGTTTTTTTCCCCTCATTTTCCCTATCACTCACTATCCTCTCTGATGACAGTTTCCCTAGGAGCTCAAAGTGAGGCATTTCAGTGGAAAGACTATTCTTCAGGGAATCAGGTTTCAGTTCTGGGTCTTCTAACTTAACTCTGTGACCTCAGACATCATGTACTTAATCTCTCATTTCAATTTTTATATGTAAAATGGGGATAATTTTAAAAGTGTCTCAGCCTCCTTCCATGATGAATAATTCATAGTTCACCAGCTTAGGTCTCTGTCCCAGTGGTCAGAACTGGCCCCAACTAGATGCTGTCCTCTCTTCCTCAGGATTGGTGGAGTGCTACATAGCACATGAGATACACGTAGTCTTGTCCTGGAGTCCTGTCCTGCTTGCTCCCTCTCTTCCTTAGTTCTTTGTCTAGGACTGGCAGTTCTGAGCTTTGCAGCACTGTTGCTATGGAGGTGTCCACCCTGGCTCTGGCTGTGCTGGAGCTATAGAGTTGTATGCTCTGTAGCTACTAATGCTACAAGGTTGTGAAATCTGGCTGGCTTTTACACCTGAGGGACTGTGGTCAACTGGGCAAATTTCTGTAGGCTAGAGATGGGGTCTCTGCCCTTGAGTCTGCTAATGCAGTCTGGCTGCACATAGTGTGAGAGGTGAAGAAGTGTGCCAGGTTAGTGATAGTATCAATTCATGCTTTAAAATTTTTTCTTTTGTATCCTAGATGTTATAGACCATGGATATAGTTGAAGTTGCTTTATCTTTTGTGTACAATTTCTGTTTTGGAGAGTTTGGAGAGGTCATGGGAATCAGAAAAAATGTCTAGTCCCCCATCTTCAGAAACAAACTTTCAAAACACACAGATATTCTCAAGGCCTTACTTGTTAATATAACTACTTATAAGTGTGTATATACATGAATATATTCAATAGTAAATAATATTTTTTTAAAAACAATTGGGGTTAAGTAACTTGCTCAAGGTTACACGGCTAGTTATTGATGTGTGGGTGCTCATTTTCTGAGGCCGAACTGATCCGGGTCCTCCTGACTATGGGGCCAGTGCTCTTACTCACAGCACCACCTAGCTGCCCCAATAGTAAATAATGTTGTTTAATCTGTGTTTCTCAGTGTAATTGTAAATGCATTTGTAAGTACAAAATTCCAAGAGGTAAAAAACTATATTCTTATACACATAATAAGAGGTTATAAGAACCACAAGCCAAATGCTATGAAATGAATCTCAGAAGCCACAGTTTAACAGGCCCTACAACAACTGAATATCATCATTTGATTCAATGAAAATTAAATATTAGATAAGACAATATTATAGTGGATACCCTAGACTTAACACTAAACTGAGTCTTGCAGGACAGATATTTTTTAGATAGCTACAGAAGAAATATGAGTTAATTTAGTTAATTTTAGACTGGGGAAAAGAGGAAAGGAATGAGCAAGCTGTATGAGGTAGACAATGAATAGACCAGCTTAGCCAGAAGAAAGTAGTTACTATTGTAACAGAAGGAAATAACACTGGAGGTATAAGCTAAGAAAGTCTTTGAATGTCAGGCTGAGAAATCTGGAACTTATCCTGTAGAATATGGAGAATCATGGAAAAATATTTGAATGAGCACATAAGATACATATATATGTATAGATATACATACACACATATATATTACATTTGCATGTCTATGCTACATACTATACTCTTCTCTATTTATATTACACTTAATTAATTAAAAGTTCTAATGATTTAAATGATCATCTTTATATAGATGAGTCTCAGATATACCTGACTGGTCCTAACCTCTCCTCACCTCCAATTTTGTATCTCTAACTGCCTATTGGACGTCTTTAACTGACTATCTATGGACAGTTTAAACTTGGCATGTTCAAATTTCTTCCTATCTTCCTTGTTACTGTAGAGAGTACCACCATTTTCCCATTCACCTTGGCTTGAAAACCAGGTATCATCCTTGACTCTGTCTCAATACCTATATCTAATTTGTAGCCACCTCCCAGCATTTTTGCTTTGGTTATATCTCTCCTGTACTTCCCTTTCTCTCTCTTGACATTGTAATCACTCTGGTATTGGTCCTTATCAATGGGTCCATATGCAATAATCTGCTGGTTGGTCTCCCTGCCTCAAGTCTTTCCTTGATCTAATCCACTCAGCTGTCAAATTGATCTTTCTAAAGCACAGGTCTGACAATATCTGTGCTCCCCCCTCCCCCATTCAAACAACTCCAGGGCCCTTACCTCTAGGATCAAATATAAGATCCACTGGCTTTGAAAGTCCTTCATAACCTGGCTCTTCCTTCCTTTTCTCTCACTCCCCTCCCTTACTCTGCTACCTAGTGACACTGGCCTCCTTGCTGTTCTTCATCTCCTGGCTGTAGGCATGCTTGCTGGCTGCCTCCAATTCTTGGAACTCTTTCCCTCCTCTTGCTTGCTTCTTGGCTTCCTTCAAGTATCAGCTTCAGCAAGAAACTTTTCCTGGTGCCTTCCCTCTGGAATTATCCCCAGTTTATCCTGTTTATGTCTTGTTCATACTTACTTTGAATCCTGTCTCCCCCGCTGACATGTGAGCTCATTGAGGACATGGAGTGGTTTTATGTTGTAGTCCCAGCACTTAGCACAGTTTCTGGGACTTAATAAATGCTTGTTGTCTTGGTTTGACTTGATCAGCCTTGTCTATTATTTGCATGAAATTATTTTTGATGTCAAAATTCTTCATCCCTTTTCTTTCCCTTGAAAAATCTTAAGCTTCTTCCTGTTTTTCTTCCTTTAACTTCAGTGTTTTCACATGGACAGAAAATGTTCTAGATTAAATGACTACTAAAGTTTCTTCAAATTCAAAATCCAGGATTTTATTGCATATCCCTTTTCCCCATTATGTCATCTAGTCTTATATTTTGCCTTTTTGGCGATGGTGGTGGTGGGGTAGGAAATAAGAATCTCATTTACTCTAATAACTTCAAGAAACACTTTTCTTACTAATCAGTAACACTTGATTAAATATGCATTCATTGAGTGCCTAGGATTTTTCAAGCATCATGCTAAGCATTTAGGATAGAGACAAAAATTTAAAGTATCTTCCCTATCTAATCTTTCTTTTTCAACATGCAGTCAGATTCATTTTCCTTTTTTTAATTTAAAAGTCTTTGAATGTCAGGCTAAGAAATTTGGAACTTATCCTGTAGAATATGGAGAATCATGGAAAAAATATTTGAATGAGCATATAAGATACATGTATATATATATATATATATATATATACATACACACATATATATCAGATTTGCATGTCTATGCAAGTTATATGACTATACTATGAATATTTCTATTTGTCAGTTCTCTCTCTGGAAGTGGAGAGTATCTTCCTTCATAGGTCCAAGTCTTTCCTTGTTTTTCTAAATCAACCAGCTCATCATTTCTTACATTACTCCATCATAATCATATCCTATCTGAGAGATTGTCTATGAAAATCCTTTCCCAATTTTCTGCTTTCCTTCTTTTCTTTTGCTTTTTTTTTTTGGAGGGCAATTGGGGTTAAGTGACTTGCCCAAGGTTACACGGCTAGTTTTTTTATGTCAAGTGTCTGAGGCTGGATTTGAACTCAGGTCTTCCTGACTCCAGGGCCGGTGCTCTATTCATTGAACCACCTAGCTGCCCTTTCTGCTTTCCTTCTAATCTTGGCTACACTGTTTTTATTTATACAAGAAAATTTTAATTTAAAATAATCAAAATTATCCATTTTATATTTTAACAATACTCTCACCTTATAATATAGTTTAAGGTCTGGTACTGCTGAATCTCCTTCCTTTATTTTTTCCCCTTAGTTTCTTTGAAATTCTTGACCTTCTGTTCTTCCAAATGAGTTTTATTATTTTTCTAACTTTGTAAAATATTTTTAGTAAATTAATTGGGATAGCATTAAGTAAATAGGTCAAATAGTTATGTCATCATTTTAAAAAATAATATTGGCTTTACCTACCCACGAACAATGAATGTTTCTCCAATTATTTAAATCTAGACTCATCTTCCTTAAACATGGATCTGGTTATGTCACATCAGTGCTCAAAAACCCTGGAATGGATCTCCATTAGCTCCTAAATAACATTCAAAATTCTTTGCCTGTCATTCAAGGCCCCATAATCTGGCACCATTCTACTTCTTGTTGACTCCTCATACTCTGTGCTACAGTCAAATTTGGCTCTCTACCACCAAGTGTGCTACTTTCCCACTCTTATGCTTCTGCTCATAGTATACCTGAAATTCTCTGATTCATAGCTATCCTTTATAATCCTACTCAAATACCACCATCTCTATTATGCCTTTCAATATCTTTCCCAGTAAGGATTAATGTCTCATCCTCTATCTTGGACTTCATATTCATAATTTGCTTGCACCTCTCTTAAGTATTACTTATGTGTCAGTTATTCAACTATTCAAGCACCCATGTTTCAGGTACTGTGGTAAGCTCTGGGGATACAAAGAAAGGAAGAAAAAAACAAAACAGCTCCTGTTCTCAAAGAGACCGCAATTCAGTGAGGAAGACAACATAGAAACAACTATGCACAACAAGATATGTATCAGACAAATTAGGGGTAGCCTCAGAGGGAGGCACTAAGATTAAGGAAAGCTGGAAAAGACTTCTTGCAGAAGACAGGACTTTATCTAAGATCTGAAGAAAACTGGAGGAGCCAAGAGGCAGGATGAAAACGGAGAGAGTTCTAGGCACAGAAGACAGTGAGTGAGCATTTTTAGCATTGGGAGATGGAAAATTTTATGTGAAGAATGTTGTATACTCAAGATATAACCAAGCAAAAATAGTGGGACCTGGCAACAGATTGAATATGGGAGGTGAGAAAGGATGAGAAGTCAAGGATGACTGAGATTTTTGAGCCTAGTAACAGTGAAATTAGGAAGAAGAGTTCTTGGGAGAAAGATAATTGGATATGTAGCGTTTAAGATGTCTACAGGACATCTAGTTTGAAATATCTAACGTTGGGGTGGGGAACAGAGGAGAAAGGGAATGGGCATTTATTTAGTTTCTACTACATGCCAGGCACTGTGCTGTTTTTCAAATACCTCATTTTATAGTTAGAGATATGAGACTGGAGGTTGGGAGAAGGGTTAGAGCTATCTGAGAATCATCTCCATAGAGATGATAATTGAACCCACTGGAGTTGGTGATATCATCAAATGAAATAGTACAGAGAGAAAAGAGAAGAGGTCCCCAGGATAGAACTTTGAGGAACCTACACGGTTAGTGGATTTGACATGGATGAAGATGTATTTTTTTACAGTATGGTTATGTGTGTGTATGTGTATGTGTGTGAGTGTGTGTATGTGTGTGAGTGTGTGTGTATGTGTGTATGTGTGTGTGTGTGTGTGTGTGTGTGTGTGTGTGTGTGATACCTCCCCCCACTGGGTCCTATGCCCCATGAAAGCAGGGACCACATCTCATCTCAGTATCTTATGTAGCACTGGCATGTGGTACCACAATTATGTTATGTAATCCAGTCTACAAAAAACAATGGTCAAATCCAACATGTGTGCAGCTTTATAATTAAAGATCTTGGGACAGCTAGGTGGCACAATGAGTACAGCACCAGCCCTGGAGTCAAGAGGACCTGAGTTCAAATCTGGCCTCAGACATTTAACACTTGCTAGCTGTGTGACCTTGGGCAAGTCACTTAACCCCAATTGCCCTGCCTCCCCCTCTCCAAAAAAGGCGGGAGGGGCAAAAAAAAAAAAAGATGTCTAAAGACTTAGATATGGAAAGGGCCTTAGGGATAATCTGGTCTAATCTCTTTACAAAGAGCAAACTGAAAGATTACGTGATTTGGACAAGGTCATACAGGAAATAGGTAGCAGCAATGGGGTGTGAACTTATATCTTTTAACCCCAAATCTAGTTCTCTGAACAGCCCAGAGTCCATACCTGCAGTATGTAGAGGTGTTCTTCTGATTTTGCTCTCTGTCTGCCAGACAGCTGGGGAAACAGTAAGCAAATACTGGAGGATCACAGGGTCCCCCTCTCGGGTGGCAATATGAAAGCTGTTCCAGCCGTCTTTGTTCTTCAGGATGGGATTGGCCCCATGTTCCACAAGATCCTGGATCACTTCCAAGTTTTTCCTCGTGCAAGCCATCATCAGAGGAGTCCTAAGGCCAAGAAGGAGAAACTTATCAGACTAAAGAATAGCTAAACACCAGTACTGTGTGACAATTGTCTGATACTTACATTCTTTGTACTAATAGGGGAAACTAAAAGGATCAAAGAGCTAGGAAATAGGACAGCCTTTGGCCTCTATTAGCAGCTTCTCTGCCTGTTTTGTAGAGTTTGGGAAAATACAGGAGAAAGGACTGTAATGTATAGGAGGGGCAAGAGTGTGCTGCAGAACTTAGGCAATGCTTCTGTACTCCTCAATAGCATAACCTAGGGATAGAGGGTAGTTGATAGCAAAAGTATCACTATATTGAGGCTCTCTCATTATATGCTTAGGTAAGGTAAAATATATACCAGAAACATGAAACAAGATGGCTCTTGCCCTCAAACAACTTGCAATATAGTTGGAGAGACATAAGAAGCAAATTGTGACTACAAGAATACAGGAAAGAGACAAAGATGAAAGACAAAACAACATAGCTTAACTTTCTCCCATACCTACTCCAAGAAAGAATGAGGAAAAGTAGCAGACCAAATAATGATTGGGAAATTCAAGGAGAAACCATAGTAAGCCCTCTTCAGAATAGGGAGACATGCAGAGGACATGCTCTGGAGAGGGGACCTAGCGAGGAAGGTTCAGTATAGGTTCTTCCAGATCCCAGATCTGTTTCGGGGTTGAAGATGTGTAATGAAGCACAGAACAGAAGTAGGGGAAAACCTAAGCTGAACCCAGAGCAGAGTATCAAAACCTTTCAGCACAGATGGGGCCTAAAGGTCTGCAGCCTAAAGTGTGTACTCATGCTGAACACACTCCTTTCTCACCACCCTCTGCTGTGGGCGCATAGAAAAAAGAGGAGAAAAAGTATAAGAAAATAGGATAAAGGGGGTGGCTAGGTGGCGCAGTGAGTAGAGTGCTGGCCCTGGAGTCAGAAGGACCTGAGTTCAGATCCGGCCTCAGACACTTAACGCACACACAAACAAAATCCTAGCCATGTGACCTTGGGCAAGTTACTTAACCCCAATTGCCCTCCAAAAAAAAAAGCAAAAAAAAAAGAAAATAGGATAAAGGGGAATACACAATAAAGCATAATAAATGTGAATGAATTCAACCACAAAATTGGAAGAGGAGAGCAAAACTGATTAGAAAGCAGATTCCATTAGTCTGTTGTTATAAGAAACATACGTGAAATATAAAGATTTGCAGAGTTAAAACAAGGAACTGGAGCAGGTGATTGCTGAATGGGAATAGAAAGGAACATATACATTTCTCAGAACTACAAGACACAAAAATCAACATCTCGGGCATGAAAACCTAATGACCAAATGCAGAAAAGTAGAAATATCAAACCCATCCTGACCACAATGTAATGAAAATTTTATTAAATAAGAGTTTATTGAAAAAGAATTACAAATTTATAAAAAGTTAAATATTCTAAGAATTAGTGGGTCCATGAACAAATCACAACATACTAAAATTTGTGGTATGCATCTAAAGCAGTCCTAAAAGGAAAATTCATATCTTTGAACACTTTGATCAATCAAAATGAGAAAGATCCAATTAGTGAACTGGGAATATGACTAAACAATGAAACAAATAAACAAAATCCTAGAAAATCAAGAAATTTTAAAAGCCCTCAATTAAATGCCAAAGTAGAAACTTTTGAAAAATTAAGGAAAATATCAACAAAACTGAAAGCAAAAATCTCCATTGAATTAATAAATAAAAATAATAACTAGTCTAAGTAACCAAAGTAAAAAAAATAGATAAATAATTTGCCAATTTGATCAATTTGATGGGGGAAGGAAGAAAAGGGGGGGAGAAAATCGAAAACTTAAGGAAGTGAATGTTGAAAACTAAAAATAAATAAATTAAAAAAAATAAAGATTTAGCTGGCTCAGAGAACTAAAGTACATACAATTCCTGGTCATTTAGGTATAAAACAGCTAGGGCTGGGGTGGCTAGGTGACACAGTGAATAGAGCACTGGCCCTGGAGTCAGGAGGACCTGAGTTCAAATCCAGCCACAGACATTTAACACTTACTAGCCATGTGACCTTGGGCAAGTCACTTAACCCCAATTGCTTTGCTGTGCCCCCTCCAAAAAAAGCAAAAAAAACCCCACCAACTCCCCACCCCCAAAGAAAAACAGCCAAGGCTGGAACTCCTCTTATGCTTCTGGCCACTAACCAGAAGAATTGCCAACACAGGCAGTGGAGAATTGTATGATGCTGAATCAAAGCTATATTATAGATATTCTAACATCTCTCCCCTACTCCCCTGTGTTGGTGTATGGAGTGTTATGATGAAGAGATGCTAGAATGACATTTCCTTATCCACCTTCAAGTCATTACAGTTCTAAGCAACTGTATGTTTTGGATTAGACAACTATGTATTCCAGGTTCCTAGTCTTGCCTCTTGAGTTGATTGACCCATGCAAGGTGGTAGAAGCAAAGTCCACTGAAACACCAATCACTGGACAATTCAGTTTCTTAAATTCTCTTGCATAATCACTGAAAGTAATAATTTCTGTGGAAGAAGTCAGAAAATATTTTCCTTTAGCAGAAAGGATGTCTTTGACCTGACCACCTAGCATAGCAGCTATAGCTTTGAAGATAGAGATTGAGTAACAAATTCTAGCGCTTCCTGCTTATATGCTGATACCATCTACCTGAGAGGTAATGTGGCTTCAGAAAGGGGTGAGGTGTGGTTGAGCTGGGGTTTGCTCCCCGACAACTGGAGGAGAAATGCCAGGAGCTGAAGGTCTGTATGCAATATTTGTAGATCTGACCAAGGCCTTTGATACTGTCAGTCCTGAGGGCTTACAGAAAATTGTCAAAATTTGGTTGCCCAGAGAAGTTCATCAGCAATGGATGTCAGCTTCATGATAGCATGCTTGTCTGGGTTCTAGATAATGGACAATGCTCTTGTGCTTTCCTGCTCACTGTTGGAGTGAAACAACTTGCTCCCATGCTTTTCAGCATGATATCATCAGTCATGTTGTCAAATGCTTTTAATGAGGATGAACACAGCATCAAGGTTAGTCACCGAATCAATGGCAAATTCTTCAAATTGAAAAGGCTATAAAACTAAAACCAAAGTGGAGAGAATGTTGGTGTATGATTTTCTCTGTCTGCAGATGATTATGCATTCAATGTAGTCTCTGAAGCCGAGATGCAACAAAGTATAGATCAATTCTCTACTAACTGTGCTTATATTGGCCTAACAATTAACACCAAGAAAACATAGGCTACTACCACACCATCCATATGTGGAACCAACAGTTACAGCAAGTGGACAAGTTCTTAATGCTGTGGATAAGTTCACTTACCCTTGTAGGGTACTTTCCAGAGATATACACATTGATAATGAGGTTGTTGCATACATTGCCAGAGCTAGCTCAGTGTTTGGGAGGCTCCAAAGTAAAGTATGGGAGAGAAGAGGTATTAGACTGACTACCAAACTGAAGGTCTACAGACACTTTGTGCTGATCTCATTGTTGTAGGCCTGTGAAACCTGGACAGTATACCAGTGCCATGCCAGGAAATGGAATCACTTCCATTTGAATTGTCTTAGGAGGATTCTGAAGATCACCTGGTAGGATACTGAAATCTTTTCTTGAACTAAACTGCCAAGCACTTAAACTCTGCTTCAGAGAGCACAACTCCAATGGGTCGGCCATGTTGTTTGAATGCAAAATACATGACTGCCAAAAATACTATTTTATAAAGAATGCACACATGGCAAGTGTTCACATGGTACTCAGAAGAAGTAATACAAGGACACTCTCAAACTCTCTCTTAGGAACTTTAGAACTGATTGTGTGACATGGGAGTCACTGGCACAGGACGACTCAGTATGGCGTGCACACATCAGAGAAGGTGCTGTGCTCTATGAGCAGAGTTGAAATAACTAAAAAAAAAAAAAAGATGCTAAAATTTAGAGAATCCACCCCAAATGTTCACATGGGACTATTTGTACCTAACCTAGGCTAGAACATTCTGAGCTCATATTGGTCTGATCAGCCACAGCTGGACACACTGAAACTTGACTCTAGCATAGTGATGTCATTTGTTCCCCTTTTTGGCCTTTCTCAACTTCACCTCACTGAATCCTTCCAAGGAAGCTCAAATATCATTCTATATACTCACAATCCTCCCTAACTACTATTGAAGTATCTCCCTTGTATCCACTCTGTACTTACATATTTATATGTTGTCTATCTCAAACAGACTGTAAGGTCATTGAGAGAATCATTTCATGTGTGTATCTCCAAAGAGTATTGGTATATAGCAATTTTTAAATAAATGCTTTTTGCATTGTTTGACTCTCCTGAAATGTTATACATTATAGTGACCTGTAATTTTGTTGAGTTAAGGAACTTCCTAATGAGAAAGCTACTTTGTGGTGGGCTTCACCTGATTCAGACTGGTCCCTTGATAGTTTAGGTCCAATACTGGAACAAAATGAGACATTTGTAAAGTCATTCAAGTTACAAAAGGCAGTTTACTTAGTTATGGCAGGAAAATGTATATCCAACAAGGATATGCACAGAGGATACTTTGGCTGATTTGTTTAGCCACAGATAGATGAACCTAACATCAGAATGGGGCTGGAGGTCTTTGTAATTTTTTGTATTCAGGTGACCAGGGAATTATGTATGTAACCTGAATTTTTAATCCCTTGAGGCACTTAAGTCTTCATTACAGTTTCAATACTTTTTTAAGGAAAAGAACTAGCTCATCCCACATGGTGGGGGGCTCTGGTAGCTTTTCCTCAGCACACTCTTCTAATGCAGGTCAGCATCTTTATTAGTTATATTACTAAGGAAGTTGCTTTGAGCACCTTAAGATTTAGGGATTTGCTCAGTCATACAGTTAAGTATGTATGGCTCCAACACCAGCTCTTTATTTTCTGTGCCACTCTGTTTCAGTCATAGAATCTATAGATTTAGAGATGGAAAGGATAAATGTCTACCAAAGTTAATTAGCGCAATTTCTCAACACTTCTGTTATAGGAGTGCTTCCATTTTATAGGATCTCAGCTGGTACTTAGTTTATCATCCCAGCTGTAAATTTTTTATGTCTCTCATTTATAACATGAAAAATAATCCTGGAAGGCAAGGATTTCTCAACAGAGGTTCACAGACATAGCACAGTGGGTGCTAGAGTGAACCAGTCTCACAAAACTTGGTAGGGTGGATTCTGGGTAAAATGTAAATTGGAAAAATGCAATTAATAAGTGGTTATCTAGCCAAAAAACCTGAGAGGAATTTACATGCATATAGTGTTCTGAGGTTTCAATGTGCTTTCCTCACAATAACTTGGAGACACAGAGAACACAGGTATTACTATCTACATTTTACATATAAGGAAACGAGGGATCTGAAAGGTGAAGGTGAAGGGACCTACCTTTGATCAGCTGATAAAGTGGAATTTAAACTGAGGTCTCATCTGTAAGATGGAAATAACACTTGTAATAAGTACCTACCAAAGTATCTGCAGCACCTCTGGTTAAGAGGTGAATGAGAACTTCTTTAAAAGGACTACAGAAATGTCAGTTACTCTCACTATTAGTGTTATGTTCCTTGAATGCCAGATTTTAAACTCTTTAAGGATAAGGGAAACCTTACATTTTTTTTAACTTCTCCCATTACCTCTGCCTGCATAAGACATGCACGGGGGCAGCCACTCCATAAGCAGCCATTTATTTGCTATCTACTAGCCTGTCGACTGCATTTTAGAAGACTGGGGGGAGGGGGGGGCGGAGCTCAACTGAATAATGAGCTAGCAGTTCAGGGAGACAAAAATAAGCGGGGGAGGGGGTCTCCGAAGCCATAGCCCAGCTTCGGGCAGGGCTTACTCTAAGGACACATGCAGACCTTCCCCACCTACCAGTCCCCCTTCTTCAGGCAGTCCACAACCGCCCCCCTTTTCAGTAGATACAGCACGCAGTCCCGGTGTCCCAGGGACGCCGCTTCATGCAGGGGACGCTTGTAGTCCCGGTTAGGGGCCTCGATGTCCAGCTCCCAAGCTTCAGCCAGGTAGGCTAGGATGTCCCGATGGCCGAGGCGGGCTGCAGAATGTAGGAGGGTGTCGCCTCCCCGGCCCGGGCACCCGCTCTTCACCTGCCAACTGCGGCTGGGCTCTGCTTTCCCGAGCTCCTCTTGCAAAGGCCTTAGCTGCCCCTCCTGGACCAGCCTGAAGAGCCGCTCCTGCAGCTGCGCTTCCTCCACGCTCCAGCGGCGGGCCATGAGAGCGCCCGCGGCTCGGAATCTGGGGGAGGGCTGCCAAGCCGCAAGCGGCGCGAGGAGAGCCGGGAGGTGCGGGAGTCCCGGGGCCTCTTCCTGGTCTTGGGCCGCCGCCTCAGCGCTCTTGCGGCTCCCTTAAGGGAGGACCCGCCTCCCGGCCCGCCTGACTCCTCCGCTGGTCCACCTGCTGAGCGCGGGGAGGATGTAGGGAGCGAGAGCGTGGCCCGAGGCCCGCCCTTCCTTCCGGGCCCGTTATTGCAAGGGGCTGGGACTTGCGAGGTTTCATCCCAGGGGAGCTCTGACTCCTCCTGCTCCTCCCAGCCGCCTCAGTTTCCCGGGATGTGCAAGGTGTCCCCAAAGTCTTAGTCCTATCAAGGCTTAAAATGGCATGAAGGCTTTGGGGAACACCTCGCAGAGAACGTGTGCGTGTACTTCAGTGTGACCAGGGAGACTGCCATTGGTCATGAACAAGGATGGGACAGAATTCATGGGATCCTACAGCTAGAGCGGGAAGAGACCTCCGAGGCCTTCTAGGCCCACCTCTTCTTCTTGTAGACGAGGCAGATGATGCTGGGGGAGGAGCTAAGTCAGAATTCTATACATTAAGAGTGTACGTAGAATGGGTAGCCAATAGGCTTGCCGTTTCAGTGGGTAGGGAAGAAGAGAGAGGGTGGAGTGAGAGAATATGGAACTGGAAATAAAAAAAAAATTCTACGCGTTTATGCCGTGTAGCTCTTGGATTTTCCTAAGGTCTCCAGAGAAGGAGGTACTATAGATAAAGATATTCAGTAAATGCTAAATACCCCAGTGCATCAAAGGATTCAGGGTTTAAACTTAGGCCTTCCTCATGTCAAGTCTAGCATTCACAATACTACGCAATAATTTAATAAATTCCTTTTGAATGGAATTCTGGTACCAACTTTGAACCCTAATTTTCTCATCTGTGAAATGCAGGGGTTGGATGATCTCTAATCATCCCTCCCACGCTAAAAGTAAGATCTATTCCCTTAACCCTCAGTGGAGTCAGAAATACCCGAGTTCAAATCCTGTCTCATACATTTACTAGTTGAGTGACAGTGACAGCCCCTTCACATTAGCTTGTGAGCCCCTGGAGAGCCAGGGCTTTTTTTTTTTTTTTGCCTTTGTATTCCCAGAGTGTGGCATGGTGCCTGGCATATATTAGGCGCTTGATAAATGCTAGTTGACTGATTGACCCTGGACAAGTAACAACTTTTCTATACTTCAATTTCCTCATCTGTAAAACAAGAAGGTTGCCTTTGAGGCCATATAATAACCAGTTCCCCACCCTCCGCAAAAAGAGAGAAGCTGAGGGAATTCTCTTCTGTAAGATAAGAATGAAGGAGAAAGAAGAGAAAGAGCCGAGGCTTGTCATTGGGTGGCAGTCTGCATCAGCATTTCTATTGGTCGAGACCGCAGTCAATTAACTCTATGGTGGGTTTTTTTTTTTTTTGTTTGTTTGTTTTGTGTATTTGGGTTTTTGTTGTTTTTGTACCAGCTGGAGACGAGGGGGTGGGGCTTTAGGGAGGAAGTCGTGAGAATTCCGAGTCCTACTTTGTAGTGTAGCGGTTTAGGAAGGTTGGAACCAGGCCGGAAGGAAGGAGCGGAAGGATCGAAGGGGCGGAAGAAGGTAAAGGACGGAAGGGGAGAAGGCCGGAGGGGCGGGGCTGTTGGAAGAGGAGGAGGAGGCCTGTGCGCGGCGGTAGCAGCCCTACTCTGAAATGCCCAAGTCCGTGAGAGGGGGTGCTTTGCGGGTGCGGGCGGGGACTGGGACTGGGGAAAGAGGTGGAGGGGATGGCCAAGCCCACTCCTGAACAACGACGACCGCCGGTTTCCTATCCCGTGGACACATTTATTCTATTTCTATGAGCTGTGTGACCTTAGAAGAGTCACATTCCCTCCATGGGCCTCTTTCCGCATCTGTAAAATGAGGGACTTAGATCTCAAAGGAAAGAAAGCTCTTTTCAGCTTTAACATTCTGTGGTTCTATGGAAGTCTAGATTTGAGGGAAGGAAAATAACTGCTGTGTTAGAGGGGGGAGGGGCGGAGAGGTATGGCCGTGGAGGAAACGTCACAAGCATTAAGCTTTAAGAATCTTCTGGACAATGTGTTAAGCACTGGCCACGCGTACTCGAGCTTGTAGAAAATCCTTGCCCTCAGGGAGCTTACGTTCTTGTGGGGGGACAGCGACTCTCTCTAGGGAGCTAGAAATGTGTGGGGAGGGAGGAGGAGATCTTAGTGGGGCATGGCCTGGAGGGAAAATGAAAGTTGATGGGCCTAAGCCCCTCCCCAAAATGGAGGCCCGAGGGCTGGCGGGCCAGGCCAGGTGGAGGCTGGGGAGGCCGCCGGGACTGAGGGAAACGCAGGATGAGCCTAGTGAGGTGGAAAAGCAGAAGCAGCCAGGAGAAGCAGAGGGGGCGAAAAGACAGGACCCAGCGTCTTTAGGAAGCAAACGCCTCTGGGGGCCCGAGGAGCAGTGCCTTCTCCCCTTCCCGTCCTTTGGGGTGGCGTCTTCTGCCCGAGCTGCTGCTCCCCCTGCCCCAAGGGGCTGCTCACGGCTGTCATTTCTCCAGCTCCAGAGAGGGAAGGAAGGCGAGGGAGGGAGAGAAGACTTTTGAGAGTAAGTTGCTGTGGTCAAGGAGGCACCTCCCCCCCCCATAGTAATTTCTTAAAAAATAAGATATAAAAATTTTCTTTAAAAATAAGATATAAAATAGAAAAATTTTAGAAAATACAAATAGTAATTTCTTAAAATTAGATAGAGTGGATGAAATAAGATTGGGAGAGGCCTGAGTTCAATGTTACAGTTTCCATTTTGTGACACAGGTTGAACACTTTTCCCTTTCATCATCTTAGTAAAAAACAAACTCCTTTGCCTCCTTCCTTTTCAAAAACCTTAATTCATTCATTCATTGCCTATGGAATAGAATGCAAATACTTAAGCATGATGTTCAAGCTGAAGTTAAGCTATCTGGTTGAAACTTACCTTTCTAGGGTTTTGTTTTCAAGATATTCCCTTGCCTGGACTACTTACTTTTCTTACCCCCTTCCATTGTCCCCTTATCCACACTGAACCCCTACTTTCAGGAAAGACCTTTCTGACCACTCTGCCTATTAACAGCCATTCTTTCTTTCAAGCCCTATGTCTGCTTCCATCTCTTCTGAAATCACATTTTACCTTCTCTTCCCTCCTGCCATGTCATACTTGGCAACCATAGGCTTCTTTTGAGTACTAAACTATGTACTAGGCACCGTAATAAATACTCAGGATACAAAAGAAAAGCAAAAACAGTTTCTGTCCTTAAGAAGCTTATATTCTAATTCATTTATAGTCTTATGTTCTAATTATATATTCTTACATATATTCTAATTTCATATGTAGATATATATAAAATTCTCTTATATTTTAATTCTCCCATATTCTAATGGGAGAGAGAACATGTGTACACACACACACACACACACACACACACACACAAACACAAACACAAACACATGCACCCCTCTCCTTGTTGGTGAGTTCTTCCTCACAAAAGGTCCAGATCAGCCATCCTACCTTCTCCATATTTAGCCACCATGCCACTATTGGGTATCTCCCCCTTCCTTCTTTTTAGGATTCCCTTTTGTGCATGTTTTTTCCTCATTTAAATTTAAGTTTGTCTAGGGGCATCCCCAGCATTTATTAGACTGCCTGGCACATGATAGATGCTTAATAAATGCTTTTTGCCTGTGTAGAAGAAAGGTAATCTTAGAAAGGAAAGAACTAATAGCCAGGGTGGGAGAAGAGGAAATGTCTTTTGCAGAAGGTGGCAGTTGGACTGAATCTTGAAAGAAAGTATAATAATAGTTCAAAGTGAGGAGGGAAAGCATTCTAGACATGGGAGACAATACAAAGGCAATGAGAAAGGAAGAATTGTGTGTTTTTTGGAACAAAAAGGCCAGAATAGCTAGAATATAGAATGTATGTAGGGAAGTCATGTGTGAGAAGACAGGAAAGATAAGAAGGGACCAGATTGAGAAGATGTTTAAATGCCAAAAGGAATTCATTATTTGATCCAGAAGGTTTATTGAGTTGAGGGGTGGAGTGATACAGGCAGACCTGCACTTTAGGAAAAATCACTTTGCTAGCAGTGTGAAGGATGGATTAGAGTGGGGAGAGAATTAAGGCTGGGAGATTGGTGGTTTTTGCAGTAATGCAGTGTGGAGGTGGGGAGAGCTTGAACTAGGGTGATGACTAGAATATAAGTAGAAAATTGGGGACTTATCCAGGAGGTAATGTGGAGATAGATTTAGTAATTGATTAGCTACTTAGGTTGAGGGAATGAGGGATCCTGGGTGCTGGGAGGATGATGATGTATTCCACTGAAATTGGAAGTTTGTAAGGGGATGAAGTTAGGGGGAAGGGTAAAATAATGATTTCTAGGTGGCGAAATGAAGAGAACACTCACTGGCCCTGGAGTGGGAGGACCAGAGTTCAAATCCGCCTCAGACACTTAACACTTACTAGCTGTCTGACGTTGGGCAAGTCACTTAACCCCACTTGCCCTGGCTGCCTCCCCTACCATCCAAAAAAAAGACCTGGCCCTCCTTGAGTAAATATTTCCTTGTGCTCCAGATTCAAGCCTCTTAAAGTCCCATCCCCTTCTTCCCTCATCAAAATTTTGTTGACTTGTATATACATCCTCCTCAGTGAACTGTTTTCTGCTTTCTAGGGCAACTGGCCAATCTGTTAATTTATGCAAATATGTTAATTCACATCAATTTAATAAATATTTATCGAGTAGGTATACTGTTCCACATGCCTATGAAACATTTAGTTCAAAATATCCAATAGGTAGTAGATAATGCTCAGGAGAGAAGCTGTGGTTGGATGAAGTAACAGGAATCATTGCTAGGTGGTATAGTGAGTATGAGTCCTGGATTTGGAGTAGGGAAGATCTGAGTTTATATAATTTGTAAGCTTTGTGACCCTGATCAAATCACTTAATCTGAACCTTAGTTTCCACATATGTAAAATGGGGATAATATTTATACCAACCTTATAGGGGGGTTGTGAGGATCACCTGAAGTAAGATGTGCAAATCTTAAAGTACTATATAAATGCTAGCTTTTATCTGTATAGAGGTGATAATTGAAGAAGAATTGGTGTGGGTGTAATGGAAGAGTACTGAGCTGGGAGATCTAGGCTTCACCAACAACTAGCTGTGTCATTGTGGTAGTATTACTTCTCTCTCAGACTTTATGTGTAGAAAAGGGGAAAATTATAACCTGCCCTGTTTACCTCATAGATTTATGAGGAACAAACAAGATAGTGCATGTGTAAGAAGTAGGTTATTACTATTACTGCCATTTTAAAGAGCCACTGTAAAGTAGGTAATCATAGGGGCTTTGTGGATGGGACTTCAGAGGTCATCTAATCTAATTTTTTGGGCAGCTAGATATACTGAAATCAGGAAGATTTGTCTTCAGACACTAGCTGTGTGACCCTAGGCAAGTCCACTGAACCTTTTTGGCTTCAGTTCCTCCCCTGTAAAATGAGCTGGAGAAGGAAAGGCAAACCATTGCAGTATCTTTGCCAAGAAAACCCCAAATAAGGTTACGGAGAGTCAGAAACAACTGAACAACAGCGATCTAATCTTCTCATTTTGTAGACAAAGAAACTCAGAGGGGAAAGACTTGGGTAAGATCATAGTGGCGGAGTTTGGACTCTATATTCCCGCTCTGATTCTTCCATTGTACCACAGAGCTTCCATAAAGATAGTTTTTAACAATCTCCATCCTCACATGTCTTGTGTTGTTTCTTCATAATACTTAGAAGCCCTACCCTTTGACATCTGATCTGGGCCTGGCCCTTCTTGAGTAAATATTTCCTTGTGCTCCAAATTCAAGCCTCTTAAAGTCCCATTCCCTTCCTCCCTCATCAAAATTTTGTTAACTTGTGTATACATCCTCAATGAACTGTTTTCTGCTTTCTAGGGCAATTGGCTAATCTGTTAATTCATGCAAATATGTTAATTCACGTCAATTTAATAAATATTTATTGATCATCAGCTATGAATAAGTTACTCTTAGCACTAGGAAAGATGGAAAGATGAATAAAACTTTAAAATGCTATATAAATGTGAATTTGTATTGTTATTGCTAGCAGTAACATTGGGATAAGGAATTAAGGACTGGACTTGTAATTTCATTGATGTATATAAGGCAATCTCATATGAGAAAACGTCATCTACCAGTACATTCTCTGCAGCTTAGAGTCTTAGAGAATTGCCCAGAGTACCAAAAGGACAAATGACTTACCTAAAGTTATGTGGCCAATGTGTGTCCAGTGATCTGACTTGAGTGGGGGTCTTTTTGGCATTGAGACTAGCTTCTGATCCATCATGTTATGTTCACCATTACTAATAAAACAGAGCATGGTGAAAACTCTGAACAAAGGGGCATGAAAATCTGAGTTCTATACCTGGATCTGACACTTATTGACCAGGTGACATTGTTATGTCACTTGATTGCTTTGGGACACATTTTCCTTATATATAAATAAAAGAATTTAAAATTGATCTCTTAAAGTCTATTCCAATATTAACATTTTATAACTTTATCATTCATGCCTTCAAGCAGTTTATAATCTGGTTTTTTTAAAAAAAGAGAAGACGTATACAAATAACTAATGGAAGGTAGAATTTGTACATTTAGTGGAAAGTTCAAAGTGCTTTGGAAATTTATAAGAGGGAGCAGTTGCTTTTTTGATTCATGACTCAAATTTGAGTTGGGTCTTAAAGGTTGGGCTAGGAATTTGAAAGCCTAAGTTGAGGGTTTTTTGGTTTTGTTTTATCCAGGGGTAGGGTGGGATGGGGAGAAACGCATACCATTCTACAAAACAGAATGATCAAAGGCAGGAAAGCATAGGGTATAGTCAAGAAGCAGTAAATTGTGCACAGGGTTCATGAAGGAATTTTGAACATTCTCTTAAAGGTCTATTTTTTTCTTCAAAAAATTTTTTTTTACTCAATTACATGTTAGAACAATTTTTAACATAAGTTTTTTAAAATTTCAAGTCCCAAATTATCTCCCCTTTCCACTTTTTTGAAAGCAAGCATTTTCATAAAGATTGTACATGTACTAGGTGGCCCAGTGGATAGACTGCCAGTCAGGAGGACCCAAATTCAAACCTGGTCTCAGACACTATGTGTTTGTGTGACCCTGGGCAAGTCACTTAGCCAAGTTTGTCTTAGTTTTCACATCTGTAAAATGAACTGGACATAGGAATGGTAAACCATTCCAGTATCTTTGCCAAGAAAACCCCAAACAAGATCACAAAGAGTTGAATACCACTGAAACTACTAAACAATATGTGTGACAGTCCTACAAAACATTTCCATATTACCCATGTTGCAAAAGAAAACAGACCAAAAAAACCCCAAGAAAAATAAAATAAAGACGTATGCTTCAATCTGTATTCAGACTCCTTCAGTTCTTTCTCTGGAGATGGATAGCATTTTTCATCATAAATCCTTTGAAATTTTCTTTCGTCATTGTATTGCTGAGAAGAACTAAGTCATTTCACAGTTGATCATCCTATAATATTGCAGTTACTATTTATAGTGTTCTGGTTCTAGTCACTTCATTTTGCATCAGTTCATTTAAGTCTTACCAGATTTTTCTGAAACCATCCTGCTCGTTGTTTGTTATACCATAACATTCTGTCAAAATCATATATACTAACTTGTTCAGCCATTCCCTAGTTGATGGACATCCCATCAACTTCTGATTCTTTGCTACCACAAAAAGCGCTGCAATAAAGATGTTTGTAAATATATGTCCTTTTTATTTTTCTTTAATCTCTGGGATATTAACCTAGTAGTGGTATTGCTGGGGAAAAAGGACAAAGTTTTGTGCATGGTTCTAAATTGCTCTTCAAAATGGTTGGATCAGTTTAGAATTCTATCAACAGTGCATTAGTGCACCAATTTTTTTTTTTTAAAGCAATTGGGGGTAAGTAACTTGCTCTAGGTTACAGGGCTAGTCATCATTTATGCGTGGGTGCTCATTTTCTGAGGCCGGATCTGATCTTGGGTCATCCCAACTCTGAGGCCGGCGCTCTTACTCACTATGCCACCTAGCCACCCCTTTAGGGCAATTGGGGTTAAGTAACTTGCCCAAGGTTACACGGCTAGGTTTTTTCGCCCGTGTGGATTACCGTGTGGATTAAGTGTAGGAGGCTGGCTCCGAACTCAGGTCCTTCTGACTCCAGGGCCGGTGCTCTATTCACTGCGCCACCTAGCCGCCCCCTAGTGTACCAATTTTTCCATATCCCCTCCAACATTTGTCATTTTCCTTTTCTATCATTTTAGCCAATCTGCTAGGCGTGAATTGGTACCTTAGAGTTGTTTTACTTTTTTCTAATCAATAGTGATTTAGAGCACTTTTTCATATCACTACAAAGCTTTGATTTCTTCTGAAAACTGCTTGTTCATATCCTTTTGACTATCAATTGGGGAAATGACTCATTCTTATAAATTTGACTCAGTTCTCTAGATATTTGAGAAATGAGGTCTCTATCAGAAAAACTTGGCTTTAAAATTTTTCCCTCAGTTTCCACTTTCCTTCTAATTGTGGCTGCATTGGTTTTGTTTGTGCAAAACTTTAAAATTTTAATATAATCTAAATTACCCATTTTATATATTGTAATGCTCTCTAGCTTTTGTTTGGTCATAATTCTTCCCTTAGCCATAGATATGACAGGTAAAATATTCCATGCTTCTTTGCTATATATTGAAATCATGTATCCATTTTGACCTTATTTTGGTATGTAGTATAAGAGGGTGGTCTATACCTAGTTTCTGCCAAACTGCTTTCCAGTTTTCCCAGCAGTTTTTGTCAAATAGTGAGTTCTTGTCCCAACAGCTTGGATCTTTGGGTATATCAAACATTAGATTATGGTCATTTATTATGTACTTAATCTATTCCACTGATCCATGGCTTTATTTCTTAGCCAGTACCAGCCTATTATTATTATTATTATTTTGCTTTTTGGAGGGCAATTGGGGTTAAAAGTTACTTGCCCAAGGTAACATGGCTAGGTTTTTGTTTGTGTTAAGTGTCTGAGGCTGGATCCGAACTCAGGTCCTTCTGACTCCAGGGCCAGCGCTCTAGTCACTGCGCCACCTAGCCACCCCAGTACCAGATTATTTTAAAGATAACTTCTTTGTATTACAGTTTGAGATCTGATGAGGCTAGGCCATGTTCTTTCACATTTTTTTCATGGATTCCTTGATATTCTTGACCTTTTGTTCTTATAGATGAATTTTATTACCTTTTTTTTGGTAGCTCTATAAAAAAAAATATTTTTTTTGGTAATTTAATTGGTATGACACTGAATAAGTTAATTAATTTAGGTAGAATTGTCATTTTTATTATGTTTTCTTGGCCTACCCATGAGTAATTACTATTTCTCCAGGTATTTAGATCTAACTATTTGTATAAAAAGTGTTTTGTAATTGTATTCTTATAGTTTTTAGGTTTTTCTTTGCAGATATACTCTGCTACAGTTATTTCTAAGTGGAATTTCTTTTTTTAACTTTTGTTGCTGTAATTGGTTGGTAATATATATATATATATAAATACTGATGATTTCCTTTTTTATATACTCCTACCAGGAGTTGGATTTGTCCACTGGTATAACCCTGACAGGGCCCAACTGGATATTGGAGGCCAGGATTCAATTCCTGGTGCCTTCAGGATCCGAGGCATACTGGGTACCTTTGCCCCATCTGTTACTGTGGGCAGTAACTTTTTAGGAACTGGCTTTTTTCCCAGATGCAGCATAAATGGCTATCAGATTACACTAGGTCTTTCTAAGGGCCGCATATTGCATGTCAGTCAATAAACACTTATCAAGTGCCTACTGCATCCTAGGCACTGTGCTAAATATGATTCTGAGTAGTACCTCTGCCATTCTCTTTAATAATCACCTACTAGGAGTTGACATTATCCCTTACTGTGACTCCAGCAGGCTTAGATTGAGATCCTATTGACTTTAGACCTTTCCACATATCACAGTATCTTCCTGCTGCCCTGATGCACACCCAGTCAGAATACTCATAGAATCTTCTTTTGTATTTCAGGGCTGAATGGATAAGTTTGCTGATTTTATTGACTATTTCTTTTATCTGGAGTCTTTTTCGTCATTTACTTGAGTGTTGCTCATGATAACTGGGTTTTGCTTGGCACTTTTCACGTCACTATTTTTGCAAGAAGTCCTATAGAAAAAAAAATTAAGTCCTTAAGATGTTTAAAAATAAAAACAAACCACACACATTAGGCTTTAAAGAAGTTTACTTTTAATATGGAAAAACAAACATGAATTTAGATTGTGCATGTGAGTATATAAATAGAGCTGTGTTTCACTTTGAGAAAACCTGGTAGATTAGACCCCCAAATTTACCAAACAAAGGTTATTATATTCACTTCAGTGGTCTTTTAAACTTGATATCTCTTGGTATTAGCTCCCATGGGTTTAATTTTAATTTCTTTGAAGATAACTCCTAGTTAGTTCTATATATCTAGCCCTAGTCTCACTCCCTGAAATCTAATCCCACGTTCCCAACTGCATTTTAGATATTTCAAATCTGAAGTCTTATAGACTTCTCAAACTGAGCACATGCAAGACAACTTCTTATCTTTCCCACCCCCACACCTGCTAATCTTACCTTTCAAATTTCCTAATTTCTTCAGAGGGTACCACTAACCCATCTTCCATGTTTTTTACATTCTTCTTTGACTTCTTCTCTTTACTCTTACATTTTTAATGAATTAACAAATCTTGTAATTTCTGTGGCTTTAACATCTCTCACATTTATGCTCTCTTTTCTGTTTCTGTCACCATCACGGTAGCTTAGACTTTCATCTCTTCTCTTTACTAGCTGTCATTCACAACTGCAGAAGTGATTTTCCATCTGATTATGTCACTCTATCATTTTACAAACTCTGGTTGCTCTATGTTTTATCTAAGATCACATGTACACTTCTCCACTGGCATTTAAAGCCTTTGTAGCATGGTCCTAATCCACCTTCCTAGACATATTATATATATTATTCCCTTTCCTGCATTCTGCAGTCCAACCAAACTGGCCTCTCTATTCTCCCCACCTGATAACTCAACCTCCCATTTCCATGCCTTTGCAAAGGTTCTCTCATGCCTCAAATGTCATGTCCACTTCATAAAATCCCTCATTTCAGGGTGCATCTTAAGCACCATCTTCTATACAAAGCCTTTTCAACTTCCAGCTCATGCCCTCCCTAAATTCCCTTTTATTTAACTTTTGTTGCTCAGTTGTGTCCAACTCTTTTGTGACTTCCTTTGGGGTTCCTTGGCAAAGATACTGGGTACTAGTTTGCCATTTCTTTCTCCAGTTTATTTTACAGATGAAGAAACTGAAGTAAACAGGGATAAGTGACTTGCCCAGAGTCACACAGCTAGTAAGCAACTGAGGCCAGATTTGAACTCAGGATGTCTTTCTAATTTCAGCCCTGGCACTCTATCCAACTCTGCCACTGCTCTTTTATTTAACTATCATGTATTCTCTTTATTTATTCAGTATATCCTTTTTAGTTACCGAGGATTCCTCACCTCAACTTCCCTCATACCAGCACACCTAGAGTTATGAAAGAAAAGTCACAACTACAGGGCTATAACTTGAACTCGTTCCAAGTAGCCTTTTTATGGGAAAGATACATTATTCCCTGGATGCCATCTCTAGTACTGATCTAGATCTTGGCACTGGGCCCTGATGGCCCCCATAGTCTCTTTGCATAGCCCTCCCTCACTTAAATCCAATTCACTTGTAAATTATGGTTTCACCTTCCTGGTGTCAAGGTCCTCTTTGGGAATGAAGGGGCAGATAGCAACATTATTCACCGCTTTAGCAAATTTGTTCCTCTTTTGCTCTTGAGTTAATGAAGTAGTGACAGATTCTTAACTCAGTCACCCTTAACCAGGGTGCTGACAAAAATGTTATACTATTTTAATGATATATAATTTAGAGAATTTAAGCCTAAGCCAGAGAATTACCTATTTACATAAGTCATTGACACCATGATTAAAAATAAAACTTTTATTCAAGGATAAGGAAAAACAAAGATAATAACATTATAGTCAATTAATGTAAAGCAAGTGCAGAAACATGAAATACACCCATAAACTTGGGTCACACTACCCAATTCATGTAGTATTTTTCTCCTTGGAGGTTGAGAGAGTATGCATTTTTAGAAATCTAGCAAGGAGGTACATGAATAGGAAAATTCATGTATTTGGGTTAACAGAACTGCTACTGTAGACCTTGATATCTTTGGTTGCTTTAGGAACGATTTGTACTGCAAAAAGTCTCTTCTCTCTTAGTTGTTCCCCTTTTGGTTTCCTTCTCTTCTGTTAGGCATATTTGTTCCTCTTCTGCTCTTTAGTTAATGAATCAGTGACAGATTTTTGATGCACAATCACAGGGTCCTGAGAAAGACATGCTAGTGTAGTGACATACAGTTTCTTTAAGCTAGAGAACTGCATTGTTCCTCAGGTTGACTGAGCAATGCAGTCAAACCTAGCCAGCCTGTCCTCAGGTTGACTGAGCAATGCAGTCAAACCTAGCCAGCCTGTCACTCGGTATGATTTCATTTTGTTTAATCATATCTCAGCCATTAAAAAAACAAACAGAAAAAAGGAAGGCTCACAGCAAAACTCCTTAGGTTGACTCTCTGGACAGTATAGACATGCTCAGCTAATTCTTTATTCAGTTTGAAACTTCTTACAGTAAAACAGCCCCACAGTCCTTCTTTGTTTCTCCTTCAAGCCACTCAGAGGTTTCGCCTCTCAAACTAAATGGAGCTAGAGGGTAATAGCTCAAGCTGCTGTCAACTTTTAACTCTTGTCCAGTGAGCTTCCCAGAACCTGCTCCAGCCTTTACTTCAGTCAGTCAACCATTCAGCAGGCTTCCAGAAAAACAACTGAAGTCTTTCTAATATCTGACTTTGTTGGTACCTTCTTAATTAATTTAGCCTTTTTGCAGCTGGCTTTTTTACTGCCATTGCCTCATATTAGGCAATCCTGGTGGCTAATGATTCCTTTCTCTTATGAAGTAAAACTCACAAAATCTACCTTTTTGTTAGACAAATCTAACAGTAATCTTCCCAAAATTTTCAAGCAGTTATTTGATTTACCTCTTTATCAGTAATAACATCTGGAGGCAGTTGGAGTTAAGTGACTTGCCCAAGAGTTGCACAGCTAGTAAGTGTCTGAGACTGAATTTGAACTCAAATCTTCCTGACTAAAAAGGGCTGGTGCTCTATCCATTGTGCCACCTAGCTGCCCCAACTTCTAACAGTTGAAGAAACCCCAAAAAACCCATCATGTATGTAAATGAGTAGGACCACAGTATCTCAACAATCCTCAGCCATTTCTTCATCCTCAAACAGTTCTCTTTCAGGTCCTTTAGGCAGTCTGTACCTCTCTTCACATCTTATTGGAGAAACTTCACTCACAAGTGGATTTGATTAGTTTTTCTTACACAGAAATTCTTTTTCTGCCCCTTTCTACAACCAAACTGTTTGAGTTATGACTTACATTCCTTAACCTTTTTTTGTGTTATAGACCCCTTTGGCACTCTGGTGAAACCTATGGACTTATCAGTGTATTTTTAAATGCATATAATAAAATACATAGGATTACGAAAAAAAACCCCGTTATATTGAAATATGATTATCAACATTTTTTTTTTTTGCCTTTTGAAGGGCAATTGGGGTTAAGCAACTTGCCCGAGGTCACACGGCTAGGTTTTTGTTTGTGTGTGCGTTAAGTGTCTGAGGCCGGATCCGAACCCAAGTCTCTCTGACTCCAGGGCCGGTGCTTTACTCACTGCGCCACCTAGCCACCCCTCAACGTTTTTTTTAAATCAAATCCAAGAACTGTTTTGCAAATTAGCTTCATCCTTTTTTTTTTTAACAAAAAAAATTACATTTATACACCCTTTAGCAAGCAAACTGATTATATGTGAAAGGGGTAGTACCATGCTCATTTAATTACTAGTTTTCTTTCCCATTAAGAGCTTAGGGATATTATTTGTATTTATATCCTCACCTACTAGCACAACCCCTGGCAATTCCAAAGTTTTGACCTTTTTTGAGATCATGGTGTGAAATAATTTCCAGCTTTTCTTGTGTGTTAGGGAGGATCTTGGAATCATTGAAATTCCTGTGTGGTTTCCCTAGTCCAATTCAGCCTGATTTTCTCCCCTTTTTAATTTTTGGTCTTTAATTGGCAGTTGATCTGAATGAGTGAGTTAACTACTATTTCATAGTATTAGTTGTTTTGGGCATTTTAGCTAATAGCTAACCCCAATTTAATTCAATCCAACAAATATTTAGTAAATTATGCTATGTACAGAGGATTATGTTAAATATTGGGGAAGAAGCAAAATTTCACTAAAGATGGTTCCAGCTCTTAGGGAGCTAACAGCTTAGTAGAATAATATGGCACATATACAAATAACATAATTACAAAATAATACATGATAAGTACGTTATGGAGTTGTAAAGCAGAGCATTTTGTAGAGTCCTGATGGAAAATGTTGGGAAAGGTTTCATGAAAGAGGTAACATTTGGATTGGACTTTTAAAAGATGGTTAGGAAGCCATAAGTCAGGAATTCTTAGATTTTTGTGTGTCATGGGTATTCTTTGGCACTCTGGTAAAAGCTATGGATCCCTTCTGAGAATGTTTTTTTAAATGTATAAAATAAAATACATAGGATTACCAAGGAAATCAATTACTGAACATCAGTTACCAAAATAAAATTGTGTGACCCAGGGCAAGTCACTTAACCCTGATTGCCTCCAAAAATATGTATAATTAAAAAACCCCTTCAGAGCCCAGGTTAAGAACCATTGATAGAAATGGAAAGAACAAAAAAGAAAATGAATGCTGTGTAATTGTAATGCCCAAATTTGACTCTAAAAAGAAATGAGAAATCCACCTCCCTTTCTTTGCAGAGAGAGGGAACAGTGGACATGGAACATTGCATATTCTGGCAGACAGGATTAGTGTTTATAAAATCGTTTGTTCAGAGGGTCAGAGGTCTAGAGCTGTGAGAGATGTTAGAGATCTATCTAGTTTAACTCCCTTATTTTTTAAGAAGACAGGAATATAACAAGGGAAAAATAGAATACATTTTAGCTGTAGGAACAAAACATTATTTACCAACTATATTGTAACAATAAATAACAAAGTTATCTGTCTTCCAACTTGCCATCTCTCCTTTCTTTCTTGAAGTGCTAGGGAAGTGATGCTTAGAAACCAAATGATTAAATGCTGAGTTAGTGATTTAATAATAAATGCATCATTATTTTATTCTTTTTGCTCTTAGTGAAACGGTTTAAGCGGATACAACTCACAGCCATTGACTGCCAACACTTGGCACAAAGCAGGGAAGGCTCGTGTTCTCTGACCCAGCCCTTAAATCGAAGATGGACAAGTAGAGATCTGAACTGGAGACTCTATCCTAAACAAAGAAAAGGAAACAGAGGTATATTTGTACTTAAAAAACTATAAGAGGATGTAAGAAATTTAATTAAATTTTAACAAGATAGGAGAATACACATCAGTTTGACCATTTTTCTAGGCTGAAACTCTAGAATACTCAGCAAAAAAATAAAAAATTAAATTTGGGTTACAGCAAAGACCTTATTTCAGGAATTTACAGGAAAATGGTATTCAAGAAGTTGATACAAGTACTTTATGATTATGCAATGCAGCAGGTAGACAAAGCATATGCACATATTCTTTGGCAATATAAATATTTGTCCTGATGTGTAATAAGAAACTCACTTAGCATGAGGAGGGGGAGGGATAGATGTTAGGGAAGAAACATGTCCAGAGTTGGGGTTTAGGTGGTAAAATTAAGAATAGGCTTGGTTGGAAACAGGTAATTTGTGTCAGATGTGAGAGGGACATTCCTAATCCTACCCAGATGTGGCAGAGAAGTTTTCAAGGTTATTTCCTTTATTGGCATCAGGACTACTTAGCCTAAAGTGACTCCATATTGAAATCCTGTAACATCAAGTTATATAAATTTTACAGTTATTATGCCTTTTCATTTTCTTTATCTATCAGGCCATAAAGTAGGATCCATTCTTCCAAAATGTTTTACTTCATTCACACAGCAACTAATTTAATTTAGTTTAGGCCTATTATTGCCTTATGGTTAGCCTACTGAGATAATCTCCCAACTGTTGTCAGCAACCTTTTCTGTTTCACTTTCAGTCTGTTCTGTATGTTGGAGCCAGGTTAATCTTAAATTAATTAGATTAATCTAAAATAACAGTTTTATCATGTTGCTTCATTGTTCAAGAATCATTCCTCATCCTGGCAAGAATAACCTGGCCGTACTCAGTTATCCACCTTTGATTTTTTGCTAGTCTCAAACATGGGGCATAATGGAAAGACACCTGAGTTCAAATCTTGATATACAGATATGATATACATGTGTACTTGTATGTGTATTAAGTATGTACACACATAAATATAGGCCAGATTACTCTTAATATTCATAAGTATGTGGATATATATTACCCTCTTTAGTGTCTATCCCAGTATTGGATACTAGTGAATATTTGTTGAATTAAATTTATTAAATAGAAGAAAATATCATTAATTAGTTTTTCACTAGAGGCACATCAATTCTAAACCACGATTTTCTTTCAAGTTGTACTAGAGACAGTTTTGATTGATTTAATAATTATTCTTCTCATTATAGAGTTTTAATTTAAATATTCCCTAAACCACATTTAAAGACCACATCTAATTGGAAGTCCATTTCCTATCCTCAGAAAGAGCAATATAATTTTTTTATCTGATATCTTTTGTTTTTATAGCAGAGTAATGATGAGAAAAAAATCACTTAGCCAAACTAACCAGAGCAACCTTGTCTGATATTATATGTAACAGTTTATACCCATTGTCTCCTAGTTCTGCATTGAAAGGAAAGAAATAATATTTCTTCTCTCATTTCTAGGGCTGAAATTGGTTAATATCATTGTACAGTGTACAGTTTCATTTTCTTGTTTCTATTTATATTGTTAGTATTCTATATATGGTTTTGCTGATTCTTCTAACTTTTCTCCACTTTAGTCTCTTCACATTTTCCCATGTTTCTTTGAAGTCTTCATATTTGTTTCTTATAGTACAATAACATTTTCATTTAATTTGTGTATTTTAATTTGTTTAGTCCTTCTCTAGTCAGCGTATACTAATTTTATTTCTATGTCTCTGTTACTACAAAGTTTTTTAAAAAGTTTATTTACTTTTAGTTTACAGCATTCAGTTCTACAAGCTTTTGAGTTACAAATTTTCTGCCCCTCCCTCTCCTTTCCCCTACCCCCCATGGAGGCATGCAATCCAATATAGGTTCTGCAAATACATTAAACATTAGTCAAGTTGTAAAGAAGGATTTTAACCAATGGAATAAACATCTGGAAAGAAGGAACAAAAGAAGAGAGAGAGAGAGAGAGAGCGCAAATAGTTTGCTTCTGTCTGCATTCAGATTGTAATTCTTTCTCTGGATGTGAATAGCCCTTTCCATCAGAGTCTTGGAGTTGTCTTACAGCCTTGCATTACTGAGAACAGTCCATTCTATAAAAATAAGTCATCACAGATATGATGTGACTGTAATTATGTACAATATTCTCCTGGTTCTTCTCCCTTCACTCAGCATCAGTTTATATAAGTCTCTTCAAGCTATGAAGTCTGTCTGCTCATTTCTTATAGCACAGTGCTATTCCATTACATTCATATACCACAACTTGTTTAGCCATTCCCCAATTGGTGGGTATCCCCTTGATTTCCAGTTCTTGCCACCACAAAAAGAGCTGCTATAAATATCTTTTTACATACTCGTCCTCCTCCCACTTGTATGATCTCTTTGCGATACTGCCCCTAGAAGGGATATTGCTGGGTCAGAGGGTAGGCACATTTTTATAGCCCTTTGGGCCTAGTTCCAAATTGCTTTTCAGAATGGTTGGATCAGTTCACAACTCCACCAATAAGGCATTAGTGTTCCACTTTTCCTATATCTCTGGCATTTATCATTTTTGTGTTTTGTCATGTTAGCCAATCTGATAGGTGAAATGTGGTACTTCAGAGTTGTTTTGATTTGCATTTCTCTGGTCATTAGTGATTTAGAGCATTTTTTCATATGATTATAGATATCTTGAATTTCTTGCTCTGGAAACTGACTGTTGATATCACACAAAGTTAAGTTTTATGCAAAAGAGAAGAGAGCGTGAGAGATATTATACTGCACCTTTCTTTCTTTGAACTTCTAGGGATAGTAGAATCTCTGGGATAAAGTATGAATGTTTAGTCAAAGAGTAAAGATATTAGTTACTGGGGTGGCTAGATGGCACAGTGAATAGAGCACAGGCCCTGGAGTCAGCAGGACCTGAGTTCAAATTTGGCCTCAGACACTTAACACATAACTGGCCGTGTGACCTTGGGCAAGTCACTTAACCCCAATTGCCCCTCCAAAAAGCAAAAAAAAAAAAAAAAGAGAGAGAGATAATAGTTACTGCAGTTTAAAGAGGAGACATGGTATCTTAAAATTTGTTTTGGTTTACTTATTCCTTTTTTTTTTTTTTTACTATTGAAAATTCCTTATAAGAGACAACTCATCAAGAAATCTAGTTTAGGTTGTACAGCTCTTATTTGAGGGCGAATGCTTCAAATAAAAGTCTCCAGTTAGAGGATATCTGAATGGTTGGAATTAGGAAAAAAATGTACTGAGAAAAAATTACTAAGTTAGCAATAGAGAAACAAAATTCCAACAGCCTTTGATAGTCTTCATTACATATTTTCTGTTAATTTATTTTTTTTTAATCAAACAAAATCCACCTTCTCACCATATAATTAACCAAAACAGATTTTCACGTTGGTCATGTCAGAGAAAAGTCTTTATCTCATTCTGTATTCTGAACCCTTCACCTCCTTAACGTGAGATTGATAAGGGTAATGTTTTGAGACACTGCTTACTGCACCAGTTGTTTTGAGGCAGTCCTCTGGAATAAGGTTTCCATAGTGTAGGTTGACTAGCAGTAGGTTAAATCCTTGTCTGGGTACCTAGTTTTATGTCTAAGGAAAGGTTGGTGGGCTAGCCAGAGATGGTGAAAACAATTCCTTAATGAATTCTAGTGCTGTGAATAACATATAAAACAGTGGGAGTCAGGTCAATGCAAAGCTTTATTGAAAGCAGTGGGAAAGAAGGAGAGAGAAAAAAAGGGGTCCTAACATACAAAATATTTCCATATTAGCCATGTTGCCCAAAAAAAAAAAAAAACCAAACAAAAAACCCAAACCAAGAAAAATAAAGAAAAGGAAAACATTTGCTTCAGTCTACATTGAGTTCCATTAATTTCCTCTCGATGTAGTGCCAATGCAATATTCACAGTGCCAGTGGTCACTATAAATATGCCTGTATAATGCTTAACCACAAAATATAAGAAATTCTCTGTATAGAAGACAGAAATAAAACATTTATTCAGACACCAGAAAACTGAATCCCAAAACCAGTAACCTGATTCCATCATAGTAGCAAAGAAGTTAATAAGCCATAACAGCATAGAGAGCCACAGCATCCTCTGGCCTTCTCACAAGCCTGTTTCCCTTGGGTGCATCCTCACCTCCCTCCAGTTTAGCTGCTCTGATTTGCAGCTTCCTGTGGGCTCTGCTTCTGCCCTTTAGCAAACTCCTCCCACCACAGGCTCCATGTTACATTCAGCTTATTGGGGGCCGGGTATATCTTTAAAGCAAGGAAGGTCTTCAAATTCCCTTGGGTTTATTATGTGCAGGGAAGATCTTCAAATTTCCATTACCATTATACCATGTTGCAAAAAAAAAAAACAATAAAAATCCCCAACTGAAAACCCAAGAAAAATAAAGAGGAAAAAATGTGCTTCAGTCTGCATTCAGAGTCCCATCAGTTTTCTTACTAGATGTGGCATTTTTCATTATACATCTTTTGGGATTATGTTAGATCTTTGTATTGCCGAGAATAGCAAAGTCATTCAGTTAATCATCATATAGTATTGCTGTTACTATGTACAATGTTATCCTGTTTCTGTACACTTTACTTTGCAGAAGTTCAAGTAAGTCTTTCCAGATTTTTCTGAGAGCATCCTGCTTGTCATTTGTTATACCACAATGATATTCCATCACGATCACATTCATCAACTTGTTTAACCATTTCCCAGTTGATGGATATCCCATCCATTACCACAAAAAAGAGCTTCTGTAGATATTTTTGTACATATATGTCCTTTTCCTTTTTGTGATACAGACCTAGTAGTGTTATTACTAGGTCAGAGGGTATACATAATTTTATAGCCCTTTGGGTATAATTCCAAATTGTTTTCCAGAAATGGTTGAAGTCAGTTTATAACTCTACCAACATTGCATTAATTCCCAGTTTTCCTGTGTCATTTCCAACATTTGTTATTTTCCATTTCTCTTATATTAACCAATCTGATAGGTATGTGGTGGTAGCTCAGAGTTGTTTTAATTTGTATTTCTCTAATCAGTGATGGTTTAGAGTATTTTTTCATATGACTATAGGTACCGTTGAAAACTACCTGTTAATATCTTTTGACCATTTATCAACTGGGGAATAATTTGTATTGTTACAAATTTGACTCAGTTTCCTATTTTATTTGAGAATTGAGGCTTTTAATCAGAAAAACTTGATATAAAATTTTTTCACATATATGGCGACTGTATATTACCCTCCATCCTGTTTTTCCTTGTTTGTCCTTTTTGTCCTTTCATCCTGTCTGTCCTCAAAAGTGTCTTGCTGACCCCTGCTTCACCCAGTCTGCCATCTCTTCTGTCAGCCCTCCTCTCCATTTGCCACCCTGCCCTTCTTTTATCCCTTCCTGTTTCTACTTTACTATAGAGTAAGAAAGATTTCTTTACCCAAACTGAAGGTGTATGTTATTGCCTCTTTGAGCCAGTTCTGATGAGTTTAAGATTCAAGTGCTCCCTCGGCTCCCTTATCATTTCCTCTACTGTAAAAGTTCGGTTGTACCTCTTTTATGTGAAATAATTTACCCCATTCTACTTCTCTGCCTTTTCCCAGTTTATTCCTCCTTCATTCCCCCTTAATTTTATTTTTTATAAATATCATCCCATCTCACACCTGTGCCCTCATTCTATATATACTTCTAACTACCCTAATAATAATAAAATTCTTAGAAGTTGCAAGTATTATCTTCCCATGAAGGCATGTAAACCATTTTCTTATTGAATCCCTTGTGATTTCTCTTTCCTGTTTACCTTTTTATGCTTCTTTTGAATTTTGTATTTGAAAGTCAAATTTTCTTTTTTTTTTGTTTGTTTGTTTTGTTTTTTGCTTTTTGGAGGGCAATTGGGGTTAAGTAACTTGCCCAAGGTCACACGGCTAGGTTTTTGTTTGTGTGTGTTAAGTGTCTGAGACCGGATCCGAACTCAGGTCCTTCTGACTCCAGGTCCGGCGCTCTACTCACTGCGCCACCTAGCCGCCCCTAAAGAATTAATAAATGATGGCCTTGTTTCCATTTTTTTTTTAAAGCAATTGGGGTTAAGTAACTTGCTCAAGGTTACACGGCTAGTCGTTATTTATGTGTGGGTGCTCATTTTCTGAGGCCGGATCTGATCTCGGGTCATCCAAACTCCGAGGCCGGCGCTCTTACTCACTGTGCCACCTAGCCGCCCTGAAAGTCAAATTTTCTATGGCCTGTTAATGAGAATGCTTGAAAGTCCTCTATTTCATTGAATGTCTTATTTTTTCCCCTGATAGATTATGCTTAGTTTTGCTGGGTAGGTGATTTTTGGTTGTAATTTTACATCCTTTGGCCCCTGATATATGATACTCTAAGCCCTTTGATCCCTTTAATGTAGAAACCACTAGATCTAAAGTTATCTTGCTTGTGGTTCCACAGCATTTGCATTGTTTCTTTCAGACTGCTTGCAATATTTTCTCCTTGACCCTGGAAGCTCTGGAGTTTGGCTATAATATTTCTGGAAATACTTTTTCAGGAAGTGATTGGTAGATTCTTTCACAGTTTCTATCTTACCCTCTGGTTCTAGGGTATGGGGCAATTTTTCTTGATAATTTCTGGAAAGATGATGTCTTAGGCTATTTTTTAAAAAATTATGGCTTTCAAATAGTCTAATAATTGAATTATCTCTCCTGGATTTATTTTCTGTGTCACTTGTATTTCCAGTGAGATATTTCACATTTTCTTATTTTTTTCCATTTTTAAATTTTGTTTTATTGTGTATTGATGTCTTGTGAAGTGATTAACTTCCACTTGCCTTGTTTTAATTTTTAAGGAATTATTTTCGTCATGAGCTTTAGTACTTCCTTTTCTTTTTGGCTAATTCTACTTTTTAAGGAGTTTGTGTCTCCAGTGAATTTTTGTTCATCTTTTTTTCCATGTGATTAATTCTGCTTTTTAAGGATGCTCTTTTCTTCAGTGGATTTTTGTGCCTTTTTAACGATTTGGCCTATTTAAAATTTTTTTTCTTTAGTTCATATGTTTTTGGTATGTTTATTTTTTAAATTTATTTTTAGTTTTCAACATTTACTTCCATAAGTTTTAAATTTTTTCTGCTTCCCTCTCCTCCCCCCTCCCCAAGATATTGTGCAATCTCATATGTGCTCTACATATACATTCTTATTACACATTTTTTCACATTTGTCACGTTGTACAGAAGAATTAGAATGAATGTAAGGAAGCATCAGAAAGAAAAGCCAAAACAAAAAAGAGAGCAAATGCCATGATTTGATCTGCATTCAGACTCCATAGTTCTTTCTCTGAACGTGGATGGCATTTTTCCTCATGAGCCTTTTGGAGTTGTCTTAGGGCCTTGCATTGCTATGAAGAGCGAAATCTATCAAAGTCAGTCATCACACAGTATGGCTGTTAACTGTGTACAATGTTCTCCTGGTTCTCTTCACTTCGCTCAGCATCAATTCATATAAGTCTTTCCAGGCTTTTCTAAAGTCCATCTGTTTATCATTTCTTATAGCACAATAGTATTCCATTACATTCATATGCTACAACTTGTTCAACCTTTCCCCAATTGATGGGTATTCCCTCAATTTCCAGTTCTTGGCTACCTCATAAAGAGCTGTTATAAATATTTTTGTACATGTGTGTCTTTTCCCCATTTTTATGATCTCTTTGGGATACAACCCTTGAAGTGATATTGCTGGTCAAAAGTAGGCACATATTTGTAGCCCTTTGGGCATAGTTACAAATTGCTCTCTAAAATGGTTGGATTAGTTCACAGCTCCACCAACAATGCATTAGTGTTCCAATTTTCCCACATCTCCAGCATTTATAATTTTTCTGTTTTGTCATGTTAGCCAGTCTGATGTGGTACCTCAGAGTTGTTTTGATTTGCATTTCTCTAATCATTTGGAACATTTTTTCATATGACTATAAATAGCTTTAATTTTTTCTCTGTTCATATCCTTTGGCTGTTTATCAGTTGGGAAATGACTTGTATTCTTATAAATTTGACTCAGTTCTCTATGTGTTTTAGAGATAAGGCCTTTATCAGAGAAACTGGTTGTAAAAATTCTTTCCCAGTTTTCTGTTTTCTTCCTAATCTTGGTTGCATTGGCTTTGTGCAAAAACTTTACAATTTAATATAATCAAAATTATCCATTTTGCATTTTTTTAATGTTCTCTATCTCTTGTATGATTATAAATTCCTTTTTTCCCCATAAATCTGACAGGTAAACTATTCCTTGCTCTCCTAATTTGCTTATAGTATTAGACTTTATATCTAAATCATGTACCTGTTTGAACTTTATTTTAATATATGATGTAAGATGTTGGACTATACTTAGTTTCTGCCATACTGTTTTCCAGGTTTCCCAGCAATTTTTGCTAAATAATGAGTTCTTATCCGTGAAGCTTGGGTCTTTGGGTTTATCAAACAATAGATTACTATACTCATTGATTACTGTGTCTTATGTACCTAATCTATTCCACTGATCCACCACTCTGTTTCTTAGCCAGTACCAAGAAGTTTGATGATTGCTGCTTTATAATACAATTTAAGGTCTGGTATGGTGAGGCTACCTTCCCTAGCATTAATAAATTCCCTTGATATTTTGGACCTTTTGTTCTTCCAGATTAATTTTGTTATTATTTTTTCTAACTATAAAATAATTTTGGGGGAGTTTGGTATGGCACTGAATAAGTAAATTAATTTAGGTAGAATTGTCATTTTTGTTATATTAGCCTGGCGTACCCATGAGCAACTGATGTTTTTCCAATTATTTAGATCTAACTTTATTTGTGTGAAAAGTGTTTTGTAATTGTGTTCATATAGTTCCTGGGTTTGTTTTGGCAGGTAGACTCCCAAATATTTTATAATGTCTATAGTAAATTTAAATGGAATTTCTCTTTCACTCCCTTGCTGTCAGGCTTTGTTAATCATATATAGAAACGCTAATGATTCATGTGGGTTTATTTTATATCCTACAGCTTTGCTAAAGCAGTTTTTAACTGGATTATTTTTTTTTAATTTTTATTTATTTTTAGTTTTTAACATTCATTTCCACAAGATTTTGAGTTAAATTTTTTCTCTCATCTTTCCCCTATCCCCCATCCCAAAATAGCAAGCCTACCGAAAACCTGTTCTCCCAATCTGTTCTCTCATATATCCTCCCTCATCACCCCCCTAACTTTTTAGGAGGGCAAGATGGTTTTCTATACCCCAGTGCCTGTATATCTTATTTCCCACTTGCATGTAAAAAACAAATTTTTTTTAAACACTTGTTTTTAAAACTTTGGGTTCCAGATTTTTTCCTTTTTCCCTCCTCACTTACCCCCACTGGGAAGGTAAGCAGTTCAATATAGGTTATACATGTGTAGTTACCCAAATCATTTCCATAGTAGTTATATTGTGAAAGACTAATTATATTTCCCTCTATTTTCTCCTTTGACCCTATTCCTTTTCAAAAATGTTTGCTTCTAACTACCCTCTCCCCCAATCTGCCCTCCCTTCTATCATCCTCCTTCTTATCCCCTACCCCCCTATTTTCCTGTAGGGTAAGATACCCAATTGAGTGTGTATATTATTCCCTCCTTAAGCCAAATTCAGTGAGAATAAAGTTGTCCCATTCCCCACCCCCCACCCCCCACCGCACCTTTCCACTCCTCCCCTCCACTGCAACAGCTCTCTCGCCTCTTTTATTTGAAATAATTTACCCTAATCTATTTCTCCCTTTCTCCTCCTAATAAATTTCTCACTCACCTCTTAATTTTATTTTTTAGGTATCATCCCTTCATAATCAACCCATCCTGTGCCCCCTGTCTATGTATACATGAATATACATATGCCCACACTCACATATATATTTATATACACATATACCCTTCTATACATATATACATACATATATATATATTTTTTTCCCCTTTAGCTGTGAAAAGTCTTATGAGTTACAATGATTGTTTTTCCATGTAGGAATGTAAATAGTTCAACTTTAATAAGTTCCTTATGATTTTTTTTCCCTGTGTATCTTCTCATGCTTCTCTTGCTTCTTGTATTTGAAAGTCAGATTTTCTGTTCAGCTCTGGTTTTTTCATCAAGAATTCTTGAAAATCCTATATTTCATTGAATGATCGTATTTTTCCCTATAGCATTATACTCAGTTTTGCTGCATAGGTGATTCTTGGTTTTAGTCCTAGATCCTTTGAACTCCGGAATATCATATTCCAAGCCCTTCAGTCCCTTAATGTAGAAGCTGTGTTATCCTGATTGTGTTTCCACAAAACTCAAATTGTTTCTTCCTGACTGCTTACAGTATTTTCTCCTTGACCTGGGAACTCTGGAATTTGGCCATGATATTCCTAAGGGTTTTCTTTTTGGGATCTTTTTCAAGAGGTGATTGTTGAATTCTTTCAATTTCTATTTTGCCCTCTGGTTCTAGAATATCGGGGCAGTTTTGTTTGATAATTTCTTACAAGATGGGGTCTAGGCTCTTTTTTTTTTTTTGATGATCTTAATTTCTCATACAGTAATTAGCTTCCAGTTGCTCCAGTCTAATTTTGAAGGAGTTATTCTCTTCAGTGAGTTTTTGAAATTCTTTTTCCATCTGGCAAATTTGGCTTTTTAAGGCATTCTTCTCACTGGCTTTTTGGGCCTCTTTTGCCGTTTGAGTTAGTCCATTTTTAAGACTTTATTTTCTTCAGTGTACTTTTGGGTCTCCTTTAGCAGGCTGTCGACTCACTTTTCCTGATTTTCTTGCATCATTCTCATTTCTCTTCCCAATTTTCCCTCTCCTTCTCTTACTTGATTTTCAAAATCCAAACAAAGAAGAACCAGATCCAAACAGATGAAAAAAATTGAAGGCAATGTGAAATATCTCACTGGAAAAACCACTGATCTGGAAAATAGATCCAGGAGATCATTTAAAAATTGTTGGAGTACCTGAAAGCCATGATCTTGGTTTGGGTCTATGTAAGAGTAGACTGCTACTGGTCCATGTCAATCAGCCAGCTAGAAAATTTTATTGGTTTGGTGTGGCAGTATTGTGGGCTCTTTGGTCTAGGGTTCCACTCTACAGTCTGGGATTTCTCCTTGCAATCTGGGCTAAATGCAGAACATGAGCCTTTGAGTGTGGAGTATGAGCCACACTGCTGATACTGTTATTGTTGGTATTTCTCTCTCCAGACATAGCCCTACCCCCTACCCCCTCCCCCCGCCTCTCAAGAATTCTACTCTTCTGCACAGGTTCCCTCTATCTGCCCTGGTTTTGTAACCCAGAAATGAGTGATGGTGTCACAGTTGCCATATGGCATCTGCCCCTGTTGCAGGGTCCTGCTGTGGGTCTGGTGGGATATGGGTGAGGATTGCCTTGGTGGACTAGTGTGTTCTATAGGCAGCATACTCCTAACCTGACCCCAGTGTCCATGTCTCCCTCTCTGACTCTGTGCTAAGCTTGGATAAACAATTGATTCACTGGGCTTTTTTAAGGATTTTTTTCTGGATTTCCTCAGTGGGATTCAGTTTATTGCACATTCTATATCTGTTTAAAGTTTTGTGGAAGGTAGCTCCCACACTTGTCCTTACAACTTCTTCATCTTGTCTTCACCTACACCTCTTCATTACATCTTAACCCTTTTAATGTTTACTGGAGGTCAAGTGCCTCCTCCTTAAAGACTGTTTAATTGTCATCTTTGTATCCTCAGGGCCTAGAAGAGTTCCTTGTGCATAATAAGCATTTTATTGACTAATTGGCTTTAAAAAATATCTATTGATTGACTGACTAGATCTGTTTGCATCTCAGAATACGTCCTCCTATTCCTAAAGTCAAATATAAATGACATATGGTTTTACTGTTTTCCATAATCAGTCATTTCTTATCTATCCTCTATTCCCCTTCATTAACATGGATAATTAGTAGTTAATTTGTGTGTTGTTAAAGAGCACTAAATGTCTATAGATGTTTCAGAAATGGAATGATAGTCATCGTTCATTTAAATTTCTTTCTTCCTTGGTTTCTTCATGTAGCACGGGGATTTCAAAGACGGATGACTGATTTCTTCCCCGTTAGTCAACGATCATGTACCAGTAACATGTCTCAAAGTGGCTCCATTGATGAAAATAATACTGCTGCTGAAGAAATGGCCTTTGCTTGTGCTTTGCCTCAAGAACATGAAAGGGAGTCTAAAGTAGCCTCCTTGGGATCTGTTGTGACTTCTAGGAAGCGATGTCTTTCCTTTGACCATGAAGGAAACCAAATCAGAGGAAGAAGCCGGTGTGGTGGTATTGCTAAGAAAAACCTCAAGGACCAATCCACAAATCTTGGGGAAATGAAATGGGAAATGAATTGTTCATTCCAAGTTCCAATGGACCCTGGACAAATTAAACAAGATGATGATGAAAATGGTCCTGAACCTGACCCTTATTATGGGCTCCTTGGAAACTTGCCCTGTCATGAGCCCCAGAGCCACATTTGTAGTCTTCCCAATGAAGTCCTGAGGCACATCTTTGGTTTCATCCCTATGGAAGATCTGTGTAAGAACCTAAGCCTGGTGTGCCACCTTTGGAGGGAGATTATCAATGACCCACTGGTAAGCAATCTCACCAGAAAATTATTTTTCCATTACTTCTGAGATTTGTGCTTTCCTTTTTTGTTGTTGGAGTGGGCTTGGTTCTTATTTTGGAACTTTTTTTTGAGACTGATGCCAGAGAGGGCAACCTGTATACTTCATAAAAGATTTGTAGATACTGCTGTGTGATTCAGCATACCAGTCTTAATAAACAGTTGATCTATTCTAGTATGAAATTTCTTACACTGGTGTTAGATTTCTTGTAACTTTGTATTATAATAGCTTAATTAGCTTTGTCTGGCCTCCGACAGAGGCTTGTAGGATATTTTGCCAAATTTACATTTCACATATGCTAACCTTTGGGACTAGATCTAAAACAAATATTATACCAGCTTCATGTATGTAGAAATTTGAAAGTCAAGGAATATGGTTCAAGATGTATCAAAGTGAACTTGATGAATTATTGCAAAGCACAAAGGATTTGAGGGAAAATAGCTTGACTTTAATCTTGAGGAATAGGACTTCTGCCATCCTTGTGTTTTTGGCTCCTTAGAATTCTTTCTGGCTCAACATATTGGTATTATTTTATGTTATGTTTCCTTGACCCCCTAAATCTGGTACTGCTTTGAATTGGTTTGAATCATGTAATTGATCAGGAAAGAAGTGACCTTTTAAGATATTTCTTCCTTTGACTCTGCTTTTTGGGAGGATGTCCATGCTTTGCACTTACCTCTTAAAATGTAGCCTAGAACTAACACTTTCCATAGATAGACAGTTACATGTATGAATGTGGAAATATGTTTTGTATGTCTTCCTATGTATAATGGGTATCATTTTTAACCTTCTGAATGGGTGAGGAAGGGAGTAAAGGAAGGGAGAGAATTTGGAACTGGAAATGAAAATACATTAAAAAAAAAAAAGAAAAATAATAATGCCTTGTTTCCACACAGTGTTTTTGCTTTCATGTCTTTCATTTTCATTCATGTCTTTCATTTAATCTTTGTTGATAGTCCCAGGAGCCTACAGATGGGAAAACTGAGGTAATGAGGACACAGTAAAGATTTACCCAAGATTATACAGGAAGTTAGTGGAGATACCAGGGCTAGAATCAGGACACTTGTCTATTTAATTATGAGAAAGTCATTCTCTCCTTGTGGCTTAAGCTGTAGGTTATCTTATTGATGTCCTAAGCTTTCTTGTTACCTTTAAATTACCTGTCTCACAGTTTATTCCTTGGAAAAAGCTGTACCATCGTTACTTGATGAATGAGGCACAAGCTGTCAGTGAAGTGGAAAATATCCTTTTGAACTATGCCATATCTAAGGAGGAGAACCTTTGTATGGTGAACCTGATACGGTGAGTTACTTAGATATGTGAGGGGAAAATGGGTTCTTGGACTAGTCTGTTCTACAAAGTCAAACCAACAAAATGCAGAGTCTTATAAACCAAAGAAACATATTCCTCTGTTCTACCTCCTTCAGTTTTAGGCTATAGATTATAAAGTATATTAGGAGAGTATTTCAGTCTGAAGTCTTTTCCAGAATTACCTGACTGAAAAAAAAAAACCCTTGCCATTACTTAATCATGTCCTAGTGAGAAGAACTTTTTAATATTCTCTTTAAAAGTCTAACCCATTTTTAAAAAATATACATTTACTGATTTATTGATTTATCGATTTAATTAATTTTTTTTTTTTTTTTGCCTTTTGGAGGGCAGTTGGGGTTAAGTAACTTGCCCAAGGTCACATGGCTAGTTTTTTTTTTTGTGTGTGTGTGTGCATTAAGTGTCTGAGGCCGGATCCGAACTCGGGACCTTCTGACTCCAGGGCTGACACTCTACTCACTGCGCCACCTAGCCGCCCCTGATTTATTTTGTTTTTACATTACAAAAATTTATCCCAGAATCTCTCCTCCCACCTCCCAAAGAACCATTCTCTAGAACAAATAATTTTTTTTCTTTAAAGAAAGCAGAAGGAAAAAAAAAAGATTTAGTAGGTGTGTGATCCCGGGCAAGACACTTAACTGAGGTAATGAGGACATGGTAAAGATTTACCCAAGATTATACAGGAAGTTAGTGGGAATACAGGGCTAGAATCAGTTGGTGAAATCTAAAAATATATGCAGTGTTCCACACTCATCAATCTCCCACCTCTGCAAAGGAGTGAGGTGGAGTGTCATCTCCTATCTCTTCTTGGGGTCCATACTTAGTCTTTCTAATCCATTTCTAAAACTAAGTCAGAGTTCAGGAAGGATTTGTTCATTCTGAAGATAGAATTAGGGTAGTGACTTTCAAGATAGAGGGACTCTTGATTAATTCACTGAAGAATGGTACCCCTTTTCCCTATGACTGAATTAGGGTAACGATCAGACTAAGCAAATGAAGAAGTCTGTTTAGTTCAAATTAACCAAAGTGTCTCTTCAGTTGACGTCTGTTCAGGATGAAAGAAGAATACTTCCATGAGATTGATTACAGAGGGTTTTAGGAAAATGATTGTCCAGGGTGTGTCAGAAGTTGCGGCAGTTGTTCTCTTTATGGAAGCAAAATGTCAAGAGAACTTTCACCTAAGCTCTCTAACTATGCTTTATCTTTGTGGAATTTTTTTCTCTGAGAATATTATAAGTTATAACTTCAAAATTCCTTGTATGAGAGAGGTTTGTAAGGGTAGATTTCCTTTAACTTTTTCTAAGCAAAACTACTTAGAATCAGATTAATTTAATTATTAAAAATTTCTCTGGCAGGTTTGTGTTTGTTTCACAGACATTAATGACCTTTTTTTGGCTGTCCTGCAGATACACAGTGGGTACCAAATACGTTCAACATGTCAATCCTGAAGAGGCAAGGTGTTGCCTGCAGGATCATCCTCTCTTTCCACAGGCAGAGGCATGCCTTCGTCACAAGATGCTTGATTTATATAGTGCTCCCGGGGTATGTAAAGAGACTGTGGGGAGTTAGAGGGAGAGATGGCATTGCTTTCTCTGAAAGAGAATAACGTATATTGGGGAATGAGTTCTTTTTAAAACTACTTTGTATTTTTATAGAACCTTTCTTCTCTGAATTTGATAAGTTTTTGATACTATAATCTGGAAGTTGGTGAGGAAGTGAATTACAGTACTTTAGAGTTGAAGTCTAATAGACTCTATAATAGAGTATTACTCTAATGCCAGAATCCCTTCTGTAGCACCTCTGACAGATATTCATCTAACCTCTGCTTGAATCTTTGATTCTGTAGTGATAGAAAAGAGCTCCGGTTATTTGGAAGGCCCAATTTTCAGTTTTGCTACTTGGCCCTGAAAACTTTCAGGGTTACATTTGTAATTTGAGAGGGAATGTAAAAGAAGTTCCAGAAATGAAGCTCATCAGTGGAAAATATTTTTTCTTTGGGTTGAGTTGGGAGAAGACCATTCAAGATCTAGGGTATTTTTGTCCAGTCATTCCAGACACGTCCAACTCTTTGTGATCACATTTGGACTTTTCTTGGCAAAGATACCTGGGGTGGTTTGCCATTTCCTTTTCCAGCTGATTTTACAGATGAGGAATTTGTTAATCATTAGTACTCAGAGTTAATGGACTTGGTTGACAGTTTACAGAAATCTGTCTTCTTTATGATATTGGGTAAGTCATTTAACCTTTCTTGGACTATGCTTTTTCATCCTTAAAATGAGAGGGTTGGACTAGACAAACTCTGGAAAACTAGAAGAAGATTCCTTCTAGTTCTAAAACGCTTACTTATTCTGGGATATGAGTATTCTATAAATTAAGTTACTTGCCCTAGACCACACAGTGAGTGTCAACAGATCTTAGCATACTTCATTTTGGTCTTGTAGTTCTCAGATTTGGAATCGAAATGTATTCTCAAATGCAGTTGTGAAATGTGCATGTAGCCCTAAGATACAACTAGCCTTAGGGTAGAAAAATCTGCCACATAATTAGTTCTATGATACTTTTATGAAAGAAATTGTTGATGATACCAGTGGTTAGTTCAGGGAGTATATTCTTTAATAAGAAGACATTTTAGCAGTGTTAACACAAATATATATGGTTACCAATGAGATGGTTGCTCGATATGCAAGTATGTTTCTGTCTTTTCTTTAAGAAGAACCTTAATTAGGAAAAGGTACTGATAATTATTTGTGGTGTGTGTGTGTGTGTGTGTGTGTGTGAGTGTGTGATACTCTCTTACTAAACAATGGAAGGGAACATGCTTTATGTAAACTATCTCCTCCGGGGACTACCTCCATTCTAGGCATACAGTAAGCATGTTAATAAGTTTTAAATTTCAATTTGTTGAATGTTGCCTCCACAATGAAGAGCTTAGAATTTAATATGGCAGAATAATAGATTTTAACTTTCTTTTTTTTTTTTTAAAGCAATTGGGGTTAAGTAACTTGCTCAAGGTTACAAGGCTAGTCATTATTTATTAGTGGGTGCTCATTTTCTGAGGCCGGATTCAATCTCGGGTCATCCCAACTCCGAGGCCGGCGCTCTTACTCACTGCGCCACCTAGCCGCCCCTTTAGGGCAATTGGGGTTAAGTAACTTGCCCAAGGTTACACGGCTAGGTTTTTGTTTGTGTGGATTAAGTGTCGGAGGCCGGCTCCGAACTCAGGTCCTTCTGATTCCAGGGCCGGCGCTCTATTCACTGCGCCACCTAGCCGCCCCGATTTTAACTTTCTTATAAGGCATCTGTATTATACTTCTTTCATATGAGGCAGCTAGGTGGTACAGTGGATAAAGTGCTAGGCCTGGAGTTAGGAAAACCTGAGTTCAGATTTGGCCTTGGACACTTCCTAGATGTGTGGTCTTGGGCGAATCACTTAAACTCTTTTTGCTTCAGTTTCCTCAGCTGTAAAATGGGCATGATAATAGCACTTACCTTAGAGTGTTATTGTGAGGATCAAATGGGATAATATTTGTAAAGCACTTAGCACAATCCCTGGCATATAGCAGGTACTGTATAATGCTTATTCCTTTCCCTTTCCTCTTCCTATGTTGCCTGAGTCTATAAGTTCCTTAAAGGCAAAGATTTTTATCCCCAATGCCTGGCTTATAGTAGACCCTTAAATACTTGTTGAAATTATTTGGGCACAAAATGTTATTGTTGTTCAATTGTTTTCAGTCATGCCTGACTCTTTGTGACTCCATTTTGGGGGTTGTCTTGGCAAAGATACTGGAGTGGTTTGTTGTTTCTTCTTCAGATCATTTTACAGATGAGAAAACTGAAACAAACAGGGTTAAGTGGCTTGCCCAGGGTCACACACCTAGTGAGTATCTGAGACCAGATTTGAACTAAGGAAGGTGAATTGTCCTGGCACTCAATTGTGTAGGCTCACAGTAGGCACTCAGTAATTGTTTACTTAACTATATTAATCTGGACCTCTTATCTGAAGGTACCAAAGATCTCATGGTGAAATAAAGCAACCAATAAAATAATGTCTTGTAGACACATTAAAAACATGAAAGCAGCAATCTATTGTACCACTAAAATTGGGCTCTGAGAAGAAGAGGAAATGCAGTTTTAGAGTTGAAGACTGTCATTGGACAAAACACCCATTTCTTTCATGGTTGGGTTGTCTTTAACACATAGAGTTTGTAAAATTGTCTGGAAGCTGATGGGTAGCACAGCAACCTAGCGCTACTTTAAGATATAAGTTGACTAACTTCGTTTTCATTACATGTAGCATGTGTCCTCTTTTCCCTTCCTTGTTCTCTATTCCACAGGGTGTCAGTGTATGGGCCTTAATAGCAACGATCATACTTCTCTCCAGCACTGTGAGTGACATTCAGAGGCTGTTATCCTGTTTCAAGAGGCCTACTTCCCCGGTGACCATATTAGACATCACTGAGACCCTGTACTGTATGGCGGCACTGCTACATGCCATGAGAGAGAAGGGGATTAAGATTAGCAACAGGTGAAACAAAGGAAGAAAAGGGGCAGGGGAGCTAATTTCTTAAGCTGAGAAAACCAAATTTGTACATTTGAAATTCTTCAACCTTATCTTTTGTTTAGTGGAGATGGGGTTGGAACATTAGGTTCCTAAGGAGATTTAAAAAATTTTTTCTTTTCATTGTGGTGTAGTGCATAGAACTTTGGTCCAAAGACTGAAGCACAAGTCCTAGTTCTAACTTTTATTATATGACTTGGCCAAATCTCTCTCAGGTTACACATCTGTAAATGGAAAAATAGTATTTTTCACTGCTACAAGATCCTTACATGTCTTTTTCTCATTTTCCTTCTTTATCTGCTGTTTTATATCTTGTGCCTTCAGATATGCTTAGGTGTAACCAATCCTTAAAAAATCTTTACTTGATTGTGCTGTCTCCTCAAGCTGTTCTCCTATGTTTGCAACCTGTGTTATCCCTTCATTGCCAGATTTTCTGGAAAAAAATTATTTTATACTCATTGCCTCTTTTTCTTACCATCCATTTATTTCTTTCTTAAAATTTACATTTTTAGAAATCGTGAGCTTATCATACAGAAATATAGTAGTATGATTATGTTACCTGTCAGTAGTTGTGTCAGTGGATCATCCCCATTCATGTCAAAGACCCAGAGCAAAAGGATAGTTACCCCTTTATAGGTTTTGGTGAGTACAGAACATGTTAGGTGATATCATGGGATTATGGGCCATATAATTGATTATAGAGCTGAAGTACAGGGAACTATATGATTAATTGGATATTTGGTAATGGGGGCTAGCAATAATCTCCCCTTCTCTCATGAAACTAAGAAGTACTCTGTTTGAATCTATGTGCAAGATAATGGCTCACACTTTTGGACAGCAAACCAGACAGCCTTGAAGGATAGTTTGATAGAGCAAAGATACTTGACCCAACTCCCTTTCTTTCATACATATTGCCCAAGGATAGCAAAATTCCTTGAGGCAGAAAGAGTTCAGTGATTTAGCAGGAGAGCTGGAGTTCTAGAATTAACCCATTATAGACCAGCTAAATTCTGAACTAAGTTGAGAGACAAAGAACTATGATGTAAGCAGTTACAGGACAAAGTCAATTTAAAAAATGATACAAGGATTAGTCTTTATCCCAACACATAAAGAAGTTAAATAAGGGGTGGCTAGGTGGCGCAGTGAATAGAGCACCGACCCTGGAGTCAGGAGGACATGAGTTCAAATCTAGACTCAGAGACTTGACACACTTACTAGCCGTGTGACTTTGGGCAAGTTACTGAACCCCAATTGCCCCCCAAAAAACCAAAAAAAAGAAGAAGAAGAAGTTAAATAAAATTACTGGGAACTTCTGTGACAGTTTTTTAAAAATGTATGTCATATTTAATGCTGTACTGAAAATTTTTTTCCTTAGTTTGTATCCTTCTTAGCTGTTTTGTTTTCTTCTGTGTACTTTAAAAATGTTTTATTGATGTCTTTTTGTTTGTACCTCTGTCATTACCTACTAACTCTCCTTCACCCCCAGAACTTTCTCTGTTTTACCAAATAAGTTTAATCAAGCAAAATAATTTTATGCATTTCGTGTCTGAAAATGTATATTACATTCTTGTTTTTTTTTTCTTAAGTTTTTTTGGAGAGGAGAAGGCAGGGCCATTGGGGTTAAGTGAGTTGCCCAAGGTCACACTGCTAGTAAGTGTTAAGTGTCTGAGGTCAGATTTGAACTCAGGTCCTCCTGCCTGCAGGGCCGGTGCTCTATTCACTGCGCCACCTAGTTGTCCTCATTCTTTTTTTTTTTTAATTAAATTTTTTTGAAGAATTGCCTTCTCTTCCTCACTCCTCTTTCCTTTCCAACTTGCCTCTTTTCCTCTAATTGAGAAAGTAAAAAAAAAAAAAAGCCCAAAACAAAGTCTTATAATATAAATGTGTAGTCAAGCAAAAAATCTCACGTTGGACATGTCCAAAACAATTATGTCTCATCTGTGCCATCATTTCTGATGAAGACCTTGGAGTCGTGATTGGTCATTGTGATGATCCAAGTTCTTAAGGCTTTCAAAGTTGATTGTCTTTATGATTGTTATTGTATAAATTGTTCTCCTAGTTGTGCTTTCTTCACTCTGCATTAGTTCAAATAGGTCCTCCCAGGTTTATTTGGAACGATTCCATTCATTATTTCTTTCTTTTTTTTTTTTTTAGAGCAATTGGGGTTAAGTAACTTGCCCAAGGTTACATGGCCAGTCATTATTTATGTGTGGGTGCTCATTTTCTGAGGCCTAATTCGATCTCGGGTCATCCCAACTCCAAGGCCAGCGCTCTTACTCACTGCGCCACCTAGCCGCCCCTCATTCATTATTTCTTACAGCATGCTATTTCATCTCATTTAACTTTGTCCTCCCTCTTACTGCCAGGTGATGTCATCAGCTCCCATGCATTCATTTCTGTGCACTTGATCATTTCTATGCACTTGATTTAGTTGTCTCTTCTGACCGTCAGCCTCACACATCCAACTACCTATTGAATATCTCAACCTGAATATCTAATAGATGTCTTAAACCTGACATGTTCAGAATTGAGCTCATTATCTTCCCATTCCAATGCCTCCCTGCTTCCTAACCTCCCTCTTAGTCTGGATGCCGAAGGTACCACCATCCTTTTAGTCACCCAGGCTCACAACATAGGTGTCATCTTTGACCCTTCACTCTCTCTCACTCATGTGTTCAATATGTTGCCATGTTTTGTTGATTTTACTTTCATAATATCTTTCACATATTCCCTACTTCTTTCCTCTGGCACTACCACCACATTGGTGCCTACATTTATTACCTTATACTGAGACAGTTGCAAAAGGCTGCTTATTGGTCTCCTTGCTTCAGGTCTCTCTTGACAGTAGTTCATCCTCTCAGTTGCCAAAGTAATTATCCTAAAGTAGTGTGGGTCTCATCATGTCATCATCCTGCTTAATAATCTTCAGTAGCTTCCTTTCACTTCCAGGATCAAATATAAAATCCTCTGTTGTGAGTTTTTTGAAAGCCTTTTATGACCTCTTCCTTCCCCTTCCTCCTATATTCCCCATCCCTCCCATGTTGGAAGACTTTTTGTAACTTACATCCATGTACTCTGTGATCCAGTGATTCCGGCCTTCTTTGCTGTTCCTTGAACCAGGCATTTTATTACCTGACTGGGCATTTTCACTGGCTGTGTCCCTTGTCTGGAACTCAGTCCTCATCTTCGCCTACTGGTTTCCCTGGCTTCTTTTAAGTTCCAGCTGAAGTCCCATGCTCTACGAGAAGCCTTTCACAATCCCAGTAATACTAGTGCCTTTCCTCTATTGATTCTCTTCAATTTATCCTGTATATAACTTACTTGTACCTATTTATTGGCACCTTGTCTCCTGAATTAGACTGTGAACTCCTTCAGAGCAAATATTCTCTTTTACCTTTCTTTGTATCTCCAGCACTTAGCATAGTGCCTGACTGTGCTATTTTAGGCACTTAATATTTATCAGCTGATTGATTTAGGGGTATTAGTCTATAGTTTTCTTTCTCTGTTCTAACTCTTTCTGGTTTAGATGTCAAGGTCATATTTGTATAATAGAAAGAATTTGGTAGGACTTCTACTTTTCCTGTTTTTTTGTTTTTGTTTTTGTTTTTTGTTTGTTTGTATACTGTTAGGATTGATATTTAAATGTTTGAAAGATTTCTCTTGGAAATCCATTTCATCCTAGAGTTTTTTCCTTGCTTTGGAAGTTCCTTTATGACTTATTCAATTTGTTTTTCTGAGATTGGGTTAAGTTCTATGTTATTCAGCTAATATAAGAATTTTGTATTTTTGTAAATATTCACCTGTTTATTTTAGATTGCTATTTTTATTGGCATATAATTGGATGAAATAGTTCCTAATAATTTCTTTTATTTCTTCTTCATTTGTTGTGAATTCACCTTTGCTTCTGGTAATTCGGTTTTCTCTTTTTTAAAAATCAGATTAACTAATGATTTATTTTATTGTTTTTAATTTAATTTTACTAAATTTTTTTGTTTTCAATTTTTGTTAATTTCTTCTTTGATTTTTCAGGATTTCTGTTAGCATTTTGAGGTGTTTTATTTCTTAGTGTTCTAGGAGATTTTAGTTGCATGCACAACTTGTTTATCTACTCTTTCTCTTTTATTGATGAAAGTATATACTTTTCCCCCTAATTATCATTTTGGCTGCTTCCCTCCAATTTTGACATGTTATCTTATTGTCATTATGTTTAACAAAATTATTGATTGGTCTTATGATTTATTCTTTGACTTCCACCCATTCTTTAGGATTAAGTTATTTAGTCTCCAATTAAATTTTGGGCAGTTTCTTCAGAGACTTTTTATTGAATATAGTTTTATTGCCTAAAAATGTAAAGGATGTGTTTAATACTTGTTTTTCTGTGGTTTGTGGTTATTATACCAAATACTTGGTCAGTTTTTGTGAGGATGCTATATGATGCTGAGAATATTTACATTCCTGTCTTTTTTCATTAAGTAATCTCCAGAGGTCAATCATATTTAACTTTTTAAATATACTATTCAGATCCTTCACTTTTTACTTTTTGTTATTTTTAAATAGATCTCTAGGTTTGAAAAGAGTAAATTGAAGTCCTTTTTTATTATAATTTTACTGTCTTATTTCTCCCTACACATCATTTAACTTTCATTTTAGAATTTTTGGTGCATACATGTTTAGTGTTGAAATTAATTCATCGCTGTGTGATACCTTTCAGCAAAATGTAGTTTCCCTGTTTATTTCTTTTAACTAGGTCTATTTTTGCCCTTGATTTATCTAAGATGGTGATTACTACCCTTGCCTCTTCTACTTCAGCTGAAATGTAATAGAATTTGTTCCAGTCCCTTATTTTAACTCTCCACTCGTGTCTTTTTGATTTAAGCATGTTTTTCATATACAGCATATTGTTGGGTTCTGCTTTCTAATCCATTCTGATATCCTTTTCTGTTTATTTTTATTCTGTTTACATTCACGTTCCATCTTGTTCTCACATATCTTTCCTTTGCTTTGTCTCCCAGCTTCTCTTTGCAAAGATAAAGAAGAAGGTGGTGAGAGAGGAGCGTGCCCTGTGCCAGTGCTCTAGCTTTGATGTGATCCGCTTCTTTCCTCCTCTGCCTCTCTTCTCTTTCCTTCATGCTGAGCCCAGTAGCTGGTTCTTATACCGTTCTTTATTTTCAGCCTCTCTCCAAATTCTGTGTTCCTTAATTAGGGTTTATTTTGTTTAATGCTAGTCCTTCTCTCAGCCCTCCCCTCTCCTCTCCTTCCTACTTTTCTGTTGAGTGAGATGCATTTCTATAACAAACTGTGTGCATGTCCTCTTCTTTCACCAGTTCAGGTGTGGCCTGCCCCTCTTACCTATTTCTCCTTGTTAAAGTATTAACTTGTGTACCCAAATTATGAGACAATCTTTCTCATCTTTGTTCTCCTTTCCACCTCCTCCCTTTATGTTCCTTTTCCTCTCCGTTTACATTTTTCTTTTAAGATCAAAATATAGTGGAATTACTCTCAAACCTATGTCTCATCAGGCTGTCTAATTATAGACTCTCTCTAATGTGACTTCTTAACTGATAGATACCTTTTTTAAGGCCAAGTATTCTTTGACCTCTTTGCAGCTTTTGATCCTTGACCATCCCTTCTCATGGCCATTGTCTCTTCTCTTGCCTTCCGTGGCTCGCGCTCGCGCGCTCTCTCTCTCTCTCTCTCTCTTAGGGAAAGGGACTGTTCTGTGATTTAATTGTTATAGAGAACACCTAGGTGAGGAAATCTCCTTTACCAGTGCAGGTCATCACTTCTGTAACACACTGTCTTAGGGAGTTGCCTAGAGCACTGAGAATTTAAGTGACTTGCCCGTGTTCACAGAACTAGTATGTGTTAGAAGTATATTTGAACTTGGGTCTTCTTGCCCCTGGGGTCGGGAATTTATACCTGACTGTTCACATACATAACTATATACAAAATAAATAAGAGATAGTAGATGAGTGTTTGTGTTTGTAGTACCAGCACCTGGAAGTTATCAGGTAAAGCTTCTTGGAAGTTGAAACATTTGATCTGAGTTTTGAAATGAGACTAAGGTATCTGTCAGGAATCAATAAGTCAGCAAATGTTAATTCATCACCTCCTATATGCTAGACCCTAGTGATGTTATAGGTCCTAGTTGCTAGTGATAGAGTGATAAAAATGAAATAGTCTGATCCTCTAAGAGCTTACTGAGGAAGGTTACGTTCCTGCCATGTTGGTACAACCTTGCGGATATAGCGCTTGTCATGTGTAAAGAATAGGAGGGCCAGTTTGACTGAAACATAGACTACATAAAGATGAGAATTGTATGATAAGAATGACAAAGAAATTGGCATTTATTCTTAGAGGTAATAGGCACTAGAATTTTTTGATTGGGGGAGTGACGAGGTCAGACATATTATTTGCAATTTTATGGACTTTAGATTGGAAACAGAAAAACTTGAGGCAAGGAGATCTATTAGGAAGCTATTGCAGTAATCCTGGTGAGAGGTGATAGAGGCTGGAATTAGGTGGCCATGGGAATGGAGAGAAGGGAGAATTTGAGTGATGTTGTAGAGTCAGAATTTACGAGACTTGAGAACTAATTGAATCTGTAAAGTGAGGCAGCATAAGGAGTCAAAGTCAGCATTGAAGTTTGGGTAACTAAAAGGATGGTGGTATTTTCAGCAGAAATAGGGATGCTTAGAAAGGGGTGAATTTGACTGGGAAACATAAGTTCTTTTTTGGACATGATTGAATTTGAGGTACCTAGAAGGCATACAGTTGGAAAATCCCATAGGTACTACATGATATGAGACTACAGCTTGGGAGAGAGACTAAAGTTGGCATAAATCTGGGGGTCCTTTGGGTAGTGCTGGGAGTTAATAAGGTCACTGTAAATGTAGAGGGCAAAGAAAAAAGGGAGCGGATAGAGCTTTGGTGGTACACTCTCTGTTATAGTCTCAGTGTGGGTGATGATCCATCAAAGGAGACTGAAAAGGAGGGCTCTGATATAATGGAGGAGAATTAAGAGCAAGCAGTGTCCAAAGAAGAGAGAATATATTGGAGGTGGCCAAGTTTCAAATGCTATAAAGAGGTCAAGAAGGATGAGAATTGAGAAATGGCTATTTCCTAGTCACCTAAGCTTGTAACCTCAGAGTCATCTGTGGCATTTCCCTCTCCTGGATCCTTGCTGCCCATATCCAATTAGTCTTTTTGCTCTTACAATGTGTACAAAGATAAGCATAGTCTGCTGTATTGGCTTCTGGGCCAAGGAGAGTAATATAGGAAAATCTGAGAAATACGAGCATACTTTGGAGGAAGAGGCAAGGATTTATGGTGGAGGATGCACCTTACTAAATCTAGATGGAAAAGAATGATTTTCACTGGCAGAAAAGAGAAGGAAAGTACACTACCATATGTTGGGATGGGGGGGGGTTTGATGGCCTCAGAATGCATAGAACTGGAAAATGGGAGGTTGAGATTGGGAGACAGTTTATAACTCATTTTGGGCTGGATTAGTGTATATAAAGAGGAGTAAGATGGAAAGGAAGATGATGGAAGAGCTTAAATTAAGGAATTTAAAGAACAAGATAGTGTATAATATGTGAGTGTGTTTTAGTGTATCTGAAACTTCCTACCTTGTCTAGAAAGTATTATTTCTCTTACTAGTACTGACTGAAAGATGTATTTTTAAAGACATTTACCTTGCATAAATGCTTAAGAGATTATCTATTTTAGTTCCATGGGTTCCCAGTCATAATGACTCTTTAAATGCTTTTTTCCCCCTTTTAAATTATAAGGTTACAACACCTTATTCCTGATCTAGTCAGCCTTTCCTTCCGAAAAACACAGAATACTTTAAAGATAGTATTTTATTTCTAAATACCTTCTTGTGAGAATTTCTATGTAAGACAGGTGGAGATAAAAGAGAATTGTATGAGAGTCATCTAGGATGAGACTCATTTTACTCCAGTCTTCTCTCTAACACAGGTCCTTGTGTTTTGTGTGTTTGGACTGTAGTAATACTAACAGTAGTCTCTTAAATGGCATCTCTACCTTCAGTCATTCCACTATTCCACTATACTCCATCCTTACAGTTGTCAAAACACTCTGATGTAAAGATCTGACCATGTCAGTCCCCTGCTGAAAAACTGCTAATGACTCCCTGTTGCCTCTAGAAGAAAACCTAAACATCTTCTCTGACTTTTGAAATCCTTCCCAACAGTTATCTGCACAGGTATGCCTTTCTCTTAGAATTCTTCTCTGATCACCTCAAGTCAAAAAAGACCTCTTTTCCCTAAAATTTTCTTAGAATATTTGCTTGGAGAATTCCATTTTTCCTTTCACCTTCTGCTTTGTATATGAATTAGTGTATTTGTCTTATCCCAAATGTCCTTCCCTTAGATTTTAAGCCCCTTGAAAGTAAATTCTGGCATCTTTTCATTTTTTGTATCCCTGTCATCCAGTATAGAACCTGATAATTCAACTAAACAAGCTTTTATTAAACATTTGCTACAAAACAATCCCAACTCTCAAGAAACTTATATTCTATTGCATATAATATTAGTTTAATAAGTATTTGATGAAATTGTTGAATTTGTTGCATTTCTGGGTATAAAGTCAAAATTTCAGATCTAACTTTTATCACTCAGTTGTATTGTAGTGTCACAGTGTGTGCTCCTGTTGGAATTACTAGAGGATTTCATTTGTTTAGTTTTACCTTTTATGGTCTTTGATGAAGAATACATTGTTCCCAGGATTGTGCTTTGGCCAGAATTTTTTGTTGTTTAAATTTTTCAAATATTTCTTTTTGATAGGTTTTTGTTTTATCTGCTCTGTGTTTATTTAAAGTTTTGGGGTGGGGTACTTTGAAAATAGCAAGTTTTTGAATTTTAACTAGAAAAAGAATTAATATTAAGAAGTATTTTATAGAATTTTAAATCTTTTCCCATCTAACCTGACCTGTTTTTTATTTAATGAAAAAACTGAAGTTTAGAGAGAGGCAATGACGTGCACCTTGAAGTCACACACAGTAAATTAGTTGCAGAGCTGGGACTAGGACCTTAATAAATCAATTCACCACGTCTTTTTTTTTGTTTGTTTGTTTAAATCAGGATTCATTACAATATCTCCTGTTGCCTATACCTTCAGGAGAACTCAAGATTTCAGGCTGTAGGCATCAAAGAGGAAGCCTCCACTTGTCAAGGGTAAATATTTTTTCCATTTTTCATCCTAAAAGTTTGCAAAAAAGGATTTTATATCAGTATATGTTCATAAACCCCCTGGACTCCTGCTTTTTTTTGGTGAGGGGAGAGGATAGTCTGTATATTATTGTTTTCAGTCCCTTCCTTTTCTTTTTAGTTTTTCTCTGTTGATTTCAGGAAAAAAGTGACCATTCAGCTAACACATGAGCAGCAAAAGATCCTGAACCATGAGATTAAACCTCTACAGGTGGTGAAAATTATGGCTTTTGCAGGTTAGAGAATTTGTTTTCCTATCTTGCCCTTTTTCTCCCCAAGCCTTCCAAGTCGAGGTATGCAGACATGTATGTAATCTGTGCTTCTCTCTAATGTGTGGTAGGTAGGCAGAGATCTGTGGGAATGAATTGTAATCCTCAGTATAGCACTGGTTGTTGGAGGGTGGGGGTGGCACCAAGAGGGAAGGGAGTTGGTGTCTAAGAGTGATCTGCTCTCTCTCCATTTCATCTTTGGTTTCTAGTCCTAATGACTTGTAGTAAGTTAGCACTGACATGGGTTTGATTTTTCTAATGTAGTGATGTTCACAGAAATTAAATATATAAATGTGGGTGAGCAAGTTGTTTCCCTTTCTAATCTTGCATTTTTAGTTTCTTGTTGCCTTTTCATTTGGGAATTTGCTGTCCCCTGTACTTTGATGTACTCCTTTCTTTTTTCTTTTTGGAGGGCAATCGGGGTTAAATGACTTGCCCAAGGTCACACGGCTAGTAAGTGTGTCAAGTGTCTGAGGCTGGATTTGAACTCAGGTCCTCCTGACTCCAGGGCTGGTGCTCTATTTACTGTGCCACTTAGCCACCCCTGATGTACTCCTTTCTAAACTACATCTTAGAATCCCTAACTTCTTTGAAAGCTTTTGTCCAATCAGAGTTCCTTTTCAAAACCTTTCTTATGCTTTATAGTTGTTAAGCTCTCTCCCTACTCAAATAACTTTGTATTTATCTGTATACATGTTTTATTCTCCAATATAAAATATATTCAGTGTTGTGTTAGAGCCAGCTTTTAGCCAGTTTTCAAGGTGAATATTTATACCATGGACATTGGCAAAATGCTACAAAGCAGAGCTTGACATATTGTATTATTGATTGTCTAGACTTAAGGTGGTAAAAGTATTTCTCCAGCAGTTTATTCAGTTTCGTATTTTCCCTTTCATTTATCTTTGTTACGTTTGTCTAAAACTAAGATGTTGAAATCTCCTGTCACTATTATATTATTCTCTGTATCTTGTGGTTCAGATAATATTTCCTTTATGAATTTGGATGCTAAGACATTTGGAGCATATAAGTTTATTACTGATATTGTCTAATTATCTGTGATTCCTTTCAGCATAATAGTTTCCTTGTCTATCCTTTTTTGTTTTTTGAATGTTTGTTTTTGCTTTGTCAGATAGTAAGATTGTAACTCCTGCTTTTTTGGATTTACTTGCTGCATAGTCAACTTTTCCCCCCAATCTCCTCAGTTTTATTTTGTGCATGTCTTTGCTTTTTGAATGTGTTTCTTAAAAGGGACACATTTTGTAGGGTTTTGTTTTGTTATCCAATCTGTTACTCTTTTTCATTTCATTGGATTGTTTCATCCCTTCACAGTTTTTCTCCATCTATCTCTAGTATGCCCCCAAGGTATTTTTTTTCCTTCTGCTGTAAACACAGTACTGTATTCCTCCAGTTACTTTATTCCTTTCTGGCTCTTTTCCTCTTCTATTGGATTTCCTTCTTGTTTGTTATCCCTTTTCCTTTAGGGTTTTATTTGTTAGTTTATTTTTCCCTCCTGCTTTTATCTGTTTTTATAATTCTTCCTCCCTTTTACCTCTCACTAGGTCCTGTTCATTTGTTTTTGTTTTTTAACATTTTTGTGCCCCTTTCCAAGAAGAATTTTTTCACTCTTCATTATCTATCATTTTTTCTTATACTGTAGACTCTTATCTTTTGATTCATGACCCCTATAATTATCTGATCTCTCTCTAGGTTCTGTATTCTTCATGTAATCAGAATTGCTAAAGTAGTAATTCCAGGCTCTCACTTCTAAACAGTATTGCCATTGCCACATATAGCTGAGCCCATGGATTCCCTTTTTCCATTATGCTTCACCCCTAGAACAATGCCAGAGGATACTGCCCTATGGCAGGGTTCCTCCCCTTCTACATCCACCACATGATTGTGCAGCTTACCACTGGTTTCTACCTTCTCCTAGTTATTTTTTCCTCCCATGTTCCTCAAAATCTTCTCTGGGTCTTTGTTTTCTCATTCTTCCAAGTGCCAGTTACCCAAAGGAGGTCCAGCTCCCCTCTTCTGAAGTGGAAAGAGTGAACTTTTCAAATATCAAATCAGATCACATCTAATACAAGGTCCCCATTTTCACTTGCTAACCATCTTTTTTTTACACATAAGAGCATTATAATAAGGTCCCCTTCTTTTCCTTACCACTTTTTATTCCTTCTTTTTAACCTACTTTTCTGCCAGCTTTTCTCTTTCTGAGACCACAGAGACCACTTTCTCTCCAGTTTAATCCCAATTTGATATTTCTCTTTATCCCCTTGTTCCCCTCACCCTTCTCCTTCATGGACTCTCCCATGTTGTAATATAGTCTTATAAAAAGCATTGATTCACCAATAGGCAGTGTATCACTAGGTTCTACTCATAATGCCTTATGCCCATCTCTTTGCTGTTACTGCCACCAGACTTCTGCCTTCACTTATCTCCTTGTGTACAGTTAAAGTGAGGCTAGTGACTTTGCACAGCCCTCTCTCACTCAAATTAGAGTCAACTACAAGTCATGTCATCGTCAAGCTTTTTGAGGAAAAGCTTTTGCTTTTGTGGGAGGATATCCAAAAAGCATTTCGTAAGGAATTACATGTAATTCCCACCTTGGCCTGCTTTGTACTTCAGTGATAAGCTCCTTAAGGGCAGGGACTGTTCTTTGTCTCTTTTTGTATCCCTAGCACAGTGCCTAGCACATAGTAGGTGCTTACTAAATGTTTATTGATTGAGTTAATTGGAAAGAGACTCCAGGGATACAATGAGAAGGAAGGTGCTATGGACTGAGATAGTTAATTACCAGAAAGACATGAAATAGTGTCTCTTAATTTACACAGAAGATCTCACCCTAACAGATTAACAGGAACCATAGGTATTAATAAAAAAATGTTATACTGAAAGAGGACCCATAGTAACAGTTTGTAGGGATAAGATAGGAACATTTTGGGGTGTCCCCTTAATTCTTACAACTGTTTGAAGTCCAGTAGGAATACACTGAGTAGGTATTGAATTGAAGATTGAATTAGAGGCATTGGTGTCAATCAGACAATCAGAAGAAACATTCCCTACCTTAAGTGTAACATGGAATTCACCAGCATGGGAAAAGGCAGTGACAGGGATAGCGGGCAAGGACTTTCAGTCCAGAAAAAAGAGGTCTTTACTATCATTCATAGGCCTTGTCTTTCCTCTTCGCCTTCATGCCGAAGGTTCTCTTAAGGCTCTTGACAATTCTTCTCTTCAGGAACCTTGCAAACTCATCTCTTGGGAGTCTGGCTAACCCACCACTATTTGGGAAATAAGGAGTACCAAAGTTGTCTCTATTCTGAAAATGCATATCATGCTTTTTTTTGGCAGTCTCTTCTAAAATGTCTCCTTTTATGGCAGTAAAAATATACAACCTCATGAGGTGGAATTGGGGTTGCTTGGGTAATTGCTAAAATGGAGGGGGCTTCCTCTTTTGGCTTTTTCCTTTGGAGCCTTTTCATCCTTGTCCCTTCTCTCATACACATACACATGCTAGCTTTGAACTCCTTTATATTTTTTCCATGCCATCCTGGACAGTTCTTATGAAAAAAATTATGAATATCTTGCTGTAACTGATTAACAAATGCTGAATTAATTGTTCAGGCATTCCTAGGATTAAGTGGAGCTAACCCTGCATATTTCTTTGTACTTTTACATAGTCAGTTATAAAATCAGGTGGGAGTTTAATTATTTTCTTGGATAGTCCCTGAAACTTACTCCAGTTCTTTGGATGTGCTGTGCATCTCTAGTTTGTGTCATCCTAGCAAAATCACCTGAGACATTAGGATCCCAGAGAGGATCTTATAAGGGCCAATTGGGAAGATTTCCCAGTCTGTCAGGGTCATAACCTCTTAGGAGGCTATTGGATGCTTCTCTAACAGTTGCCCTCTCTCTAGATGAAAGTAAGGTGACCATTAAATTCATAATATGCCCCCAAGTGGTATCTTACTTCTAAAAATGACCTGGAATTGATTGATAACAGTTGCAAGATGCTCATCAAATTTTGGGGTGTCCTTTCTCCAGGGGGCAAAATCAGAGGGATTTAAAAGGGTGATAATTTCTAACAATAGTTAAACCTCTATTATCGATATTCTGAATAAGTGTGTCTTGAAGGGGGAAAATACCAGTAGGCTATTCCCCGAAGGAGTCATAAGAAGTCAGATTTCCCATAACATCATTATTAGTTTGGGCCTTCAATAGGCACTAAGTCAGTGGGCCTTCCTGTATTCACAGAGGGAGTGAAATTTTTTGAAATAGAAGAGTAAGCTGGAGGAACAAATGGAGAAGGAGAAGACTGAGTGGAAAGAGTATAGGATAGGAGAAAAAGAAGAGGGCCTTTTTTTGTTGCTGTGGTCAAGATTTGTCACTTAGGGATGCCCAGCAGAACTAATAATTGATTTGATACAGGTTTTTGATAGCCAATCTCAGTTTTTCCAAAATACAGTAATCAAAAGATCCATTCTTAGTCCAGAACAGCTCATTAGCTGAGTCCCTAGCAGTTTTAGATCAGCTTTTCCTTAGTTTAACAGCATATGCTTTTGTCATCCCCAGACAAACTGTCAGGGTATGTTAACTCCAGGATTTCAGTTACTTTTCCAGGAGGGTTACTAAAGGAATCCTGATTCCTGTTCCCATTGTCACCATTTAAAGGGCTATTAAGTGGGAAACCAATTGCAGATGATTACAAGTGGCCCTGGAAAGGATTAATTAGAAAAGATTGCCATAAGTGACCCTACAGAAGTGCTCTTGTAGAATAGAATTATTGACCTGTAGGGTATCCTCCAGTCTTAGCAATAACCGTAATTCCCTGTTATGAGACGTTATCAATTACCTAAAAATGAAGTCCTCAAAATTGGTAAACTCTCCTCCTAAGGTTTTATATCTCAGGAATTCCATTGTTCCTTGGAACACATTACATTCCTACCTACATTGTCTGGTGGGTGCAGAAGAGTCTTATGTTAATTTGACTTTTCTTTATATTTGAAGGTCTTTTTTCCTGATTGGTTGCAGAACTTGGTTTTTTTTCTGAATTGAATTAATTAAGTTTAACCATTATGTGTCTTGAAGTTTGCAACCTACAGTTTTTTCCTTTGAAAGAATCTGTGAATTCTTTCAATTGGAATTTCCTTTTTCTATGTTTAGAAGTTCTGGGTAGTTCTCTTCTATTATTTCCTGCATTATAGTGTTACAGGTTTTTGACTTGTTGTGTTCTTCTGGGAGACCTCTGTGATCTTAGGTTGTTTCTGTGCAGTTTGTTTTCAGGATCAGCATGGTTTTCTTGCATGGTGAAGCTCTTTTCTTTTAATGTTATTATTTTTTACTTCTTTGAGATTGCCCTTTATTTCAGTATATTTGCATTCCATATATTTGCATTTGCATATTGTTCTCTCTTTTGTTTTGTTTGTGAGATTTGTTACTGCTGATTCCAGTTTTTCTGTTCTGCCTTCATTTTTGCTGTCAAGGCCTTAAATTTTGCTCTCATAATTTTCATTCCTCTTTTGCATCACTCAGAAACTGTGTTGTGATTTCTGTTCTCTTATAACACCGAATTCCACAGAGTTCTAAGTCTCATTAAGTATAGAATAATTTTTCTTTGTTTGTTGGTATTCATGGATACCTGAATTCATTTTCTAGATCTAGAGGTTTTATTCCTGTATTGTTAATGTTTTCCTTGTTGATTTAAGTTCTCTGAATAATTTCAATCTTTTTTTCCCCCTTCTGATTTTCTCCGGTTGCATACTTTATGACTGTCCCCTCTGATGGTAGTTTTCTTGGGAGCTAGATCTCTAAGCATCTCAGCCTTCTCCCATGCTGGTCAATTCATGGTTCACCAGGATAGGTGAACCAAGTGAATTTTGGGTAGTCAGAAGTGGCCCCAACTGGATTTTGAGTTCTTTCTCTCAGGTTTAGTGGAGTGTTGCACAGACTTCCCCGTATATAGAGTGTCTTGAGCTGGTGTCCTTCCACAATCCTTCTTTAACTTAATTTTCTGACCCCGCATCAGCAGTTCAAAAAACTGCCATACAGGTGCTTTGGGCTGTCCACCCCCACTCAGGCAGAGGCAGTTAAGGGCTTTGCAGTGCTGGTGCTAATGTGTTTCATAGCACTGACTATCTCAGCCTAGGCTCCTTCACACTTTTTTTGGGAGGTAGGGGAGTGGTACTAAGTGAGCTCAGGATCAGTGAGTGTCAGTTCATGTTTTTTGTGGGTGTGTGTTTTTGGTTTTTTTTAAACCTTCTTTTGGATTCTGGGTGACCTAGACCATGATAATTGCTGAAATTATTTTATCTTTGGCGCATAATTTCTGTTTTGGAGAAGTTTGAGAGGTCATGGGGGTCTGAGAAAATGTCCTCCATCTTATTGCTCACTAGAGAAGCTATTAATAATGCAGATTAAATTTAAAAGTGTTTTGGCATTTTTAGAGAGTTGGTTATTAAGAGCATACCCTTGGCTTCATGAGAACTAGGATGTTTTCATTTTTTGTCTTGTATTTCTAGTGCTTCATAGATAGTACACACTTAATAAATTCTTGTTGACTGATCTACTCGCAAATAATAGCTGCTTAATAAGTATTTGTTGAATTGAATATATAACAACATCCTTATTTTACAAATGAGGTAACTGATCTATATAGTTGAATTAACTTGCCAAGGCCATTTAGGTAGAAAGTCAGAGAGAAAGGTCCTCTGACTTGAAATCCAGTGATCTTTCTACTCTATCAAGTGTGTTGTGTTGAGAAGATTTAAAATTACTACCTTCCAATCATTTGCCTGGTCTTAATTTCACTATTTATGATTTGGGGGTAATAAGTTTAAAGCACCTCTAAGGTACCTAAGAGCTAACATTTTCTGAGTCTACAAAAAAGGTTTTTTGATACAGAACTTTCAGATTAATTGAAAGCGTTTTCACAAGAAAGGTATTTCTGACCCTATCTAACATAGCACCTTGTATATTGTGGACACTTAAATAAATATTGATTTGAATTGATAGCTGAGTATAATTAATAATACAATGAACTATTTTTTTTTTGTGGTATTGTAAATCCCCCCCCAGTCAGAAGTATACAAACTTTTCTCTTGGTTTCTAGGTACTGGAAAGACCTCAACCCTAGTTAAGTACGCTGAGAAGTGGTCTGACAGAAAATTTCTCTATGTGGCATTCAACAAGAGTGTTGCAAAGCAGGCTGAACACGTGTTCCCAAGCAATGTTACCTGCAAAACTTTTCACTCTATGGCCTTCAGAGACAAAGGGAGGCTGTATGTATTGTCACTACCATCGTTATTGTTGCAAATTGTTACTATCTTGCCTGTGTGTGGTGTGTGTGTATATTTTTTGTACATATAACATATACAAACATAATATGTAAAATTTATGTGACTATGGTAGTAAGTGGAATGTTTGATATCATTGTCCCTTTTTACAAATAGAGAATAGAAGGTGAGAGATTCAGTAACTAACCATTTCAGTCCTCTTACGTTTTTGAATACCAACAACAAAATTTACTCAGATTTTCTCACAGTGCAAGTACGTAAGCTATGCCATTTTCCTTCCTACTTGTAAGCTGCCTTGTAACTACCTTTCAGTGAAATATGGTGACCTCAGAATCTAACAAGGTCTATGAAAGATACATATCTTCAGTACTTTACATTACTATAGAACTGACAGTGGACTACATGTTTCTTACCTGAGGATCAGCTTCTCAAGTTCAGGGAGGTTCATCAACAGTTTTTTTTAAAGTCATTAAAATAGCATTTTTAAGTCATAGTTGCCCCGGAAGAATAAAGTGTTGTGCTGTACATCGGGAGAAAGAAATTTGACTTTGATTAAATCACAGATGCTTGTTAGAATTGATTAATATAATTCTTTATAGTATAATTATATCCTCATTTGACCTTGACAACACTATGATGAAGACAGATTAGGAATTCTTACAGTCTTTTGATTCCTAGCCTAATATTCTGTTATACATATACATACATACATACACCCACACAAATTGCAGTTTACTGTTCATTAAATAACTTTGGATATTCATTACAGGTACCAGATAGCGAAAAAACTGAATCCTTTCAAGCTCACACCCTTCATGGTCAACTCTGTCCTTTCAGAAGGGAAAGCAGGGTTCAACAGGGCCAAATTAGTATGCAAGACCTTAGAAAACTACTTTGCCTCTGCTGATGAAGATTTGAACATTGAACATGTACCGTTATGGTGGAAGAACAATCAGGGACAGAAGGTCATGGTAGATCACAGTGAAAAGCAGGTAAGTGTTTAAACTGAAAAGGATGGTCTTAGAGATTTAGATTTGAAGAGAGTGAATGTTGACATGTGTTTTTCTCTTATGTTTCTCTGATGCCTGCATCAGAATGGGCACAGGCTGAACCAAGAAGTGTGGAATGATGGACATGAGCCAGGCAGGATCTGTCATAGGAGTTCCAATTTATTGATCAGAGGGCAGGGTTTATATAATGAATGTAAAGCGATTATCTCTTAGGTTCCCATGAGAAAATGTTTAATGTCCTTGTTCATTGACATACATCTGTATGTTTTAATGTCCTTGTTCCCTTGCATGCATCTATGTCTGGGTCACTGTGCATATCACATCCTAAACTCCTGCAAGTCAGGAAGAGATGGTAAGCCAATCTTAAGACATAATATAGCCTTCACGGGGAGCTGGCTTGGGAGAAATCCTGGACCAGAGACTCCCCATGTATGGACTGTGTTAGAGACAACCCTCGACATTTCTCTTTGTCACCCTCTTTTTTGATTTATTTATTTAAAAAAAAATTTTTTTTCCTGAGGGTCCCTAAGTTTACTGGAAAAATCGCAAGTGCAGGCATTAAGCAGCACCTCTTAAAGAGTTTAAAAGTTCATCCTAGCTATGTGCTAGGGAACTTGTAGATTAAACAAACTGCCAAAGTCTAGAAGTCCCAGTATTTCTTTGATATCAGAGTCCATTTCAGTGATCTCCTGATTCAGAGCTAAGACCTCAAGGTATCTTTTTTCTCTTTGTTCTTCCCTGAATTTCCTGAAGATAGTTCTCATAGGGCAGAGCCTCTCTAGATCTGTTTCATCAAATGAATAGCATATCCCTTGATCCTTTTGTAGAACTTTTTGCCATGAATGGGACAGTTTCCTAAAATATAGACTTATTCATATAGTAGTTGTTACACATGTGGGTATAGTTCTTTAAAGAATAAGTTGTATTAGGGGTGGCTAGGTGGCGCAGTGAATAGAATGCTGGTCCTAGAGTCAGGAGGGCCTGAGTTCAAATCCGGCTTCAGACACTTTAACACTTACCAGCCCTGTGATCTTGGGCAAGTCATTTAACTCCAATTGCCCACCCTTCCCCTCAAAAAAAAAAAAAGTTGTATTGCTGTGTTTGTTTTCTTATGTCAAACAATACTATATAATAAATGGTATTTAAAAAAAAAACAAGAAAAAGAAGAGGAAAAAATCAGCACACCTAATTATTACAAATATGTGTGACGTATAATACTTGTGGGTCTCTCTTTTTTACAAAGGGATAAAGTAGGAGTGTCTTCTCAGATCTCTCTCTCTCTGAGGCAATTGGGGTTAAGTGACTTGACCATAGTCACACAGCTAGTAAGAGTCTTAAGGGCAGATTTGAACTCAAGTCTTCCTGACTCCAGGACTGGTGCTATATCAACTGAGCCATCTAGCTGCCCCTTCAGACCTCTTCCTTCAAACATGCTTGTCTTTTACAGTTTTGCACCGTTGACTTTTGATATCTGTGTATATTTCTGTTACATTGTTGTAGTTATATATTTTTTGGCTCTGCTCACTTCATTGTGCATCAGTTCATATAAATCTTTCCATGCTTCTTTCTATTCATCACATTAATTATTTCTTTAAGACAGTAATATTCCATTACCTTCTTGTACCACAGATTGTTTAGCCATTTTCCAATCTATGGGCGTCTACTTTGTTTCCTATTCTTTGCTATTACAAAATGTGCTGCTATAAATATTTTGTAGTATATGGGGACTTCTTATTAGTGGCCTCCTTGGGCCAGTAAAGTGAAATCTCTGATTCAAAGGCTATCGACATTTAGTCACTTTGCGTAATTCCAAATTGCTTTCCAGAATGGTTGCACCAATTCACAGATCTACCAGCAGTGGCTCAGTGTAGCTATCTTCCCATAATCCCTCCAGCATAACTGTCTGACTTTGTCAGTATTGTCTTTGTCAATTTATAGGATATGAGGTGAAACCCCAGGTTATTTTGATTTATATTTCGCCTATTATTAGTGATTTAGAGCATTCTTTCATGTGTTTCTTAATAGCTTGTAAATTGTTGTTTTGAGAACTGTTTGTATCCTTTGACCAGTGAGCTATTGGGGAATGGCTGTCGGTCTTATATTTATGCCTCCTATTTGTTTATTTATTTTGGATACCAACTCTTATCAGAGAGATTTTATAACAGTTTTTTTTTTCTATTTGATTATTTCCCTTCTTATCCTAGGTGCATTAAATGTTTCAGTTTCATGTAATCACATTATCTATTTTATCTTTCCTAATTGCCTCCATCCCTTCATTAGTTACAAATTCATTGCCCATACAAGAAGTATATGACCTACTTATCTTCTAATTTTTTTTATAATATTGTCTTTAATATTAAACATGTATTCGTTTAGAATATATTGTGGAATGTAATGTAAGGTATTGGTCTAAGACTAATTTCTGTCAGTCTGCTTTATAGTTTTCCCAGCAGTTTTTAATCAAATAAAGAGGTCTTTTCTAAATAATTTTGTGTTTTCCAGTTTATTTAAAACTAGGTTATTAAGTTTCATTGCTTCTGATTCTCCCTAATTTTGTCCCTTCCATTGTTATATCTATTTTTAACCAACATCAACTGATTTTTGTGACTGCTGCTTTATAATGCAGTTTGAAATGTGGATGTGCTAGTCCACTTTCATCCCTATTTCTTTTCATAATTTCCCTTGATACTCTAGATATTCTATTTTTCTGGACAAATTTTGTTATTATTTTATCTGGTTCGGTAAAAGATTCCTTTGTTAATTTGATTGGTATGGTATTAAAAATATAGATTAACTTTAGAAGTGTTGTTATTTTTCTTATATTGTCATGACCCAGATGTGAACACAATGTTGCTTCAGCCTTTTTTTTCCTTTAAATTTATTTTTTATTTTTTTGGTTTTTTTTGGAGGGCAATTGGGGTTAAGTAACTTGCCCAAGGTCACACGGCTAGGTTTTTTTATTTGTGTGTGCGTTAAGTGTTTGAGACCGGATCTGAACTCAGGTCCTTCTGACTCCAGGGCTGACGCTCTACTCACTGCGCCACCTAGCCGCCCCTAAATTTATTTTTTACTTTTAGTTTACAACATTCAGTTCCACAATCCCTTGAGTTTTAAATTTTCTCCCTCTCCCTCCCCTTTCCCCTGACCCTCATGGAGGCATGCAATAGGTTCTACAAATACCTTCCCATTAATCAAGTTGTAACCAATGGAGTGAAAAATGAGAAAGAAGGGACAAAACAAAACACAAAAGAGAGCAAGTATTTTGCGTCAATCTGCATTCAGACTCTGTAGTTCTTTCTCTGGATGTGAATATCCCTTTCCATCATGAGTCTTTTGTAGTTGTCTTCTTCTTTTTTTTGCATTTTGGAGGGCAATTGGGGTTAAGTAACTTGCCCAAGGTCACACGGCTAGGTTTTTGTTTGTGTGTGTTAAGTGTCTGAGGCTGGATCCGAACTCAGGTCCTTCTGACTCCAGGGCCGACGCTCTACTCACTGCGCCACCTAGCTGCCCCTGTAGTTGTTTTCTAACCTTGTGTTGCTGAGAGAAGCTGAGAGTTAGTCATCACACATACGATGTAGTTGTTTTCTAACCTTGTGTTGCTGAGAGAAGCTGAGAGTTAGTCATCACACATACGATGTGTCTGTAACAATATTGTACAAAGTTCTCCTGGTTCTATACTCTTCACTCAACATCAGTTTATATAAGTCTCTTCAGGTTATTATGAAGTCTGTCTGCTCTTCATTTCTTATAGCACAATAGTATTCCATTACATTCATATACCATAACTTGTTTAGCCATTCCCCAGTTGATGAGCATCCCCTTGATTTCCAGTTCTTTGCCACCACAAAAAGAGCTGCTATAAATATTTTTATACATTGGATCCTTTTCCTACTTCTGTGATCTCTTTGGGATATAGCTCTAGAAGTGGTATTGCTGGATCAAAGGGTATGCAATATTTTATAACCCTTTGGGCATAGTTCCAGATTGCTCTCCAGAATGGCTGAATCAATTCACAACTCCACCAACAATGCATTAATATTCCAATTTTTCCACATCCTCTCCAGGATTTATCATTTTCCTGTTTTGTCATCTTAGCCAATCTGACCAGTGAGATGTGTTACCTCAGAGTTGTTTTGATTTGCATTTCTCTAATTAGTAATGACTTAGAGCATTTTTTCATATGCTTTTAGATATCTTTAATTTCTTTTTTTTTCTCTATAATCATCATCATTATTTTTTTCAAATGCTTTATTAACTTCTGGTTTACATCATTCATTTCTGCCAGATTTTGAGTTACAATTTTTTTCCCCATTTTTCCCCTACCCACCATCCCAGAATAGCAGTCCCACAGGATATCCCTTTCTCCAATCTGTTCTCTCCCATATCTTCTCCCATACCCCCTTCGACTTTTCCATTAGAGCAAGGTGAATCTCTCTGCCCCAATGCCTGCACATCTTATCTCCCAATTACATGCAAAAGAGTATTGATAATAGTATTTATATATATTTGAAACATTTAATTTTAAGACCTCGAATTTCAGATCCATTCCCTTCCTCCCTTGCCACCCATTCCCTCTGGGAAGATAAGTAATTCAGTATGTGTTGTACATGTATAGCTATGCAAAATATTACCATAGTAGATATATTGGACAAGGCTGCTTATAATTCCCTCCCACCCATCCCACCCCCCACCTGGTCCATTCCTTACTTGATCCTGTCCCTCTTCTATAGTGGGTACTTCCAACCTCCCCTCCCCCCAAGAATGCCCTCCCATCCATCATCCTTCCTCTCCTCCCCCTTCCCCCTATTCTGCTGCAGGTTGAGATATCCCATTTAGTATGTATGTCATTCTCTCACTGAACCAAATTCAGTGAGAATGTGGTTTTGCCTTTTTGCCTTCCTATTCTCCCCCTCCCTTGCAACCACTTCCCCTTGCTTCTTCTACATGAGATAGTTTACCCTACCTTGTCTCTCCCCATCTCCTCTTGCCACATTCCTCTCTCACCTCTTGACTTCACCCCTTAAGTATTATCCCTTCCCACCAAATTCGACCTGTGCCCTCTATCCATGTATACCTGTAAACATATATACACACATTCACATATGTATTCATATGACCATACACCCTTCTTCCATTATTTTCATACTGAGAAAGGTTTCATCAGTCACTGTTATTGTTTTTTCATTTAGGAATGTAAATAGGTCAACTTTGATAAGTTCCTTTTGATTTCTTTTCCCTGATTACCTTCTCAGGCATCTCTTGCTTCTTGTGTCTAGATGTCAAATTTTCTATTCAACTCTGGTTTTTTCCTCAAGAATGCTTGAAAGTCCTCTATTCCACTGAATGACCATATTTTCCCCTGAAACAAAATACTCAGTTTTGCTGGGTAGGTGACCCTTGGCTTCAGTCCCAGCTCTTTTGCCCTCTGGAATATCATATACCATGCTCTTCAATCCCTCAGTGTAGAAGCTGCCAGGTCCTGTGCTATTCTGATTGTGTTTCCACAGTATTGAAATTGTTTCTTCCTGGCTGCTTGTAGTATTTTCTCCTTGATATGGGGATTCTGGAACCTGGCTATAATATTTCTGGGAGTTTTCTTTTTAAGATCTTTTTCAGGAGGTGATTGGTGGATTCTTTCAACCTCTGTTTTTGCCCTCTGGGTCTAAAACATCAGGGCAATTTTCCTTGAGAATTTCTTGAAGGGTGATTTCTATGTTCTTTCTTTGATCATGGCTTTCAGGTAGTCCAATAATTTTTAAATTATCTTTCCTGATCTATTTTCCAGGTCAGTGGTTTTTCCCATGAGATATTTCACATTGCCTTCTAATCTTTCCTTTGTTTGGATCTGCTCAACAGCATCTTGATTTCTCATAAAGTCACTAGCTTCCATTTGCTCTGGTCTGATTCTGAAGGAATGAATCTTCTCAGTCAGCTTTTGAGATTCTTTTTCCCTCTGGCAAATTTGACTTTTTAAGGCATTCTTCTCCTCATTGCCCTTTTGGGCCTCCTTTGCCATTTGAGTTAGTCTATTTTTTAAGGTGTTGTTTTCCTCAGTCAGGCTGTTGACCATAATTTCATACTTTTCCTGCATCCTTCTCATTTCTCTTCCCAATTTTTCCTCCACTTCTCTTATTTGATTTTTAAAGTCTTTCTTAAGGTCCTCTGTGGCCTGTAACCTGCTCATATTTTCCTTTGGGGCTTTTGGAGCAGGATTTCTGACCTCACAGTCCTCCTCCTGTTCCCTGCTTAGATCCTCTTTGCCCCCCAAATAGGAGTCTAAGGTTGCATTTTTCTGTTTATTTTGTTTCCTTTGCCTTGACATGTTGCCACTTAATTACTTGACTTTTGGGTTATCTGACATCAAACTTTAGCTCAAATAATTAGGTGGTTAGTGATAAGAGAATTTCTGGCTCAGCTTTATTACCTTAATTTATTTAAGATGAGCATGTCAGATAAGTAGCTCCAGGATTGATGGTTCAGGTTATGCTGTAAATTCTAGCTTTATTATTATTGTTCTCCCTTCATCTGTCTGTTCTTTGATACGTAAGTCTTTACCTTCCCTTCTGTCCCTCTGTATTTGTCCTACCTATACAACTAAGATCCATGTGAAGTTGTTAAAACTGATGCTGAGGCTCACTTTTTTTGTGTACCATGAGTCCATGCTTTGAGCATATAATAAACTGGTTTCTATTCTGTATGTTAATAATTTTGATTGGCAGTAGTGCCTGTTAATGAATTTTTATATTATGGTTTTATTTTCCTTTATACGCAGTGTAAATATTCTAGTCTCTCTGGAGATTCCTGTGATAGGAGATGGTTTATTAAATGTTTACTATGTGCTGAACAGGTAGGATATAAATCCTACCCTTGAGGAGCCTACATTACTTTTTTTCTTTTTTCAACAAAAACATCTAATATGAAGGTATTATCAAATATTTAACCTGAAGCCCTTGTCTTGTGGGACCATTTAATAAAAATATGCACAAAGTCATTTTTAAAAAGTTCTTCTCATCTCAGTATTTAAGTTTCTTTCTTTTTCTGGGGCTTGGGAAACTAGCTTTTTATAGAACTTTACTGGGAGCAGAATCATAATAATGTGTCACCACCTTATCTCTTACAGGTGTATTTTTCCAACATTGTGCTTGTTTGAATAAAAAAGGACTTAAATTATGCAATTGTCGGGTTTTCACTTTTAGAGATGGCATAGATTGCCTAGAAGTAGTGAGACATACTTCAGTTTTGGCTGTTATAATAATAGGAACTATACTAATAACTTCTGAGAATATAGAGCTTTTCAATTAACTAGTCCTTTCACAATTTACAGAACACTTGAACAGAAGTATAGCTGGAGAAACATTGGCCTGAAACATGAGACACATATTCTAGCCCTGAATCTGCCACTAACACAGTAGGTTGCCTTGGCCAACTGCATTTTCCTCTCTCTGGACTTGCTTCCCACGTCTGTCAAATGAAAGGGTTGAAGACAGAATATATTAGCTTATGTCACAAGGACATGACATGTGATCAGTAGATTCTTTCAGTGGACATTTCATGGCTCTAGGGATCCACAGTCCATTCTAGCTCTGATTTTCAGCTCAGTACGCTAGTGACCCTAAGGTCCCCTTCTAACCTGAATATTCTAGTCCCCTTCAATTCTTTCATTTTATGATTTTCTATCTTACCACTTTGGGTTCCCCATCTAAGGGAGACATTTTTGTTGTAGTTTGATACCTGCAATTGCTTGTTGTCACAAAAATAAGAGAGAAGTAAATGCCTGTTATAATACATATGCTTCTGAAAACTTAAATTAAGAAGCCTCCACCTCCTATTCACTCATGAAACAGTCCCCATTTCTTTCCTCCAGGAGCCTATATTCTAATGGGGCAGACCACATACAGAAAGGAGCAGAAGAAAGGAGGATCTGACAGGAAATGAAGGAACCCAGTGGGGAAATTGGAATGAAGTCAGAGTCTACAAATAGAGGGTTCAGAAGGAACTTACCATTGGGAGATATTCCAAATTAAAACAAACAGAAGGATTAGGAGATTCTTGGGTGAGGAGATCTGAATGCTGAGGGAAGTTTCAGAATGAACCAGCAGGAACAGGGATATGGTTTTGAAGTGTCTAAGAAAGTCATGAAGCAGAACCATGAGAGTGAAGGTATGACCATTCTACCTTTTAGAGGTACTTTTGTTGTAACCTTATATTTTCCTTCACTGCATTGGGGCCCTTTGAGCTTATTCATTTCTTTGAGATTTCTGTTAATTCTCTTACTGTCTTTTTCCTGTTAGGGTTTTGTTGTGGGAAGAATATTTTCCCCATTGAATTCATGGATAGACTCCTATGGAATAAATCTCTCACAGTGTAAAAATTTAGAGGTAAAGATCTAGGTGTTATTATGCTTAAGCATAGGTTCAAGAGGTAGAAAAAAATCCCTGAATAAAGATTGAACTTTCTGACAAAGCTGTAAGGGAAAAATTAAACTAGAGAGATCATTTTTTTTAAAAACATATAACAACCTTTAAAAGATCATATAAACCAAGTCAAACAGATTTGTTATCTCATGCTTCCTTCAATTAAGTTTGAGCAGACTTAAGTTAGAACAAATTAGTAAGCAGACTAAGTTGCAGATAATCCTACTTAGAAAACTACAAGGCTACATTTTAAAGTCATAATGGGCTAATTAAAAGTAGGAGATTTACATGTCACAAAGGTAACCAAAGGTTCAGAGACAGAATCCTTTCCACAGAATTAACTAAATCCCCCTGGGAGGGTTTAAAATGTTTATAGATGCTTTATTTGCTTTTTCCTCTCTTTTGGCTTATTATCTCAGAAATGTCAAAAGTCTTTTCCTTTAGTAATATCATTCCGTGAGTTGGGTTTTTAGCTAGATGAAAGTTAATATTAACAGGAGACAGCCAGATATTCAGTAGAAATGACATAATAAAATCGAATAAAAGGAAATATAGAATTCTCATAAGGTTCTTTCCCCTTCATTTTTTTCTTTGGTCACTCTTTTATTTGATACATTTGTTATTCTGAAATGGTACAAGAGATCCAGACTTAGTTGTGACTAGTTTCACAGCCATTTTGTCCAAATGTCTCTGCAACATCTACATCTTTCCCTTTCTCTCAATTTACACTATTAACACCGTAATTCAGAAACTCAGCACTTCTCACCCAGACTGCCTGTTAATTTACCTCCTTCCTTATAGGTTTTCCTAATCTGTCCTTAACAAAATTTCCAGATTAATCTTGAGGCACTGGATTAGGTCATTCACCTCTTCGTAAAGTTTTCAGTACTTTCCAAATTACGTATAAGATAAAATATTCCTAATGATCTGAATCCAACCCAGTACCTGTAATGCCATTGAGATATTTACAGCATCCACGATCACGATAAAGACCGTGACTATAAATATTCCTGCATGGCACTTGATTGCAAAATAGGACATACTCTCCATATAGGGGACAGAAACAAAGCATTATTTAGACACCAGAAAACAAAATCCCCAAACCAGTAAGCTGGTTCCATCAGAGTAATAAAAAAAATTAACAAGCTGTAACAACACAGAGAGCTACAGCATTCGTTAGCCTTCCCACAAACCAATATAAGATTAATATTTACTCACTAGCCTATCTGACTTCTTGCCTGAGCGTCCTCTTCCCCAGGGGTCTAGTCTAGCTCTGATTCCCAGCTTCCTGTGCACTCTGTTCTACCCTTTAGCAAACTCTTCCCACCACAGGCTCCATGTGACTACATTCAGCCTATTAGGGGGCAGAGTTTACTTTCAAAGGAGGGAAGGTCTTCAAATTCCCATTCCCATTACAGTGCTTTCTTTTTTAGCCTTATTTCATATTACTCTGAAGCCATCCAACTTTCTGCCAAACTAGACTGTTTCCTGAACTTGATGTACCACCTCCCACTTTTATGTTCTTACATACCATCCACCATGGCATTTTCACTGACTTTCAGAATGATTTTCTTCCTTTAGGCATTAACCTAGGTACAACTTCTTACTTGAAACCTATCCTAATTCTTTTAGCTGAGAACATTCTTTCCTTCCTTAGATTTTTCTAGAGCAATTTGGAGCTCTTCTCACTACCTTCTCAATAAAATATAAGCTCCTTTAGGATATTGACTATTCATTTTTTCAGACCTTTGTATGTCCAGTTTCTAGTGCTGTGTTTTATACCTAGAATAGAATTAGTTAATGTTCTGTGCTTTGCAAACCTTAAAAGTTCTACCCAGGTTATCCTAGCTGCGCTCTAGCTAATTGCTAGCTATTTTATCATTATTATTGTTATTACCACCTAGGATGTATTTAATATTAAATAAATTAATGGTGAGACTAATCCTTAAATTTTTCATGTGTATCATTCCATCTTCCAAGAACTACGTTTGCAGACTATTTGATGACTTGGAACTGTCTTGAATTTTCTTCCCTGATTCTTGAACTTTAGTATCATAGGATCATAGATTAAAAGTAGGGGTTCTTAATATTTTTTGTTATCATGAACCTCTTTGGCAAACTAGTGAAGCCTATGGAACCCTTTTCAGAACAATTTTTTAATATAAAATAACATATATGAGGTTGCCAAGGAAACCATTTATATTGGAATTCAGGAATTGGAATAATTTTTAAAAACAAATTCCTGGATCCCAACTTCAGAAACTCTGAAGCATGAAGGGATATTAGACCTCATTATATAATTGAATAAACAGGAGCCCAGAGCTTATGTGACTTGCCAGACATTATCTGTAATGCCCTGGCTGGAGCTTACAAGGTTTAGTTTTCTCTCTTTCTTATGAAGAATTATTTGTTCTTGTTCTGTTGCTGTAGTCCTTTGAGATCATACCCTGTTCTCCTTTTTGGTTGTAGCCATCATAGACATAATTCTGTCCCAGCCATGTGGAAAAGTAGTGAGTAACAGTCAAGATTTGAACCTAGAACCTCTGACTTTGTAAATCTAAATCTCTATAACACTCTGCCTGATTAGACTAGTATTATTTAGTTTTATTATAGAGGTTTTGCTTATGTTAAGTTTTCCAATTTTATGAATTTTTCATATCTGCCCTCCTTTTATTCCTAACAGGTAAATTTGGTATTAGTTTCAATATATGGGACTACTGTGTGCATTGTTTATTATATACAGTGTTGTTAGGGACAAAACCTGCAACTCCTCATGAAGTCGGATAGTCCACAAGAAGGGCTTTGGCATTTTCTGTACCTGTCACCTTTTTTTTTTTTTTTTGGTGAATCAGTCAGTTACTGATCTTTAACACTTTGTCCTTTTAATGTCCTATAAACTTTAAAAACTAACTTTTATTTTCTTCTTTTTCTTTGTGTCCTATTCTTCCCCTTCCATGTTTTCTTTTTCTTATATTCTAAGCTACCCTTAACTCCTACACCCTGAGGATATAGAGGATAGACAAGTCTTTACAAATTTGGATATTTTCCCAATCAGAGTTATAGTTTGGGTTGGAAGAAATTGTTCTAGACTATGCCCGTAGCCTAAATTTTGAAACCTGGTTTACATAATTACAGACCCTTTTCTTTTTTCACGCCTTTCATCTTTGATATTATATACTTTGCTTTCTAGAATGGTGTATATGAAGCAGCCAGACTTTGGGAGAACATGAAGAAGTTGGAAGAATGCAGAGAAGAGGCATATCATATGACTCATGATGGTACAGAAGTCTTAACATAAATCTTACATATGGAACATGACTTGTTTACTCTAGAGATTTGAACCATAACCTCTTGTCTCTTTTAGGCTATTTGAAACTTTGGCAACTTAGCAAGCCTTCTTTTGGTGCTTATGATGCCATCTTTGTGGATGAGGCCCAGGATTGTACTCCAGGTGATAAATATAGGAAACAAACCTAAAATAAGTAGAAATGAACACCCTCCCTCCCTCTCTCTCCTTCTCCATGTATACATATAGGCATATATATGTATGTGTGTTTATATATATATGTATATGTGTATGTATAATTGCTGTGTATACACACACATATATGAATATATGTGTGTGAAATTATAGTTTATGGTCATCATTCTCTCTCTGACACTGACAATACAGTTCTGAACAATTCTTTTAAACTTTTTAGGCCTTGATTTCTTCATCTGTAAAATGGGCATCGTAACACTTTGTAAATCCTAAAGACTTTCCCACCCCCATTTTTATGAAGTGCCATGGTATGTAGTGGCATGCTGAACTGAAGAGAGTTGACACTTGGCTTTGAATCCTGGCTCTTCTTTTTTTTTTTTTTTTTTTGCTTTTTGGAAGGCAATTGGGGTTAAGCAACTTGCCCAGGGTTACACAGCTAGGTTTTTTTGTTTGTGTGTGTTAAGTGTCTGAGGCCGAATCCGAACTCAGGTCCTTCTGACTCCAGGGCTGGCGCTCTACTCACTGCGCCACCTAGCCGTCCCTCTTCCCTTTTTAACTATGTGTAAGATTTGCTGACTCTGTGCCTCAGTTTACTTTTCTATAAAATGGTACCTGCTTCATAGGATTGTTCTGAGGAAAATTTCTTGTAGAAGACCTAAAAGAGCCATATAAATTTGAATTATTATCCATGCTTAAAAAGGAAACAGCGATACAAATCATACTAAAACCATTTGTGTCCTACTTTGAAGTATATCATGTAAAGATAAATATGCTTATCTTCTTACTTATGTTTTTGCTTCAGTTAGCATTATTAAATTATATCTGCCTTCCCTTAGAACCAGTCAGCTGATGGCAAAGGGTCACTAATCTTAGGATGGAAATTTTGTCACAGATAATACTCATGTGGATAATGTGAATGTACAATGTGCATGAACATGTGAATGTAGTTCTCTGAGGAATCTTGTTGGTTTCCAATTGGGATAAAACAGGCAGAATGCATTGGCTTGTCTTCTAAGGATGCCTGTGCTTAGTAAATGTTTGCATCATTGTACATTATCAGCATATATAGAGAACACTTTATAGTTGCAAAAATATGTTACTGATAAACTAGATGAATGCTAGTAGTAGTTTTGGTTTTGATTTATTTACTTAGTCCTTAAGAGAAGGGAAGAACAAAGGGAAGATGTTATCTGCAATGCCCTGGCTGGAGCTTACAAGATTTAGTTTCCTTTGTTCCTTATAAAGAATTATTTATTCTTATTTTATTGACTGTAGTCCCTTGAGATCATACTTTTTTCTCCCTTTTGGTTGTAGCCATCATAGACATCATTTTATCCCAGCCATGTGGAAAAATCTTTGTAGGGGACCCACACCAACAGATCTACACCTTTCGGTATGCTATTAATGCCCTTTATGCAGTGCCACACACACATCTCTTCTATCTCACGCAGGTAAGAACCTTTCCTGCTCTCAAAGCATCATTTTTGTTTTTGTTTTTTCAATTGTGCTTTCCTCACTTAAGTTATGTACCTGAAACGTGTGCCTAAATCTTAGATTCTAGCCCACTCTTTCTGTTTTCTTCCTTAAGGGCTGCAAAAATCCACTTGAGTACCTGCTCTGCATCATTTGGGCCTTCTAGGAAGGAATGTTAGATACAACCTGTATGACTCATTGTAGCTTTCTCCTCTGTATACCTAATATCGGCCTTCCTGTACTTGGAGGCTCAGTCATGTTAAGAAAAGAACTGGACTCTGGAAGTACCTGCAGCCACATCATAAGCCACTGTCATAACTTTCTTTTTGATATGACATATTCAGCCCTACTGAGTCGTCTATAAGCCATGGCTACTGCTTTGGCTTGTCTGTTGTTGCAGTCACTTTAGGCATCTCCCATGAGTTCTTGTGTGACCCATTAGAAGATAATATATTGTTCATCTTCAGGTATGGTGTAGCTCAATCAATCAGACATTGAATTTGGAACCAAAGCTCTTTGAAGTAAGAATTTTTTATTCAATCACAGAGAAGCTTCCAGGATTGTAGCTAAGAATTAAAAAGAACCAGTCTGTTAGGGAGATCCTGAAGCCTCCACAATTTTTATTTCAATAGGCATTTATTAAGAATGCTGTGCGCTCTACATTGAAGATACAAAAATAACACAAAGCTCTGTGTGTGTGTGTGTGTGTGTGTGTGTGTTTTGGGATGAGACACCAGTAACTGTAATAAAAGTTATAATGACATAAATAAATAGAAGAGGACCTATATAGAGGAATAAGAAGATTCTTTTAGGAGGTTAGAGGAAGGTATTAGGGAAGGCTTCATGATGGTATCATATTTATAGTAGTTGGACTTAGGTGAATGGTGAGCATAAAGGGAAGAAGTCATGAGGGCAGAGTGAAATTGGAAAACAGCAATAGCCTAGGTTGGCTAGAACATAGCATAGATGCATGGCATTTGGTAGTGATGGATATGGATTGTCCTGAAGTTGGGGGCAAGGGGACTCCTCAGATGCCTTCAAATTTATACAGTCCTGTATCAGAGCCAGATAGCAAACTGATATAGACATGAATTATTGAAAAAGGCAGAGAAGAACAGAGGTGTGCCAGGTATCTGGTATGGTGTGCAGGGGTGGTTTTAAAAGTTCTTAGCTTTTTTTTTTATTTGTTACAGATTTCTTTGGCAGTCAGAAAATTGTTTTCAACTACATAAAATAAATAGGATCACAAAGGAAATCAATTAAATTGAAAGAAAGATGTAATTTTTTTCCATCTAAGTTCATGGGTCTCCCCTGAAATTAATTTACTTGGATTACTTGGGAATCCTAGGACCCTAGGTTAAGAGCCTGTAGTCTAGAGGAAGGTAGATGGAACATAAAAGAAGAACGTTGCTGTAGTGCTTACATGAGAACTGGTCCTTAACCAAAGTTAGAGAAGCAATGTGGCCTAGTGGAAAGAACACACCCAGGGGAGCAGAAGTTCTAGATTCAGATTCTACTTCCAGTATCTACTACATATGTGACCTGGGGCAAGTAATTTAATATCTGGGTTTGAGTTTACATATCTGTAAAATGTGGGGGTTAAGCTCGATAGCCTCTAAAATCTATGGTTCTGTGAAGATCCGACTCTACTTCTATAATCTTATGACATCAAGGAGAAGGAATGTAGGTGAGAAACATAATGAAGGATAAAACTGAAAGAACTTGGTTCATAGGGGAGGGAGATGGGAGATGTCAAAGAACCATAACCTCACAGTTTATGCCAGTCATTTTGTACTCCTTCACCTTGCCATGACTCCCTCTCTTTATCTCCAGCCCAATGAATCCCTTCTCTAATATCCTATAACATCTCCAACTTTCTTAAGGTTTAACAAATAGCCAGAGTTTGAACTCAGGGCTTCTGACTCCATAGCCAACATTATTTCCACTGTACCATAATGCCTATACCCAGATTCTACTTGAATTTCTTCAATGATTGGGAACTTACTATTTCATGAAACATTTTTAAATGGATCTGAGGTTTCAGTCCTGGATGATTAGGAAAATGGTATTTGAAAGATTTAAAAACACAATTAATAGTTTGTTGGGAGATAACATAATAACCAGACTCTAGTTAGAAGCCATCATCAGATTCATGTTTGAAGACTTTCCAGAATGCTAGAGCATTCTGCTGGCATATAGGCAGCTAAGTGGTACAGTGGATAGAATGTTGAATCTGGATTCAGGAAGACCTGAGTTCAAATCCTACCTTGGACACTTGATAGCTCTGTGAACCTGGGCAAGTCTCTTAATCTCTTCTTGCCTCAGTTTCCTCATTTGTAAAATGGGGATAATAATAGTAACTACTTTCCAGGGTTTTTGTAAGGATCAAATTTGTAAAGCAATCAACAAATCATAAAGTACTATGCATATACTGGTATAGTCTTTGAAAATCTAGAGTCATTTCCATGTTATGTTTAGGTATGGTAGGTAGAACTTTAGTGGAAAATAGATAGAGTGGTGGCTTGCCTATCTTTTGGAGGAAGACCAGTCTTTCTAAGGTTACTCTTTGCATTGGTTATATTAGAGTAGTGAATTTGTCAGCCATCATAGCCTTCCAAAACTTACCAACAATATGATAAAAGGGTACTATGACCACTAAAGGAATTCTAGATCCTTGAAGTACTAAATAGTAAATTTGAGTACAGGTAGTTTTATTTAAAAAAAAAAATTTCTGAATATTCATTCCACATAGGGTGAACAGAAATTATGTTTAGCAAAGCAAATTAATTCAGTTAAGTAACATCCTAGTAATTATTATCCTCCTTTAAATGCTGAGAATTCTAGTGCATTTATTAATTAGGATTAATTTACTGTTGATGTCACTGACTGTTGTATGCTGTGATGCAGCCACTAAATCATTTGCCCTCTTGACTCTTCTCAACAGAGTTTTAGGTTTGGCGCTGAAATTGCTTATGTGGGAGCCACTATCTTGGATGTTTGCAAGAAAGTCAGGAAGAGGACTTTGATTGGAGGAAACCAAAAGAGTAAGATTCTAGTTCCTCTGGTTTATGGGTTCTAAAAATTAATTTTTTTCATTACTATACAATGTAATATGTTTCTCTCTCAAAAGGTAGCATTAGAGGCAGTTCAGAAGGACAAGTTGCCTTGTTGTGCAGAACTAATGCGAGCGTGTTTGATGAAGCAGTACGGGTGACAGAAGGGAAAGCTCCCTCAAGAATATATTTGATTGGGGTAAGAGTGAATTTATTTTGACTGCTTCATGCTCTGAAACTTTTCAGAGAAACATACTTTCTCCTATGAGAGGAGAATACCTGGCACAAGAGATCTAAATTGATTAGCTGAATTATGGAAGGAAATATTTATTTAACTGTTGGATATTTTAGTTGTTGACCTCTTCCATTTGTCAGTTAGGTGGTAACGTGATGGAAGTTTCTACTACTTAAGGGACCAGATTATGTTGACTAAATATTGAATCTCAGTGACTGAAGGGCCTTTCTGTACCTGCTCTTTTGAAAATTGTAGGCCCTCATCTCACATGTACACTTCTTTTATGTGTCTCCAACTGTTTGTTGTCATTATTCATTGATATGGAATTGTTCAGGGTGACTACATGTAACCCAAAAGCATTACTGTAATCTACCAGATAGACTTTTGAATTGAGAATTTGGAAGCTAGAAGATTTAGTTCTGCTTTTAACTCTGTGTGCCATGAGACAAATCGGTTCTATTAAGTATCTATTAAGAATATAGCAGTATTTTTCTTTTTTCACAGGAAATTTGGGAAAATTAAGTTTCTGAAGGGAAGTTGCTCTGCCATATAAATCCAAAACACTAGCATTTTCCAAGTCATCATAATAAAAATAATACTTTTTAAACATTACACATACTGAACATTGTGAAAAATCCAGTTGATTTCTTCCCTTCTTGACTGTTCATAACACAACTCACTATACCATATGTTGTGGAACTTGATTATATAATTTGTTGTATAGTCCCTTATATTTTCTGATTATTTTATGCATAGGTGTTTTGTTTCCCTGAGAAAACTGTGAGTTCTTCAGTACACAGACCATGCAATAAATTTCTTTTGTATCCTTTATGTGATAACATGGCAAGTTGTGATAACATGGCAAGTGCTATAGCTTATGATTTGGGTCAGGTCAAAAGAAGCTTTACTTAAGAACACTTAGCTATGGGAAATTTTATACCCTCCAGAAAGCAACTTGTTTTTGTCTCTAGTTAGCCTTACAAATGGTGCTGGATAACTTACTACATTCTGTGGTTAGCCCTGCAAGTATAACAGGACAAAATGTTTTTGTTCAGTTGTAGGGTAGGCTAAACCTAGATTCTGAAAAGGATATGTGGCTGTTTTAGCCAAAAGTGGTTTTTGTCTAGAAAGAAGGAGGACACAGTGCCTTTCTTTCTGGGCCTCTATAGCATCTAGCATTATGGAGCACATAGTAAGTATTCAGCAAGAGTTGAATTAAATTTAATTAAATGGATCCAGGCCCTGCTTATTTGGAGTTTATCTTTTAAAATGAACTCTGGGGGCGGCTAGGTGGCGCAGTGAATAGAGCGACGGCCCTGGAATCAGAAGGACCTGAGTTCGGAGCCGGCCTCCGACACCTAATCCGCACAAACAAAAACCTAGCCGTGTAACCTGGGGCAAGTTACTTAACCCCAATTGCCCTAAAGGGGCGGCTAGGTGGCGCAGTGAGTAAGAGCGCAGGCCTCGGAGTTGGGATGACCCGAGATCAGATCCGGCCTCAGAAAATGAGCACCCACGCATAAATCAAATGACTAGCCGTGTAACCTTGAGCAAGTTACTTAACCCCAATTGCTTTAAAAAAAAAAAAAATGAACTCTGACACAAGATTTCTCTAGCAGTACCTTCCTAAAGACATAATGACAAATGCACATATTTTTAAATAATTATTTACTTTGCCATTCATATTTACATTGTGCCAGCATATGTTCCTAGAAAGTAGGTTCCTTAACTAATCAGAAAACAAAGGCATAGGGATTTGAGGGCTTAACCACTGCCACCATTGCCTCCTGAGGAATGTCAACTATTCAGCATGGAGGCGGTGGCCACTAAGCTAGAAGTGCTGTTCTAGAAAGCAGAATCTGATCTGGATCACATTCAGTACAAGCTGGAATTTGAAGTCAAGAAAAGTCCTCCTGATGATTTGTCAGGAGAGGAAAATCCACTTACACATTAAAGGCATTATCAATGATGAAGTCTCGATACAAGACTTTGTGTGCCCAGTTGGAACAAGTTGCTTTTGAACAGAAAGAGTCTATGAACTGTATGCGTGCTACTTTGAATAATACCATGAAAATGGTACAACAACTAGAACAACAAGCAGATCTGGAGTTGTCACCTCTGACTAAGGAAGAGCAGACTTCAGTACAGCAAGTACAATCCCATTCAACCTGCCAGACTTTAGGAGGAATCAACTTGCATAAGACAACTCTAACGTAGTTTTCTAGCATGTTTTCACCTTGGTTGAAGTTTTCATCACAACCTCCAATAGAATTCTGCTGAAAATGATACCAGTGAACAAATGATACAGATGAATGTGAAAGCCAAGAGCCTAAGCTATGGAGTCAGAAAGCACTGAAGTTAAGAAAAATGGAAATAGTAAAATGGACAAGGCAAATTAAAGACAAAGGGTCTTTTTTCATTTTGATGCATGAAATGAGCATTATCTACTCCTGTGCCAGGAAGCTGTTATTTTGAGAGTGATGATACAGTGATAAATGTATTGTGAGAGTTGCTTGTGTTATATTAACTATTTGTAATGTGTTACTTTAAAACTTAAAAAAAAAAATCTGTAAGCCATCTAAGTACTATTTTTAACTGTATCATGTTTTACTTTTGTTTCCTGGGAATTAATCTAAGTTAGCGCTCTATTCAGTGAAGTAGAATGTTTCTTTAGAGCTTCAAGTCAGAAGTCTTTGAGAATTTAGTAGTGAGATCAATTCCTAAACTTCTGTATTTGAGATGTACATTTAACCTCCCTAGTCTGTTTTCCCCTTTAGGAAACTGAAATTTAGTCCATTTTATCTATCTCCCAAGAATGAAGGAAATATTGTATCCACAGACAAACAAATTCCTTAGGGGTAGGAATTGTCAGCACATGAAGTTTTATTGGCATTGCTTGATTTTAAAATGTGTCTAGACTTGATAATTTACACTTATTAATTTTTTTCAAATGCCTGCTTTTATTTTCTTAACCTGATAAAGATAAAATAGATGGTGTCCATAGTGGCTCCACGAACTCATATGAGAAGAGAAATATTAATGTGTGTTTTGAGAATTAAGAGTACAATGTAATTTTCATGGGAAAAGCTGAAGAACTTTTTGTGTGTTTCCTTTTAACTATTTTACTTGGTGTGTTGTAATGATATTATTACTCTTTGGTTTCCATGATCATTTAAGTATAATACTCATTTTAAGTATAATACTCAAGCCAATTAATATCATTGTATTGGATTTGCTAAATTAAAATATTCCAACACTTTTTTTTTCTCTTTGGAGGGCAACTGGGGTTAAGTAACTTGCCCAAGGTCACACATCTAGGTTTTTGTTTGTGTGTTAAGTGTCTGAGGCCAGATCCGAACTCAGGTCCTTCTGACTCCAGGGCTGGCGCTCTACTTACTTCTGCCACCTAGCTGCCCCTATTCCAACACTTTTAACAAGCAAAACAAAAAAGAAAACAAAGGTACAGAACAGAAAGCAAAAAACCCAAATTGACCATCCCACATTCTCAAATCTGTAGCATAACCCAGTAATACCTTTCATCCTTGACCTGCTTGTTGTTTTATGCTTTCATTATAGCTCAAGTTTGTTTCTGAAAAATCACTTTGTTTCAGAGTTTCAATATATTTGCTTTACTTTGTTTTACTTTTAAAATATCCAAACCTTCACATCTCCCCCAAAAACTTTTTCAGGGAACTAAATCATTTGGACTGGACAGATTCATTGATATTTGGGTCCTTCTTCAGTCAGATGAGGAGCAGAGGAAACGTAAGTACCCTGATGGTCCAAGTTCAACAGAATAAGTACTGGGGGTTATTCAATTTTGTAGTATCTGCTTAACTAATTTGCTTTCTTCAGGAGAAAGGTTGTTCCTTTCTGATGACACTTATTTACTATGTTTTCAAGAATTTGGTAATTCAGATTCTTCTGAAGTGTGGTCTCTACTTGGTCTCTACTTTTCCTGTAGCAGAAAGAGTCTTAGATTTGAGTCCTAGTTCTGTCACTTGGTTTCTGTTTGACATTGAGCAGAGCTTTTGTAGTTTCATATCTTTTGAATGAGGCTATGAGAAGCAGCCATGGTACAGTAGAAAGAATGCTGGGTCTGGAGTCAGAGGACCTATATTCAGTTCCTGTTTCTCTCATTTATTGCTTTTGTGACCTTGAGCAAGTCCCCTCTCCTTCCTGTAAGTTCTTGTTTCCCTTCTTAAAACTCTCAGAACCTCTTGAAAAGTGTGACTCAGAATGCTTGTTTTTCTTCCTTGATACCATTTGAAGACAATAAGGTTTTTGCTTCTTCCTTTTAAAATGTTATCACTGCATCATCAGACAACTCCTTCACAATTGCTCAAATGAATATATCTTACTGGGTTTCACAAATACTTGTGTTTGCATTTCAGAGTTCCTGCTCAGCTTTGGTTTTTTCATCAAAGATGTTTGAAAGTCTTCTATTTCATTAAAGGTCCATTTTCCCCTGTAGACTCAGCTTTGCAGGGTAAGTTAGTCTTGGTTGTAAGCTTCTTTCTTTTGCCTTTTGGAATATTGTATTCCAAGGTGTCCTCTCATTTATAGTAGGTTATCAGGTGTTTTATTATCCTCACTGCTGTTCCTTGGTACTTTGAAATTCTTGTTGACTGCTTGCAGTGTTTTTTCTTTGATATACAAACTCTGGATTTTGGTTATAACATTTCCCAGACTTCTCTTTTGGAGGCTCCTTTCAGAACATGGTTTCTCTCCTTTGCTCTCTGATTCTATAATAGATTTGGGTAGTTTTCACTGGTGATTTCTTGGAATAAAATATCCAGGCTTATTATTATGATATATTTTTTTGTAAACTATGACTTCTAGGGAATCCAGTGATTTTTAAATTATCTCTCCTTGAACTGTTTTGCAGGTTACTGTTTCAGGTCAGTGTTTCTGATAATAGGTACCTTATATTCTGGTTTGTTTTTTTTTTTTCCAAGTTTTTTTTTTTTTAAGCAATTGGGGTTAAGTAACTTGCTCAAGGTTACACGGCTAGTCATTATTTGTGTGTAGGTGCTCATTTTCTGAGGCCGGATTTGATCTCGGGTCATCCCAACTCCGAGGCTGGCGCTCTTACTCACTGCGCCACCTAGTCGCCCCTTTTCAAGTCTTTTGATTTTGTTATATTTCTTACTGTCTCATGGAGTAATTGATTTCTCTTTGTTTATTCTCATTTTCAGGAATTCTCTTACTTGGGTGCTATATTTTCTAAACTGTTTACTTTCCTTTTAATTTTTTCCTCCACAGTTTTTATATCATTTTTTAAAATATCTGACTTCATTTTCTTTTACATACTTATTTAGTTGTTGTGAAAAATCTATTTTTTCCTTTTAGTTTCTGCTTACAGTTGTTAGAGAGTTACTTTTCCTTTGTAGTTTGTGTTTTTGTGTTTTTCTAGATGTGTTCTTCTTATAGCTATCACCCTTTTGTAGGCCTTCATTACTTCACATCTGGACTAATTGCACTAATCTGGTTGGTCTCCCTACCTGAAGAGTCTCTCCACTCAGTTGCCAAATGTTTTTCTAAAGCACAGAGTTGATTATATTACCCCCTACTTGGTAAAAGCCAGTGGACTCCTATTACTATTCTATCATCAAATATAAAATCTCCTGCTTAGTTTTTAAAGCTATCCACTGCCTTCTCTTTCTTGCCTTTCTAGTCTTCTTGCACATTATTTCTCCCATAACTGGAATGATCTCCTTCACTTCTACCTCATGACTCCCCTGGCTTCCTCCAAAGTTCAGCTCACATGCTGCCTTCTGCAAGAAGCTTTTCCCTGGTCATCCCCTTCTTCTTATACCTTCCTTCTGATATTACCTCTCATTTACAGTGAGTGTACTTTATATGTAAATGGTTGTTTATATGTTTCTCCAGTGAGAAATGTGAGCACCTTGAGGGCAGAGGACATGCTTTTACTTTTCTTTGGAACATACATAGTAAGTCCTTAAAATACTTAAAAGGAATTGATTATTTTATTGTCTATTCTATTCTTTTTAATAAAATGAGAAAGAATTTTACCCGAATTCTTTTGATTTCTATATATATCTTCAGTTTCCTCAATTCTTCAGCCTTAGTGCCTAAATTGTCCCAGGGCCAGGCTTTACCATCTAATTACACTTTTGGGTAAGGTTGTCATCTCTGCTTGGTAATGACCAGGGTCATTTTGCTTCATCTTCTGACCTCTGCCTTCTGGAGTTTGACCCTCTGGATCTTTGAAGTTCAGAACACTGGATCTTAAGGGCCTTTTCTGGTTCTTTAGGACAGAGTGCTGAAGACCTTGTAGCCCTTTGGCCTGAGGCATCCTCATCTGAGTATTCCATCAGCTTCACTGGCTGCTGTTGCTCCTGGTGACTTTCTTTTTTTTTTTTTTAATTAAACAAATGCTTTATTAACTTCTGGTTTACATCATTCATTTCCACCAGATTATGAGTTACATTTTCCCCCATTTTTTCCCTACCCACCACCCCAGAATAGCAGTCCCACTAGATATCCCCTCATTCAATCTGCTCTCTCCCATATCTTCTCCCATACCCCCTTCGACTTTGCCATTAGGGCAGGGTGAATCTCTGAGCCCCACTGCCTGGACATCTTATGAAACATTTAATTTTAAAACTTCGATTTTCAGATCCATTCCCCTTCTCCCTTGTCACCCACTCCCTCTGAGAAGATAAGCAATTCAGTATGTGTTATACATGTATATCTATGCAAAACATTACCATAGTAGATATATTGTAAAAGACTGCTTATATTTCCCTCCCACCTGTCTCACCTCCCACCTGGTCCATTCCCTACTTTGATCCTATCCCTCTTTGATAGTGGGTACTTCCAACCTCCCCTCTCCCCAGAATGCCCTCCCCTCCATCATCCCCCCTCTCATCCCCCTTTCCCCTACTCAGGAGAGTGAGTGAGGGTAAGATATTCCATTTAGTATGTATGTGATTCTCTCCTTGAGCCAACTTCAATGAGAATATGCTTTTGCCTTTTGCCTTCCTGTTCTTCCCCTCCCCTGCAACTACTTCCCCTTGCCTCTTCTACATGAGATAGTTTACCCTACCCTGTCTCTCTCCATCTCCTCTTGCCACTTTCCTCTCTCACCTCTTGACTTCACTCCTTAAGAATCATCCCTTCCTTGGGGTGGCTAGGTGGCGCAGCGAGCAGAGCGCCGGCCCTGGAGCCAGAAGGACCTGAGCCTGGATCCAGCCCCAGACACCCAACACACAAACAAAAACCCAGCCGAGTGACCCCGGGCAAGTCACCCAACCCCAATTGCTCTCCAAAAAAAAAAAAGAATCATCCCTTCCCATCAAATTCAACCTGTGCCCTCTATCCATGTATACCTGTGAACATATGCCATGTACCCTTCTTCAATTATTTTCATAATGAGAAAGGTTTCATAAAGCACAGTCATTGTTTTTCCACGTAAGAATGTAAATAGTCCAACTTTGATAAGTTCCTTTTGATTTCTTTTCCTTGATTACCTTCTCAAGCATCTCTTGCTTCTTGCGTCTGAATGTCAAATTTTCTATTCAACTCTGGTTTTTTCATCAAGAATGCTTGAAGGTCCCATGCCATTCTGATTGTGTTTAGTTAGACTGGAGCAAATGGAAGCTAGTGACTTTATGAGAAATCAAGATACTATTAAACAGATCCAAACAAAAGAAAGAGTAGAAGGCAATGTGAAATATCTCATGGGAAAAACTATTGACCTGGAAAATAGATCCAGGAGAGATAATTTAAAAATTATTGGACTACCTGAAAGCCATGATCAAAGAAAGAACCTAGAAATCATCCTTCAAGAAATTCACAAGGAAAATTGCCTGGATGTTTTAGACCCAGAGGGCAAAATAGAGGTTGAAAGAATCCACAGATCACCTCCTGAAAAAGATCCCAAAAAGCAAACTCCCAGGAATATTATAGCCAGGTTCCAGAATCCCCAAATCAAGGAGAAAATACTACAAGCAGCCAGGAGGAAGCAATTTCAATATTGTGGAAACACAATCAGAATGGCACAGGACCTGGCAGCTTCTACAATGAGGGATAGAAGGGCATGGAATAGGATATTCCAGAGGGCAAAAGAGCTGGGAATGAACCCAAGGGTCACCTACCCAGCAAAACTGAGTATCTTGTTTCAGGGGAAAATATGGTCATTCAGTGGAATAGAGGACTTTCAAGCATTCTTGATGAAAAAACCAGAGTTGAATAGAAAATTTGACATTCAGAAGCAAGAAGCAAGAGATGCTTGAGAAGGTAATCAAGGAAAAGAAATCAAAAGGAACTTATGAAAGTTGGACTATTTACATTCCTACATGGAAAAACAATAACTGTGTTTGATGAAACCTTTCTCATTATGAAAATCATTGAAGAAGGGTACATGGCATATGTTCACAGGTATACATGGATAGAAGGCACAGGTTGAATTTGATGGGAAGGGATGATTCTATTTTTTTTTGGAGGGCAATTGGGGTTGGGTGACTTGCCCGCTGGTCTCGCGGCTGGGTTTTTGTTTGTGTGTTGGGTGTCTGGGGCCGGATCTGGGCTCCGGTCCTTCTGGCTCCGGGGCTGGTTCTCTGCTCTCTGCGCCACCTAGCCACCCCAAGGAAGGGATGATTCTTTTTTTTTTTTAATTAAACAAATGCTTTATTAACTTCTGGTTTACATCATTCATTTCCACCAGATTATAAGTTACATTTTTCCCCCATTTTTTCCCTACCCACCACCCCAGAATAGCAGTCCCATCAGATATCCCCTCATCCAATCTGGTCTCTCCCATATCTTTTCCCATACCCCCTTCGACTTTGCCATTAGGGCAAGGTGAATCTCTGAGCCCCACTGCCTGGACATCTTATGAAACATTTAATTTTAAAACTTCGATTTTCAGATCCATTCCCTGTCTCCCCTGTCACCCACTCCCTCTGAAAAGATAAGCAATTCAGTATGTGTTGTACATGTATGTCTATGCAAAACATTACCATAGTAGATATATTGTAAAAGACTGCTTATATTTCCCTCCCACCTGTCTCACCTCCCACCTGGTCCATTCCCTACTTTGATCCTGTCCCTCTTTGATAGTGGGTACTTCTAACCTCCCCTCTCCCCAGAATGCCCTCCCCTCCATCATCCCCCCTCTCATCCCCCTTTCCCCTACTCAGGACAGTGAGTGAGGGTAAGATATTCCATTTAGTATGTATGTGATTCTCTCCTTGAGCCAACTTCAATGAGAATATGGTTTTGCCTTTTTGCCTTCCTGTTCTTCCCCTTCCCTGCAACTACTTCCCCTTGCCTCTTCTACATGAAATAGTTTACTCTACCCTGTCTCTCTCCATCTCCTCTTGCCACTTTCCTCTCTCACCTCTTGACTTCACTCCTTAAGAATCATCCCTTCCTTGGGGCGGCTAGGTGGCGCAGTGAGCAGAGAGCCAGCCCCGGAGCCAGAAGGACCCGAGCTCGGATCTGGCCCCAGACACTCAACACACAAACAAAAACCCAGCCACGTGAACCTGGGCAAGTCACCCAACCCCAATTGCCCTCCAAAAAAAAAATAATAATCATCCCTTCCCATGAAATTCAACCTGTGCCCTCTATCCATGTATACCTGTGAACATATGCCATGTACCCTTCTTCAATTCTTTTCATAATGAGAAAGGTTTCATCAAACACAGTTATTGTTTTTCCATGTGGGACTGTAAATAGTCCAACTTTGATAAGTTCCTTTTGATTTCTTTTCCTTGATTGCCTTCTCAAGCATCTCTTGCTTCTTGTGTCTGAATGTCAAATTTTCTATTCAACTCTGGTTTTTTCCTCAAGAATGCTTGAAAGTCCTCTATTCCACTGAATGACCATATTTTCCCTGAAACAAGATACTCAGTTTTGCTGGGTAGGTGACCCTTGGGTTCATTCCCAGCTCTTTTGCCCTCTGGAATATCATATTCCATGCCCTTTGATCCCTCAGTGTAGAAGCTGCCAGGTCCTGTGCTTTTCTGATTGTGTTTCCACAATATTGAAATTGTTTCTTCCTGGCTGCTTGGAGTATTTTCTCCTTGATCTGGGGATTCTGGAACCTGGCTATAATATTCCTGGGAGTTTTCTTTTTTGGGATCTTTTTCAGGAGGTGATCTGTGGATTCTTTCAACCTCTATTTTGCCCTCTGGATCTAAAACATCAGGGCAGTTTTCCTTGAGAATTTCTTGAAGGGTGATTTCTAGGTTCTTTCTTTGATCATGGCTTTCAGGTAGTCCAATAATTTTTTGTTGTTGTTGTTTCTTTGTTTCGGGTTTTTTTTGCTTTTTGGAGGGCAATTGGGGTTAAGTAATTTGCCCAAGGTCACACGGGTAGGTTTTTTTGTGTGTGTGCATTAAGTGTCTGAGGCCGGATTCGAACTCAGGTCCTTCTGACTCCAGGGCCAGCACCCTACTCACTGCGCCACCTAGCTGCCCCAGGTAGTCCAATAATTTTTAAATTGTCTCTCCTGGATCTATTTTCCAGGTCACCGGTTTTTCCCATGAGATATTTCACATTGCCTTCTAATCTTTCATTTGTTTGGATCTGCTTAACAGCATCTTGATTTCTCATAAAGTCATTAGCTTCCATTTGCTCCAGTCTAACTCTGAAGGAATGAATCTCCTCAGTGAACTTTTGAAATTCTTTTTCCATCTGGCAAATTCGACTTTTTAAGGTGTTCTTCTCCTCATTGCCGTTTTGGGCCTCCTTTGCCATTTGAGCTAGTCTATTTTTTAAGGTGTTGTTTTCCTCAGTCAGGCTGTTGACCCTCATTTCATACTTTTCCTGCATCCTTCTCATTTTTCTTTCCAATTTTTCCTCCACTTCTCTTATTTGATTTTTAAAGTCCTTCTTAAGGTTCTCTATGACCTGCAACCCACTCATGTTTTCCCCTGGGGCTTTTGGAGCAGGACTTCTGACCTCACAGTCCTTTTCCTGCTCTATGCCCCCAAAATAGGAGTCTGGGGTTGCATTTTTCTGTTTCCTTTGCCTTGGCATGTTGCCACTTGATTACCTGACTTTTGGGCTTGTTGCCACACTATGGCTTTAAGGCCAGATAGAGGAATTTTCGTCCCGAACGTGTGGGAGGGCAACTTCCGTTTCTGGCAAGCTGTAAACCCACCCACGACTTCCACCCCAGATCACAATCCATATCCAGGGAGGTTAAAGCAAGAGCAATTACCCCCCAAGACTGATCGCTGGATCTCCCTACAGTTCGCAGGTCAGGAGCTGGAGCTGTCTCTGAAAACTACAAAATGGCGTGTCTCCTCAGTGGCTTCTAGCCCCCAGTGGGGGGATCCGATGCATTCCCCAAATGCTGGTCCCAAAGTCCATAGGACACTAACCTCTTACTTTGTCCTAGGCATGTCTATGTTGATAATTCTGGGGTTGCCACAGCTGCTGGTGTTCTGGGGTCTCTCCAGCCGGCTGCTGGCCCTGCTGCCCTGGGGCTAATACCTCGTTTCACAGGGACCTGGGCTTAGCTCGGCTGGGTTCCCCGCACTCTGGGCGCTGCCGGCTCCCAGGCTGCTGCGCTGGTCCTTCCTGCAGGGCTGTCCTCAGTGGGAGGTTAGCTTCTCTGTGTCATTCTGTGGGTGCTGGGGCTCCAGAAGTTGTTCAGAGCCCCCTTTTACATAGTTTGGAGGGGATCTGGGGCAGAGTGGCTTGGATGAGCTGTTTCTACTCTGACATCTTGGCTCCGCCCCCCCCCCCTTTTTTTAAAGCAATTGGGGTTAAGTAACTTGCTCAGGGTTACACGGCTAGTCATTATTTATGCGTGGGTGCTCATTTTCTGAGGCCGGATCTGATCTCGGGTCATCCAAACTCCGAGGCCAGCGCTCTTACTCACTGCGCCACCTAGCCGCCCCATCCCCCCCCTTTTTTTAATAAGCACTTGGGGTTAAGTAACTTGCCCAAGGTTACACGGCTAGTTATTTATTTATATGGGGGTGCTAATTTTCTGAGGTCAGAACTTATCCAGGGCCCTCCCAACTCCGGGGCCTGTGCTCTTACTCACTGCGCCATCTAGCAGCCCCTCTAAGCACTTTTCTAAAAATATTATCTCATTTGATCCTCAAGACAACCATGCAAGAAAGGTGCTATTATTATCTCCATTTTAAACTTGAGGAAACTGAGGCAAACATCTTAAGTGACTTGCCCAGGGCCACACAACTACTAGGTATCTGAGGTCAAATTTGAACTCACGTCTTCCTGATTCTAGGCCTAGCTCTCTATTTTCTGAACCACCAACTCAAAAGAGTTATTGTTCAGTCATGTCCAACTTTTTGTGTACCCATTTGGAATTTTCTTGGCAAATATATTGAATAGTGTGCCATTTCCTTCTCCAGCTCATTTTACAAATGAGGAAAGTGAGGCAAATAGGCTAAGTGACTTTCCCAGAGTCACACAGATAATGTGTGACGCCAGATTTGAACTGAGGAAGATGAGTCTTTCTCACTCTATGCCCAGCACTCTATCTCTGCATCACCTAGCTGCCTCCAAGAATTACCAGTGAACAATACTGGTCCTGAGAGATTCACAGGAAAATTCTTTCAGTCTTTCAAAGAATAATAATGTATTTCACAAATTAGTCTCAAAAATTAAAAAGAAAGCACCTTGACAAAAACCTTTTATGAGATAAATATAGTCCTAATATTTAAACTAGAGAAGAATAGAAGCAGAAGATTTGTAAATCAGTGTTATTAATGAATGTTCATTAAACATTTTAAAATAAATTTTAAATAAATAAAAATTTTTAAATAAAATCATGTCAAACTGGCTGTAGTGATGTATCCAAGAAAACATTCATTATGGTCTAGTGAGATTTATTCTGGGGATGTAAGGATGATTCAACATATGGAAGCAATTAACATAATGACATAAAAACCCAAAACCATATGATTATCTGAATAAATGCAGAAAAAGCCTTTGACAAAGCATAAGACTCATTTGTGCTAAAAACTTTTCAAATTATAGGCATAGAGATCCTCTTTTTAATATCATAAAATAATCTACAACCAAAAACAAGTATTATGTGAAATGATGAGGATACACTAGAACTTTTTCCAATAAATACAGAATCCTCATTCTACCCACTTTTATTTGATATAGTTCTGGAAATGCTAGTGATAGCAATAAAACAAGGAAAAGAAATTAAAAACATAAAGATAGGTAAAGAAATTATAAAATCATTCCTATGTACAGATGATAGAGGAATCAGCAAAGATACTGATTGAAACACAATTAGGTTAAGCAATTCTAGGCTACAACATAAACTCTTAAAAATTAGTTGCATGTCTATATAATAACAAAAACCAAGAGGCAAAAATGGGAAGGCAAATCTCAAGTAATTACAAAATGCTTAAGGTATCTTGGCATCAATCTACCAAAAGAACTAAAAGATTTAAATAGACTTCAAATACAAATTGCTTTGTAAAGAAATGAAACATTTAAAATGGCTGGAAGAATATTCCTTATGACTGTACCTCGCTGTTATAATAAAAATGACAATACTAGGAAAGTTAATTTACACTTTTAATGCTATATCATTCAGATTATCTAAGGGACACTTTATAAAACTTGATGAAATAATAATAATTCATTTGGAAAAAAAATTTAGACAAGGCAAATAATGAAAAGAGGTTTGGACAAAGGGAGGATAGAATTTCCAGATTGCAAACTATATTATAAAATAGCTGCCATCAAAATTATCTGGTATTGGTTAAAAATTAAAGAGGTAGATCTATGTATTACAAACTAGAAAAGGAAATATCAAAAACAATGGAACTCAGCCCTGTGTTTGATAAACTAGTAGGAACTTTTTAAATAAAATTTCCTGGGAAAACTAAAAAGAAATCTGGCAGAAATTCAGCTTTAGCTAATAGGCTAAGCCATATTCCACAATATATTTTAAATGGAAAGATTATTGTAATATTAAAGATCATACTATTAAAAAAAATTGGGGCATTGTATATAGAATTGTATATAGAATCCTGAACCTGGAGTCAGGAAGACTCCTGAGTTCCTGAGTTCAAATCCAGCCTCATTCATTGTGGGACCCTGAGCAAGTCACTTAACCTCTATGCCTCACTTTCCTTATCTGTAAAATGATCTTGAAAAGGAAATGGTAGACTCCTGATGATTTATGTGGATTTATTTTATATTCTGCTGTTTTACTAAAATTAATAATTGTTTTGACTAACTTTTTATTTGAATCTTTGAGATTTTTCTATGTATATCATCGTTTTGTCTGCAAAAAGAGATAGTTTTATTAAGATAGTTTTATTAGCTCATTCCATATTCTTATTCCTTCTATTTCTTTTTCTCATTGCTATTGCTAGGATTTCCAATATGATATTGAATAATATTGGTGATAATGGGCATCTTTATTTCACACCTGAATGATCTTACTGTGAAGGTTTCTAGCTTATTCCTATTACAAATAATGCTTCCTGATAGTTTTAGAGAAGTGCTTTGTATTAATTTATACCATTACTTTCAAGTATTTTTAATAGAAATAGAAATGAGTGTTAGACTTTATCAAAAGCTTTTTCTTCATCTATCGACATAATCATATGATTTTTTAATTGATATAATAAATTATGTTAATAGTTTTCCTTATGGTAAATCATCCCTGCATTCCTGGTATAACTCCCACTTGATTATAATGTATAATCTTTGTAATATATTGTTACAGTCTTTTAGCTAGTATTTTTTTTTTTAGGATTTTTGCATCCATATTTATTGATGGAATTGTTCTATAATTTTCTTTCTCTGTTTTTACTCTTCTTGGTTTAGGTCAGTATCATATTTGTTTCATAAAAGGAGTTAGGTGTAGGATCTCTTCTTTACCTATTATTCCAAATAATTTATTTAATACTGGAATTAGTTGATCTTTAAATGTTTGATAGAATTCACTTGTAAATACATCTGGTCCTGGTGATCTTTTTCTTAGGAAGCTTATTTATGTTTTCTAATGAAGCAATAAAAACAATAGTCATATGAAAAAAATGCTCTAAATCATTATTGATTAGAGGAATGCAAATTAAAACAGCCTTAAGATATCATTTTATACCTGCCAGATTGGCTAAAATGATTGAAGAGGGAAAGTAACAAATGTTGGAAGGGATGTGGAAAAATTGGGACACTCATTCATTGTTGGTGGAATTATAAACTGATCCATCCATTTTGGAGAGCAATCTAGAATTTTTCCCAAAGAATTATTAAACTTTGACCCAGCAATACTAATGCTAGGTCTATTTCCAGAGATAAATTAGGGAAGAAGGAAAGGAACTTATTATATGTTCTAAAATTTTTATAGCAGCTCTCTTTGTGGTGACAAAGAAATGGAAATTGCGGGGATGCCCATCAATTGGGGAATGGCTGAACAAGCTGTGGTATTATGATTGTGATGGAATACTACTGTGTTATAGGAAACGAGGAGCTCAGTGATCTTAGAAAAACATGCATGAGTAATGAAGAGTGAAATGAGCATAATCAAGAGAACATTGTATATAGTAACAGCAATATTCTTTTAAGAATAACTGTGAGCAAATAGGTCATTTTGACTATTATAAATATCCAAATTAACTGTAAAGGACATATAAAGAAAGATTCTATCTTCCTCTATCCAGAGAAAGAATTAATAAGTAGATATGTATAGAATAATTTTACATATTTGTAAAATTATATATTTACCTATTTTTTATCTAAGGCAGAGGGAGAAAGAGGAAGAAAAAAACTCACATGATAACTTTATTATATTTTTAAAAGAACTAGCAAGTTGTACATAGATTTGCTGTTTCATGTGTAATCATCTTTTTTATTATACTATGTAATGGAAATGCTTGTTTTATTCCATAAATTAAAAACACAATTTAAAAAAAGAACAAGCTTGGCATGAAAGAAGAGATATGAGAGGCTTCTTTCAACCCACCCCTTTTTCAAGTGACAGAGCCCCAGATGTTACATAGCACACATGGTCTTTTGGCTTTTTTTATATTAATGGTTGTGCTGACTTTTACATGACCTTGGAAGAAGCTATCTTATAATGAAAGAGCAAAACTCCTTTAAAAAAGGAGACAAAAAGATTAAACTTTCGCATACAGAGATTACCAGCAGCTGTACTTCAGTGAATACTATGCCCTCTTAATATGTTAGCAAAAAGGACTATAATTTACCCACACTTAATACAAATGTCTTTTCTTATGATGAAAGGAGACTCTCAGAAGTGGAAGGGTGGGGTTTGTAGTCCCAGTTTCAGTAGACAAGTAGTGAATGTAGAGATTTAGTCCATCACTTCAGTCTCACTTTGTAGTAGAAATTTGTACATCAGTAGTACTTTAAATCTTGATAAATGTCGTATCACTTCAGTTGTTTGCTCAGTCATAGCTGTTCTTTATCCTGTATCCTGTAGGATATGAAATATAACAAGTATTGTACATGTGCATTAGACTTATTTTTTTAATTGTTATTTATAACAAGCTTTTATTTTCTATCTCCCAACACTCCCTGCTCCCTAGGGGAAACAAAAGAAAACAAAACTCTTGTAACAAATATGCACAGTCAGGCAAAAAAAATTCTGATATTGGCCATATCCAAAAATGCACCTCTCTTTCTAGAGAGAGTACTTATGTTTCATAAATTCTGGTTAAAATGTCAGATTTTATTCATGTTTTTAAAAAATATATATTTTATTTGCTTTAATCAGCCAAGATCTGCCTTCTTGCCTTATCATTTTAATCCCTCATTCCTCAGTGAGGACACAAGAAAAACAAACTCCATTAAAAACATGCATTATCAATCAAAAAAACCCAAAACCATCCACATTAACCATGTTGACAAAAACATTTGTCTCATTCTGCATTTTGAATCTTTCACTTCTCTGTAAGGAGATGGGTCACATGTTTTATTCATCATTAGACCTCTGGAATCCTGATCAGTCTTAGGTTGATAAGGGTTTCGCTTGTATCGCTTCTTCTGACCACCATGTAAACACTTGCCCTGTGTGAGTTCTCTATAAAGCAGTCTTTTTGGCAAGCATACATTTTCATTCAAACAGTGTTGCCAGCCCATTAGAGCTGCACTTTCTGAAGTAGTGTTTAAATGTGTGGCAGTTTAGTTTGAGTAAGGATGTCATTGTCTGGTACCTTATCCTGCCAAGTGATCTTCAGAATCTTCCTAAGACAATTAAAATGGAAGCCATTCAGTTTCCTGGCATGGTGCTGGTAGACTGTCCAGGTTTTACAGGCATACAACAATGAGGTCAACACAGTGGCCCTGTAGACTTTCAGTTTGGTAGTCAAGCTAATACCTCTTCTGTCCCATACTTTTCCTTTGGAGCCTCCCAAACACTGAGCTAGCTCTGGCAATGTACTTTCAAGGTCTCTCTCAGGAACTTGGGAATTGATTGTGTGACATACGAGACACAGGCACAGGACCACTCAGCATGGTATGCCCACCTCAGAGAAGGTGCTGTGCTCTATGGGAAAAGCAGAATTGAAACAGCTCAAAGTAAACGCAGGATGTGCAAATTGGGAGAATTCCACCCTAAATGTTCACATGGACTATTTGTTCCAACCTGTGGTAGAGCATTCCAAGCTCATATTGGTCTGATCAGTCACAGTCGGACACATTGAAACTTACTTTATAGCATAGTGATGTCATTTTAGTCCTCTTCAAGCACGAAAGACAACTAAGGCTTTAGCATAGTAATTTCATAAAATGTATATAACATAGCTTGTTCATCTATTCTCCAATTCATTGGTACCTCCTCAGATTCTCATTCTTTGTCACCTCAAAAAATTATAAATATTGTATATCCTTAGTGTTTTTTCTGTTTAGGGTTAATCCCTCCTTAATTTACCGTCTTTCTAATTTCATACTCGTCCTTCCTTTCCCTCTTTTCCTCCTGTTGAGTGAAATGTATTTTTGTACCCAGCTGTGTGTGTGTGTGTGTGTGTGTGTGTGTGTATTTGTGTTATTCTTTCCTTTGACCAGTTCAAATGAGAGTAAGGTTCAAGTGTCAGGTGCTCCCTTTACCCCCTACTTGTTTGTAAAGATGTCTACTTATATACACTTAATTTTCCCTAACCTTCTGTAATGGGAATGGGAATTTGAAGACCTTCCCTGCTTTGAAAGTAAACTCTGCCCCCAATAGGCTGAATGTAATCAATCACATAGAGCCTGTGATGGAGGGAATCTGCTGAAGGGTGAAGCAGAGCCCACAGGAAGCTGTGAGTCAGAACTAGTGAGATGGTGGGACAGAGAAGTGCTCAGGCAAGGAGAGAGAGAAGTTTGTGAGTAAATATTCATCTAATATTGGTTTATGGGAAGGCTGAAGGATGCTGTGGCTCTCATTGTTATAGCTTTTTAATATCTTTGGTACTATAATGGAATTGGCTTACTGGTTTTGGGATTCGGTTTTCTGGTGTCTAAATAAATGCTTCAGTTCTGTCCTCTATAATGGAGAGTTTGGTTTATTTTGTGACTGAACATCATGCAATATTTATAGTCACAGTCTTTATAGTGATCGTAGGCGTTGTAAATATTGCATTGGCACTATACCTTCCTTTCCCTTTTCCTCCTCCACCCTCTCTTTCCATTGTTTTCTTAAGATCATCAAGGCATAACAGAACCACTCCCAGGGAATTGGACTCCCTCTTTGACCCCTTATGGTGTTAGGGTTCAAAGGGGACACATGTATCATCTCCTCATATTTGAATGTGGCAGTTTATCCTTTAGTCCTTTTTTTCTAACACCCTTTTGTATGTATTTCTGTGAACTATTGTGTTTGAACCTCAAAGATCTAACACAGGTGTAATCTTTTCATCAGAAATACTTAGAAGTCCTCTATTTAATTAAAGGTTCTTTTTTTTCCTTATAATATTATACTCAACTTTGCTGAATTAGTTATTCCTTTCTATAAACCTATATTCTTTGCCTTCTAGAATATTGTATTATAAGTTCTCCACTCTTTTTTTTTTTTTTTTACAGAGGGAAAGGGTAGGGCAATTGGGGTTAAGTGACTTGCCCAAAGTCACATGGCTAGTAAGTGCCTGAAGCCGGATTTGAACTTGGGTCCTTCTGACTCCAGGGCCCATTCACTATTCATTGTGCCACCTAGCTGCCCCTCTCCATTCCTTAATAGTGGTTACAGCTAAATTATATGTGATCCTGACTTTGGCTCCTTAATACTTGAATTCTTTCTTTTTGCAGTATTTTTTTTCTTTGACCTAGAAGGAAGCTCTGGATTTTGTCTCTGACATTCCTGAGAGTTTTTGTTTTTGAGATTTCTTTCAGGAGGTAATTGTTGGATTCTTTCTATTTTCACTTTGTCTTTTTGTCCTGAGAGATCTGAACAGTTTTCTTTTTTAAGAGTTCTTGAAATGGGATTAAGATATCTAGGTTCTTTCTTTCTTTATTTATTTTGATCATGGCATTTCTTGGGACACAAAAGTATTCCATTGCATTTATATAACATAACTTGTCCGGCCATTCTCCCAATGATGGGCACCCCTTTAATTTCCAGTCATTGCCACCATGAATAGAGCTGCTACGTTTTTGTACATATGAGACCTTTCCCTTTTTATTTGACTTCTTTGGGGGTAAAGTCTGAGTAATGGTATCACTGACTAACGTTCTTAAACTACATGAATACATTAATGTTCAGAATGAGGAAAGTGATAGTGATGTTATACTTTGGATCAGATCATAGCTTATAAGTTTATGATCCTGTGGTCCTTTTATTTTAAGTGAATTGATGCATCATTTTTACTTTTTGGAGGTGGAAGGCAGGGCAGTTGGGGTTAAGTGACTTGATCAAGGTCACATGGCTAGTTTTGTGTTAAGTGTCTGAGGCTGCATTTGAACTCAGGTCCTCCTGACTCCAGGGCTAGTGCTCTATTCACTGTGCCACCTAGCCGCCTCAGTGCATCGTTTTTAAAGGGATATTGAAAAGTTATACTTTCCACAGGAAGATGACCAGAAGGGTAAAGTGACTAAAGTCAAGTAAATACCGTATCTTTAGAAAATAACTTCCTTGGGTAAATTTTAATCCATTTACATAGGTCTGAATAGACTTGGAGACTTTTTCTGGGTAGCACTTTTATCAGAAAATGACCACTGAGAACACAAGTATTTATTGTTCTCTGAATTATGTTATAGTGATGGCAAAGCAGATGTATGGATTAGGGTTTATTGCTATTTTTTTAATCACCTTTTTTAATAATGACAGTTATGATTTTTCCCCCTGTTTGGTGTCCACACCTCTTTTTTTTTTAACTCTCCTGAGAATCAGTCCTTCAATTTCTTCAAAAGTATATAACCTCCACTTCTCTCTGTACCATCTTCTTAACTTTGCTTTTACCTCTGGTCACTGTCATCTTTCAGTCAACCAGGTTAGAAAGTGAATCATCCTTGAGTCTTCTCTCTCCCTGACCCCATATATCCAGTCAGTTGCCAAATGTTATGTATTCTACCTCAGTTTCTCTTGTATCTATCTCCTCTCCACATATATAACTACCTTAATACAGGTTTCTTTCCTGGACTGTTACATTAACTTCCTAATTGGTCTCCCTGTCTTAGATGTGTCCCGTCTCCAATTGTAGTACCAATGCAATATTCACAACACAGTGACTTTGAATGTGCTGCCATAATTCTCAATCACAAAATGTAAGAGACTCTTCATATAAAAGACAGAAGCAAAACATTTATTCAGACACCAGAAAACCAAATCCCAACACCAGAAAGTCAAATCCATCATACTAACAAAGAAATTGATATACCATAACACTGCAGGGAATCACACCATCCTTTAGCCTTCCCACAAACAAGCACTCACAAGCATAGCTGTCACAGCAGGGGGAAAACACTCACAAGCCTAACTATCTCCTTGGGTATGTCCTCTCCTTCTTCCAGCTCTAACTACTCTGTGGGCTCTGCTCCACGCTTCAGCAAACTCCTCCCACCAGACTCCACGTGATTATATTCAGTCTCTTAGGGGTCAGGGAAGATCTTCAAATTCCCTTAGGTCTATTAAGGGGCAGGGAAGACCTTTAATTTCTTATTACCATAAACCAACCCATCCTCAATTCAACTGCCAAAGTAATATTCCTAAAAACCAAATATTTCTATGCCACGTAACTTGCTCAAAAAGGTTCTTATTACCACTTGAATCAAATACAAACTCATCTGTCATTTCAAGCTCTTCACAACATAACCCCAGTCTATTTTTATGGCTTTATTATATATTATTTCCCTTCCTGTACTCTGTACTACAGTCATACTAGCCTTCTTGCTGTTGCTTGTATCTCTCATTTCTTGGCTCTCTCCCCACCTCCCACTCTGCCCTGATTGCTCTCCTTCCCCTCCACCTCTTAGAATCCATAACTTTCTTCACTGCTCATCTCCAATGCCAATTTTTCATGAGATCTTTTCCTGGTTCCCCAACAACACAAAATGACCTTATGTTTACTTAATGTGCATCTTATATACACATTGTGACCCCTGCACTTTGAGAGCAGGGACTACTTCATTTTTGTCTTTGTATTCTTAGCACCTAATAGTGCCTGGAACATAGTAGGTTCTTAATAAGCACTTATTGATTGATTGAATTAACTAACATTGTTTTTAGGCTCTTTGTCATGAAAACTGATTTATATCAGTCAATCTTTCTTAGGAAATAGTTATTATTTGTGTTAATATTTGATTTTTGCAATTTTTTGCATTAACTTGTATAATGTCAGAATGAGTTTATTTAAAAATTGCTTGCCATATTTTTTCATTCTTCTTACTTGGTATCAGTTTTTATATCTGCTCTAACAAGTTGATAGTCTATACACAGAGAACTTATTTGGAAATGACTCCCACATTGATAATCAGTCCTGTCTGCTAAAGTACAACCAATTTTAGGGTTTGGTTTTTTTTTTTTTTGGTAATAAAATAATATGGTATGTTTGCTATGTCCATTACATTCTAATCTTAAAGAAAGTATTCACAGTATAAAGGTGTATTAGCTGTTGGCCTCTTGTTCTGACCCCTTCGCCATATTTTCTAATCTTTCTTGCCATCCTCCCCATGTGCATGTTTTTATTGAAGTTACCAAGTATTAAAGTTTAACTTGGAAGTTCTTCTCTTATTCTTTCATTCTTTATCTCCTTGACATTTGCAATAGAGGCTTATAAGTTGCAGTTATCTTTATAGTGCTAAAGAAGACATTGTTCCATGCAAAATTGTTTCTCATTACCTTTGAGTGTATGATAAACTTCTCCAATTCTAGGTGATTACAGTAGTTAGAATGCTGGGCCTGGGGTCAGGAAGAATTGAGTTCAAATCTAGCATCAGGCATATTCTACTTATATGACCCTAGGCAAGTTACTTAACCTGTCTGCTCAGTTTCCTCAGTTGTATAATGGAGATAATAAAGCACCTTCCTACCAGGGTTATTATGATGATCAAATAATATTTGTGAAAGTGTATATTATAGTGCTTGGTCTAAATAAATGCTCACTCCTTCTACCTTTCCCATTCCCTTTATTTGCCTTTTCCAAGAGGACCTGTGAGATATCTTCCCTTTTAATGGAACTTATTTTCTGTCTTGTTTTATTTATTTAAAACAGATTTGAGTACCAACTGTTTAATTACTATTAATAGAGGGTTTAAAACACTATGATTCTTAGGCCCTTCTGTCCTACTGCTGCCTGGGACTTGGGGCTATTTTATAACTTTCTTTGCTTTATGGGTTGCATAAAGACATGACAAAAGAATCCATTCATTGTATATCTATATATTGAAGAAAAAATGTATTTGATGAGGCAAGTTCTTCCAAAGTATTCCCTGTTTTGAAGCTTTTCTAGCTACTGCCAAAACCTTTGGAAACTCAGGATCATTTTTGTGCCACATTATGACATTAGAATAGAATGTTATGGAAGGAATATGTAGCCTCTTAAGTTTTATAATAATATAGTTCATTTTAATGTATATGTGTTTTCTTTAGAAAACCTTTCTATCAAGGATAGATTCATCCGGAGATGGATACACAAAGATGGCTATGGGGGCTTAAAAAGGTATGCTGTTGCTGCTGAAGATAAGGAACTGATGGCAAAGATTGCGGTAGTTGAAAAGTACAATGTCCGGATCCCAGAACTAGTAAAAAGGATAGAGAAGTGCCACGTAAATGATGTAGCGTTTGCAGGTGAGGGAAAACAGGATTCGTTTTCTGTCTCACTGCATTTCATAAGACTTATTGCTGTGTTTTCTGCACTGTTCCTAATGGAAACGTTCTCAGTGCTGACCCAGGAGCTTCATGGATGTCTTGGCAATGCTTGACATAGAGAAGAGCTGTCAGTGTGTGGTTCTTCACTTCCAAGAATGGTGCCAACCATTCTGTAGCTTGTGTTCTAACTTCTTCAATCCTCCCATTTTACCCTTGTTCTTTATAGTCCTACATAAAACCTGTATATTGTGAGGAAAGAGACATTTTAGTTCTGTATTTTTTTCTCTTCATATCAAGCCCCATTTTACTATGTTCTACCTTTTTCTTGATCTAGAATATGTTTTGGGCACTGTTCACAAAGCCAAAGGCTTGGAGTTTGATACAGTTCAGATTTTGGATGATTTTGTAAAAGTTCCTTGTGGCAGACATAGCCTTCCACAGATTCCTCACTTCAGAATTGGTAAGAATATCAGAAATTTTCCCCATATTAATTGTAAAAATTGATATACCAGGATGGCAGTGTTCTCACATGACTGTTATACTTCCTGTTGGATACAATTTAATTTTATTTTTTCAAATAGCATGCATTTGTCTTCACTTCTCAGCCCCCCCAATTAAGAAGAATAAAAGAAAAACAAAATCCTTGTAATAAAGCATAATTAAGAAAAATAAACTTCCACATTGTCTATGTGTAAAAATGTTTTTCTCATTTTATACCTTAAGTCCATTTTCCTCTCTGCCTTAAACCTTGGTTTTGGGCATTAGTTTGAGTGTTTTGTGATAGAAAGGGTTATTTTTGGTGATGGCAGTTTTATGTTGGTGTTACTTACAAACAGGTTAGTTGGTTTGAAGGATTTGTACCTATATGTGATAGTTTGAAAGTTAAATTCTATGACTAAGTTTATACTTCTGGTTATATGTCATATCAGCATTGTGTTAAAAGGCATTGTTTCTTCACTGATGTGATATGTTACTTTATAATAGTGTTGGATAGCAATAAATAAATTACTGATTTGAGTTCCTACCATGTATTCAGTACCATGCTAATTTCTGTGGGGAATACAAGAGATATCTAAGATGGTCAGTAAAGATTTGTTGATTTTTTTTTCTGGTTACCATGAGTAGTTAAGTAAATACATTTTAATGATAGGATGAATAGTACCTTCTCATTAAGTTTATCCATTCCTAATATATTAGGCAGCAGGCCTAAAAAGAATGTAATACTGGGGTAGCTAGGTAGCACAGTAAACAGAGCACTGGCCCTGGAGTCAGGAGGACCTGAGTTCAAATCCCACCTTAGACTCTTGACACACTTACTAGCTGTGTGAGCTTGGGCAAGTCACTTAACCTCAAATGCCTTGCCTTCCCCCCTCCAAAAAACAAAGGAAACCAAGCTTAAATCAGGCCTCAAACACTTAACACAAAAAAAACTAGCCTGTGACCTTGGGCAAGTCATTTAATCCCAGTTGCCCTCCAAAAAAAAAAAAAGAGAGAGAATGTAATACTAATATGAAAATTCATATTTGTAGGAGAACTCTAGCATCTACTAGGCGGAGCCTAGGATTCTCCTTTCTGTATGATAGTTTCAGAATATTTGTGATTTCATTAGTGTGAGTACTCCCTTCACAAACACAAATTGCAATTGTGCCTTCTTTGTCCCAGTTAGCATAGGTGCTTGTACTGTGTACCACAGATGAATGTTGTGAAGAAATGCTTTCTAGAGCTTTAAGCAATATAAAAACATAACTTGTTATATAAGGAATAATAGGAGGGGCTAGAGAATATTTAAATGTGACCGTAGATTTTTGTTAGTTGTTTAATCTTTGAAGTAACATTCACCTCCTTCCTTGCCCCACCTACCTTCTCTAGAGTCATTTCCTGATGAGGAGTGGAATTTGCTATATGTTGCAGTGACTCGTGCCAAGAAATGCCTCATCATGACCAAGTCAGTGGAAAACATTTTAACTCTAGCTGGGGTAAGAGAAATGACAAATAATCAGATAAAACATGGGACACAAAGTAACATTATCAAAAGCCCGGGAATTGTAAAAACTAAATTAGGGTACAGAATTTGGGAAGATTAAAATGTTTTATCAGATTAATAAACTCTTGTTTGCAGTATAAGAATGTGGTGTCTTGACTAAGATCTAATGGAAAATGGTAAAAAGTGGAATTCCAGGCTTGCCAGTGGCCCTGAGGCTCTTCATACAGCAGCAGCATTCTATACGTTTTCTATTGTTTGCCTAAGTCAGCTTATTCTCCCAGTTTTGCTACAGTTGCTCATATTTCTTCCTTTGCATATTCTATTCCTTTGGGAAAGGAAATCAAATAAAACTAATTTCTGCATAAATTTCCTTTACACATGCTTTCTCTCCCCACTCCTACCTTGTCTTTGAAGCAGCAACTGCCATTGCCAAGAAAGTTGTTTGTAAGTGGAATGAATATATTTTATCCAAGGCTAAATTAAAAGTGCAGCTGGTTACTTGTCACTGGCTAGAGTATCCAGAGTTAGTATTTTCTAACGCTCAATAGCTATCTCTTCCCCACAATGTCCTGACACACTCTTTGTACTTCACCATTTCTCCTTCCTGCTTTTCCTGAGTTATATTATTGAGCTTTTGGCTTTCCCAATATACCCCAGATTCTGTAGAGAGATTTAATGTAGGACAGCTAGAGCTGTGAAAGCTGTCCAGTTCTCTTTTCCTTGAACCAAAGAGACTTTAGGCTACAAATCTGAAATTGGAAAGGAAAAGAAATCCTAAGTGTAATCACTGCCTTTCAATCCTTACAAATCATCTTTCTCACAAGTACACATGCTACTTTTCTAGATGCTTTGGTTAAAGTGGTCTTTGACTTTGTATAGCACTTTTTTTTTTTGCTTTTTTGGAGGGCAATTGGGGTTAAGTAACTTGCCCAAGGTCACACGGCTAGGTTTTTGTTTGTATGTGTTAAGTATCTGAGGCCGGATCCGAATTCAGGTCCTTCTGACTCCGCTCTACTCACTGTGCCACCTAGCCACCCCCTGCATAGCACTTTTGAATAGCTGCTGAAGGCAGATAGAAGTGTCAGGAGTTAATTTTGTCACTGGTTGTTGTATTACTACAAGGAGCCACTTTCCTTTATTATATAGGACTAAAAATCTTGAGAGATTAATACAAGTTGCAAAGAGTAATAGTATCCATGTGTTCATATAATTTAATTTCCCTAACATGTTTTACGTTGAAAGTAGCTAGAGACCAAAGGTAAAAAAAGTAAAAATGGTACATGACTATAGCCAAGATAGCCAAGGAAGGAGATAGAGTGAATGAGAGCATTTATTAAGCATTTATTTTGTGCCAAGAACTGTGCTGGGGATACAAATATAAGCAAGTAAGACAGTGCTGGTGCCATTCAGAGTTGCACAGAAAGTGTTGACATACTTTGGTTAAAGGAATTTCTTTTTTTAGGGGTTCCCTGTTGGAGTGAAATCACTGATCCAAGCTCTATTTCCTCTCTTATCCCTAATCTTGTGGATATTCCAAGAAACTATGATGTCATAAGAGCAGAGAGGAGGAGGAAGGTGGCAGAGAAGCCAAAGGCTCAGATAATGCATAGATGGGACAGTAAGATCTGTCCCCTTAATAATTTATACGTGGGATGAGGGACACCCAATTCTACTCCAGCAGGGATGTTGTAAGGACTGACAAAGTGCTGTCTGTAAAATGCTTGAAGTTCTTTTAAGACTAGTGCAGGGGGCAGAAGGTGGCATAGTTACTATTCTTAATCTCTCTGTCTTTCCAGGAGTACTACTTTCAAGCAGAGCTAACCAGAGATGTCTTAAAAAGTGGAGAGATACATTGCTGTGTGAGGCAGTGCAATAACATAATCCCTGCAGAGACTATCCTCACCATGAAGAAATTTCCCATCGTTTATGTACGTAGGTCACTTTTGTCATTGGACTCATTTTCAATACACTATGTTCATCTACATGCCTACTACTATGCTAGAGGTGGGTGGGGTGGGGTGGGGCAGGGAGATAGGCAAGAGAAAGAATTTTAAACAAGCAGATATGCTATTTGAATGCCTACCAGACTGTAATATTGAGAGAGAACTCAAATATGCAAGGAACATGTAAAGAAAAAATATAAAACAATATAAATAAATGCAAGATTTTGAGTGATACAGACACTCAGAGAATATCAAGGATCACTATGGGTTGAAGTAGTTTGGAAAGTTTAATTGAATCAAAGCTTTTATGGTACCATGGACCAGCCTTTGAATATGTGAATTGTTCTGATACTGTTGTTAAATTGGGAAGTGTTTAGTAAGAGCATCGAGTCTTCTTGGCTCATCATTCTTTGATTTAATTTGATTTTTAAGACCTCATACTGAGTAGCATGTAGTGAGGGTCTGCCTATTTAGCAGGTCCCCTTTAAACTGAGGGAAGTGCTGGGGAGAAAGAGTGGAAGCAGTAATAATAACTGATATTTAGATAGTTCTTTAAGGTTTGGAAAAGGGCATCTAAGTGGCATAGTGGATGGAGAGAGGGCTGGACTAGGGATTCAGGAGTATCTGGTCAGTTAGATCTAGTCTCAGACACTAGCTGCACATCCCTAGTCAAGTCCCTCAGTCTAACTCAGCCTTAATCTCCTTACCTGTAACATGGGGATAATGATAGCACCTGCTTCACAGGGCTGTTGTGAGGATCAAAGGAGATAGCTTTTGTTATTTCTTTGTTAAAACTTAAAGCATTATATAAATGCTTTTTATATAAATACAATTATTGTTACTATTAAAAAGAATAATAATCTCATTTTATTCCCACAAGAGCCCTGGCAGGTAGGGTCCTGTAATTATTTCCATTTTAGAGATGAGGAAACTGAGGCAGAGAGCGAGGTTAAGTACGTTGCCCAGGGACACATAGCCAGCAAGCCTCTGAAGCTGTGTTTGAACTCAGGTTTTCCTGACTCCCAAACTTAGTTCCCAAACTATGATTCAGCTCTAGATAATATATTCATGGTTAGTTTCCACAGACCTCATTGGAAGTGGCAACTTTTTGTTTGCAGAATGGTCATGAGGTATTTCCTTACATCTTCCAAATGGCTGAATTTCACTTGCTCATCCTTGCAGGTACAGTAATAGAAGGGAGTGTCTTTTTGACAGATATTTTATATATTGAATTTCTTTGCAAAGTATAAGTTACTTTAGCAAGCCAAAAACAAATTAATTGGCTTTTGGTTGTGGCAGTATTATAACACTTCCCTTGGTGACAGTGTTTCTTAATATACTCTCTCTCTTCAGCTTTTCTCTTTGCCTTCTTTTCTTTTTCCCTCCCTACAGAGTGGTAGAAAGGAAGACAAAGGTGGCTACTTCTGCCATGCTTGTGCAGAGCAGCGTGTTGGGCCTCTAACATTCATGACAGCTTCACCAGAACTGATCATCTCTATGGAACATACCTTTGAAGAATTGGAGCTGCCTAGACATGAAGCTCAGCTTTTCATTGTCTTTTGAAAACCAAGGCAAAGCTTCTCACCAGTATGAAACTCTTTGTCATTAAGTTTCCTGGAAAAAAGGAATGTGAGAGTTGGGGTGGGGAAGACCAGTTTCCTACCACATCTGGAGTTTGTGAATCAACCTCAGTAGTTACTGGAGTCCTCAGCTCCTGAACTTGGAGTTTTCTAGTGTTGAGACTGTTTTCTGTTTTTATACATAGGCTCAGGGGTGTGTTTGATTTTTTTCCAACCAATTCCAAGATGTTTCCTGTCTGGTACCATTTGCCTTCATCCAGTGGCCAAAGCCCTTATAATTGTCTATGATTAGTTCAGGATTTATTCATCAATTTATAGGACAATTTCTTAAAACCTATTCCTGTTGATGATTCTTGGATTCATTCCATTCAGAAGCATTCCTACCCGGTGTAGGTCTCAGGTTTCTGAATTTATTTTATTTACTCATTAAAGCCTAATAAGGTCTGTTGATTTTGAGGGGTATAGGTCTTCTGTGATTACATTACATAAGATTAAATTTGTATCCTGGCCACCTGACAAAAACATAATAGAATCACATGACTCAGGCCCAGAACAGAGCTTCCTTAGGCCCTTTAGCTTACTTGGCACATGTAACTGGCAGCCATTTAGGGCAATTCATGAGATGAACTCAGTAGTGAGGAATACTGCTGAATGCAGACTAAAGCTACTCTCCTTGTCCAATACCCTGTGTGCCAAGTATCTCTTGTATAGATACCCCTCCCACCATATCAAGGTTAAAAATGTTCTAACAGTTATTGATACTGACACTGGTTAAGGCAATGGCTATTTATGCCATCTTTCTTTCAATAATTTTTTAAAAAAATTATAATAAATTGTCTTTGATCTCAGTACTTCTGTCACAACTTAGAGAATTAGATTAAGTCTGGTCCTGGGCATCAGTTGGGCATATAATATTTCTGTCACCATATAAGTTCATAGAGTATGGGCTGGGTGTGCCAGTACACTCCAGGGGAGAATTTTTATTGCCCCCTCCCTTGTTCGTTAACCAGAATGCCTATACCTATCACCCATAAGCAATTTTCCTCTTAGAAAAGTAAGTTCTTAAAAGTGGAAACTTCACCACCTCCTGACCTTTACATTCTTTTTTTTTTTTTTTTTTTAAAGCAATTGGGGTTAAGTAACTTGCTCAAGGTTACATGGCTAGTCATTATTTATGCGTGGGTGCTCATTTTCTGAGGCCGGATCTGATCTCGGGTCATCCAAACTCCAAACGCCTCTTACTCACTGCGCCACCTAGCCGCCCTCTTAGGGCAATTGGGGTTAAGTAACTTGCCCAAGGTTACACGGCTAGGTTTTTGTTTGTATGGATTAAGTGTCAGAGGCCGGCTCCGAACTCAGGGCCTTCTGATTCCAGGGCCGGCGCTCTATTCACTGCGCCACCTAGCCGCCCCTGACCTTTACATTCTTAATGATCTGGGGAATCTTCAACTGAGGCAACCCATCGGTAGTACCATAGCCCCTGTCATCAGAAGTATGAGATCAGAGGATAGACAGCAAAGAAGGGATGAAGAGGTTGGAAATGATTCAGCCTGATATATTTGCCTACCTCTTCAAACTAAAAATAAAATCAGGAGCTTTATGAGATACACACTGACTCTTGGAAGTAATTGAGCAATAGTCATCCTCTCCTACTCCCAACTCCCTAGACTCTTATCAGGGAGATCTGGAACCTTTAGCCTAAGGGAATATTCTTGCATATACCCAGAATAGCAAGCAAAGGCTAAGTATTACTTGCAGATTAAGAGTAGGTCTGATTTAGCCGCTCCTGAGTTCATCGCCTTAAATTATCAGAGTAATTCTTCAAAATCTAGTTATTACTCCCATTTGAGTAGAAGGGATACTAAGTTCACTCAACTATTATATCTCAGACCCTGTTTTTTATGACTAAAGGGACATTTTAACCTGGACAGTATTTGCAAAGGACAATGATTTGGGTTTATTGTCCAGCAAAAGTGACCAGACTGGCCAAAGGGTCCATAGCAGTTCTCTGTGCTTTATTACTTTAAAGTTTCAGCAGAGGTCTTGTTTTGTCATGTTTTATCCCTAATGATTCTTAATGAACCTAGGCTCCCCTTTTACTACCGCAGGGTTGGATCACCAAGATTACATGTAATAGAAGTGAGAGTTCTTATCTAGGGCTAATCTAGGTGTCCAAATTTCATTGAATTAAATTAGGAGCCAGAGCAAGGCTTTTAAGATACAGAATGATGGAAGTAAATTTTGTAACCCTAACAACTAAAAGCAGATGTGATCAGCTCAAATGTTAACTCCAGATATCCCAGTTTCTAAGCACTTGTTTAATTGTCCACCACTGATTAGCATAACCAACTATTTTAACATCTATTAGAAATTTATGACTTGCCTTGATGATTTAATATCAAGCACCTACTTTGTGCAAAGCACTCTGCTAGTTTGGCACTGGGAATATGAAGACAAAAGTAATTCCTTAGCCTTAAGGTGCTTATGTTCAAGGAGGGAAAATACAGTGACTAAATATGTTTAGTACAAGGGGAATTGAAATAAGTAGTTATCAAATTTCATCCTTTAAAAGGTGAAGTAGTGAAATGAATTTAATAACATCTCAAAAGAGGAAATGGGTTATAGTTTGGCAGATAAAACACTTGTTAGTGATGTCAGTGCTATTGTTGACTCACTATATGTGTACACTCAGAGCAAAGACGAGAATTTTCTAAAGCAAGAATAACAGAAAAAGATTTGTCTGAATCAAAACAACTCATTCTTGAACTAAACAACTAACTGACAATGAAAAGTGGGGAAATGCAAAACAAATTACAGACATGTATTTTAATCATTTTATAGAAAAGTCTAACCAATATAAATCTATTTTTTATAGAAAAGTCTAACCAATATAAATCTATTTCCACAAGACCAAAAAAGCTGAGATGACAGGCAAAAGTTTTGAATATAAACCTAAAAAATCTTATGGAGAAGGATGATAGATAAGTATAAGCAGTTGTCATCTCATGAAACAAAGAATTATTGGAAGATAGAAGTTTGGCAGGAGATCCAGCTAAGGAAAAATCATCCCAAGGGCATTAAACTATGAAAAGCAAAAGAACAATAAAGAAGAAAAATGGGAAACTTACTATAACAAACTTTTCACCTCAAGAACAATTGAAGCACCACACTTTGATCCACTCATCACAGGCCTGTGCTAAGAAGATAGAAATAGGGGGAAGAAATTTTTCCAAAGAGGGGAAGAGCAGCCAGATTGGGCCAAGTATGTATGATCTATACTAGAGGTAAGAGAATTGTAAGGGTTATAAAAGATTGATCTATAAGGTAGTTAAAGAAATGGAAGATACAAAAAGTGCAAAAAAAAAAAATCCCAGACCTTGCTAATATCAGAAAAATGCAACAAAAATTACATCATCTACTGATCAATCCACCTACTCTCTCATGTATGCAAAGTCTTTATGAGAATCATCTATACATGGATCAAGTTTATCCTTAATGAGAATATTAGTAGGGGCCAATGAGTCTTTCTCAAGGTTCCATATGCATACTCATAGCACTTTTTTTGTGGTAGCAAAAAGAACTGGAAACAAAAGTAGGTGCCCATCATTTGGAGGAATGATTAAACAAATTGTGGTTCATGAATATAAAAGAATAAAAAGCAAAATGAAAAGTGTCTCTGTTTCCCTCTACACACATACCAAACAGTACTTAAGAGAAAGTTACCAAATGCCAACCCACAAAACTCCGGAGTGTGACCTGAACCACATTAAAATAGTCTGTAACAAAATGAGTAAATAGTCTGTAACAAAATGAGTAAAAATACAATGAGGACAATATTAATTTGTGTTTTTCTAAGTATGTGGCCTGAAGGAATCCATTTCTGTTTGTTTGATACCCCTACCTTGGACAGGGCTAACCATACCTTTGTCCTAATGGGCAGGCAGAAGGTAAGACCTTCCTTTAGTCCATTTCTCTACTCTGCCCCAGACCTTCATTGAGACACCTGAATCTGACTCATCAGTGACTCCATTAGCTTAGGGAGTACATTGTCTTGAGTTAAATAACTCATCTATCTCTGTTGTATAGGTATCTATTAACAAGATCAGAATCATAAAATTCTTATATTGGCTTAGCTCTCAAGTATGAAAAGGAAACCCTAACATTTCTGAATGAGAGCCTTACACCTCAGGCCTTTTTATTTCTATTCATATGAAGCTAGTCACTGAGATCTTCCATTGCACTCTAATTAGCATGTAATTAACTGATGTGACTATAGAGGACACAAAATGGGGGGGGGGGAACCTAGCTTAAAGAAGTCATGTGAGAGGGGTGACTAGGTGGCAAAGTGAATAGAGCACCGGCCCTGGAGTCAGGAGGACCTGAATTCAAATCCGGCCTCAGACACTTGACACACTTACTAGCTGTGTGACTGGGCAAGTCACTTAACCCCAATTGCCGTCCAAAAAAGCACAGAAAACCCCAATAACAACAAAAGTCATAGTTCTCAGGAATTTAAAACAGCTTAAAGAAATGGAGAAATTCTTGTTGAAAATATTAGCTGCCAGCACTGGGGAAGGGAGTTTAAACTTTCCTTTTGTCAATCCCATATTGTGACAGTAGCCAAGCTTCAGTTTGTTCCTGCCACATACCTTTTTCAGGAGGTCTTTTTCAAGACCTTTTTCAAGTCTTCCTAACTTACCAGCTTGCTAGCCCCTATTGGACTTTTTCCACATCAAACCTGAACTTTGACCTTGCCCTACTTAAGTTTTAAAAAACTTCCCAGTATAGTAGAAGTTCACAAATACCTTTTTCTCTTCTCACTCAGTTCATGATCATTTCTCCCAGGGAAGAAAAAAATAACATTGTCCAGGATTACAGTTCTCAGTATTTCAGAGTTATGTTTTGGAACCTTTTTTGCCCCCAGAGAAAGTCTGAATACCTGGTTATAATTATAAGCAACAATGAATATTATGAATTCAGAGAAGAATGGGAAAACAGTACAGAATGAAATAAATAAGAAAAATAATATATATAACGACTACAGCAAAGTTCATGGAAAATATAGAAAACAGTTCAGTGTAATTATGATTAAGTTTGGCTCCAAAGAAGAGATAAGAAAATGTACCTAATTTCTTTGTGGAAGTGGTGGTGGATGGCATGTAGATTATTTCATATAGTATCAGACTTTGTTATAATGGTTTTCCTAAACTGCATTTATTTTTCTTTTATTCTTTGTTGCAAAGGATGACTTACTGGGTAGAGGAAGGTATTTGGAAATAAGGGGATATAAAAACAAAAGATAACCAGTAAAAATGTTTTAAAAGATGTATTGAAGAATGGAAGCTATGACACATAAAGAAGGATAAATACAAAAGAATAGAATGATTCTGTAAGAAATGTGTCAGGGACAGTTAAATCTAGAATGACCTGAGGTTCCTAATAAATGCTAAGAACCAAAAGAAATTGAATGGGGGCTATTTTAGCTTATTTGGGAAAAAAGGAAGATCAGCTTACTTTAGGTAAGTATAATTACAGGTGACAGTATGAAAGCTGAGTTACACCCAACTTTATTTTCCTTTTTTCCCCCTCTTCCAAGGACAATGATTTTTGTTAAAAAAAAATGACAAACATTTCCAGTCACAGTGCTACATAATGTAGAAAGTGGAACAGTCCTTGACCTCAAGGAGTTTATATTCTTTGGAGTGGAGGAGGGGAAGAGGAGAGACTACCTTCATAAAGGTAGTTTGAAGGAGGGAGGGGGGAGAATGCTAAGAGATGAGGGAATAAAAGCCTTCACAAGGTAGAGCTCGTGGAGTTTTGAAGGAAGCTACAGACTCTCAGAAGTAGAAATAAGGGTGAAGTGCATTCCATTTGATTATATGGCACATCTCATATTTTAGCATATAGGCAAAAGATGGAGTATGGTTTGTGAGGAGTAGTAAGGCCCATTTAAAGGAGAGCAGGAAGGGAAGTAATACAAGACTGGAAAGGAAGGTGGGGGTCTGGTTATGAAAGGCTTGATATGCCAAAAAAAAAAAAAAGTTTGTATTTGATTCTAGAGGAATAGGGAGTTACTGGAGTTTATTGAGTGGAGGGATGACAATACTGCTGCCACCCAGGACTGGGGCTGGACCTCACTCTTCTGTCACCCAGATCCAACAGAGTTTCCCCACTTACCTTTTTGTCTTTGGCAATTGTGGGTTGAGCAGGAAACTGCCTCAGCTGCCAGTGATTCAGTCCTCTGAGGCCTGCTCTGTCTCTGTGCCAGCCCGGCCTTCCTAGAGGGACTGTGCTCCGCTCCCAGCTGGGTTTGATAGACCTTTCCTGTAGGTCTGCTAGACTGTCCAGCTGGAGCTGTGTTTCACTCTTGTCATTTTGTGGGTTCTGTAGCTCTAAAATTTGTAGTCATTTTTTATAGCTATTTGGAAGTTATTGGGAGATGAGATTAAGCAGGTTCCTGCTTTTACTCTGCTGTGTTGTCTCCCTATCTTGCATTTTTAGTATGCTCTCCTTCTGCCTCTCTACCACCTGGCTTCCTTCAAGGTTACCCTCAAATTGAACCTTCTGTAGGCAGAACCCCTCCTGCTACTAAGGCCTTTCCTCCAATATTATGTACTATTTATCTATATTTATCTTGTGTTCATAATTGTATGTTGTCTCTACCAGTAGAATATGAATATTATATATTTTGTATATATATGAGTATTCCCAAAATTTCCACCAATACCTCAGAGGGCATAATCCTCTTCCCCCTCAACACATTCTATTTTAATGAATAGGAGGGAGTTAGGCTCAGAGTTTGGCTCAGTTCTTACATAGTTTTAGTCCCACCAAATTCAAGTTCAAACACTCCTGAGGTAGTTAGTGCCCATAGATTCTTGGTCCTCGGGGCTTTGTTTATGGACCAACTGCAAGACAGTCTTGATTCCTGAATTCACACCTCAATGTTGAGGTTTGGGGTGGGGTTTTTGAGACCTCAAAATGCCAACACACTGGGTCCTGCTGAACGAATTCGACTCAAGCCTCTCAGCCAAAGTAAAGCAAAGTTTATTAAGGATTCCCCATAATGGGTAGACTCCTAGGGAGCCCATATTATGATGCTTGTGTTGACAAGTGGGCCAGAACAATCTGACACAGACTGAGTCTGAGCAATTTCATGGAGGCAAGATGGATCTTATATGTAGAAAGATTGTGGGAGGGATCTAGGGGTGGTCTAGAGGAGGGGTTTAGGGAGAGTCTTGAAGAGTCTTAAGGAGGATCTAAACAGGACTGAGGTCACACTCCAGGAATGGGATTAAGGGTGGGAAATAGTGGAAGGCTACCTGGAGATGACAGACAATGGAGGGCTAGGCTAGTTTAAAGGTAAGAGATTTGGGTAAAGATGCTTTGAGAGGATCAAGGGTGGGAAGTAGCTGGACAATGGAGGGCTAGGCAAAGTTAAGAGTAACAGATTTGGGTGTAGCAATAATAAAAGGCTTATGGCCTCAGGTGAATGCCTCATCAAGTAGGAAGATTCAGGGGGGTTCCCAGAGCCTAAACCCCATTATCAAGCTCCTGGACTGGATCAGACCTCACCTCCCTGCACCTAGAATAGAAAAGAAGTGCCTGCTATATACCAGGTGCAACATGTGCTAAATGGCTTTGTAAATATTATTTCATAGCTATTAAATAGCACCAGGTAGGTGCTGTTATTTTTGTCATTTTATAGTTGAAGAAACTGAAGCAATAGTGGTTAAATGACTTTCCCAAGGTCACAAAGTAAGTGTGTGAGATGTTTTGAACTGAAGTCTTTGTGACTCCTGACACAGCACTCTATCCATTGAGCCAACCAGCTGCCTAAGAGTTTCAGTTTCCTTGATGTCTTCTCATCTTAAACCTTGAATATTTAAGTAAAAACAGATTAAGTCAAAGCAGACAATGATCTCCTAGGTTGAATAGAGAATGAAGACTGCAGAATTATCCCCAGAAAGGATAATAGGGTTTAGAGCTTGAAGGGACCTCATAAGCCATCTAGTCCAACTTACGGGGTACAGGCTCTGGGAAGCCCCTTGAACTCTGAATCTTCCCACTTGATGAGGCATTTGCCTGAAGCCATAAGCCTTTCATTATCCTAGGCCTAAATCTCTGTTATTCTTAACCTAGCCTAGCCCTCCATTGTCCAGCTACTTCCCACCCTTGATCCCATCAAAAATATATATATATATATATATATATATATATATATATATATATATATATATACCCAAATCTGTTACCCTTAAACTAGCCTAACCCTCCATTGTCTGTCATCTCCTGGTAGCCTTCTGTATTTCCCACCCTTAATCCCATTCTTGGAGTCTGATCTCAGTTCCTCAAGATCCTCTTTAGGCCCCTCCTCAAAACCCTCCCCAAATCCCTCACACAGTTCTGTATATCAGATCCAATCTAGAAATGATTCAGTATGGCCTGCTTGTCAACACAAGTGGCACAAATACTTAGGCTCCTTAAGAGTCTACCCATTATGGCAAATCTTTAATAAACTTTGCTTTTCTTTGGCTGAGAGAAGACTTGAGTCGAATTTATTTAGCAGGACCCAGCATGTTGGTATAAACCTCCAAATGTCAACACAACCCTCTAGTTTTACCTATGGGGAAACTGATGCCTAGGGAACTTAATGACTTGCCTATGGTTCAAAGATGATAAATATTGGAGGTGGCATTTGAACCTCTGACTCAAAACAGGGCCACTAGGTAGTGCAGTGGACAGAATGCTAGGCCTAGAGTCAGGAAGACTTGAGTTCAAATCTGGCCTGGTACACTCACTAGATGTGTGACCATGGGTGAGTCACTTAACCCTGTTTGCTTCAGTTTCTCATCTGTAAAATGAGTTGGAGAAAGAACAGCTAACCACTCTAGTATCTTTGCCAAGAAAACCCCAAATGGAGTCAGTCACACATGACTGAAACTACTGAACAACTTATGAGGTATGGGCTCTGGGAGCCCTCTCGAAGCTCTCCTTGAGTCCTTGAGGTACTGGCTCTGGGAACCTCCCTTGGACTCTTGACTAAATCATCCCATTTGATGAGACAAGTCTGTTACTAGACTTCCCACCCTTGAACTGGTCTAGCCCACCATTGTTTGTGGTCTCCAGGTGGTTCCCCACCCTAAATCACTCATTGACCTCAATAACTCTTCCTGAAGACCCTCCCCAAACTCCTCCTCCACCCCTAGATTCTTCCCACAACCTTCTGTATATAAGACCCCTTTCTGTCTTCATGTTTGTGAGAGCACCATAGAATGACTTACTTTGTGTCTAATGCAAGCAAACTTTTAATACATTTTACTTTTCTTTGGCTGAGAAGACTTTGATTGAATTCATTCGGCAGGGCAGGACCCAGCGTGTTGGTATTTTGGGGTCTCTAGAGCAACCCTAAGGGGTAACTTCTTTACAACCACCATATTTGACTCAAGAATCAATGAAGATTTTACTAGATCATGTTGGGGAAGGAAGATATACCACAGTATGAGGTCATGGTGAGGTAGCAAGTGAAACGGCTTCTAAGTAGTCTAAGCCCTGGACAAATCACACTTCATGGCAACTCTTCACCCTCCTGTTTATAGTATATCTCTGTGTCATGACCATAGATTCTTGGTGGTTTGGAAATGTCTGCCCATAAGCAGGTAGATATTGCCCAGTGTTCTCAAAGTTCCAATAGCTTTTGACCTTGAAGGGACTTCTGAAAAGAAACAGTGGCCACTCAGAGAAACAAAGGTTTTATGCAGGATTGACAGAAAATTACCACAGTGTACCTTGTGAGATTCCATTCTCGATTGTAGAATGGAGTAACGTTTGACATCCATTGCACAGACTTGCAGACACAAGTGGATGATGGGTAAAACCAACACTGAAGTAGAGAGGGTAACCAGACCAAGTTAAGGTACAGATAGACTGTGACTAGAGCAAAGAACTGAGAGGAGAATTGGCAGATGTAGAGTTGGAAGGTCAACAAATTCTATCCATAGCACCTTCCTTCTCATCCTATCCCTGGAGTCTCTTTCCAATTAATTAATCATTACACATTTATTAAGTGGATTTTATTTATTATTTATTAATCAATCATTACACATTTATTATTAGGGATACAAAAAGAGGCAAAAGATAGTTCCTGCCCTTAAGGAACTTAGAATTGAATAGGAGAGACAACACGCCAATAAATATATAAAAAGCAAGCTATATAGAGGATAAATAGGAAATAAACAGAGGGAAAGTATTAGACTTAGGAGGCATTGAGGAAGTCTTCCTGTAGAAGGTGGGATTTTAATTGGAACTTAAAGTAAAGCTACATTTCAGGCATGGGAGGAAAATGCCCAGAGTCAAGAGATGGAACATCTTGTCCATGGAACAGCAAGGAAGCCAGTGTCACTGGATAGAAGAGTATGTATTAGGGAGTAAGACATAAGAAGACTGGAAAGATAGGAGGGTGTAATGGTAATAGGAATTTGAAGATCTTCCCTGCCCCTTAATAGGCTTAGGTAAATATGAGGCCCTTTCCTGATTTGGAAATAAACTCTGCCCCCTAAAATGGTCACATGGTGGGAGGCTTGTTTTTCAGGAAGGTGCAACTTTTGTTTGTAGTCAAGTGAAGATGGCAGTGTAGAAGCAGGAAAACTCCCTGCGCTCCCCCTATAATCATCTCAAATACTTGTAAAAAGCGACTCTAAACAAACTTCAGGGGCTAGAGAACTCACAAAGTGACAGAGAGAAATAAACCTCCCACTGAAAGCAACCTGGTAGGAGGACAGGAAGGGGCCATTGCAGCACACTTTGAGCAGAGCCCAGCCCCTTGTGAGCCTGTGGTTTTAGCCTCAGGGCATCCTGACCAACCAAGGCTAGAGGGAGGTTGGGAGAGTAGATCACCAGCAGCTGTGGTGGTTTCCGAATTATCAACCCATAAATGCCAAAGACAAAATGAGAGGTCAGTGTAGACTTTGGGAACAGGGAGGCCGGGAGTGTGGTCCAGCCTCTGCCCCCAGAGGGAGAAGCAGCTGAGGCACAGCTATCACTGCTGCTGCTGCCACATGGCTGCAGCAGAACTCCTGGCCTGCAGATTGTAGGGGGACTAAGCAACCATTCTGAGGGGTAGTTGCTCTTGCTTTAACCTGCCTGGATCTGGATTGCTATCTAGGGTGGAGGTCCTGGGGGTGCATGACCAGTGAGCCAGAGTGTGTGGAGGCTTCAGAGAGGGCAGCCAGCTAATAGCTCTGGCAGCTGCAAAAACCCCAGTGATTTGGGACAAAACTCTCCTCTCTGGAAGCAGAGTTCTACTGTGGCAAAAAGCTCAAAAGTCAAGTAATTGAGTGGCAACTCATTCACTTGAGCAAGCAAAGGAAGCAAAGCAAGCAGAGCAATCCAACTTTAGACTCCTATTTTGGGGACAAAAAGGATCAAGGCATGGAATGGCAGGAAGACAATGAAGTCAGAACTCCTGCACCAAAAGCTTCCAAGAAAAATATGAGCTGGTTACAGCTCAGAGACGAGCTTAAAAAGGATTTTGAAAACCAACTAAGAGAAGTGGAGGAAAAATTGGGAAGAAAAATGAGAATGATGCAAGAAAATCATGAAAAGAGAGTCAACAACCTGACTGAAGAAAATAACACCTTAAAAAATAGACTAACTCAAATGGTAAAAGAGGCTCAAAAAGCCAATGAGGAGAAGAATGCCTTGAAAAGCCAAATTTGTCTGATGGAAAAAGAATCTCAAAAGTTCACTGAAGAGAATCATTCCTTTGGAATTAGATTGGAGCAAACAGAAGCTACTTTGTAGTCAAGTGGGTCATGAGGGTTGTGATATTCTCTGACCCTGGGGAAGGCTATATATACCTCTGAGACGAGGTTTTGCTGTGGGGCTTGCTTTGGGAAGAGTTGTGTGATTTGACCAGATGAGACTCTGGGCACTGTTGAGCCCTCAGCTTTTAAAACCCAGATGTTGGTGCTTCTCTTTGTGGTGACTAACTGTATGTCTGTGATGGTCAGACAGCTAGAAGCCCTTTCTGTTTGTCTGCTGAATTATGTTATTTTCTCTGTAATTTTCTGCTTGTAACTTCTGTTTGTATTCTCTGGAGTTTAGGATGCTGACTTTTCCCCCTGAACTAGGTAAATGATATATATTTGATAAAAGTAAGATTGTTAATCCTTTTTGAGTTGCTTTCCTTTAGAAAAGCAGATCAAAGAACCTGTGCTAGTAGCCATCCTGGGTATACTAGGGTGCTTGCTGCTATAGAGGGGGCTAGGTTATGAAGGGTTTTGAATGTCAAGCAGATCATTTTGTATTTACTCCCGAAGGGAATAGGAAGCCATCGAAGTTTATTGAGTGGAGAGTGTTATGATCATACCTGCCTGGTAGAAAATCACTTAGTGGCTGAATGGAGGATGGATTGGAGTAGGGAAAAATGAGGCAGGCAGATCCACTTGCTAGTTTTTTGCTATTGCAATAATCTGGGTATGAGATGAAGAGGGCCTGCGCTCAGCAGAGCTTTGGCAGTATCAGAAGGGAGAAGGGGGTGTGTTTGAGAGATTTTGCAAGGGTGAAATTTGCAGGCCTTGGCAACATATTGGATATGGTGGAGAAAAAACAGGGAGAAGTCCTAGGTTGTGAGTATGAGGGGCTGGGAGGATGGTGTTGTACTCTTCAGTAATAGGGAAGGCAGCCTTCCAGTGTGACCAGGTTCATTGAGAGGCACAAAGAGGCAATGAGTGAAATATATTTATCAACAAACACTTATTAAGTAGCTACTATGTGCTGGGAACTGTGCTAAGCACTGGGGATGCAAAAAGAGGCCTACCCTCAAAGAGCATATAACCTAATGGAGGAGACAGCATGCAAACAAATATACAATATACAAAGCAAGTTATATACAAGATTAATAGTAGATAATTAACTGAGGGAAGGCACTGGAATTAAAAAGGGTTGGGAAAGGTTTCCCCTAGAAGGTGGGATTTTAGTTGGGACCTAAAGGAAGCCAGAGAGGTCTGTAGTTGGAGAGGAGGGAGAGCATTTCAGGCATGGGAGACAGCCAAAGAAAATGTCTGGAGTTGAGAGATAGAGTATCTTGTTTGTGGAACAACCAGGATGCCAGTGTCACTGGATCAAAGAGTTCATTTTGGGGAGTATGAGTGGAATAAGAAAACTTATTAAAGGTAAAAAGTAGGATGGGACTAGGTTATAAAGGGCTTTGAATGCCAAATAGAGCGTTTTGTATTTGATCCTGGAGGCAAACTGGAGTTTATTGAGTAGGGGGATGACATGATCAGACCTAGGTTGTGTTTCTGAGGAACTGAGGGTATGGTGTTGCCCTCTCTAGTAATAGGGAGGGGGAGGGGGAAAGTTTAGGGAAAAGAATAATGACTTTCATTTGGGAAATAATTGTGTTTAAGATGTCAACTGACTTGAGATGTCTTGAAAGGCCATTGGAGATATGAGATTGGAGGTCAGCAGAGAGTTTGTGGCAAATTTGAGAATCATTAGCATAGGGAAGGTAATTAAATTCACAGGATCTGATGAGATCACCAATTTAGGTAATATAGAAGGAGAAGAGAAGAGGGCCCAGGACAGAATCTTGAGGGTTATGTTTAATTTCTCTCTCTCTCTCCCACCATGCCTCTCTTTACCTCTTTTTTCTCCCTCTCCTTTCATTTTCTCTCTAGATATGTGTATACATGTATATATGTGTATATATGTGTAATAGGAGGAATGTCAGTTTCTGACAGTATTAAATATAAAGAACACTTGTGGGTAATGGTGAGATAAGGTTGGAGGAGGGTGTGGGAAGTAAGAAGGACTAGGAATTGGGAGATTAGGGTGTTGTTACACTGAAGTCCCTTAGTATAAAGACAAATTCTCTATCACCACCCCCATGTTCTGCCCCACCTCTCCACCACCACCCCCAGAAAAAGGAAAGGAAAAGAAAGAAAAGACCAATAAACCGTTTGTAACACAAGATTGGCCAATGGGCCATACTCATAACATACTTACGAGTATATTCAGAGTATTTGGCTGATGTAATCTTCAAGTGAATTTTGGAACATCATTAGATATTCTGTAACCAATTTGCCAACTAATTTGCAGAGAATAGGAGCCCTCTTGATTGGCCAGAAAGCTGGAACCAGTATATTCAGAAAGCACTCATTAGCCAAGCCCTGTACCTTGATCTGACTCCTTTTTGCCTGTCTAAATTCTGGTTAAAGAAAGAAAGTGTCATAAGGGAATGTATCTTTGTTCTTTGTATCTTTGCATTCTTTCTTGTTTTGGGTGGAGACTGAAAACAGTTATGACTTTGTGAGCTTTGAAGGGTCAAGAGCCACCAAGATATCTAGGAATGGAGACCATGCTAAATCTTGTAGTTAATGAGTCCAGCATCAGGGTCTTGAAGATTTAACTTTGAGATCCAGCCCACTGATAGCTGAGATGTAGATCTATTCAGTGGCAATGCTGCATTTGGAAATGAACTTGGTTGAATCAGTGCTATGAAAAAACTGTTAAATCTGAGCCCATTCTTCCCAGGGATTGAGGTAGTATAAAAGGGAGAGTGCTGTCAAGTACTGGGAAGAGGGAGGGTATATTTCCACATCTGTTCTTGCTATATCTTTTCTTTTTTTTTTTAGTTTTCAACATTCATTTCCATAAGATTTTGAGTTCCAAATTTTCTCCTCATCTCTCCCCTACCCCCACCCCAAGATGGCAAGCATGCTGATTACCCGTTCCCTCAATCTTCCCTCTCTTCTACCCCTCCTCCTATCCCGCTCTTAACCCTTTTCCCCTTACTTTCTTGTAGGGCAAGATGGTTTTGTATACCCCATTGCCTGTCTATCTTATTTCTGGTTGCATGTAGAAACAATTTTTTAATATTTGTTTTTAAAACTTTGAGTTCCAGATTCTCTCCTTTCTTCCCCCCTCACCCACCCCCATTGAGAAGACAAGCAATTCAATATAGGTTATACATGTGTAGTTATGCAAAACTAACTATATTTTTCTCCATCCTATCCCGCCCCCCATTTATTCTACTTTCTCCTTTGACCCTGTCCCTTTTCAAAAGTTTTTGCTTCTGATTACACCCTTCCCCAATCTGGCCTCCCTTCTATTCTATTACCCCCCTCTTTTTTTTTCTTTTTGGAGGGCAGTTGGGATCAAGTAACTTGCCCAAGGTCACACGGCTAGGTTTTTTTTTTTATTATTTGTCCGTGCATTAAGTGTCTGAGGCCAGATCCGAACTCAGGTCCTTCTGACTCCAGGGCCGACGCTCTACTCACTGAGCCACCTAGCCGCCCCCTCTCCCCCTCTAATACTCTTCCTTCCTATTTTCCTGTAGGGCAAGATACCCAATTGAGTGTGTTTGCTATTCCCTCCTTAAGTCAAATCCAGTGAAAGTAAGGCTGACTTATTCCCTTTCATCTCCCTGCTCTTGCCCTCCATTGTAACAGCTTTTTTTTTGCCTTTTTTTATGTGAAATAATTTATCCTATTCTATCTCTCCCTTTCTCCTTTTCCCAATATATTCTTCTCTCACTTCTCATTTTATTTTTTAGATATCATCCCTTCATATTCAACTCACCTTGTGCCCTTTATGTATACATATACACACATATACATACAAATACATATATACACATAGACACATACAGATGTATGTATATATGTATATGTACATACATACATATATATATATTCCCTTCAACTATTCTAATGCTGAAAAAGTCTCATGAGTTACAAATATTGTCTTTCCATGTAGAATTGCAAACAGATCAACTTTAATAAGTTCCTTATGATTTCTTTTTCCTGTTTACCTTTTCATGCTTCTCTTGATTCTTGTATTTGAAAGTCAAATTTTCTGTTCAGCTCTGGTCTTTTCATCAAGAATACTTGAAAGTCTTCTATTTCATTTTCCCCTGAAGTATTATACTCAGTTTTGCTGGGTAAGTGATTCTTGGTTTTAATCCTAGCTCCATTGACCTCTGTAATACCATATTCCAAGCCCTTCCATCTGTTAATGTAGAAGCTGCTAGGTCTTGTGTTATCCTAATTGTGTTTCTGCAATACTTGAATTGTTTCCTTCTGACTGCTTGTAATATTTTTTCCTTAACCTGGGAACTCTGGAATTTGACTTTGGCTTATGTTGAATACTGAATTTCGTAATTGAATATTAAAAATTACTAATTTTATTAATTATATAATCATATTATTAATTTAATATTAAAAATTCCACATATTTTATATGTAGAAATGAATGTTGAAATTCAATATTCCTGAGAGTTTTCTTTTTGGGATCTTTTTGAAGAGGCAATTGGTAGATTCTTTCAATTTCTATTTCACCCTCTGGTTCTAGATAATGTCAACACCTGCCTCATGCTTGGGAGGGCTTTGATTTGTCTAATCATCTGCCTCCCTTAATAAACTGATAATCTTCCAGAACTCATTCCAAAATCCTTAGCATACTCCCATTTTATCACACTTTCTCCATCTTAGTGATTCTGAACCCCCAACTGTTATTGTCTGCCCTCCAATACCCACCAACTTTAGGCTTCCCCAACTATTCTCCTCTTTGATTTATTAGTCTCTGAGAAAAGGAGGGAATGCAGTTACTGTACTAATGCAAAACCATGGTGAAAACTTTCATCCTGTGGGATACTACAGTAAAACTTTGGACAGTGCTGGTAAAGGTCTCCCTGTACTCTCCAGGCAGTAGTAGCCATAGTTGCCCTTGTTTCTGTCACTGAGGACATTTGTCTTGACTCTCCCCTAACAGTATATGTTCCCCATGCCATTGAAACACTCTTAAATTCACACCATACTTAGCATTTGTCCTTTAGCAGGCTAGCCAACCTTGAAGTGACTCTATGATCCAAGCCTAATCTGACCATTAAAAATGTAAGCATACTCAATCCTGTGATCTATCTACCTGAGAGGAAAAGTGAGGATGAGATTTTAGACCATGACTATGTAATTTATCTGGATGTCTTGCTTTCTCTCCAGAGGACCTGAAGGAAACCCCCTTAGAGGCAGCAGATTTCAAATGGTATACTGATGGATCTTGCCTCAGAAATGAGGAAGGAGGCTTGGCTGTCAGTTATGGCATCACCACCCACAGAAGTGGTTGAAGCTTCATCATTACCTGATGCCCATTTGGTACAACAAGCCAAATATGAGGCAATAGTCAGGGCTTGTGAATTAGGAAGAGGAAAAAGGATTACTATCTACACTGAGAGCTGGTATACATTTGGGTGGTTCATGGGATGCTATGGAAACACCAGGACTTCCTCACCTCAGGACAGCCATTATAAATCAAAAATAGGTTTCCTGTCTAATAGATTGTTTACTGCTTCCCCAGGCTGTAGCAGTAATTTAAATTATAGGGTACAGCCAAGAAAACTATTCATACCCCTGGAAATGACTTAACTGACCACATAGCTAAAACCACAGCTTTAACTCCCCAAAGTCCCGAGAGCATGGTCCCCATAATACCCATCCCTGTGGAACTTTTACTTTTCCCTATAAGCCTTAGCATATGTATCTCACCCTGAAGACCTGCCTAAGCCTCTTAGCCTAACCAAAGAAGAAATAACCACAGCCCAGAAAAGAATGCTTATCATAAAGCAAGAAAAGCTTCAAAATGTGAGCTTGGATAAGACTATGGGACCATGGGTAGGCCCAAATGGACGTATTGTACTCCCTAAGAATTTATCCCTCCCTATGATGGAACATCTTCATTCATTCAGCCACTGGGGATCCCACAATATAGTGGAGCTTGCCTGAAAATATTGGTGGTTGTGGTGGTAGTTTAAAAGGTTGCTGTCACCACTGCTGAAATGTGTCTCACCTGCCCCAAGCACAGTACATCCAACCCTCTGAAACCTGCCCCTGGGCAGTTTCCTCTCCTGGATGTGCCCTTTGAAACCTGGCAGATTGACTTCATTCAAGTGCCATGTACCTGTGGTTACAAATATGCTTTGGTTATGGTCTGTATGTTCTCCCAGGGGGTTGAAGTGTTACCCTGTTGTACTGCCACAGCCTCTGGGGTAGCAAACATCTTTAGAAAAAAATCATTCCATTATGGTGATGGTGGGGTGGCTCCTAAGGAAATACATAGTGGTAAAGGCACCCATTTCACAGGAGATTCATTAGCTAAGGTGCTTTTAGCACCTCCATTATGCCTATCACCTCCAGTCACCAAGGATAGTTGAAAGAGTTAATAGGATGCTTTTTAAAACCTGCCTTGCTAAAGTCTGTGAGGAGCTAGGTATCCCTTGGCCTAAAGCTCTTCCTCTAGCCCTGCTAAGCCTGAGATCTAGACCATTTGACTCCCATTAGTTCAGCCCCTATGAGATAGTAACAAGTCACCCAATGCCACTCTCCTAGTTGGTGGGAGGTATAGCAACCAAATATCAGAGACTTACCAACTTATCTCATACTCTTGTTCTTGTACTACAAATGAATTATGAAGATATAAGGTACATAGCTCATATTTATCATTAACTCTTAATTGAATTTATCTGTGTTATTCCAAGGTAGTGAGCTGAGAAAATTTATAGTTGGAGCAGCTAGGTGGCGAATGAATATATTATCGGCCCTGGAGTCTGGAGGATCTGAGTTCAAATGTGACCTCAAACACTTGACATACTAACTAGCTGTGTGACCTTGGGCAACTCAAGCCCAATTACCTTGTCTTCTCCCCTCCAAAAAATAAGAAATTAAAAGAAAAGAAACTTCATAGTAAGGTAATGGAAATTTTGATGGGGAAGCAAGAGTAGATACCAAGGAGGTGCTAATTGGGAACTTGAGGTGGAGTGGGGAGGACATCCAGATAAGGAGAGAGAAATGAATAGTGTAGAAATGGGAAGTATGTAAGTCCTTGCGGGAGACAGAAAACATCGCTAGTATCAATGGTAATTCATATGGTCTTGCTTCAGTGTTTCTAGAAAAAGGCAATGCTGTAAGGAGCCACAGAGGGAACACCATTATGGAAGAGGAACCCTCAGGTTCCCTCCAACCCCACTCCTCTTATCCTATATTACAACTACAAAGTACTCAGTACAGAGAGCTTATACTCTCTCCATTCTTTTTCCTTCCTTCACTTGTAATATACTTTTTAAATCCTTAAACATTATTCTGCTCACTTTTATGTTAAAAACTTAAAATATAATTTTATTTTATCTTACATCATATTACATACATTCAAACAAGTATATAAGCTAGACATATACACATATAAAATAAGTATATCATCTATTTTGAACCCATGATCCCAAAGTCATCAGTCAAAAGGATTGATTTATGTCTAAATTTGCACATTTCTCTTCTGCCTGATCAATGACTCTCTGACAGTACATTTTAAGGGAAGCGATCTAGCTGGAGATATGTTTTTTAGGCATTGAAATGCTTATGCTTTTCATTCAAAAATAAATCTTTTAACAAGATATTTCAGAGGGAAGACTTATAGGTAATTACTGCCATAGGTATATGTTCTCTTTGCCATTTGTAGGTTACATTGTTTTTTTGGAAAAAATACTCAGGTTCCTTTCCATCTCCAGACACAGCCAAATGAAGTAAGTACCTACTAATGAGGATCTGGAGAGTTGAGCTTTTGTCTGACAAACTTTCCGCAATGTACTTCTTAAGGCACTCAATAGATGCACAAGGGACTTGAAATTAAGAGTTGTGTACTCTTCTTCAGCTGCAAACCTTAAGATTTTTTCATTCTGGCTTGTTTCTCCCTGTTTATTTAAGCCAAAGAAAGCTCTTTTCTGCTAAGGTAAATGTGACTTCTTTACCCAGACCTTGCTACATAAGAGCAATGGATAAAAGGAATTTGTCTTTCCATTTTTACTATACAGGTTCTGTAGTTAGCTGTCTACACGTTCTTCTCTGCTGTCAGCTCCCTGTCTCATTGGCATTGCTTCCATCTCAATATAGTGTTCTTCTGGGACTGGATCCCTGCAAAGCAGAAAATTCATTACTGTCAGAAGGTCAAGTATCCCCTGAGCTCAAATCAATAAGTATTTATTGACCTTTTGGTATGTATAAATGTATGTGTGTGTATATATATATATTCCATTATGCTGGATGCTGAAAGGAAGTCCAAAGTATTACATAATAATATTGCTATTTTAAAGTATTGAAGCACAGAAAATCTATTTACTCTACCTCTTATTTTTCTTTCTTTTTTTTTTTTTAAAGCAATTGGGGTTAAGTAGCTTGCACAAGGTTACACAGCCAGTTATTTTTGTGTGGGTGTTAAGTATCTGAGGCAACCATCCCTGATCCTCCCAACTCCAGGGTCAGGCTCTTACTCACTTTGCCACCTAGCTGCCCCTACTTCTTATTTTTCAATAGCCCACCTTAATTCCTTTAGAAATCATAGGACTTGATAGTTGAAAGGGAACGTCAGTCCCCAGTATGTGGACCAATGGCCTAGATGACCTTTTTCCTGGAGATGAACTGAAGATATGAGTTAATACCCGTGAATGTATTTTTATCTCTTCAGAGGAAAGCTGAGATGTGCCAAGCCATATTGAATACAATTTTGACTTGTGAATTTGACAGTGTGTTTAGGAAGGGAAGTAGGACTACATAGCTCCTCTGTACTCATATGGCACCATCTGGGGGACAATGAGAACAGAGTAGGGTACAATTTCCACTCTGGAGCTCTATTAGGCTGAGTGACTGCAGGGACACAGCCTGTGACCAGCTTGGTGGCTGGCAATGGAATCACAGAACACAGGAACTCTTCATTTTCTCTTTTTTTTTTTTTTTTGAGGGCAGTTGGGGTTAAGTAACTTGCCCAAGGTCACATGGCTAGGTTTTTGTTTGTGTGTGTGTTAAGTGTCCGAGGTCGGATCCGAACTCAGGTCCTTCTGACTCCAGGGCTGGTGCTCTACTCACTGCTTCACCTAGCCGCCCCCGAACTCTTCATTTTCTGGTGGGAATTAATTTCTCTTATATGGAATGAAGAATGAATTCTTCTATTTTTCTCTTGTGCTACGTACCTTCTTCTGGAGTAGCACACGGATACCAAAACAATTACCAGGATACTTATAGGAACAAGCACTAGGAGAGAAGCATAAAACTATGTTTGTGTCATGATAAATCCAAAGATCTAATTTATGTCTAAGATCCTGAAAATCCTTTACAATTTGCAACCAGCTTATTCTTGGTATTGAATTCTTCTCTGAGTGTCTGTGGTAGAAAGAGCTCTATATAATCCCACACATCTCCATCACCCTATCCTGATCTCTCTTATACATGTCCTCCTCCTCCTTCCCAGCTATTTGCTCCCTTCACAATATAAATTGCCCAGATTAACAGAAGAGGAAATACTTAACCCTATCTTAGAAAAAAGACATGGAACAAGCCATGAATGAGCTCCCTAAGGAAAAAAAATCCCCAAGACCAGATGGATATACAAGTGAATTCTACCAAATATTTAAGGAACAATTAATCCCAATACTATATAAACTATTTGAAAAAATAGGCAAAGGAGTCCTACCCAATTCCTTTTATGACACCAATATAGTTTTGATACATACAGCAGTGAGAACAAAAACAGAGAAAGAAAACTATAAACCAATTCCCTTAATGACTTATTGATACAATCTGAATGCTTTCTAAGGAGGAAAAGGTTTCTAGAAGGGTGGAAACTGAATTCACTATCTCCTAGGCTACTGCCTTTTCTCTGAAATTAACTTTTTTTATACCTATTGTTCTATTATCCTTCATTCTCCTAGAGTGGAGAAGGCTCATTCACCAGCTAATATATTTTATTATAAGTATAAATAAAAGATAATCTCAGATATATGATGTTCCTCTGGACAAATGTCTCCCTGAATTTATGGTTAAAAAAGATACTTAAAGAGAGATTATTCTCTAAGAAGATTAAATTAGAATATTAGAATATCAAGCCTGGAAGGAATGTAGAGGATCATTTAGTCTATTGCCTTATTTCAGAAGATAAGGAAAAGTACACCCAGAGAGTGAAGTAGTAACAGAGTCTAAATTTTCCAAGACTCTTTTCATGACCCCACAAGGAAAAAGAACACAAAACAGATACGTAGAGAGATGTCATTTCTCCTTCCATTGTTGCTTTTATTTTATTTTTGATTGGGAGAATAAGAAAAAGAGAATATAATATTTAGAGAGAATAAATTACTGAAACAGGAAAGGAAAAAAGTATATAGATGCTTCCTGTGTGATTTAGTCAAGAGGCATAAGAATAAAAGAGTGGGATAGTAAGAGAAAAAAGTGGATGTCTCAAGGAGAAGGGAAGGGAGCCTTAGAGACATGAAAGGTATGCAAAGTTTTTCACATGACTTGGGAGATATAGATAGGGCACAAATTTCCATAAGCACTAAATGTGCAGGGATGTGCCCTCAGAATTTCATATGAAATCCTTTCAGGAACCAAAGTGGAGACTTGGAGGAGTGGATTGCAAGCTGATCCATCATCAGCCTATCACCCCAGGGCTGAGATCTGTGGGAGCTGGGTAAGAGAAAATGCAGGACCCATGGCAGTGGCAGCAGCTACTCCTGGGACTATCAACTCACAGCCTGGAAATTTAAAAAGCACCTATCTGAATTTCCAGGGACCAGGATGGCAAGGTGAACCCTGGCTGCTCCAATCTCCTCCTCTGACCCTGAAAACACAGAAATTATTGCCCCAGAGCAAAATTTTAAATAGTAAAGGCTTGGGAGTCCTAGAGGAAGGGCATGGCTAAAGCCTTGCCTCAAAATGGGTAAAAAATAAAGATTGCAAAGACAAAGATCTAGAATCCTATTATTGGAGGAACTAAATTCAGAAGGAGACAGCATTGACTCCACACCCACAGCTGAAGCCTCAACAGGGAATATGAACTGGTCTCAAGCACAGAAAGTGTTCTTAGAAGAGCTCAAGAAGGACTTTGAAAAACCAATTAGAGAGGTAGAAGATAAAATGAATAATTCTTTTAAAATCAAAATTGCAAAATCAGAAAAACATTACAATGAAGAAAACAGCTCCTTAAAAAGAAAAATGTGTGAAACAGAAAAACATATGGAAAAGGAGCTTCAAAAACTAACAGAGGAAAATAATTCACTAAAAACTACAATCAACCAAATTGAAGCTAATGACTCTATGAGGCATCAAGAATCAAACAAAACATCAAGAATGAAAAATTAGAAAAAGAGGTAAAATATCTCAACGGAAAAATAACTGACCTAGAAATTTGATCCAGGAGAGATAATCTAATAGTTATTGGTCTACCAGAAAATCATGATGAAAAAAAGAGCCTGGACAACGTCTTCTAAGATCTCATCAAGGAAAACTGCCCTGAGATCCTAGAACCAGAGGGTAAAATAGAAATCAAGAGAATCTACCAGACACCTCCTAAAAGGGATCCCAAATTGAAAACTCTGCAAAATGTGGTAGCCAAATTCCAGAACTATCAGGTATAGGAGAAAAATATTGTAAGCAGCCAGAAGGAAACAAAAATCACAGAACTACAGTAAAGATCACACAGGATCTAACAGCTTCTACATTGAAAGATTGGAGGGACTAGAATATGATATTTTGCAAGGCAAATGAACTCAGGTTACAACCAAGGATCAGCTATCCAGCAAAACTGAGTATAATCTTTCAGGCAAGGAGATGGTCATTCAATGATATAAGGGACTTCCAGACCTTCCTGATGAAAAAGCCAGAGTTCAATGGAAAATTCAATCTCCAATTACAAGAATCAAGAGAGACATAGAAAGGTAAATAGGGAAAACACACACACACACACACACACACACACACACACACACACAAAACTTGTTATTTAATAAGAACAAACTATTTACATTCCTATATGGGAAGCTGATACCTGGTAATATTGAGAATTGTATACTTATCATGACATTTAAAAGGGATATAGATAAATAGAAGGGGTGGGTACAAACTAAACAAAGTGATGATAAAAAAAACCTCATTAAGGAGTGTAAAGGGACCTGGAAGAAGAGGAAACAACGAAGCAGAAAAGGGTAAATTATGCTACACAAAGAGGCATAAAAACATATTATAGTAAAGGGGAAGAAGAGAGGGAGATGAACATTATAGGAACTTCACCCTCATTGGTCCTGGTCTAAGGAGGGACTAACATAATCAGTTAAATATAGGACTCTATTTAGAAGAGACATAAAACCTATCATAATAGAGGGAAAGAGGGGAGGGAGAGGAGCATTGCGTGGGATCTATTCTTGTTAATCTTGCTTCAAGGAAGAAATAACATTAAGCATAATAACGTAATAAAATTAAGCATAAAAATCTATTGTACCCTACAGGCAGTAAGAGGGGGGAAGGGCTACGAAAAGGGGGGGGTGGTAAATAGAAGGGAGGGAAGAAGTAATAAGGGGGAAGGGTAGGAAAAAGGAGGGGGGCTGATAAGGAGGGAATACTGAGGAAGGCAGTGGACAAAAGGAAAACTATTAAGGAGGGAAGGGAGAAGGGGAAAAATAAAAGCATAAATAGGGGAAGGAATAGCATGGAGGGAAAAACACAGATAGGAATCATAACTGTGAATGTGAATAGGATGAACTCTTCCATAAAACGGAGGTGGATAGCAGAATGGATTAAAAAACCATAATCCTACCATATGCCGTTTACAAGAAACACATCTGAAACAGGGGGATACATACAGGCGAAAGGTAAAAGGCTAGAGTAAAGTATATTATGCTTCAGCCAAAGTAAAAAAAGCAGGGTAGCAATCCTTATCTCAGAGAAAGCAAAAGCAAAAATAGATCTAATTAAAAGAGATAAGGAAGGAAACTATATACTGCTAAAAAGCACCATTGAAAATGAAGCAATATCATTACTAAACATTTATGCATTGAGCAGTACAGCATCCAAAATCCTAGAGAAGAAGTTAAGGGAGTCAGAGGAAGAAATAGGTAGCAAAACTATACTAGTGAGGGACCTCAATCTCCCCCTCTCTGAACTTGATAAATCTAACCTCAAAATAAACAAGAAAGAGAAGTCAAGGAGGTAAATAGAATCTTAGAGAAGATAGATACGGTAGACCTCTGGAAAAAACTGAATGGGGATAAAAAGGAATATACCTTCTCTCAGCAGTACATAGCACATACACAAATATTGACCATGTTCTAGGGCATAAAAACCTCACAATTCAGTGCAGAAAGGCAGAAATATTAAATGCATCCTTCTCAGACCATGATGCAATAAAAATTATATGTAATAAAGGGCCATGGAAAGATAGACTAAAAACTAATTGGAAACTAAATAACTTAATACTAAAGAATAAGTGGGTCAAGCAAGAAATTATAGAAACAATCAGTAACTTCAAGAGAATGACAACAATGAGACAACACACTAAAACTTGTGGGATGCAGCAAAAAGCAGTTCCTAGGGGAAGTTTTATATCTCTGAATGCATAAAAAAATAGAGAAAATGGAGGTTAATAAACTGGGCATGCAAGTGAAAAAGCTAGAAAAAGAACAAATTGAAAATTTCCAATTAAATACTAAATTAGAAACAATGAAAACCAAAGAAGAGATTAATAAAATTGACATGAAGAAAGCTGTTGAACTAATAAATAAAACGAAGAGATTTTTTTTAAAAAGCAATTGGGGTTAAGTAACTTGCTCAAGGTTACATGGCCAGTCATTATTTATGTGTGGATGCTCATTTTCTGAGGGTAGGACTGATCCCGGGTCATCCGGACTCCGGGGCCAGCACTCTTACTCACTGCACCACCTAGCCACCCCTAAGAGCTGATTTTATGAAAAAAAACAAAAACAAAAAAACCCCCCAAAACAACAATAAAATTGGAAGACCTTTAGCCAACATGATAAGAAAAAAGAAAGAAGAAAACCAAATTATGAGTATCAAAAATGAAAAGGGTGAACCTACCTCCAATGAAGAGGAAATTAAAACAATAATTAGGAATTATTTTGCTCAATTGTATGCACATAAATTTGACAACTTAGTGAGATGGACGAATATTTACAAAAATGTAAATTACCCAGATTTACTAAAGAGGAAATAAATTACTTAACCCCATTTCAGAAAAAGAAATCGAACTAGCAAGCCATCAATGAACTCCCTAGGAAAAAATCTTTAGGGCCAGATGGATTTACTAGTGAATTCTATCAAACATTTAAAGAACAATTGATTCCAATATTCTACAAACCATTTGGGAAATTTGGTGGAGAACTGCCAAATTATTTTTATGACACAAATATGATACTGATACCTAAATCAGGAAGAGACAAAACAGAGAAAGAAAATTATAGACCAATTTCCCTCATGAATATAGATGCAAAAATTTTTAATAAAATATTAGCAAAAAGACTACAGCAACTGATCACAAGAATAATACACTTTGATCAGGTAGGATTTATTCCAGGAATGCAAGGATGGTTCAATATTAGGAAAACCATTAGTATAACTGATCCTATCAACAATAAAACTAGCAGAAACCATATGATTATCTCAATAGATACAGAAAAGGCTTTTGACAACATAGAACATCCATTCCTATTAAAAACACTAGAAAGTATAGGAATAAATGGAATCTTCCTTAAAATAATAGGTAGCATCTATTTAAAGCCATCAGCAAGTATTATATGTAATGGGGATAAGCTAGAAGCATTTCCAATAAGATCAGGGGTGAAACAAATATGTCCACTATCACCTCTCTTATTCACTCTGGTACTAGAAATGTTAACAATAGGAATTAGAAAAGAAAAAGAAATTTAAGGAATCAAATTAGGCAAAGAAGAGACTAAGCTATCACTCTTTGCAGATGATATGATATATTTAGAGAATTCTAGAGAATCAAGCAAAAAACTACTCGAGACAATAAATAAATTTGGCAAAGTTGCAGGATATAAAACAAACCCACATAAATCTTCAGCATTCCTATATATTTCTAATGAAATCCAACAGCAAGAGATAGAAAGAGAAATCCCATTTAAAGTTACTCGTAGACATTATAAAATATTTGGGAATCTACCTGCCAAAACAAACCCAGGCCCTATAAGAGCACAACTATAAAACACTTCTCACACAAATAAAGTCAGATCTAACTAACTGGAAAAACATTAATTGCTCGTGACTGGGTTGAGCTAATATAACAAAAATGACAATTTTACCTAAATTAAATTACATATTTAGTGCCATACCAATCAATCTACCAAAAAATTACTTTGTAGAACTAGAAAAAATAGTAACAAAATTAATTTGGAAGAACAAAAGGTCCAAAATATCAAGGGAATTAATGAAAAGAAATGCTAGGGAAGGTGGCCTAGCCATACCGGATTTTAATCTGTACTACTACAGTCATCAAAACTACTTGGTACTGGCTGAGGAACAGAATAGTGGATCAATGAAATAGATTGGGTACATAAGACAGCAGTCAATGATTATAGTAATCTACTGTTTGATAAATCCAAAGACCCCAGTTTTTGGAATAAGAACTCACTATTTGACAAAAACTGTTGGGAAAACTGGAAGATAGTATGGCAGAACCTGGGCATAAACCATTATCTAACACCATATACCAAATCAAGTCTAAATGGGTGCATGATATAGGTATAAAGGCTGATACTGTAAGTGATCTGGGAAAGCAAGGAATAGTATACTTGTCAGACTTATGGAAAAGGGAGGACTTTATAACCAAACAAGAGTTAGAGAGCATTGTAAAATGCAAAATGGATAATTTTGATTACATTAAATTGAAAAGTTTCTGTACAAAGTCAATGTAACCAAGATTAAGAAGGAAGTAGGAAATTGGAAAAGAATTTTTACAAACAGTGTCTCTGATAAAGGCCTCATTTCTAAAATATACAGAGAATTAAGTCAAATCTATAAGAATACAAGTCATTCCACAATTGACAAAGGATATGAACAGGCAATTTTCAGAGGAAGAAATTAAAGATATCTATAATCATATGAAAAAATGCTCTAAATCACTATTGATTAAAGAAATGCAAATCAAAACAACTCCAAGGTACCACATCTCACCAGCCAGATTGGATAGGATGACAAAACAGGAAAGTGACAAATGCTGGAGAGGATGTGGAAAAATTGGAACACTAATGCACTAATGTTGGTGGAGTTGTGAACTGATTCAACCATTCTGGAGAGTAATATGGAACTATTCCCAAAGGGCTATAAATAACTGCATACCCTTTGTCCCAGCAATAGCACTGGTAGGGTTGTATCCCAAAGAGATCAGAGAAATGGGAGGAATACCTGTATGTTCAAAAATAACAGCTCTTTTTGTAGTGGCAAAGAATTGGAAATTAAGGGGATGCCCATCAATTGGAGAATGGCTAAACAAGTTGTGGTATATGAATGTAATGGAATATTATTGTGCTATAAGAAATGAGGAGCAGACAGACTTCATATTTATCTGAAGAGACTTATACAAACTGATGCTGAGTGAGCAGAGCAGAACCAGGAGAAATCTGTACACAATTACGGACACAAAGTATGTGTAATGACAAAGTTTGATAGATTGGACTCTTTTCAGTAAGGCAAGGCTATAAGACAACTCCAGAAGACTCATGATGGAAAAAGATGTCTACATTCAGAGAAAGAACTAGAAAGAACTAGAGAGAACAGAGTTTGAATGCAGACTGAAGCAAATCACCTACTCTTTCTTTTTCTTGCTTGGTTTTGCTTCTTCTTTCCCATTGTTCACCCCGCTGGTTACAATCCTTCTGCACAACCTGACTATTGTCTAATGTGAAAGTATTTGCAGATCCTATACTTGATTGCATGCCACCATGTTGGGGGTGCGGGGGAGAGGGAGGGAAAGAAAATTCAAAACCTAAGGGAATGTGGAATTGAATCTTGTAAACTAAAAGTAAACAAACAAATTAATAAAGACAAAAAAAAGTGGAGACTTGGAGATTTCAAGAAACTGTGATTTAATAGGTATACTCACTCTACTGAAACAGATCACAAAATTCTTAACCTTAGTGGTCTTTATGAGTTTTTATGGCTGAAAAAAGTTTTGCAACCCAAGACCAGCTTTTATCTTGGGCTGTCACTGAGTCTATACCCCAAGCATATTCAGAGCTTTTGATATGCTGCAATCATGTTTAAGAATTTAGGCTTACTCCGAAACTGAGCAATTTAAAAACCAAGAATGGTCCCAGAGAAAAGATAATGAAATACTGCTCCCTCCTCTCAGCACAAAGCTTGGGGACTATGACAGTAAGATGTTGAGTACACTGTTAGTCACTGTACAAGGTTAAAAAAACCCAACCTTTTTTCTTTGGTAAAAAGGCTGGTTCCATTTCTGGGGGGAGTAGAGGGCATTTCCAGAAATGACTCAATAATCTATGATGTAAAATGAAATATATGAATAAACCTTTTTTCTTTTTAAAAGAACTCGTATTTTTCTCCATGTCACAATGAGGCAGACTTTAATGGAAGAATGTAACATGTAATTAATGTAAAATAGTCAGCTGTAAAGAATTCAAGATTATAGTATACAGAAGTTCTAGTAGGGTAGTAAGATGGGGAAGACACGTATGAAATCTAGTAAAAAAAAAAAGAGGCAAAAAGTAAGATTTGGTTAGTGTTTATCCAATATTGTTCAGGGTGTTCTAATGATCAGTTACAGTTATACTAGACTTCAAAGGCTGATTAACCAGATAATAAGTATTGATGGAAATCTCACTTAACATTTAACTCTCTTTCTTCTAATTCTGTGCTACCAAAGTTTTCTGACCTACAGTTTGGTCTCCTGAGTAGAACTACCCAGAGTCAGTGCTCTGTGTAATTATAATGTATGGAATTATTTTGCCAGTTATAACTTCCATTATAAAAGTTGGCATTCCATTTTTATAAATCAAAATTGTATGATTAACATAAACTTGGAACCAAGCAACCTCTGTGTTTACTGGTAAAATCAAGTCCCTGAGCAGGCAAAGCTGAGGACCAGATCTGTGATAACCTCAATGAGGTATTGGTACCTTGTGAATCCAAATCTGAGAAACTATATTTTAGCTGTAGCAATAAGAACGTAATCTGTAGGTAGAAGAGAGAAGGAGTAGGCTAGGGATCAAACAGAACAGCTGTAAGAGTCATTGTGTAGGAAGCTCCAAATCAGTTTAGTTAGTCTGACAACATTATTAAGTAAATCCTGAAAAGCATGAAACCACACAGTGAGTAAGGTAACCACAACAATGTATAGAAGCCACCTAAATATGTAAAGAAGTATCCTCCAGATGTACAAGCACTGAGAGATAATTTCAAAAAGGGCAAATGACAAGGCAGGCAATTATGATGAATTCTTGTGACTCAGTGATATATTAGATCCTAAGGAAAATCAATCATGAAGGATACAGTAAGGCCAGGCAACATTGCTAGAAATGACTTGGGTTTTCAAACTCAAATGACACACCAGCTTTTATGTCACAAAAGCTAAAAAATAAAGGCTGAACTAGCAAATAGTCTCTACTAGTCATCTAGGTATGTCTTCACATTGACCAATAAAGTTAGCATTTAATTTACTGTAGTTGGTAAGATTTATTAGAAAAAGCAAGTTGATGCCAATAATCTAGTTTCTCTTTCATAATACTTGCTTCCTGTTTTTGTTCAATTACTATAAATAATTTACAATTACTAAAAGTGAAAGTGAAAAAAGGGGGTGGATAGGAGAGACACTCCTTGGCTAAATTTTGTGACTGAAACACAAACCCACACTCTTACAGTTTTTTCTATTACATCAATACCCCACCCGTATATGAAAAAATTCAGAGTAAAGGTAATCTCATGAATTTACACACCAGCTGCCAAGCTATACTACCTATTGAGCTCATTAGATGGATGAGTGACCTAGAAAAGTGGAGATGCAGGAGAGTAAGAAGAGTTGAAGAAACCAGAATATTAGCACTGGATAGGAGGTGAAGGAGGCTGGAAACTCCCTTTTTTGACTCCTGATGATATTCTACTTGCTATGGACCATGAAGTTGTAGTCTCTGAGTATTTAGGAATTCAGGATATTTATGTTCTCTAGAAATGATTGTGTGGGAAAAGTAAAACCAGTTTGAGATGGTATTGATACAAAGATTTCAAAATGTCCTCTACAGTGGTCCTCTTGCTCCAAGCTACTGTTGTCTTTTTTTTTTTTTAAAAACTCAGGTTAGGGTCACTGGCACCAGCCTAGTTTGGGGCCTGGTGGTATATGGTTGGACAGCAGTCCAGGATGAGAGCATTTCATTTAAAAAAAACATTTTTTTAATGTGCATACTCTTTGAGCCAGCAATACCACTTCTAAGGCTGTATCCCAAAGAGATCATACAATGGGAAAAGGACCTATATGTACAAAAATATTTATAGCAGCTCTTTTTGTGGTGGCAAAGAATTGGAAATCAAGGGGATGCTCATCAATTGGGGAATGGCTAAACAAGTTGTGGTATATTAATGTAATGGAATACTATTGTGCTATAAGAAATGAGGAGCACATGGACTTCATAATAACATGGAGAAACTTGTATAAACTGATGCTGAGTGAGAAGATGTATAGGCACTGAGACTCAGCATCAGTTTATACAAGTCTTCCCCTCCCCCTCCCTGAGATGGCAGACAATCTGATATAGGTTATACATGTGTAATCATGTAAAACATATTTCCATATTAGTCATTTTATAGAAGAAAACACAATGAGGGCATTTTAAATTAAAACACATACATTTTGAAAACTCCAGACAGAGAAGAGCTTGAAAAAAATTCTAAGTAGTTACCAGACTAAATGACTAAAGCGACACAAAGTCAGAAATATTCACTGTTTGTGGTAGGTGTACCCATTTCTTGGAAATATGGTAAGGAAGAGGCCTCATGTTACTGAAATCAATATGTAACATTTCTTGGAAGCTTGGGTTGGTATGTTCAAGGCTTTCCAGACTAGCAAAGTAGGGAAAAACTGGGGCTAGAAGGATCCAATTTAGATTGCCAGAAACTTCAGGTCAGTTGGGCAGGGCAAGGGTGACACTCAGGGCAGGGTCCACATCAGAAGTGTAAGTTGGTATCAAAGAATCAATAGAATTCAAAGAGCACATGAAAAGATGCCATAGAGGGTCAGGCTGAAGTTTCAGATGACAATGAGGATCCAAGTATAACAAAGACATGGCTCTACCTGCCACATTGCAGGCATCAGAGAACTTCTTTCCCCTAAAAATATTTTCACTGAAGAGCTAGTATTCTACCACTGCTTGTTATTTAGAAATAAAAATCTAGCATTATTAAGTCCCTACTAAGAGCTGTGCTATAGGCACAGAAAGGCAAAAGGCAACTCTTAAAGAGCTCACAGTTTAATGGGGGAGACAACATGCAAAAAACTAGGTACAAGCAAGTTATATGCAGGATAGGACTGGGAGTAGTCTCAGAAGGAAGGCACTAAGATTAAGGTGACTTGGGAAAGATTTCTTCCAGGAGGGACATTAGCTGAAGCTTGAAGGAAGCCAGGGAAGTTCAAAGGCAGAGATGAGGAGGAAGAGCATCTCAGGCATGGGAGTCAGGAAGCAAAAACATTTCATCAGGGAGATGGAATATTTATTGTGTGAGAGGAATAGCAAGGACGACATTGTAGAAGGGTTGGTGATATAAGAAAACCAGAAAGGTAGGAAGGTAATGAAGGCCTTTGAAAGCCAAAGAGAGGATTTTATATTTTATCCTAGAACTAATAGGGAGCCAGTGAAGGTGACTGAATGGGGGAAGGCAGTGGTGGTGGAGATGGATTGGAGAGAGGAAAGATTTGTGGCTCTTTCAGTTGTCCAGGTTTGAGGTGATGAGGGCCTACATCAATGAGACTTGAACATGGGGTGTGAGAAAGAACAAGGAGTCAAGAATGACAATTAGGTGAGCTGGATGCCTGGGAGGATGGTGGAAATCTTTTTTTTTTTTTTTTTAAAGCAATTGGGGTTAAGTAACTTGCTCAAGGTTACACGGCTAGTCATTATTTATGCGTGGGTGCTCATTTTCTGAGGCCGGATCTGATCTCGGGTCATCCAAACTCCGAGGCCGGCACTCTTACTCACTGCGCCACCTAGCCGCCCCTTTAGGGCAATTGGGGTTAAGTAACTTGCCCAAGATTACACGGCTAGGTTTTTGTTTGTGCGGATTAGGTGTCGGAGGCCGGCTCCGAACTCAGGTCCTTCTGATTCCAGGGCCGGCGCTCTATTCACTGCGCCACCTAGCCGCCCCGGATGGTAGAAATCTTAATAGTAATAGGGAAGTTAGGAAGAAGGGAAAGTTTTTTTTGGGGAAAGATAACAAGTTCAGCTTTGGACAAGTTGAGTTTGAGATGTTCAATAGGCAGCTGTAAATGTGAGACTAGAGGTTAGAAAAGAGATTAGAGCTATGTAAATAGATCTGAGAAATACCTACAGAGAGATGATAATGGAATCCATGGGAACCAACAAGATAACCAAGTGAAGCATCACAGTATGAGAGAGAAGAGAAGAAAGCCCAGCACAGAGCCTTGGTGGACAATCACAGTTAGTGGGCAGAACCTGAATAAATATCCCCCAAAGGGGAATGAGGAGTGGTCAGACATGTAGGACAACTAGGAGAGAGAAGTGTCTGGAAAACCTAGAGAGAAGAGAGTACTTCACACTAAAATAACTGTATCTGGATGGTTCACTGGTGGCAGGTCAGTGTATATGCATGTGAGGTGAGCCCTGGAAATACTGGATGAATATTTGTCTGGGAGTTACAGTTGATAGACCACCGAGGTTTGCTATCTGGACAAATAAACAAGAAAGCCCTTTTGGCTTATTTCACTAGCTTCTTTGAAGGACTTTTAAATCGGAAATTTTGAATACTTGGCCACACTTATGTATGCAAAGCCTACTCTGGAACAGTTTTCTTTGCACCATTTATAGGTATCTTTGGTGGACGCTATCTGAGCTGCTTTCAATTTTTTTTTGGGTTCTAGCACAATCAGGGAAACTGAACAATAAAGCAGAAATACTAAACTCTTAAGGAAGTCGGATTTTTCATTCAGGCACAGACCTTACAGAACTGAATAGACTAGCCAATGTCATGACCCCCAAGTATAAGGTCACCAGAATTTCCATGTGTTACCCCTGCTCTTTTTTTTTTTTTTTTTGCTTTTTGGAGGGCAATTGGGTTTTAAGTAACTTGCCCAAGGTCACATGGCTAGGTTTTTGTTTGTTTGTGCGTTAAGTGTCATGTGTTACCCCTGCTCTTTTTTTTTTTTTTGCTTTTTGGAGGGCAATTGGGTTTTAAGTAACTTGCCCAAGGTCACACGGCTAGGTTTTTGTTTGTGTGTTAAGTGTCTGAGGCCGGATCTGAACTCAGGTCCTTCTGACTCCAGGGCCAACACTCTACTCACTGCTCCACCTAGCCGCCCCTACCCCTGCTCTTTTAAAAACATACCCTTAGGGTTCTGGGATGGAGGCTCAGAATAACTGTTACATATTGCTTAAAACCTTACCACAAATGAAAAAATACTGAAAAACTGACCCTCCTCTTGTGTATACAGGCATGGTATCAAATATTGCCACAAGGGAGATTCTGAGGGGTTTATTGTTCATTTACTTTTGGACTAGAGCTGCCCAATCTCACTGACTCTGTATTAAGTCTCATGGAATCTGACCAAGTCTGTCAGACATACTAAAGGTGCTTCTGTCCATGCTCATATTTGTAGATGCCCTTATGTGTTATACATTGGAAGTTCTATGCCTAAACCAGTTGGTCAGTCTATAAACATTTATTATATTATGATGATGTATATGTTATTATTAAACATTATGATCCATTCTGTGCCAGGCACTGGATAAGCCTTTCCTATAATGTTATGTCACTTACCTACCTGATCTGACACTAAGCCACACCACACAGTTTGTGATCCTTCAGGGAAAGGACTAAACATGCTCCAAAGTAAGAGATGGGCTTAATCCTATTACGTGGCGGCAGAAATGTTTTCTTTGCCCTTTTCCTTAGCATTGGACAGAGACCAAGCCTTAAGCTAATGGTTCAAGTTTGTAAGCAGGGACTTAAATGTTTCCAGCTATTCTAGGAATTTCATGAAACTTGTGGCTCTCTCCAGGATTTCCAAACTGGCATGTAGTGGTAAATTTGGCCTAACTAGTATATATAACCAGATCTGTTTTCTCACCCTACACAGGTAAGGCTATCTAGATAAAGTGCTGGTAAGGAACAACTTCTGGAGTCACAGCACCCATAGAAAGGTGCAGAGAAGCTAACCTCCTGCCAAGGACAGCCCAGCAGCCCTGCAGGGAGTGGCCAGAGCAGCGCTCTGAGAGCAGGCAGCACAGCGTGCTGGGAACCGACAGCGCAGCTGGCAGAGCTGAGCCCAGGTCCGCGGTTTTAGCCCGAGGGCGGCCGGGCCAGCAGCCGGCTGGAGGAACCCCAGAACACCAGCAATTGTGGCGATTCCAGAATTATCAGCACAGATATGCCTAGGACAAAGTGAGAGGTTAGTGCCCTATGGACTTTGGGACCAATATTTGGGGAATGCATGGCTTCCTCCCCTGGGGGCGAAAAGCTGCTGAGGAGACGAGGCACAGAGGCCATTTTGCAGTGTCAGTGGTGGCTCTAGCTCCTGGTCTACGAACTGTAGGGAGATCCAACAATCAGTCTAGGGGTTAATCGCTCTTGCTTTAAACTGCCTGGATCTGGATTGTGGTCTGGGGGGGAAGTTTGGGGTGGGTATCCAACTTGCCAGAGTGGGTGGAGGCTTTACAGAGGCCACCCAACTGGCGGAAGTTGTGAAGACCCCACGTTTGGGCGGAAGCTCCCCTGTCTGGTGGCAGAGTCCTACTGTGGCAACAAGCCGAAAAATCAAGTAATTAAGTGGCAACATGCCTAGGCAAATGAAACAAAATAAACAGAAAAGTTCAACATTGGACTCCTATTTCAGGGGCAAAGAGGCTCAAAGCATGGAGGAGGACTGTGAGGTCAGAACTCCTGCACCAAAAGCCCCAAATGAAAATACAGGCTGGCTACAGGCCATAGAGGACCTTAAGAAGCAGATAAGAGAAGTGGGGGAAAATTTGGGAAGAGAAATGAAAAAAGATGCAAGAAAAGTATGAAATGACAGTCAACAGCCTGACTGAGGAAAATAACACCTTAAAAAATAGACTAAATCAAATGGCAAAAGAGGCTCAGAAAGGCAATGAGGAGAAGAATGCCTTAAAAAGTCGAATTTGCCAGATGGAAAAAGAATCTCAAAAGTTCACTGAGGAGATTCATTCCTTCAGAGTTAGACTGGAGCAAATGGAAGCTAATGACTTTATGAGAAATCAAGATGCTGTTGAGCAGATCCAAACAAATGAAAGATTAGAAGGCAATGTGAAATATCTCATGGGAAAAACCACTGACCAGGAAATTCGATCCAGGAGAGACAATTTAAAAATTATTGGACTACCTGAAAGCCATGATCAAAGAAAGAACCTAGAAATCACCCTTCAAGAAATTCTCAAGGAAAACTGCCCTGATGTTTTAGATCCAGAGGGCAAAATAGAGGTTGAAAGAATCCACCAATCACCTCCTGAAAAAAGATCCCCAAAAGAAAACTCCCAGGAATATTATAGCCAGGTTCCAGAATCCCCAGATCAAGGAGAAAATACTACAAGCAGCCAGGAAGAAACAATTTCAATATTGTGGAAACACAATCAGAATAGCCAGGACCTGGCAGCTTCTACACTGAGGGATCGAAGGGCATGGAATATGATATTCCAGAGGGCAAAAGAACTGGGAATGAACCCAAGGGTCACCTACCCAGCAAAACTGAGTATTTTGTTTCAGGGGAAAATATGGTCATTCAGTGGAATAGAGGACTTTCAAGCATTCTTGATGAAAAAACCAGAGTTGAATAGAAAATTTGACATTCAGATACAAGAAGCAAGAGATGGTTGAGAAGGTAATCAAGGAAAAGAAATCAAAAGGAACTTATCAAAGTTGGACTATTTACATTCCTACATGGAAAAACAATAACTGTTTTTGATGAAACCTTTCTCATTATGAAAATAATTGAAGAAGGGTACATGGCATATGTTCACAGGTATACATGGATAGAAGGCACAGGTTGAATTTGATGGGAAGGGATGATTCTATTTTTTTTTTTTTTGGAGGGCAATTGGGGTTGGGTGACTTGCCCGGGGTCTCGCGGCTGGGTTTTTGTTTGTGTGTTGGGTGTCTGGGGCCGGATCCAGGCTCGGGTCCTTCTGGCTCCAGGGCCGGCGCTCTACTCACTGCGCCACCTAGCCACCCCAAGGAAGGGATGATTCTTAAGGGGTGAAGTCAAGAAGTGAGAGAGGAAAGTGGCAAGAGGAGATGGAGAGAGACAGGGTAGGGTAAACTATCTCATGTAGAAGAGGCAAGGGGAAGTAGTTGCAGGGGAGGGGAAGAATAGGAAGGCAAAAAGGCAAAACCATATTCTCATTGAAGTTGGATGAAGGAGAGAATCACATACATACTAAATGGAATATCTTACCCTCACTCACTCTCCTGAGTAGGGGAAAGGGGGATGAGAGGAGGGATGATGGAGGGGAGGGCATTCTGGGGGAGGGGAGGTTGGAAGTACCCACTATCAAAGAGGGACAGGATCAAAGTAGGGAATGGACCAGGTAGGAGGTAAGATGGGTGGGAGGGAAATATAAGCAGTCTTTTACAATTATTTATTTTTATTTTTATTTTTTAAGCAATTGGGGTTAAGTAACTTGCTCAAGGTTACACGGCTAGTCATTATTTGTGTGTGGGTGCTCATTTTCTGAGGCCGGATTCGATCTCGGGTCATCCCAACTCCGAGGCCAGCGCTCTTACTCACTGCGCCACCTAGCCGCCCCAGTCTTTTACAATTAAAAAAAAAAAGTAATTCTTTGTTCCAGTATAATGTTCCTATGAAAACGCAGAGCTAGGAGGTTGAAATTCATTTTAGTAACTATCTTTCAAAGCAGTTAATTGTTATCCATTGTGTTGCCCTAAAATATTTTCCTTGAAATAGAATGATTTTCTATAATAGGGTGCAAGCAATAGACTTCAGAAGTTCTCTGAAGCTCCTTTCCATCTCCCATTTTACTGATGAGCAAACTTAGACCCCATGAGATTAAAGTGGTTTACCCAGTGTTATACAAGGGTTAAGAAAGAGTGTGACCATATGTATCCAGCAAGTCATTTGTTTAAAAAAAAAAGTCATCTTTTTAAGTCAAATACGTGGATTTAGACTGTACTTCTGATATTTTCCTACCTATATGATTGAGTAGACTAGAAAGCCATTTAACTTTCCTAGGCCTCAATTTCCTTAGCTGTAAAATAAGAGAATTGGACTAGATAGACTTTGAGGTTCCTTCCAGCGTAATGTCTGTGATCCAGTGATCTATTAGAATATAGTCTAGGAATGAAGTCCTGTAGTAATTTTATTTGCTGGAAGAAGCCCAAGGTGGAGAGACCTAATGTTACACCATTTGCCTTAAAGCTTGAACTGAAAGTGTTGGCTTTATTTCTTTTGACAACTTTTGTATTATCCTATTAATCTCCATAAAATTGCTTGCTTTTAACAGCTGCTAGTTTGATTTTTCTACCAATTTTTAAGAGAAACTATTATCTCCCCTCCTTTCCCCCCAGTAATAGTGAAGTGTTTTACTTCAAATTCTTCACATTAGCAGATGTTTCTCCAGTGGCTCCTGAGTGTAATTTAAGAGGTGTCAATCCTTAATATTTTTACCTTTTCATTTCTTACGAAGATCATATCAGTCTTTCATATAAGGTTGTGATCTTTGCTTTGCTACTTAATCATCCAATTTAATGATTTGCTTTTTCATTTGATACCTAGCAAATATTAGAAGATGGAAATATTTCAGAGACTTTATGTAATTTATATTATGATTAATTAAAATGAAGTTGAACATTCATTTTAAGAAAAAAAAAATAAAGTGCTGGCAAGGAATGCAAGAAACACAGCAGAGAAGAAATAAGTACTATCAGGTGACCTTGCATGGGAGTGAAATTTAGATGATAAAGTTTAGAACCATGTTCCTTTGAAATTAAGATTTTGGGTCAGCTTCCCCAAGCTGGTGATTTCATCAGGTTACTGGAAGAGCATCCAGGATAGGATACACAGCTTCTCTGGATAAAAATAATTCTATACCAAAAAGGCTGATATTTTATATTTTATCAACTACAGAAATAAAACTTTCAAATTCTTAGACAAATTGAGTTGGCCTTTGAGAGATGATCAGACTAAACGGTTTCAAAAGAAAGATCTTTTTATCCAGATATCCAAAAAAACCAAACCTCCAAAACTCAAAAGCTTTTCATTTTTGATGAAATTTGTTCAGTAAAATGGTGCTTGACCCCTAAAAAATTGAAATCAGTTTTTGTTTTTTTTTTTAAAGATTATTGGCAACTTTGTTTTGTTTGGTCTTTTTGCTTTTTTTGGAGGGCAGCTGGGGTTAAGTGACTTGCCCAAAGTCACACGTGTTAAGTGTCTGAGGCTGAATTTGAGCTCAGGTCCTCCTGACTCCAGGGCTGGTGCTCTACTCACTGTGCCACCTAGCCATCCCAAAATCAATTTTTAAAAAGTTTTTCAAATGACTCCAAAATTAGAGAAGCCTCTCACACAGTATAGGGGTGGCTAGGTGGCATAGTGAATAGAGTGATAGACCTGGATTTAGGAGGACCTGAGTTCAAATGTGACCTCAGACATTTCATAGTTGTATGACACTGGGAAAGTCATTTAACTGTGCTTGCCTCAGTTTCTTTATCTGTAAAATGAGCTGGAGAAAGAAATGGCAAAGTACTCTATTATTTTTGACAAGAAAACCCCAAAATGGGGTCTCAGAGAGTTGGACATGTGACTCAAGTGACTCAACAACAGCAACTCAAACAGTTGCCATTTTAATCTTGTGAATAAGAATCCTATCAGCATATAGTGTCCTTTAACTTTTTTTCTTCTCAAATTGGAAGAGAAAGTTTATCTTTTTTTTTTTTTAAGCAATTGGGGTTAAGTAACTTGCTCAAGGTTACACGGCTAGTCATTATTTATGTGTGGGTGCTCATTTTCTGAGGCTGGATCTGATCTCCGGTCATCCCAACTCCAAGGCCGGTACTCTTACTCACTGCGCCGCCTAGCCGCCCCTTTTAGGGCAATTGGGGTTAAGTAACTTGCCCAAGGTCACACGGCTAGGTTTTTGTTTGTGTGGATTAAGTGTTGGAGGCCAGCTCCGAACTCAGGTCCTTCTGACTCCAGGGCCGGCGCTCTATTCACTGCACCACCTAGCCGCCCCGAAAGTTTATCTTTTTAATTTTTATCATTCCTTGAGGAAGAGAGGTGCTTCATACACAAAGCTAGACATATATTTTTGGGGAAAAGACAATGCTTCATTTTTGAATATAATTTGTCTGACCATAGTGAGCTAATCTGAATGGTTTGGCAGGCTTTAATTGTCTAACAAATTAGAAATGAAGTGATAAAAAGAATTAAATTAAAAAAGAAAAAGGAAGTTTAGTACAGACCATAAAGTTGCAGATTCTTAGGTAAGAAGTCAAATTAGAGGGGCAGCTAAGTGGCGCAGTGAGTAGAGCACCAGCCCTGGAGTCAGGAGGACCTGAGTTCAAATGTGACCTTAACACTTGCTAGCCCTGTGACCTTGGGCAAGTCACTTAACCCCAATTTGCCTTCCCCCAAAAAAGCAAAAATTAAAAGAAGTCAAATTAGAGGGCAAAAATAATCGCTGCAAGCTCACAATCTCATGAGTGAGACAACATGTAAACCATTAGATAGATGGAAAGATAGATAATATAAATTGGAGATAAACTTAGAACAGGGAACACGGCTCTTACTGAAGGTGGGATTTTAGCTGATACTTGAAAGAAATCGGAGAAGCCAAGAGAGAGAGAATTTCCTTCAATAACCCAACTGTAGTAACCTGCCTCATTCACCAGTTACATAATATTGGGAAATCAGTCAAAATACATAGGGCAGCATACAGGATGAGTCTTTTTGTTGCTATTATAATAATAATAGCAACATTTATATTTTATCATTTGAATAGAATCAACTTGTATACAAGTTGATTCTATTCAAATGATAAAATATCATGATTATGAATATAAGATAAGGTGGAGCTCATACTACTGCCAAAGCAAACTCCAAAACAGTCACAAAGACATTGCTCAAAGATTCTGTAAATCACTAAAGCTGCTGCTGCAGGCCAATATCTTCAATTCTTGGGTCACATATCCCACTGTAAAGAAATTTTTGCTGTAACAGTTTGAAGGAAAAGGCCACAGTGACTAACTAGGCCAGTGCCCTCTTCCCTCCCCAAAGAAGGGAACAGAGGCTACTTTAGAGCAAAGAGCCTGGGCTTGTGGTAGTGTCTAAAGCACTCTGAGAATAAGATTTTGAATGTTGGTTGTATGAAGGAGGGTTTGCTGGCAGAGAGAGAGAGACAGACAGACAGACAGACAGACAGACACAGAGAGACAGAGACAGAGAGGCAGTGAGACAGTGAAGAGAGAGAAATATTTGTTTTTTTCTTTTATGTGTGTCTCTGATAAAATTTGTTCAGTGAAGAGGTGCTCAGCCTCTAAGAAAATTGACATGGCTAGTCCTCATGAGCTCTTTCATGGAGGGAATTGGGAAAGATTTACCTAGAAATATGACATCTATAGTTATTGAAGCTTGGAAGCAGCTAGCTATCCTTATTGTTAGGTGCCTTCACCTGCTACTCTCTAACTCAGTGACCACAGTTGTGTTCGTTAAGAAGGGATCTGACACATATACATATTTGTTTATAATTAATGACTGATAGGAAATAGATATAGCCATGGGTCATGGACCTAATGATCTAAGTGGAATGGCACTATCTTACTACAGAATCTAAAGTTGGGAAATAAGATAGATGGTAATAAATAGGATTACAGAAATTATCCTTTCTTTAACAACCCACTGTTTCCCTAAACTCTCCTTGTTCCTTGGGGACAACTACCCAATGGCACAACTCAGAGTCCTGGCTAATATCTGGGTCTCCTTACTTCTTGCCTTGGAGATGTAGATAGATTTAACTGGACAGCCAATACTGCAGTTTCAGTCTATATATACATAAAGACCTAGAAAGAGACTACTGGAACAATCAGAACAACTGAATTAACTCCAGGTAAGTCTGAGGGAGCCTCATCTGATTTTTGCACTAAAAAATTATGAAAATGAGCCTTTATTCACTTATGAGCGTGGTTGCCTAACAGGTTGAGACACTGCAGTTGGAAAGAACGTTCTTTGAGGATTAAGATTTCTTGAATCACCAGATATGGGCCATAAATATGCCATCACTCATCAACTCTGGCTTGAAGGAGATCCCTTTGTGCAAAGGTCGTGGAAGTTTTCAGGTTGGCAGTTCAGCTACTTATAATGTGCTTTCCCTGCCTATATTGCTCTTAAAGGAATCTGGACCTTGACTCAGGGATTACAGAGCTTCTGAGGAGAATGCATGTGGATTTGAGTAGTCCTCAACAGTGAGATCAGGGCCCTGATTCATAAGCGCTCCTGGAATAATGTTGGCTATTTGGTAAGAAAGAGGGAATCAAGGAATTTTCTGAACTTTAAACCAAATTCATTTGCAGTGTACACAACAACTGGAGATAAAGATGTTCATGATAAATACATGATAAGATTTTTGGGGATGAACAAAAAATAGGAAGTACATTCTTCAGATGAGTTATGATATTCTATATTAAGATAATATATTAATTCAGAACATCCATTTTAATAGCTATATCTTAAGGAAATCAGACAACCTACTTATCAGCTGATCAGCAGAATAAAGTTACATATAAGTTCCAATTGCCCCTTAATTGGACCACCCAGACTCCAGATAGTTCCCTTTATCTTCATAGCCTTCTGGCTACTGTTTAAGAGATTAAAAGACTGGAGACGGGGGCTCACTTTGAGAAGTGTTGTGTGATTTGACCAGATGAGACTCTGGGAAGCCGTTGTTGAGAGCCCCCTGGCTTTGAAAATCCAGATGTTGATGCTTCCCTCTCTGGTAACTGTGATTTGGTATTGACATAATGGTTGGACAGTTTGGAAGCCTGTCTGATCTCAGATGCCCAGAAGCAGAAGGCAGCTACAGAAGCTGAAATCCAGATGATTTTGTCAGAAAAGAATCAAGCCTCAGCAGACCCGATCTCTGTGGAGAAAACTTTCTCTGACCTCTTCAAATGACTACAAAAGCAGAAGGAGGTTTTAGAAGGATATCATAAGAATGAAGAAGCATTGAAGAAATGTGTTGAAGATTGTCTAGGAAGAACTGAAAAGGAAGAGCAGAAATGCTAAGCCCTGAAGGCTCACGCAGAAGAGAAGTTAAACCTAGCAAATGAAGAAATTGCCCAGGTTCGCAGCAAAGCGAGAGCTGAGACTCTAGCTTTACAAGCAAATTTACAAAAGGAGCAAATGAGAGTCCAGTCACTAGAGAAAAGCCTGGAACAAAAAGTAAGCTCACTCTGAGGTCACCTGCCCTTCAAGAATCAGATGCTTGTGTCTGTTGGGAGCCAAAGAGTCCTGAGCCAGGACTTCTGATAAAAAGTATGTTGTTGGAGTTCTTTAGATCAACAGGATCTGTCCCAGGATATATCTGATTCCGCACTATGGTATCTTTGAGAGGCCAGCTCTAAACATGATGTCTTTTGAGGATTGCACTTCAGCTTTGAAGTTTGCTCTCAATTTTATCTGTTTCTGACTGTGGCTGTATTAAGAAGTACCAGAGACCTAGATCTAAGGTCCTGCCCCAAAACTTTAGTTGTCCAAAACATTTACAGGAAGTCAGTTCCTATGCAGATGTACTTGATGATGTGGCTTTTGGCCATTAGGCTTTGAGGCCAGCTCTCAAGAGCATCCTTTGAGATATAACTGACTGCATGTAATAGGAGAACTGACTTTTCCTAAGACTTTCTGGCACCTAAGGGTCAAAAGGCCTTCCTGCCATGCTACTTCCAGGATACAACAGACTAAGATAATGATTTCTCTGCCTTTCCATCCTTTGTCTCTTTGCTCTATAAAAACCTTTCCCTGAGTATCAATAAATGGAGTTCATCATCCTTCCTTGAAAAAAAAAAAAGACTGGAGACTCAGGTATGTTTGAACACTGTACTTTGGTCTCCACCCTCTTCATAGCTTTCTATTTCCCATCTGATATAACCTGTCATATTCAAGGGAATGCCTCAACAATATTAAGTCATTTGGCATACTGTTCATAGTATCTGGAATAGTTCACTTCAGCTCATTGTTTTGCCACATCTGCTCTATTAAAGCAAAGTACAGAAAGCTCCACAGTCATCCTGAACCAATTAGTTGGTTGTACCTTGCTACTGATCAAAAGCATCCTAAGATCAAGGAAAGCAGATACTGGAGTTAATGAAGAGAGCCTACAAAACTTCATTGCAAAACGGAGAGAGTATACAAAAAAAGGAGGGAATGTAGAAGCTTATCTATGGATAATAAGATCCATCTCAGTTGTGCTATAAAATATTAATAAAAAGATTATTATGACAATGTTTTATCCTGAAGTCCTTGAACTCATCTGAGTCAAAAATCTAATAAATTTTCTTCTAACAGAAGAAAAACAATTTCAGGGAAGAATCTTGATTCCCTGAAACTAACAGATTTAGTCTTATTTGTAGTAAGCGAACTAAGAGAAAACTGGTCTTTTTATTTAACCCATTTAACAGAAGTATCTCTTTGTATGCTTTTGACCATATTCAAAATGGAATCCTCAGAGTGAGTGGTAAGAAAAAGGAAATAATTGCTTTGGAGATGGTATTTTCCCAAGGGGATGTGGACACTGACATTATTATTGTTTTGTTGATACAAATAAAAAACCAAAACCAAAACCAAAACTAAACCATGTCCTTTTGTTTTATTTTGCTAGGTAATGTTGATTTTTGATTATTGTATTGTACTATGCATACTATATACACAGTCCATTTCTGCCAAATGGACTTACTTTCTGTTTACTGTTACAGGACAATTCATCTCCTGTCTCAATGCCTTTGCATGGACTGTCTTGCCCAGAATGTACTTCCTAGATTCCCAGAATGAACTGCCTTGATTCCTCCAGAGGTTAGTACAAATGCCATGGTCTTCAGAAAACCTATAATAATTCCTTCACTGAAAACGAGTATATATTTTAATGATTTTTTTTTCCTAATCTGTGTGCATATCACAAATTTGTTTCATTTTTGTCTTTGTACCTCGGCACAGAGCCCGACATATAGTAGGCATTTAAGAAATGCTTATTGAATGAATGAATTAGTTGTCAAAGGCAGATCTATATTAATCAGTTAGGAGTCTTTCTGCAGTTGTCCAGATGGAAGGTGAAGATGAGTTGAACTAGGGTGACTACAGAATGAGTAGCAAGGAAGGTATAGATAGAAGAGATATTGTGGAGATAGAATTAACAGGATTTAATAATTAAAAGAGAAGAAAGGGTGAGAAAAGGGGTGAGAGAATTAGTGACTTACACAGAAAAATAACAAAGTAGAGAGTATGTATGTAAAACACCTTAGGTAGAATGAATTAATCTCTTTAAAAAACAAACAAACAAATAATAGGAAATAAGAGATTTGGGGAGTGAGTTAAGAGAATATTTTGCAAAACCAGGCAGGAAGATGTCAGGAAAATGGGAAAAATTAGAATGAAACAAAAATAAAGAATGTTTCTACATATATCTCTGTCATGAAACAGCAAAAGACCAAATTGTGTTATATGACTAAGTGCCACAGTATTCTTATTGCATAACCTTGCTATATTAGGGCAAAGTTAACTTTTTGTTAACTGTTCAATGACTTCCAAGTGTTTATTTTGTCTAAACATCAAACTTGAATGAAGAGGTTGCTGCATTAGAACCATCTCTGATAGCATGTCTTCCAAAGGTAACAAGTAGAGGATGTTAGAATGGCTTTCTTATCAGGAGGATCATGTTATATTGACACTGCCTTGCCAGTTAAAATTGTGAGTGTACTGGGCGTAGTGAACCAACTTCTCTCTCTCCAGCCAAAACAATATATTTCAGAAAAGACAGCAGCAGTGACTAAGGAGAGGACTTTCTGTTGATAACAGGGTTGGATCTCCTTAAAGTGAAAAAAGGTGACCTTCGGCTGTGATACTGAGTTTCAAATTCAGAAGGCCTAGTTTTGCCTCCATTTTTTCCCTCTGTTTTCTTCTTTAGTAGAGAGAGGAATGTGAGGTAGTGGTTTTTGTCTCATCCTTCAGCTTTCAAATTTTATGTGCCTTTTTCTGCTTGGATTGGAATAGAGAAAGCCGCTTGACCCTGGTGAAAGCAGGTCCACATGAACTGAATAGAGGTAATTTAATTGTGTCCCATTTTCAGGAATGGTTCTGCATATGTCTTTAGATTTATTTTTTTAATATGTTTAAAATTTTTTTGTTTTTACATTGTCTAAATTTACCCCCATACCTATCTCCCTCCTTTCTCCCACCCCAAGATTTATAATCAAGAATTATATTCTCAAAGTCAGGGGTTCTTAACGTAAGTCAGTGAGTCAATAAGCATTTATTATGTTCTATTATGTTCTAGGCACTGTGCTGAGCACTAGGGATAAAAAAAAAGAGACAAAAGACGGTCCCTGCCCTCAAGTAGCTTATATACATAAAAACTCCATGTAAATGGAAAGAATAACCAAAATTTCATGCTGTATAATTGCAATGACCAAGCTTGGCTCTCAAGCTGAGAAAATGTATCTCCCTCTCTTCATTGAAGAAGTAGGGGAACTATAAGCATGGAATATTATATATAAGCATGGAATATTATATACTGTTAGATATAGTCCATGTGTTGGTTAATTTTGTGGAACTATTTTATTTCTCTTTCTTTTGGAATATTTGATATAAGGGACAGTTCACTGGGGAGAAAAGGAGAGGATACATTTGGAAATTAATGAATGTGAAATAGTATGAATGTAATATAAAAATTATATAAAATTTTAAAAATAATTATGTTAATTCAAATGAGGCAATAAATTTAAAGTATATTAATAATTATATTCTTGACATAAAAATTACTTTTGATGAATTTATATACTTGTAGTGGGTTAAAATTTTTTTCCAGAGTCCTTACTGGTCTTCATTAGTATCTCTCTCCTCATGCAATTATACAATACAATCCTTATACAAGAGGAACATGACAAATATTGGAGGAGCTGTGGGAAAACAGTCATACTAATACAGTGTTGGTAGAATTATGATTTGGTCCAGTCACTCTGGAAAGCAATTTCGAATTATGCTCTAAAAGTCACTAAACTGTGCATACCTTTTGACCTGGTGTCACTATTACTACTACTACTGTTACTACTACTACTACTACTACTACTACTACTACTACTACTACTACTACTACTACTACTACTACTACTAATGGGGTGCTTGGGTGCCTGTCCTTGAACCTGTGCTTAAACTTGAAATTTGTAAAATAACATCAGTTTGCAAAATCACATTTCTCCCTAACGTCAAATCTCCCCAGCCTTATCTCTGCCCCTTCCCTCTGCTAGCACTCTGCCTAACAACCATTCATGAACTATTTATCTCCCCTTATGAAGGGAGATAACCAGCTGCACCTATGAATCCTTCACTGGATTATCCATAAGTAACTCCCTAGCCCATCATACACATTCTGGATCCCTTGTTAGCCTAGGTTCCCAACATCCATCTTGTCAAACAGGACATTGATGGGTAGCAGACTGGGCACTTCTCAGTCAGCCCTGACCACTAGTTGACTTAGTGATGTTTCAAGCCTAAAACCATACATCCAGATAGCACCCCCCCTTGGGCTATTTCCCAGTGAATTATGGGCAATATGCCTGCGCAGTAGATATTAAAAGTACATGTTCCTTTAAGCACTGACCACTCCTTAACTCCTTCCTAATCCCACCCTTACTCATCTAGTTAGCATAATTGGCACAGGTTATACTATGCATTATCCTATAAAAACTTTAATTCTACCCCTTTAAGGTTGCAGGTTCCCTAAGACCTCCTGCCTGCTGAATAGCATAACAATAAATTTTTACCAACTCGACTCAGAATGCTTGAGCCTGTGAATTCATTCCAGACTGCCCACCAAAGGACTCTGGTCACTGGGGTTCCTGAAACACCTATCATCCCTTGTCATTACTACTACTACTACTACTACTACTACTACTACTACTACTACTACAACTATTACCTCTGACTCCACTAGATTACCCTAAGGAGATAAATGAACAAAGAAAAGGTGCAAAAATATTTATAATTGCTCCCTTTGAAGTAGCAAAGAACTAGAAACTAAAGGGAATCTACTGGGGAATGGTTAAACAAATTATGTTGTATCATTGAGATTATTTGATACTTGTTTTTAAAAAAAAGAGAGGGCAATCAGTGGAACATACTAGGTATACAACAAACAAACCCAGTAACATAAAGTTTGGGAATCTACTTAGTGGTGTAAGGACTCATTATACCATAAAAACTGCTGGGAAAATAGACTGGCAGAAGTTAGGGTTAGAATAACATCTCATACTATACACCATTATGGGCTCCAAATGGATACAAAAGACATACCAAAAGTCACATCATAAATAATTTAGAGGAGCAAGGAAAAAAAATTATTTTTCAGATCTATGAATGTGGGAAGAGTTCATGACTAAACCAGTGATAGAACGGATCATATAAAATAAAATGGACAGTTTTGATTATATAAAATTTTAAAATGTTTTATACAAACAAATCTAATATGGTTAAATCATGTGGAATCCAGATAACTGGGAAATTTTTTTTGCAACATTTCTCTGATAAAGGAAAATAGGAACATTAGTGCACTAATATATTATTATTATATTATATGTTGTGCTTAATTTCCCCAAGCTTTTACAACATTTGTCATTTTCTTCCTTGATCATCTTGGCTGATATGTATTAGTGCACTGTTATAAGGTATCTAGGTGGGCAGTAAATAGAGTTCTGGGACTACAGTCAAGAAGACATCTCTCTGAGTTCAAATCTGGCCTCAGACGCTTGCTGTGTGACCCTGGACAACCTTAAACCCTGTTTGCCTTAGTTTCCTCATCTATAAAAATGAGCTGGAGAAGGAAGGAAAAACCCAAATGGGGTCATGGAGAGTTGGACATGACTGAAAAAGAATGAAGAACAAAGTGCACTGTTGGTGGAATTATGAACTATTTGGAACTATGTCGAGAAAGTAACTAAACTGTGCATACTCTTTGACTTACCTACACCACTAATTGGCCTATACCCCAAGGAGATCAAAGAAAGAAGAAAAGAATGTATATGCAAAAATGTTTATAACAGTCCTCTCTCTACATTTTTATATGTGTGTATATATGTATGTGTGTATGTAACCCTAAACTAGAAGGTAAGAGAGTATCCTCCTGTTAGGAAACGACTAAACACATTGTCTTATATTAAAGTGATGGAACGCATAAGAAATGATGAAATGGACAATTTCATAGGAAACTTGGAAGACCTTAATGAGGTGATACAGTGAAAAGTGAGCAAAACTGTGACAGCAAATAACAAAACAAAAATCATATTATAGAGAAAAATAACTTTGAAACACTTTAGAGCTCTGATCAATGCAATGATACACCATAAATCCAAAAGAATGAAATTGAAATATTCCACTCACCTCCTGATAAAGAGGTGATGTATTTTAAATGCAGAAAGAGATATAATAGACAATTTGTTTTGAGAGCTATATTTTGGGATTTATTTTTTAATTTATCAATGAGAGGTAGTAGGTGGGACAGGCTAAAAATATTTCTTAAAAATATTGCTTTTGTTATTTAGCTTTGCTAACCCTCAATTTTCTTATTTCTAAAATGAGGGAATTAATCTAAGTGATCTCTTAAGGTAACCTTAATTTAAAGATCTCTGGGCCTTACCATCTGAGCTGTCACTGTACCCTTATAACTTATGCTTGGCAACTAAACTTTCTTTTATGATGTCACATTATCATTTGGAGGTGACCCTGGTCCTTAAAAGCTATACCAGCAGAATTCTAACTTGGGCATAGTCTATCGGGTCAGATCCATTTTCATTGGAATTTATTTTTGGATTTTCACAGACCTAGACCCACTGTACTCTTTATCAGATGGAACATTACTCATATTTGTGACATACTCCCCAAAAACAAACAATAGCAACATCAGAAACCCCAAACATTTCTTCACATGGTTTGGACAAAAAGAATACTATGGTAAGATGTGATAGTACTGCTATCCCATCTACATCACGACTTTCCCCATCATTGTTTTGATAAATTGCAGGTTGGCATAAGAAATTAGATGGGAAATTTTGGGGAATTTTGTGGAAGCTGCAGATGATATGTAAAGTCCAGAAGATAACACAGAACCTATAACCAAATACTTAACCAAATTTACAATTAGGTTCTGTAAAACCCCCCTGAAAGAAAAATAAAATATTCAGCCTTCTTCTCTGGTATGAAGGGAGGCCCCCAATTTTTTTTTTTTTAAAGCAATTGGGGTTAAGTAACTTGCTCAAGGTTACACGGCTAGTCATTATTTATGTGTGGGTGCTCATTTTCTGAGGCTGGATCTGATCTCGGGTCATCCAAACTCCGAGGCCGGCGCTCTTACTCACTCCGCCACCTAGCCGCCCCTTTAGGGCAATTGGGGTTAAGTAACTTGCCCAAGGTTACACGGTTAGGTTTTTTTTTTTTTTTTTGTATGGATTAAGTGTCGGAGGCCGGCTCCGAACTCAGGTCCTTCTGATTCCAGGGCCGGCGCTCTATTCACTGCGCCACCTAGCCGCCCCTGGCCCAAAAATTTTTACACAGATTTTCCAGATTGAGGGGACACCTTGCCCCTGTCCCCTGCGATGTGAAAGGGATAACTATAATATCTTAAATGTTGTAGCCATTATTTATTCTAATCATCAAACAATTCAAATTTTATGTAAAATCACATTGTCTGACATTTTTTGCTAAATAAACAACTCCTCTGGTTAACCTATGGAGACATTCCATATTTGTTTTGTGTCAACTCTTTTTGATACTTTTTACACCTACTTTTAGAAATAAATTCTAAAATCATTGGAGAACTTTCAGTCTTTTAAGAAGGAATAAAATTATTTTTGGCTTGATAATATGTCTTTCTGTAAAAAAATAAGATGGAAATTCTGGTATAGGGTACCTTAGTTACATATACACTTCAGCTCCACCTTTATTCCCCACTAAAGATTTTGATTACTGGTCTGTTTTTGGTGTTTCCATCTACAATAACTCTTCCCTACTAGAGGGTTAACTTGAAGGCAGAGACCACATTTTTAAAAATTTTGTATTCCCTGTATATTCAGCTAAAGAGCACTTACCAGAGACAGATACAATAACACGATGTGTATCTGCAAAGGAAAAAGGAGATGAAAAATGTTTACTACTGAACTCTGAGATTGCTAAATAGAGCAAGTGTTTCTTGCCCCCCCTTTTCCCTCCCCTCCCCACTGATCTTTAACCAAACAGACACAGGAAGAATATGACTAAAATGTAGATGCTTGACTCATTCTCTTGGAAATGTAAGGGTTGTCACAAGATGTTTCCTGGAAGAATAAATAATGACTCAGTGGAAGAGGGGCCAGACTTTTGGATAAGAAAAGCCCTGGCAAACACATGACAGAAGGGGGTCAAGACTCCAAATAATAGCCTATTTGAAATACAAAGCACCCCCAAACTTCTAAAAAAAATTCAACACCCTACAATACAGCAAATAACTACATTATGAAGAGTTCTGTCATTGGAAAGTATCCTTTATTTCTCTGTAGTGAGAATTATTAAGTAGATGCTACAATTTGATGGCTCAATCTGGAAGCTGTATGCCCCTTTTCCCATTGACTTGGCTAAGTTAGGCCATTATTCCATAGAATAAAAACTATAGGCTGTGGGAGTACCCAGGAGACAAAGGAAGAGGGCTAACTCTGCACCTGAATGTAACAACAACATGTAAAAAATTGCTTTGCCCTAGCTACCAGACCAAATTTAAGTGACAAGAAATGTGGAGCTAATCTTTCTTAAAGTGGAGAGGAGTAAGTGGCTAACCTGGTTTTATCCCATGGGTACTGGGGGAGGATTGCTCCATGGTCTGTGCTGTTGTTTGAGCCAGGGTTGTGAAGGACCAGTTTCGGGTTGTGATTATGACTGTTGCAGAAGGTGGTTCTGATGGTATCTCCTTGGAGACTGGCTTCGAGACCGTACCTGCTAATGCTGGAGATGCTGTGTGTGTGGATGATGAGAGGGAGATAGAGGTTGACACCATGACTGTCTCTCTTGCCACTGTGGTGTCTGACTTTGAAGTTTCTGGTTCTACAGTGAAGCCTGAGATATTGAGAACATAAATATTTTAAAGCAAGTCTCTTTTGTGGCAGGGGTTGGGGTGAAGACTGCTTTAGAAATATAATCTAATAATCAGAATCAAGTTCTGACCCTATAACACTAATCTAATATTAACCTCTGCTCCCTGAAACTAACCTTTTGGGACATCTCTCAAAGTGTAACATTTTATCTCATTCAGAATGACTACCAAAATTCTGGGAAGTAGACAGGATCTGTTATTATTTATTCCACCACAACATAAGGAAAAGGATACAAAGGTTTTAGTAGGTACAGATATGCAGAAAGAAACATTTCTATAATATCTGTGAAGCAAAATATCTGGGAAGATTTATTTTAAAAAACAAATACTTACCATATTTACCAAAGATGCCTTGGATTCCAGTTTTAATTTTCTAAAATTTTCTCAAAACCTTGAAATAAGGGAAACCCTTAGCTGTCCAGTTCTCCCAGCAGAAGTAGAGAGAATCAGAGAGTTAAAAAGTACCTCAATCCCTGTTCTGACTAGCTTGACCATTTCTGTTTGGTACTTGGTGATAAAATGCAAATCTGATATGATTTTTTTCCAGTTTTCATAAAAAGAATTATAGTTTAACACATAATTTTCTAATATAGCCTCATATAGTACTGGATGATGATGGCCTCAAATTTGCTTGCTGACCTCACTGTGAATGTAGCTTTCTGGAAAGCAAAGTCCTTTTATGTCTCTCTGATCATATCTGTTTGTGGCTTCTTCTCTAGCTATAAACTCAGTATAGAATCTTTACTTTCTTTGATACCACTCCCATTTGTCATATTCTGCCCAAAGAAATGTGCCAAAGCATCATTTACATGACATCGTATAAATATGGTGGATCTTAGAGAAGCAAAGTTAACAATCTGTGGCAAGTTGTCCGAGTTTTTTTTTTATCCAAATTTTTATAACAGTACTTTTTGTAGTAGCAAAGAATTGAAAATAAAGTATATCAATTAAATTTTTTCGTCATTTTTTAACCATCAGTGTAATGGAATTTTTATGGTGCTATAAGAATGTATATGAAGAATACAGAAAAGCACAGAAAAATTAACATGAACAAATGCAAAGTGAAGTAAAAAGAGCCAAGAAAGCAATACACACAACAAATACAATAATGTAAATGGAAAAAGCATAACACTATTGAAAATGAATGTTATAAAGTTACACAGAACCAGACTGACGCTTCATCCTCTTACTCTTCTTAATTCCTTATAATCCAGCTTCTGACTTTATCATTCCATTTAAACTTCTCTCTCCAAAGTTACCAGTGGCCTCTTAGTTGCCCCATCCAAAGGCCTTTTATCAATCCTTATTCTCCTTGACCTCTCTTCAACCTTTGACACTGTCAGTCATTCTTTCCTTGATAGTCTTTAGGTTTTCAGGACACCACTCTCTCCTGGTTTTCCTCCTTCCTATCTTATCTCCCCAGGTCCTTCTCCAGTTCACATCCTCTAACTGATGGCTAGAGTTCTACCCTGGGCCCCCCTCTCTTCTCCCTCTATATTACTTCATTTGGTGATCTCATCAGCTCCCATAAATTTAATTACCATCTCTAAACAGACAATTCTCAAATCTACCTATCATGCCTCAACCTCTCTGTTGACCTCCAATCTCACATCTCCAACTGCCTTTCAGACATTTCATACTGGGTATCCACTAGATGTCTTAAACTGAACACTTCCAAAACAGAACTCATTTTCTTTTCCCCTAAACTCTCTACCCCTCCTAACTTCCCTATTATTGTAAACGGCATCATCATCATCCCAGAATCTCAGGCTCACAATCTAGGAATTATCTTTGACGCCTCTCTATCTCTCATCCCCCCATATTCAATCAGACACTAGGGCCTATTGATCATACCTTTGCAGCATATCTCAAATACACCCCCTTTTGTCCTCTAGTGTAGACCTCCTCACAACTAGTTGTCCAAGTTTTTGACAGAAGAACTGTCAGATTTGGAGCTGAGAATTTTTAAGACATAAGGGTAGATCTGGTAATGTAGGTGATATAGCAAAAGTGAAATCCACAGAAAATTCCTGAACTTATGTTTATTCTAAATATCTTCCTTAAAAAAAAAAAACAAATCAGAACTGTTTACTGTTAATTGAAAAAGACTCATCTTTTCTCATTTTCCCCATATATTCTTTGGTGGATAGATAGTGAAATAGATGAAGAAGAGACAGCAGAAGAAACAAAGGGCCTGGATGATATGCAAACACCATCATCTATCTCTAACTAATCTATAGTTGACTATAAAATAAGAATGTGACCAGCTAAGAATTTAGTGTGTCATTCTAGAAATTTGTAATTGATAAACAGAACTTATCCTGAAGAAACTGGGATGGAAGATTACCCCAGGTTCAACTGAAATACGATAGTATTTGTTACTATGCACAACATGGTAATAAACCAACTATCGTTACTCTGATTTAAAGACTCTTGGATTTGATCTGAGCCACTCAACACTTCACTTTAAAATGATGCAAATTATGAAACATAAGACCAGGATGTGAAACAAAAGTCAAGTTACCTTGATTTTAAAGAATTGAAATTAAGGTGTTGTTAGACCTTTCTTTTAGTTGTAGCTATCTTTTTTTTTACAAGTGTGCTAAGTTTCCTAGCTACAATTTATGCATTTTTTGGATATGGAAATAAAGGTGATAGTAGGGAAAAAAAGTCCTGCAACAACATCTGATCGAGATATTCCTACCTTTTCCATCAGGGGTAAGTTCCTTTGTTGGCTTTTGTTGAACCAGGGCAGGATCTCCTAGAGAAGATAATTAAATGATATTTATGGCTGAATTTTGAATTGTGGTAGTTCAGAAATGTAAATACTTTTTGTTATTTATTTTTTCTTTTTGACAAAGAGGTAGTGATTTTTTTTTAGGCTGGCTGCCTTAGGGGTACAAGTAATGAACTAAAGATTGCCTTAAAATTCCTCCAGCTCAGATTATAGAATTTTACTATTTTGAGTGTCAACCATGACTTATATAGATGGCAGTTTTCTCTGAGTAATACTACCAGTGGCAGTGGAGAGAAACTAGGAGAAAAACCCGATTTCTTTTACCAGGACATAAAAACCCACTGGAAGGACTATGTGTGATATAAATTCTGCTGGACTCTGTGAAACTAGAACTCTCCTAATTCTCTCAAAACTTGAACACACCATATCTTTTCATTTGTTCCTTAATTGCTATGATACTGACTCACACAACTGAACAAAACCCAGCACCCTGCCTCTGTCCCCTTTCCTTAGCAATCTCCATCTGATAACTGCGTCTCAGCTTTGTACAACTTTCCTGGTACTTCTGGCCCAAATGGGAACCTTTTCTTCTTCTAGGTCATACAGTCTATAGCAGAAAATTCTCTAGCCCATGTTTAAATGTTCTAAACACTTTCAATTCATTTCAATGGGACAGATCAAGGGGCAGCATTCTCTTGGACCTCATAGTCAGAAGATGGCTGAGCTGGTTAGGATAAGTCTAGTTGATAATTTTGGGGGCATGATTGCAGATCCTACATATTTCTACCCACCTAATTCAACTCTATTAGTAATGCAGCTGGTGAAGGAATGCTGACAGCAGTCCTAGTATCCCATTCAGGCCTATATGTCAAACAAAGAACTCTTTCTAACAAGCCATCTATACTTTGATCATTCAATGATTTATATAGCTTTTGGTATGTTCTTCGCCACTGACCCAGGAAAGCTATAGGAAAAGGGGCCACTTACTGATGCATTTCAGATTGGTCTCTGTCCAGTGGGCAGTGTTTGAGTTCTGGTCAAGTATACACTGAATAAGGTTGGATGTCCCAGCTTGACGTTTGAAGCCTGAATTACAAACATACCGCTCCCTGGATTTCACGCTGTGACTCTTGACCTGAATATCCGCATGTTCAACAGATCTGGGAGTAGGGCATGTTACTTCTGTAAAAATACAGAGCAGGAAGATTGGAATACTCAGGGCTAATATTACTATAAGGTCTATTAAAGACAAATGCCCCATGTTCTAGAAGGCTGATAAAAATAAAAACAAAACAAAAAACTTCTGTGGCCTGGAATTCTTTCCAAGGATCTCACAGCCCCATTTGAGCACACCAGTGACCTTACACTGCTAGTAGCATGAGCATAGGAAAAGCTGAGGTAACAGAAGATCCTTCTTCATATTGTGGCATAGCACAGGTTAAAATATTGATTCAGATTAGCTTTGTGGTTTTTGGCACATCATTTAAATCCTAAGCATCTCAATTTCTGCACTTAAAAAATGGAATCTTAACAATTGTACTAATTACTTCACAGATGTTGTGAGAAAAGTACGTTGCAAATCTCAAAGTGCTATATAAATACTTACTGAGTACTTATTGTGTGTAAGATATTGTGAGGAATACAAAGAAGAATCAGACCTGGTCCCTGCCCTCATGGAGCTTACAGTCTAACAAAAATGAAGGAGATTAAAATTACTTACTATTTTATCTAATATAAATTGCTATGGGTCCTAGGAAAGTGGTCATTTGCAAGATCTTGGTAACATCTAAAATATGTATACTCTATCATAGTGATGCAAGGTAGAGAGTCTGGTGTTATGAAAAGTCTGGAAGGGTTCCCTTAACAGTCAGTCAATCAATAAATATTAAGTACCTACTATATGCCAGACACTGTGCTAAGAACTGGGAATACAAATGAAAGACAAAACAGTGGTACCAGGTAAGTTATGGCTAAACCATATGGCCTAGATTGTATAAAGTCTCAGTCGATATCATTGGCTTATCTCTATGTTTGGGTACTTGGGGTCTTGTCCATGGCCACAGACAAAATTTTCACTGAAATTAAGATTAATAAATAAAGAGGTAAATTTTATCTGAGTAGAAAGAGACTGTGGAAGCTCTGACAAACTTTGTCCCTTCTGCTCAGCTCTACTGCAGAGAAATCAGTAGGAATTTAAGGTGTAAATTTCAATGGTTCAGAGGACCTGGAGCCAGAAGGAACCTTAAAGACCATCTGGAGTAACTACCTCATTTTACAGAAGAGGAAAATGAGAATTGGTTTGGTGGCTTCCCCAAGGTTACACAGGTGGAAAACGTTACACAGGTGGTTACACAAGGTTACACAGTGGAAAAGTCGGGATTCGAACCCGGGTTCTATGACTAAATTCAGTGCCTTTTTTTGTGGAAGCACACTCTGCCATACCAATGCTCTAAAAGCAATTTTATGTCTACTTAATTCTACAAGCTTTTTTTTCCTGCTTTCATATCTACCTTCACTGATGGCTAACAGGTTCCCCTAGTTCATCTCCCACCATAAAACTCCACTAATCTCTGCCATACAAGTGTACTCTTCTAGTCATGTGGCCTGTCCTGTTGTTAACTATCCCTCTTCCTCCAAGCCAGACTTCCCCTTATGCCTTATCCTCACCTGGCTGACCTTCATAATGACAGTGTCCCATGAGAATCCTGTTTCATTGTTATCAAACTTCCTGTTACCCTCTTCCACTCATTCTGTCTTTTCTAATCAACTAAAACCTGGGCTATCAGCTATAAAGTTCTCTTTTCTCCTTCTTCCTACCTCCCCACCCCAATTTCTCAAGACCAGAGAATAGTTAGTAAACTTTGCTTTCCAGTATCTTTGTCAATGTTACTCAATAACCTCTTATTTGAATCTTTTTTGGGAGGGTCTCATTTAAGGTTAACACTATCCAACTACCCAACTCACTTCCAATACTCATCTATCAGTCTTCAGATCACTTACCCACTTTTCCTCTATTATAATAGCATTTACTTCAGTCTCCTTTGCATTCTTTTTCTGCTAGCATCCCTGGAGTCCAAATTTTCTATCCTGAAAACCAATTTAAAACCCTTTTCTCCAGACTGTTGAATTTATTAACCTCTGTGACCTTTATCCCCACCTTCCTTAAGCTAATCATCATTGTGTCCTGCCTAGAATCTTATCATCATTCAAAACTGCTGCACCTCCAAGATCCTCAATTCTGAAACTTCGTACTCTGGACCACAGTTTGATCACTTCGACCTCTTCCTCCTCTCTCCCTTACTCCTTCTAATCCCTGTTCTGAGCTTTCATCATAGCCTTCTTTGATTCAATTCAATTCAGTTCAAACCAATTCAATTAATCAGCCATGTTTTTAAAAGTACCTACTAATGTAAGGCATTGTGTGAGTATTGGGGGTACAAAGATTAAAAGAGTTTACAACTCGCTAGGTGAGTAATAAGACATGCACAGAAATAAGGATAAAACAAGATAAAATGAGATAGAGGAAAAAGGAAAGATTAAGATAAAATATTATGGGAAAATTTAAGGTGAGAGAGATCATTTTAGGATAGGAAGATCAGGGGAAGATTATGGAGAAGGTGGCACCTGAGCCTTTCTTTGGAGGAAGAGGATTTTAATAGATAGATATGAGGTGAGAAGAATATATATTCCAGGCATGGTGGGTTCTGAACAAATGCACAGAGGTGGGAAACTGAAAGAGGGGATTTTGAAAATTCAATTTATCTGGAATAGGGAATACATAAAGGGGACCGATGTGAAATAATGCTCCATACCTCTCTGCACTTTTAGTTTGTCAGTCTTGTTCTGGTTTAGCTCTTTCCTACTTAGTTTTTACCTTGTGGTTAGGCAATTCGATAACGACTCTTCTTTCTTAATTGCTTTGTTTCCACAATCTACCACTTCTTCTATTCTAAAAATCTGAAATCTTGGGCACCTCTTACTATCTGCCTCTTCTGCTCCTATTCCTAAGCTGCTGATGCCTGCTGGAGGAAATAGTGAAATCATTCTGAATACGACCACGACAAATTTATGTTACCTAGCTTGCTGCATCTGACATTACTGAATACCTTGTTCTCCTAGACACTTGTCCTCTCCCTCTCTGGAATTTCATTACACTACTTTCCTGGTTTTCCTGTCTAACTGCTCTTTCTCAGCCTCCTTTGCTGTCTCAAGCATATACCTCCTCTGAGTATAGTTTAATTGTTCTTCCTTTCCATGTTTATTTAAGGCCATTTAAACTTCCTCATATATTATACTAGGAATGTAATGTTATAGTCCCAGGCCTGCACCATTCTCCCAAATGGTGTGAATTAATCAAAGAACATTTATCAAGCACCTACTATGTTCCAGGTACTATGCTAAGTGCTGGGGATACAAAAAGAAGCAAAAGACAGTCTTAAGAAGCTTACAATCTGGTAAGGAAGACAAGAAGACAGCAAACATAAAGCAAGCAATATGCAGCATAAATAGTAAATAATTAACACTGTAATTAAAGTCAGTTGTAGAAGATGGGGTTTTGGTTCGGACTTAAAGGAAACTAGGGAGATCAGAGGGAGATTTCATCAAGAAAAGGAAGGAAATTTAAACTGTGGTTGGAAATGTTACCAATGAAGTGCTTTGGGGAAAACAAGAAGAGAAAGGAGTTATTTACTTGGATTACCTCTCATCAGCTGTCACACCTGCCTTTTGGGCCTGTGAACTCTTGCTATATACTTTTCTTTTTTCCTCGTGCTCTCCTTTTTGCATCATGCTCTCACACCAAAACTTTGATGGAAGTCCTTTCCTTAAGGCCACTGGATCTTTAAAGCAAACGTCAAAACTTCAGCTCCCTTAAATGCCTGAGAACAGTCTAACTTCAAGGATTTGGAAGGTCCTCCGAAGTCTCTGGGATCCCCAGGAAGTCTTCCAAAATTTCTGTGATCCTGAGTCATGGCATGTGATAGGACCACTGTCGCTGACAGAGGAATAGTTTGTCATAGGTATCTTGACAAGTTTTTATTCCCCCCTCATATTTCACCTGTTTGCACTCCTTCTAGTTCCATCCATAAATACTCTTGGGGGTAATGCAGCTTTCTATACATTTGATGTTCCTAATACTTCATGATCAACATTTTCCTCCGTAAGATATTACAAATGAGTTTATAGGATTATATACTTATATACTGCCTTTGGTATTCTTCTCTAAATTTATAGCCAAGAAGATCAAGTATTTGTTGACTGAGATCGTTTCTAGGCTTTCTGATCACTTCATTGATTTCTATCAGTTGAACTTCATTAGGAAATGGAAGTAATTTGTGTTGATGTCCATTCTTTTGTCTGTCTTCCATCTTTTGATATCAGCACTTTGCTTAAACATAGTATGGGTTTGCTTTAACTGTATGCCATATGGTTTCATTTTTATTCTTCTAATGTGGCATTTCTTTTGATCTTTGCTCTAATAAGTGATTACTATATCTGGCACTACTTAACTCTCTTTTTTGAAGTAAGTAATTAGACATGAAACTCCTGGTCTACAAACCTTTGGCCTCTTTCATTTTTTTAAGTCTTGGGCCATATTTTCCACATTTTTTTGGTCATCTTCCCTCATGTTTATATTTGTGCTGAACTTACCAATTATTAAAGTTTGTGCCAATTTAATTTGGAGAGTTTTACTGAGTTTTTTAAAAATAAAATTTATTTACCACCTCAAGATACAATTATCTTCATGGTAGCCTTTTTAGTAAAAAAAAAATCTAAATTTAAAACCATTTTGGATTTAACAAACAGAAAAGGGAGTGTTTCTACAGGCAAAGAAAAAAGAAAAGGAAGATTACATGACAAAAGGTGAATCTCCATTATGTATAGCTTGATTTTTAATATGTTGCTGTTCAGGTTGTGTCCTACTCTTCATATCCCCATGGGGTTTCTTGGCAAAGATCCTGGAGTGGCTTGCCATTTTCTTCTCTAACTCATTTTACAGATTCCCTCATCTGAGGCAAAGAGGGTTAAGTGACTCACCCAGGATCACACATCCTAAGTTCTTCAGAATTGTCATGGATCATTGTATTACTGAGAATGGATAAGTCATTCAAAACCAAACATCTTACTATTGTAATTTTTTCTGTTGTAATATTTGCTATTGCTTTGTACCTAGTGCATTTCACTTTGTATCAACCCATGTAAGTCTTTCTAGGTTTTTCTGAGAGCACCCTGCTCATCATTTGTTATAGTACAATAGTATTCCATCACAAGTATATACCACAACTTATTCAGTCATTCCTCAATTGATGTGCATCCCCTCAATTTCTAATTCCTTGCCCCCAGAAAAAAGCTGCTTTAAATATTTTTGTGCATATAAGTCCTTTTCCTTTTTGTTTTTTATCTCTTTTGGGATATAGATCTAGTAGTGATGTTGCTAGGTCAAAAGGTATGCATGGTTTTATAGCCCTTTAGGCATAGTTCCAAATTGCTCTATAAAATGCTTTAATCAATTTATAATTCAGGCAACAGTACATTAATGTCTCATTTTCCCACATCCCTTCTACCATTTTCCATTTCCATTTTCTATCCTATTATCTAATTTAATAGGTATGAGGTAGTATCTTAGAATTGTTTTAACTTGCATTTCTCCAATCAAGTGAATTAGAATATTTTTTTCATATGTCTATAGATAGATTTAATTACTTCATCTGAAAACTGATGATATCCTTTGATCATTTATCAATTGGGGAATGGCTCTTATTTTTATAAATTTGATATAATTTTCTATATATTAGAGAAATGAGGCCTTTATCAGAGAAACTTGCTTCAAAATTTTTTTTTCAGTTACTATTGCTAACTGTATTTCCCTCCATCCCATTCCCCCTACTCCTGTTTGTTCTATTCTCTCTCTCCTTTTTCCCTGTCCCTTCTCAAAACTGTTTTGCTTCTGATTACCCATTCCTCCAATCTGCCCTCCCTTCTATATCCCTCATCCCCTTTCTCTTATCCCCTTCCCCTTCTATTTTCCTGTAGGGCAAGATAGACTTCTATACCCCATTGTCTGTATAGCTTTTTTCCCAGTTGCATGTAAAAACAATTTTTAACATTTGTTTTTAAAATTTTGAGTTACACATTCTCTCCCTTCTTCCCTCCCCACCCACCCTCATTGAGAAGGCAAGCAATTCAATATAGGTTATACATGTATCGTTACGCAAAACACTTCCATAATAGTCATGTTGTGAAAGACTAACCATATTTCCCTCCATCCTATCCCTCCTTCCCATTTATTCTATTTTCTCCTTTGACTCTATCCCTTTTCAAAAGTGTTTGCTTCTGACTACCCCTCCCCCAATCTGACCTCTCTTCTATCATCTGCCCCCCTAATTCCCTTCCCCCTGACTTTCCTGTAGGGTAAGATACCTAGTTGAATGTGTAAGTTATTCCCTCCTTAAGCCAAATCCAATGAGAGTAAGGTTAATTTATACCCTCTCACCTCCCCCCTCTTCCCCTCATTGTGAAACCTTTTTCTTGCCTCTTTTATGTGAGATAATTTACCCCATTCTATCTCTCCTTTTCTTCTTTTCCCAATACAATCCTTTCTCACTCCTTATTTTTTAGATATCATCCCTTCATATTCAACTCACCCATTGCTATCTGTCTATCTATCCATCTATCTATCTATCTATCTATCTATCTATCTATCTATCTATCTATCATCTCCAACCACCCTAATATTGAGAAAGGTCTCATGAGTTACAAATATCATCTTTCCATGTAGTGATGTAAATAATTCAACTTTGATGAGTCCCGTATGAGTTCTCTTTCATGCTACTCCTGATTCTTGTATTTGAAAGTCAAATTTTCTATTCAAGAATCCTTGAAAGTTCTCTATTTCATTGAATATCCATTTTCCCCCTGGAGGATACTGAGTTTTGATGGGTACATGATTCTTGGTTTTAATCCTAGCTCCTCTTACCTCTGGAATATCATATTCCAAGGCGTTCAATCCCTTAATGTAGAAACTGCTAGAGCTTGTGTTATAGTGATTACATTTTCACAAGACTCAAATTGTTTCTTTCTGGCTGCTTGCAATATTTTCTCCTTGACTTGAGAACTCTGGAATTTGGTTACAATATTCCTAGGAATTTTCCTTTTGGGATCTCTTTCAAGAGGCGACTGGTAGATCCTTTCCATTTCTATTTTGCCATCTGGTTCTAGAATATCAAGACAGTTTTCCTTGATAATTTCTTGAAAGATGATACCTAGGCTCTTTTTGATCATGGCTTTCAGGTAATCTAATAATTTTAAAATTATCTCTCCTGGATCTATTTTCCAGGTCAGTTATTTTCCCAATGAGATATTTCACATTGTCTTCTATTTTTTTCATCCTTTTGCTTCTGTTTTATAATTTCTTGATTTCTCATAAAGTTGTTAGCTTCCACTTGCTCCATTCTATTTTTTAAGGAATTATTTTCTTCAATGAGCTTTTGGACCTCCTTTTCCATTTCCATTTCCAATGCTCTTTAAGGCATTCTTCTCCTTATTGGCTTTTTGAACCTCTTTTGCCATTTGGTCTAGTTCATTTTTTTGTTTGTTTTTGTTTTTTTAGTTCATTTTTTTAAGGCGTTATTTTCTTCAGTATTTTTTGGGGGTCTCCTTTAGCAAACTGTTGACTTATTTTTCATCATTTTCTTGCATCACTCTCGTTTCTCTTTCCAATTTTTCCTCTACTTCTCTTACTCAATTTTCAAAATCCTTTTTGAGCTCTTCTGTGTCCTGTGACCAATTCACATTTTTTTTGGAGGCTTTGGACATAGAAGCTTTGACTTTGTTGTCTTCTTCTGAGTATATGTTTTGATCTTGTCATCAAAGTAAGTTTCTATAGTCTGAGTTTTTTTCCCGTTGTTTGCTCATTTTCCCAGCCTATTACTTATCTTTTAATTCTTTGTTAAGGTAAGGCTCTTCTTCCAGTGTGGAGGGTGTGTGGTCTCAAGGTTCAGGAGTTTTGTGTAGCTGTTTTCAGATATACTTCTAGGGACATAGTTTTCAGTTATTCCAGGGTGATATGATCTAAGGAGAGGTGGTTATTACTCTCCTGTCCTGTGCTCTGGTCTGTGAGTGAACACAAGCACTCTTTTCTGCCCTAAAACTGTGAGGAGGATTCCCTCTCCACTGTGCCACAAGCTCTGCCACACCAGTGCTCCTCCTTGTCCCAGGACCGCAACTTGGATGCAAATATGGGCAAAGCAACAGAGTCCTGCCTTAGTGCCAGCAAAGAAATCCCTGTAATCATCTTCTGCCCAGTGGTGTGATCCTCATATTGTCTGTGGGCTGAGAGCTTTGCAAGCAGCTGCTGTCCAAAGCTGATTTAGTCAGCCTGCTCCTGGTTTACTGGGAGGAGGCTGCACTGCTCTCCTCTCTCACTCAGGTCCAATAGACATTTCCTACTGACCTTCTAAGTTGTCTTTGGCATTTGTGGATTTTGAAGTCTGGAAATTGCCACAACTGCCAATGATTCTGTCCTCTGAGGCCTGTTCAGGGCTTCCTGAGGTCCAGACTGTGCTCATGACCTGTGTTGAACTGTGTTCCTCTCTCAGCTTGGTGCAACAGATCTTTTCTGTCAACCTTCCAGGTTGTCTTGGGCTAGAAACTTGTTTCACTCTGTCTTTTAGTGGGTTCTGCTGCTGTAGAATTTGTTTAGTCATTTTTTACAGGTATTTGGAGGGGTTTGGGGAAGAGTTCAGTTGAGTCCCTGAAGGGGTAAGGCAAGCCCCTCTGTGAGGAATAAGATTATATAAACCAAGGCCCCAACTCAATATGATCTTTCTGTTACCCTGAACTGTTTGGGAACAGAGGATCCTGAGAATGTGAGGACTGCTCCTCTCCTGGGACCCTGGCCACGTCTTTGAGAAGAGATATGATAATTGCCCAACTCCTGGAACTATCCATTCCCAGGAAACATCACTCTTTGGGGGGGGGGGTGGCCTTGGAGGGCTTGGCCTCTGTCCCAGGCCTCACACAAGATACTTGCTAAAAACACCTGGCAGTATTCCTTCTTTGTTCTCAGCACTACTTAAACTGTAAGATTCAGACCCCAAATTGGAATCTCACCCATGGAAGAGACATCCTGCCTGGGACCCTCCCAAGCGGGACCCTGACAGCTGTACCTGGGATTTGCCAGCTTGTGTGGTCAGGTATTGGTGCTTCCTTGCTTCAGGGATGATTGTAAATATGTATATATATTAACCATAGGTGTTTTTATTTTACTATTCCTAAGCCTTTTACTTTGTTATCTCTGGTTTCCTTCCTACTTGCCTATATTCTGTATAAATATTCTAAATAAACTATATTGGATCTTTTGAAGTGCCAAGTGTTCCGTTCATGTGAATCCTGAACCTTCTTAATCAGATATTAATTGGCATTATGAACAGGATTTGTGGGTTGGAATGCCATTCTTCAAGAAATCCACTGTGGAAAGTCAGGATCCTTGTGTTAGTGTCAGATGGTTTAAGCATGTTAAAAGGGTTTGAGGAAGTTTTTGTTTTAATTATACAGGCTGAAATTGAGTGGTTATTGTTATTGAATTTGAGATGGGCACTGATTAGGGTAGAAAATATAGACTACTATAACTTGTTATCATTGTTAGAATCAAAGAAAGCAGTTAGAATTTTGGCCCAGCATATTTTAAACTGACCTGATTATAGTCGGTGATTTCAAACTCCTTGTAAACTTTCCCAGGAAAAATGAGAATGTGAATGGGTAATTGGAATATTAAGGAAAGAAATAAATTTGTGGATATATTTCCTTCCTGAGGGCCAAGGGTATTAGAACTTAGACATATATAGTTACATGATCAAAAGGTACATATTGTTATTTGGCATTAAGGAAGTGATTCACTATATTGCCACCCCCCGCCCCCCGGAAAGTTTTATTTATTTTAGTTTACTGTTCAGCAAGGGGATGGTGGTGGAATCCACATCCTAGGGATTTTATGGGACTAATATAATTGTAAAGGTGCTTGGTACAATGCTTCGTATTAAACAAAAATGCTATTTGAGTGTAAACTGTGTAAGCTAAAAATTAATTGTTTCATGTTTGTCAACCTTATGTGGAATTTTCTTTAGGTGTGAATTTTATGCCAATGGTTATAGGATGAATGATTCTCTGTGCAAGGTGAATTGGAAATGCATTTTGTAGAATTCTTACTGATCAAATGAGAAACCTTGAAAAAAAGAAAAATATAGGGATGTGGTTTTGATGGGAGAGAAATGGCTAATCAATAAATCATGAGGGAAATTTTGTCAATTTTTACATTAAGGAGTCCATTGGGGAGTCTAAGTTACATGTGTCCTAGCTTTAAAGAAATACAGATGTATAAGTATATATATATAGTTGCTAAACAAATCTGTGAAGTGTCTTATATGCAAAGAAGTAAACAAAAGGGTATTAAGAAAGCAGTGTGAGTCTCCTGGCAGGAAGGCTAGGAAAGACAGACACTGAAATTTGGAGAGTGGTATTTATGACTTCCAGACTAGTGAAGTAGTTTCAGAAGTTTTATGGGAAAGAATGAAAACAAGATGGGAGATACAAGGTAAGAGAGACAAGGAAAATTTTATAATCCAGGATGGGGAAGCAATCTCATCAGTCCCAGGAAAGGAAGCAGGGAGAGAGGGACAGCAGGTAGAAAAGTTTGCCTGTTAGTTCATTAGATATTATCTGTAGTTAATTGTTTATAATCAGAATGACTTGATGAAACTGTGGGATACTGTTTTGTTGGGGGCGGGGATAGGCTTTGCTTTTACTGTGCTAATTTCCATATGAGGGCGTGGTTTAATGTATATAAGATGCTGTACGCGGAAGCATCTCTCTCTCGGGATGTGACCAGCCGTGAATAAACAACCCCTGAAACCTCGGGTGCTCTGTCTGGGTTAATTCCTCTTCGGAGGCCGGTGACGACCGAAGGCTCGCCATGGGGATAGGTGAGTAGAGAGGATGGGGATATAATAGTTACAGATCAACCTGCCGCCGGTGCTGTAGATAAGGCCCTCGGCAAGTGGCGCCCGAATAGGGACTGAGATCTGTAGGGACCGTCTGAGTCCGCTGGATGGACTCCCCCCAGACAGCCTCATCTCATAAGAAGGACGAGATGGGAGGATTGAATAGCATACCTGAATTTCGACCCGAGGAGAAGGGGGTTGTAGCCACCCAGCTGTATAAGCTGTGCGCTAAGAGGGGGTATAAAATCCCCCTAAAAACCTGCCGAGCATTCATAGAAGGGTCGGGTGAAGAGGAGGAAAGTCACGGTGTGGGGCCACAAGAGGAGGATGAAGGGGAGGATGGGGGGGAGAATGAGGGCCCCCCTCCCGTGTACCCATGGGAAGAACTAAGGAGGGCTAGAAAGGAGAGCCACAGAAAAGATGGCGACGACGCGACACTTCCGCGTTCTTCACGGAACACGAACCGGAAGGACGGTGGTGCAGACGCGCCTGAGGTGTCGAGTGAGTTCAGGCAGGAAGAGAAAGAGGAACGGGGTGGAGCTCCTCTGAGTGAGCCTAGGCAGGAAGAAATAGAAGAATGGGAGTGGCCCAGACAAGAAGAGAAAAGGAAGTGGGACGGGGCTCCTCCCGCGCGGTCTGGAGGTGTGGCTAGCCGTTCCCCCAGACGAGACCACGCCTGCCGCGCCGCCCCCAGGCAGTTTAGCAACCCTCAAAAAAGAGGAAGGAAGAACAGGGCCAGGGCCCCCAAGCCTACTCGCAGCCAGTGCTGCCCAGGCCCTTGAGCAAGGAGAGATGGTAGATTGGGATGACTGGGGAATATATCCGCTGATCGCCGACCCCCTTACGGGGCAGCGGCAGTACACCCCAGTGCCATTTAAGATGTTAAAGGAGCTGAAGGAGGCCGTGTCCAAGTACGGCGCAGCTCCCCTTATGTAAAAAGATTGCTGAAAAACATAATAGCCACCAATCCTTGGACTCCGTCAGACTTTGACGAAGTCTGTTCTGCTTGTTTTGACCCCGCCGGCTATATGGCTTTCAAAGCCCAGGCTCGCTGAGAGGCCTTACAGTTCGCAAGAACTAAGGGATACGGCCCAGTTGAGCAGGTGGTGGATCTCCTGTGCGGCACGGGGATAAATGCTGACCCAAGAGTGCAGGCACAGTACGGCCAGGTAGAACTGGAAGCAGTAGAGGAAGTGCACCTGAGAGCATGGGATAAGGTGGGAACTATGAAAGGAGGGAAGGCTCCGGCTAAGCTAATTAGGCTCAAACAGCGAGCCAATCAAGACCCATTAAGTTTCGTTAATGAAGTTAAGGAGACTGTGACACGCGTTATGGGTGATGTGCCTGGCTCTGACCTACTCACAAAACAAATTGTGAGGGAGGGACTCCGACCTCGCTCCGCTGCCGCTATAGCCGTGTTACCTAATGATGCCTCCCTGGAAGAGATTATAGACAAACTAATGGACTTACCAGGAGAGGACTCCGTGCAAGCCCTTGTGGCGGCCATGGAAAACAGAGAAAATACACTGGTGGCCGCTTTAGAAAGAATAAATCTAGGAGCCAGCAGGAAATCAGCTTGCTTCAAGTGTGGCAAACTTGGCCACTTCAAAGCACAATGCAAGGCATCTACTCAGACCCCTCGGTGCTACTGCTGTGGCAAGCAGGGACACATAGCTAAATTTTGCAGAAACAAGGGGAAGCAGGGAAACGGCCGGAGGGGGGGCCCAGCCGCGAGGCACCCCCATGGTCCATCAGCAGCAAACATACACCAGTGAGGGCCTGGGCAGTAGAAGGACAGGGACAGGTCGCCTACCAGATGGCCCCGTGGGAGACCATGGCTGTTCCATCTCTAACACAGACTTGTCCGGCCTTAATCACAGGCCCTGAGGGCTACACTGAATTTATAACCCATACTCAAATTGTGGAAGACCCTGAATCACCCATTGTTTTGACTAACCCTCCCCCCTACTCCATAATGATAAATAAGAACCAAGTAATTGGGAAAGCCATCCCATTGCAAGGCTCCCCATTTATTCATTCAGGGAGAGCCCAGACCATAAACTGGGTACAACCAGTGACCCCCGACCGGCCTACTCTGATTGTGTTGGTCGAAGGGAGCTCAGTAGAGGGAATCATGGATACTGGGGCAGATTGCTCCGTGATAAATGGAGGCCAGTGGAAGCCTGAATGGCCACTGTCGGCGGGAGGGCAGCCAGTAATGGGGGTAGGAGGGAGACAGACTGCCCCTAAGGCAGCAAGGGCCCTGAAGTGGGCCGTGAAAGGCAAGACAGGACTGTTCAAACCTCTCTTCCTACCAGGGCTCCCATACGCCCTCTGGGGGCGTGATCTCCTCTCCCAATTGAATCTTTCTTTGGCCACTCCAGACAGTCTGCTGGGAAATTAGTGGGGGCCACTGCCGAAGGGAGCTTCTCCCCGCAGATCACTTGGATTGATAAGAAACCAATATGGGTAGAACAGTGGCCCCTGTCCCAAGAGAAGCTCACAGCACTTAGGATGATTGTAGATACTTTATTATTAGAGGGGAAAATAGAGAAATCTCTTAGTCCCTTTAATTCCCCAGTATTTGTCATCAAAAAGAAAAGTGGAAAATGGAGGATGCTAGTTGACCTCAGAGCAGTTAATGCTGCCATGTTACCAATGGGAGCCCTCCAACCTGGACTACCCATGCCGGCAGCCATCCCAAGGAATTGGGAGATAATAGTGATTGATATTAAGGATTGTTTTTACAGTATCCCTCTTCACCCAAATGATAAAGAGAAGTTTGCCTTTTCTGTTCCCAGTGTTAACTTCCAGGCACCTTCTGAGAGATATCAGTTTAGGGTTTTGCCCCAGGGAATGGCAAATAGCCCAACCTTGTGTCAGTTATATGTGGCAGAGTTGTTAAGGCCAGCTAGGGAAAAATATAACAGTCTTATGATCATACATTATATGGATGATATATTGATTGCTGCACCACAGCTGCAGCAGGCAGAGAGTTGTCTGGTCTTAATAACCGAGTTGTTGCAAGGTAAAGGATTGCTGCTAGCCCCTGAGAAGGTGCAAAAGTCATATCCTTATGAATATTTAGGTCAAAAGGTTCTTCCCGAACAGGTTGTTAAAGATATTCCTGGCATTGATAAGTCCCAATATAGGACATTGAATGATTTTCAAAGGTTGGTGGGAGCAATTCAGTGGATTTGCTCGGCAATCCCTATACCACAGTCACTTATGCAGCCATTATATGAGATTCTAAAAGGGGCGTCACAGTTGACCTCCCCTAGGACATGGACCCCCAAGGCAGAACAGGCATTGGAACAGATTTTGCAAAAAGCCTCTGTTTTGAGTTGCCAAGCCCCAGATGAACCTATATATTTTCAAATATTAAGAGATACAGGGCGATTTGGGGGATGCCTCTTTCAAAGACATGGATGTTTAGAATGGTTATATCCAAAAATTCCAAAAAAGATTATACAAGATAAATGGGAGACCCTAGCTTGGTTTTGTTTGCAAGCCTCTGAGCGCTGTCAACGTGCATTTGGGCGCAAACCTTTTCTTAACTTAGATCTATCAGGAGAGCTCAGTCATACACTTGCAGAAAATTCCCTGCTGTGGGCCACGGTGTTGACTAGTATGAATATTGCGAAAGTCACACCTCCCCCAGTGGTCCGGATGTATAGTGAATTCATTCTCAAACGCCACACGCCTGTAGTGGTATCCGATCCAGTGGCCGGACCAAATATATTTACAGATGCCACTAAGAATGGCCGTGCTGTAGTTCACAACCCGTCACAACCAGCCACGTGGGTATTGGATACCCCATATACCTCCACCCAGAAGAATGAGTTATTTGCCATTATTAAAGCTGTAGAGTTGTTTGATACTATACCCATAAATTTAATTACAGATAGTATGTATTGTGCACTATTGCTTCCCTGCTTGGAACATGCCTATGTGTCTCCAGGATCCACCATAGCCGATCTTTTATTACAACTTCAACATAGAATAAAGGGTAGGAGACATTCCATTTATGTCCTACATGTGCGGTCCCATATATCTATCTCGGGACCTATTTTTCAAGGCAATGATGAAGCCGATAGTGCCCTCTATATAGCCCACCAAGATCCTGATCCGGCCCGGCAGGCACACGGTAAGTATCATATTTCAGCTAGATCCCTCAGACGCCTCTATGGCATTCCTAAGATAGAAGCACGCTCCATTGTACGCTCATGCACCGCTTGTGCACCCTTCCGGCCGCGCCCCCAGCCAGAGGGCATCAATCCCAGGGGCGACTTGCCTAATGCCCTCTGGCAAATGGATGTCACACATTTAGGACAGAAATATATACATGTATCAGTAGATACCTTTTCTTCCTTTACCTTTGCTACATTGCAACCCGGCGAGACTGTAAGACATGTAATATCACATTTGTACACTCAAATGGCCACCTTAGGTGTGCCAGAAGCCCTAAAGACTGATAATGGGCCAGCATATACCTCTAGGGCCTTTACAGAATTCTGCCTAGAATTTTCTATCAATCATACTACGGGTATCCCCTATAACCCCACAGGCCAAGCCATGGTGGAGCGAGCAAATCGCAACCTGAAAACAACCCTCTATAAACAAAAAGGGGGAGTATGCAGGGGAATAACCCAAAAGGAATTGGCACAAGCCGTTTTTACCATGAACTTTCTCCAATTTAGAGATGATGGCACCTCGGCTGCACAGAGATTTTTTGGAAAAACTGCGACCAAACACATAGAGTTGCCACCCCCCACAAAGGCCCTACCAGGAACTAAGATAATGTGGAGGGATGAAGAAGGAAAGTGGCATGGGCCGGTCACAGTGGTTGCAAGGAGACCAGGCCATTTATCCTTTTATCCAAATGAGAATTCTAGTCTCCCCGAAAAATGGATACCTGTACATAGAGCTAGAGATCTTGAATGAACCCAACCCGATTATCGGGATGAGGAGTTCCCTCTCTTTTCCTTTGCAGGGACATGGCCCACCATCCTGGGAATCCTGATGGAACGGCGATAGAACACCCCACCCCCGGACTCGCGACGCCTCGATGGGGGCCTCTTGGGGCGGGTTGGGTGCCTCTCTGGGTCTCCTCTTATTACTTATTGGGCTTTTATTTTGGTGCATATGCCGTGCATCCACCCGGCATAAGGGCTATATGTTACTTACCCAACAAGCCATCTTTGCTATAAGAGAAGGACAAGATCCTTCAGTTTGGCTCGCCGCCATGGAAGACATGTAACACCTTGGGGTAAGACGGGGCAAGCCCCACGACGGGCAACTTCTCCCACCCAGCCACCTAAGACGGGGCCCGAAGGTGTTGGGTCCCTAGGACGGGTAAGGTTTCAGGGATTGAGGAGACGACCCAAGCCAGGGCACCCCGCTCCCGGCGAAGCCATAAGCTTAGATGATGCGTAATGTTTAGCAAGGCTGCACCGGGCGCCACAGCCCTGATAAAACAAAAAGGGGGAGATGTTGGGGGCGGGGATAGGCTTTGCTTTTACTGTGCTAATTTCCATATGAGGGCGTGGTTTAATGTATATAAGATGCTGTACGCGGAAGCATCTCTCTCGGGATGTGACCAGCCGTGAATAAACAACCCCTGAAACCTCGGGTGCTCTGTCTGGGTTAATTCCTCTTCGGAGGCCGGTGACGACTGAAGGCTCGCCATGGGGATAGGTGAGTAGAGAGGATGGGGATATAATAGTTACAGATCAACCCGCCGCCGGTGCCGTAGATAAGGCCCCTGGCACTGTTTTACTGTTAAAGCCTAAAATTGTTAATTGTGAATGTGTATGGAAAGGAGGGGTTAGGTGCCCCTGAAAACAATCTGTGTGGGCAAGGTCATCAGCTCTGGAAAGCAAGCTTGTTTTAGTTATGAAGCTCCTAAACAATGAACCTAACTTACTAAGAAGTTGCAAAAGATTGAAAAGGATTTCTATCAATTGGCTTTTATATCAGGATAAGTTTAAATTTGAGAAGGAAATAGAATCCCTTACATATGTGAGACTTGATAAATCTTTATTGCTTATTGCAGCTCCATGAGAATAAAAATTGGCTCTAAGCTGTGATTGGTGAAAATTGTTATTTAAGGTAAAAGGCACTTGGGACCATAACTAAATTTTGTTTTGAGTTTGAATTTGGGTATACTTGTCTGCATTAAATCCATATCTGAGAGAAATGCCACAAGCTATTCAGAAGGGAATGTGATCCTGTACTGTTAAAAGGTGGAAATCTACATTTAGTAAAGACCAAAGGAACAATCTTAGCCTCTGTCTGGGATGGGATCCCTCCTGGCTCAGTTTACCTCTGTGGTTCCTTTGAAAAGGAACATTTCACACCTATTCCTGAGTCTAGCTATGAGGTAGAACAGATGCTGCATGGTTGGACATCTGTGACTACCTGAATTTAAACAGAATCAAGGATGTCTTATTCTGTCATATCTGGAATGTCATGTATCCCTAATTTTTTCCTTCTATAACAAATTTCTATGATCAGAGCAAGTAGTCAGTAAAAGATATGAACTCTTTTGTGTAAGCTCCAATAACCAGACTGATTTATCCTCTATAGGCCAAGAGGCTCCTTTCTCTGGATGCCTATAACTAACCTTCGTTGGCAGGGTGATGATTTCTACTTTTTTTCTGACCAAGAGGATACTCTTAACCTTGAATGGACCCCTAAGCGTTTGCCCTTACCCCACATCTATCTTTCCCTCAAACTCTTAATTTCTATACTGAATTCTTCTCTGGAACTGAGGCAACCATTGGAGAAAAATCAACAAGCGCTCAGTGAACATCGAATACAAACCCATATCGTTGCCAATAAACTATTAGAAGCCTCTAATTTAATCACTTCAGACACTAATCACCACTGGTATGATCTATTTAACATATTGTTAATTCTTTTATTTTTGTGTAACATCTATATATACTTTAGGATAAGGAAAAAAAATATATATCTGACGCCACTTGCAGGGATAGCCTATGCTTTGTATAATCTTAAGGCTGAATAAAGGGGCAAGGTAAGCCCTTCTGTGAGCAATAAGATTATACAAACCAAGGCCTCAACACAATATGACCTTTATATTATCCTGAGCCATTTGGGAACAGAGGATCCTGAGAACTTGAGGGTTGCTCCTCTCCTGGGACCTTGGACAGGTCCTTGAGAAGAGATATGATAACTGCCCAAATCTTGGAACTAGCCATTCCAAGGAATCATTGTTCTTGAGGGGGCCTTCGAGGGGTTGGCCTCCGTTCCAGACCTCACACAAGATATGATGCTTGCTAAAAACACCTGGCAGTATGCCTTCTTTGTTCTCAGCACTACTTAAACTGTAAGATTCAGACCCCAAATTGGAATCTCACCTATGGAGGAGATGTCCTGCCTGGGACCCTCCCGAGTAGGACACTGACGGCTGTACCTGGGATTCGCCAGCTTGTGTGGTCAGCTGTTGGTGCTTCCTCGAATTGATGATGATTGTAAATATGTGTATATACATTATTAATCATAGTTGCTCTTATTTTACTATTCCTAAGCCTTTTATTCTGTTATCTCTGGTTTCCTTCCCACTTGCCTATATTCTGAATAAATATTCTAAATAAACTATATTGGATCTTTTGAAGTGCCAAGTGTTCCGTACATGCAAATCCTGAACCTCCTTAATCAGACAGTCCCTGCTTTTTACTCTGCCATCTTGGTTCCACCCCTCAAATTTGCTGTTTGTTATAAAAATTATTTTATTTAGCCACTATGCTGACTCCAAAGTGCAGAACTTTCCCTCTGGTGATAATCTGTGTTTTTCTCAAACTATACCTTATTTTCTTTTAAAGTTCCTAAACATTTTTTTGCATGGTTTCTTGTATTATGACATTCCTTTATTTAAAAAAAAGTCTTATGCTCTTCTGGGTGATAGTCTATCTCTATGCAACTGCCTTCAAGGTCAGTCAGTTTTGCTTGCATAGAATTGATATTCAAATGTTATTGCTTTCTCTTTTGCCAAAGTTCCCTCCACTTCAATATTTTTGTGTTCCAAATCTGTTAATTTGTTTCATTTTTTAAGTGATTCTAAATCATCAATCCAATTTTTTCCTAGCCTAGAATTACATTCTTATTTCTGTGTTGAGCAGAACTATTCTCTGCATTTGGAACTGTAATCTTAGGCTACTTTATCTGAGTGTTGTGCCTCTTTGGGTAACAGCTCCCCTTAGGAGAAGGGAAATCAGAATTCCCGGGGTGGGGGTGGGGGCACAACTGCAACCCATAAGGTTGAAAAGACATGGAAGAGGAGAATGACAATCAGGAAAGAGAATGATCATGGAAAGGACTAAAGGTAGAATTTCACAGATGACTGAGAAAAAGAATGTTGAATGAATGAATACTGCTAGCAAACAGTTAGGTGGAAGTCCTAGACTTTTAACTTTGGAGTACTGAGTGACAAAAAGTACCCATACTTAGGATACACTGAAATGACTTGACAATTTCCTGATGATATTGCTGGTGTCAAAATCAAGTGAATTTCTGGCCCTGGTTTGTACAGGTGTTGGTGAAGCATCAGCATTACTTGGAATCAGTTCTAGTCTGTTAAAAAATACTGCAAACAACAAGCTGCATATTTTGGCCATCCATGGAGCTTGCAAAGAGGTGTACTGGTAGAGTGACATGGAGGCAGTAATCACCATAAAGGTACACCTCACTCCTCAATTCCTGAAGTGGACTTAATGATTCTTAATCAGCTGTGGAACTGCCATCTCCACAAAGGGGGTAGGTTGGGGATCTTCTCATATCGATTCATTTGAATCCTACCTGATCTTTGTAATTTAACATAGGTAAAGAGTACTAATCTTGTAATATTTGTTTGCACAACAGTTCCTAGCTGTTACATGTATGTTGTTCTTTGCATTTACATTCTGTAGTCTCTGTATATATTGTTTTCTGGGCTCTGCTTACTTTACTCTGCATCCGTTTATATAGATTTTTCCATGTTTCTCTGTATTGATCACACACATCATTTCTTATAGTACATTAAGATTCCATTATGTTCACATACCACAGTTTGTTTAGCCATTCCCCAATTGATAGGCATCTATTTTGTTTTCAATTCTTAGCTACCATAAAAAGTGCTGTTTTAAATATTTTGGAGTATATGGGGACTTTTTTCTTATCAATATCTTCCTTGAGGTATAAACCTGGTAACAGAGTCTCTGTTGCTGAATTCAGAATTAGCTAGTGCTTTCACCCATATGTAGCAAATAGCATTCAACTTTGCACTTGTCAGAACGTTAGTGAGTTCTCGATGATCCACACTTGAAACTTTGCTTTATACACATAGTCTAAATTTCTCAGTCACAGCCCGCTTCAAAGCCAGAAACTCCAGCTTGTGAATGGGATATTATGTTTTGATATCACTCAAACATCTGCTGGCAAATGCAACTGGTTTCATATTACCATCACTCTCTTGGTAAGGGACTACTCCCAAGCCCTCTAGGCTGGCAGGACAAAAAGATTCCTTGCGTCGATATAGGTCATTACTGGCACCTATGTAAGGCAACTTTATAAATACTTTAATTGTTTGTTTATTCATGTATATCCATATAGACATCAGTTTCAAAACACCTTTGTGTTTCTTGCCTGTTTCTGAGCCTCTTTAATCATGTATATTTCAGTAAGGTCATTTGGTACATTAGCAATAGCAGCATAATTTTAAACAAATTTTCAATAGTAACCATTAAATTTGAAAAAAGTCCTCGGTATGAAGATTCTTTGGCTGTGGCTAAGTTCAAATTGGTAAAATCCAGATGGACAGATGAAGGTCTTTTCTTTATCTTCCTCTGTTATGTGTGCTTAACCTTATTGTCACAAATTCAATATAGAAAATCATAGCCTAATAGAAACCCAAGGAATTTTGAACCCTTGGCATAGTGTATTGATCTACTTTGGTTCTCTTGTTAAAAGTCTGGTAGTCTACACATACACCCATCTTTCCATTCTTTGGTAATACCATCATGGATTATATTCAACTTCTTGATGATGCCATTCACCAGCGGGTTCTTAAGATATTTTCTGAGTCCATCAGTCACAGACAAATGGATCTTTCTTGATAATTCATGGAATGGTCTTCAATTGGCAAACTGGATTTTCTGAGGTATTTCCTGTGCACATCCTACATATGCAGGAGGAATACACTTGTCTTCTTGCTGAGTTTCTGCCTCAGCTTCTTCCATTCTTCTTGCCCTGGAGAATCCTTTAAGTCCACTTCAGGAATTGAGGAGTGTTACTGTCACTACTTCACTCTATCCTCCAGTACACTTCCTCACAAGGTCCATGGATGGTCAAAATGTGCAGATATTGAGTTTCAGCTTGTTGTTTGCAGTATTTTTGAACAGAATTGGTTCCAAGTGATGCTGATACTTCACCGACACCTGTACAAACCAGTGCCAGAATGTCACTTTATTTTGACACCAGCAATGTCTTCAGGAAATTCCCAAGTCATTCCAAAGTATCTTAAGTACATCTCAAGTAGTTTTTGCCACCAGTCCTCCAAGGCTAAAACCTAAAAAAAAATCCTGTATATTTTCTACAAATGTCTCTCATAAAATGACTGGAACACAATAGTCACTCATGCTCCACTGTCTAGGACAGGAATGTACTCTCCATTCTCAATTTTTATGGACAACTCTTTGTGAAGTCCTATGAGATCAGGTAGAAAAGAGCCAGTAAAATTGCTTGTGTTTGATGGAGTTGGGGTGACCTCCTTCCCTGGTCCAACTTCCTTTTCCCTAAAACTGATCCTATAGTCCTATGCCTCTGAAGTCCCAAGGTTGCATTCTCTTGTCTAATGTACTTAGTCTTATGTAGCCATTTTCTCCATAGTTGTAATTCTACTTCCTTGATCTTCCCCAGATGAGAGTATATACACACGAGTCACTCTGCTGCGTTCTCCAATCCAGGAAAAGTCCAGGACTTTTCCAAGAGGACTATTGTAGGCATGGCTCAAGCTAGTACCCTCTTAGTTCAGATACAATGATGGGACGAAATGAGGTACTCTCATGTCATTGAATATTTAACAAAGGTTTACTTTGTCCCAATACAGAAAGAATATTCAATAAAGATACAGTGACATTTAGTTTTTCTGGACACTTCCATCCTTGTCTCCAAACTCCCATAGTCTCAGGCACTTACCAAGTCTGAGACACCTAGGCTATCTGTGAGTAGGACTTTTTATGATTCTTAACCAGGTAACTATGTCTGAAAAGCTGGGACCAATCAAGTTGTGTGGGGAAGGGAAGCTGTGTAAAGGAAACAGGGTGAAGGAAGTTGTGTCAGGAGAATTTTCGTTTTATCACAGGGACCATTGCTGTCCCTGGGATTCTCCTTTGGAAGCATTCTTGTGTACTTCTGTTTCCATTTCTGTAACCCCAGAGTAACTGTTATACCTCAAATCTTTAGTCCATGCTTTGATGAGAAATCCTAAACCATTTATATTTTAGGTTTCAAGTGGGCATCTTCTGGACGATATTGGGCCTATTTTCCATGTCACTTACAGCATCTAACAACTCTTCAAACTTAGGTGGTTCTCAACTATCCAACTGTACTTGAAGGAATTCATTATATTTTAGGTCTGAATATATTTATTCTAAGCTGACCCCATTCTCCTTCTCAGTCATTACTATCCCTAGGTCTACTAAATCTCCATAATATCGCATGCACTCAGAGCATAATGTCTTATGGTATCTCAAATGCAACAAATATGTAATATAATTGACTTGATATTTTACCATTCCTAGATTGTTTTCCAACTTTTTGTAAGCAATTTCATCATACTATATCTGGATTCCTGGCCATCAGGCCTCCCAAGAATAGAAAAGCATTGGAAGCAAAGGGGATGGGAGAAGTTGAAATGGGGAGGAGGAGGCTGTGCCTCCAAATGAAAAGCAAATGCATCCCTGGCCCTCCACCAATTTAAAACAAACAAACATTTCCACAGAGATTCTCTGTCAGCCATTCCCTCTTTACTGTATTAGGGGTTCTCCAATTATGTAGTATCACTGACATTCATGTAAGCTGATTTTCTTATGTTTGTCCCTTAGAGAATGAGTCTCTCCTGAAAAAGTTCCCAAGTTGAGCCAGCAGAATTTCCCTGTGATTACATACCTTGTCCTGTGCTTGCCATCAAGAGGTATGTTTCTGATCCTTCCAGTAGGCCTCTCCTTTTTTTTTTTTTGTTTTCTGGAGAGGTTTCACTGTATGACTCAGGGAAAATGGGTATGCACCGACAACACCCTCAATGAGATCTGTCTTCTAGTATCCTAATGTACCTGGCATTGGGTTGTCCCCCAGATGCCACACTAATAGTCTCAGGGTACATAATATACTGTCTTGGAACTCTATAAATAAGAAAAAGCAAACTCTTTGCCTGATAGAACACAGCCTCACCATCACTAACACACTTCTTGTCTGGTGCAGTTGCCCAAGGTTTTCCTTAGCATCCTGAAATAGTTGTGAACCCAACTGTATTTTCAAGTCTGATTCTCAAATGCTGTGCTGTGTAATTTTGATCAGTCATTATTTTATTAAAGGTCTCTTCCAACTCACAAGGAGGGGAGAGGGGGCAATTTACACACCAATATCCATGAACTCTTCCCAATCTGAATTTCTTCTGGCAACTTATGTTCACATGACTCTGACAATTCTTATAGCACATCTGCAGTGGCTTGTTTTAACCTTCTTCCTAGATAGACTATCCTAATGTACTCTAACTTGCCTATATTTCCTATATAAAGTTTTGAAAAACTTTCCTAACACCTTCATTCCCATATATAGGGTCTATTCCAAGTATCAGTAAACGCTTTATGTATATTAATGTTTATAAGATGACTATATTTTGTCAATAACAACTTTGAAGGATCACAATGTTGCTTCAAAATGCCAGTGTTTAACCAATTACCAAAGAACAATATACAGCTTAACAATTTACTTAAATCTGGTATATCTCAGTAGCAATAACAACAACCATTAAACTTAGTCATGTGGAAGCAACATTCTAATTATAGCTATGCTAATAAAAGCAGTCACAAAATAAGAGGCATTCTATGGTGGCACCACATACCAAGCATTATTACTTATTACTTGGGTAATGTATAAGGGTCATATTTAATAAGATCTGAAAATCAGTCAATTCCAAATCAAGCAGGAAAAAAATTACTATCCCACCTCAGAAAAAAATCCAAATAGCATAACATAATAATTAATACTTAAAATTCTCCTCAAAATTAGCCACTTTGGATTTTATTCAGCTTCCAGACAAAACATAATGATAGTATAATTATAACAAAAATTAATTAAAATAAAGATGAGAAATAAACTTTGGTAACATTACTATAATGAGTTTTTAGACAATATTGAAGGAAAAAGAAAAACTGATTCTAGGAAGTGGTTCCCACAATATAACATCAGCTCATGTCCATAAAGCAGATTTCCAAAAAGCCCACATTCACAGTAATTCTATACTTAGAAGGGTAGTTATGAAATGACTTGTGCTCATTCCCCTAGTAATATAGCAAGTTATCACTGGGATGCATGTCAAGCTCCTAGCCCTGAACCAGGAAAGGTCCCTCTCTCCTGTGTGGTTCCCATGTTACTCTCATGCCAAAAACAAAGGGACCCTGGGCAATATCAAGACAGGGTCACCTACAAGTGTTTACAAGACATAATATTAAATTTGGCAAATGTGTTCTTTAGCAAAATGCTGGAAAAACAACAACAACCACATCACAATTAATCAAAAGGAAGGCTCTTCTGTCTCTCTGGTTGATTTGTTAGTTTCTTCTGTGATTGAAGCAAGTGCCATGATAAAAACCCTGTTACATGCTTCCCACTTTGTACCTTTAGAAATCTTCTTTTATGGTCTTAAAGAAAGGAACTTCATATTTAGCAGACACCTACCATTGCCACAGGATGACCCCCTTCTCTCTCTCCTTCTCTCCTCATTCTCCAGAAGAGTTGCAAAAACTTCCACTGTTCCCCATAAGGCTAATCTCAAATTATTTTTCTCTTCCTAAACCATGAAGAGCTACAAATTGGAGATGTAGTGGGAAATATGTCTTGCTGTGTGATCCTTTGATGTTTCTTAAATTCCATTTTATCACTTGGGATCTATTTTGTAACTTTGATAAGTTACACAGTTTTAATTTGCTATGGAAACTGACTAGCTGGCTTGCTCCATCCCCCATGCTTTGCTTCCCATGACTGTATTCTGATAAACTACTACTCTTTACTCTTGTTCCTTGGTATAGGCCCATCACTGTCAAGATGTCCATGGTTAGAACACTGGGTGGTACCTCATCTACCCTGCATGTAGAAGGCCTACTTTGGGTAAATGCTTGGAGAAAACTGATCTACCTCACTTCAAGGCTGGGGTGGGGGAATCCTCGTTGGTTCACAGCCAGAGGGAATGCCACATCCTCTTATAGAAGCAGAGGAGAAATGCCCTATTCCTGTTCAAATGGTTGGATATATAAAACCTATAAAATATACATAAAACCTCACACAAATCCTTACTTAGTGGAACAATGTCCCTGTACTGCCTGCTTGTCTCCCACTCTCAGCTGATGCCCAGAGATTAATTCCTCCAACCCCCAGAAATCACCTAACCCTCTGTATGAGACTCCCTAAGGTACTGTCCCTCTACCTTTTCCTGTCCCCATTTAGGTTTAATTGCCACTGTACCTTGCCTCAGTCTACCAGTGCTTGTAAGTGTTAACATTAATAAAACTTCTTGTAATGACTTTTGGAGTCACCCCTTCCTGACAAAATCCAAATGAACTAGTAGGTGGGTCATGAGTGCTCTTAATCCATGAGTAAATAAGGTTCCAGGCAGCTACACCTCTATAAATGTAGTGGAATCAGCAACTGTCCTGTACTCCTATCTTTACCAGAGAGAGTGAGGGCTCAGTCACTAAGCCCATGCTTCAGTGGTAGGGAAGAGTTCAAATCTTCAACTATTCAGCTAGGCTGCCTCTGAGCCTAATGAGAAAGGTGCCATGATTCAGAACTCCAAAGCAAGGGATTGTCTGAGGAATCTTTTCCTCAGACAGTCTTCTCCCTACTCCCTCTTCCCTCAGAGTCATGAGTGCTGACCGAGGCTGTGGGAATGACTCCTGGCAGCCATACCTTTATGAGCAGAATTTCCTGCCCTCACCAAAGAGTAAAAGCCATAACTTGAATTCCAGGCCTTAGCAAAAGGGAACTTCCCTTCTATTCTACCCTTTAGATTTATGAGGTGTTAACCAGGATTTAGGAACAGGACTCCTGGGGTCTGATACCTCAGTGAATGAATAATGCCCTGATTGCCAGTGCTTGTAAGTGTTAACAATAGGCAATAGGCAAATTTGTTTGTGGCCAGAGATTATTTCAGAAGGAACAAATAAGTATATAAATGATAGATTAAAAAAATTTCAGAATAGATAGAAAAGGTAGAGATTAATGAGGAGAGCAAGGTAAAGAAATCCTTAGAAAAATCCTTAGAAAAAGAGAGATCTATTTTCTGACCTTCACTCTTAATTTCTTCTTTTGTGAGTTTCATTGTCATTTTGAGCCATTTCTTGATGTCATTCCATGATCTTTAGGAGATACTATAGAAAACTGTCACTCATCACAGACTATTTGCTTTCCTTCATGCTTGCTAGTTGTACTTTGCTTTTTCTTTAGGGTTTTGTTCCCTGATCTGTAGGATCCTTTTTTTGTTAGTTTGTTTCATTGAAGATTTTTTTTCCTCTAGATATCTTTTGTCTTTTGGTCTTCTTTTATTATCTGTCACTCACTCTGATGCCTTTCTGTTTCTTTGGTGCCACCAAATATCAGAGGTATTTGGACAGAATCACTCTGTCAGGACTGGGCCATGTATAATCCTGCAATTTATTTTATGTTCACTGCCATGGACACATGAGGCAAGGGAGGGTAGTCACTGAGTTAGTGCTCTAAGTATTAAAGTTCTTCAGTGTTAATTCATAAGATTTTTTTACCTTACACTGTCTTTTCTTAAGGCTTTAGCTCTAATTACTCTCCATTATGGTATTTGAAGTCCTTTGGAGGTTGAAGGATTGGAAAGATATGCAGAGAGCTATTAATACACCATCTTCGTAGTAACAGGAGAAGTAGTATGGGGGAAGGGGAAAGGATACAATGGTAAATATAGGGGATGTAAAGTCAAAAGATATCAATATTAGTGTATTTTTAAAAACTCCCAGCCATATTATGGCTGGAGTACAGGATATGATACCAGAGGTAAGACCTGAAATACCAAGGACAGTGGAAACAGAAAATTAGAGAACACTGAAGTTGATAAAAAGATTAAACACCTCCAGCAAATGCTGTTTGGGAATGGAGGGGAGTAAGGTGATACAGTAGATAGAGACCCTGGCCTGGAGTTAGGAAGACCTGACTGTAGATCTGACTTCAGACACCAACTGTGTGACCCAGGGCAAGTCACACAGCCTGTTTGCCTCAGTTTCCTCTTTTGTAAAAAATGATCAAGAGAAGGAAATCACTCCAGTACCTTTGCCAAGAAAACCCCAAATAGTTGGACACAACTGAAACAACAACAATTAAAAAGCCTAATTAATTCAAAGGTGTTATTAATTGAATATACTCTCCTTCCTAGAAGGTTGGAATTTTAAAAATAGAAGTTTCAGGATTACAATGGTTAACACACATACACATAAATATATATATATATATATATATATACACACACAAACATATCATATATGCAGGTATAGTACATACATACATGCATACATATGTGTGTGTGTGATTATATTGTCTCCCCTGATAGAATGTGAGTTTCATGAGGGTAGAGACAATTTTGGGTCTACATATGCCCAGTGTCTAGGACAGGTATTTAATAAATGCTTGTGATTAATTTTTTTAAAAGTGTCTTACTTCTGCCATCATCTCTTGTTCTCCAGCCATCCAGAAATAATATGGTTACTTTTATTTTTTAAGGTTTTATTGCTACCTTTTGATTTTATATCCCATATGTTTTCCAGTGTTTACCTTCTTCTTCCTCCTTATAATGCTTCTCCTGTGACCAGCAAGATGGTGAATTTGTAGCTTTCTGTAAACCTCTTAGCATAATGCCTGGCACATTATAGACACTTAATAAAAACTAGTTGACTGACAATCTTCAATACTTCAGTCTCCAAATAAATGAATGAATAAATGGATGAATGAATGAATGAATGAATCCTTTTTCTCACTATCCTCTCTTCTATTCTGTAACAAAGAACACAAATGAAAAGTGCTAAAAGTAGGGAAAAATCTAGTATCTGTACTGGGTAATTATGTTTATTCTTTGTTGTGAAGTAAATTCTGTCTGTTTTGTGTCATAATGCTACAGGATTTCATGCTTATTTGTAGCAGTAGGGGTCTGTTCCATTCCAAAAGAAGGAACACTCAGATTTCTTGATTAAATTAAATCAGAGTCAGAACAAGATGTGAACAATGCCCAGATCCTCTACTGAATCAATTAATCACAGGTATAAACTAATGGGATTGTTTGAAGATCAGGTTATGCCCTATGGGATTTTTTTTTTTTAAGTAGCAAGCTAGTTTGGAATCTATCATTCTAGGGGTTAGACATACTGGCAGACAGCTTCATATAAACCCCTGAAAAGGAATCCTTTGAGTTGGGTTAGAAGGGAAGAAGAAAGTGTCTTTGTCTCCTCTTCCAACCAAAGGAAAACCCTTCAAATTAAAAAAGTCCAACTGCTAGGTGACATAGGGCTAGGCCTGCAGTCAGGAAAACTCATCTTCCTGAGTTCAAATTTGGTCTCAGACATTTACTGGCTGTTTGACCCTGGGCAAGTCATTTAATCCAGTTTCCTTATCTGTAAAATGAACTGGAGAAGGAAATGGCAAACCACTCCAGTATCCCTTCCAAGAAAACTCCAAATGAGGTCATGAAGAGTTGGACATAATCGAACAACAAAAAGAAGAAAACCTGTAGTTAAAGTGCAGTTTCATTTTAATGGGGGATGAGAATGGAAACATAGGCAAAAGGAACAGCTGTTATATCAAGAGCCAGTGGCAGGAAGAATAGGTGGCCAGCCTCGGAGAAAAGACTGGGAATCCTTGAAAGCAAAGTGCTTCAGTGCTAGTCTGTGTAAAACCTGAGAATAGTTGTGTCCACAAAAAACAATTTTTATGCAATTGCAGTGAAGAAAAGACATGTTTTTGCTTTGATCTCTCTAGCTGTACTCATACCAGAATAAACAAAGGTCTTTTTAACATGAAGGAAGATTAGCTACATCTGCTTTCTCTTTCATTCTCCCCAGAAAGCTGAAAGCCACATATTCCTGAATACCTTTACTGGGGTTAGACTACAACGAAACAAAACAATTTATTTCTGACCCTTCCCCTTCCTTTTCTAGACATTCTCCTATTTATTCATTCCTCTTTATCCCCAATATATTCTTCTTCCACCAAGTATAAAGTTTTTCCATAGAATGTGTCCAATCTTGCCCTCTCTCCTTATCTAGTTTAGAATGGAAAGTGAAAGCAAAAGGAAGAACCAGTTCCCCCTCAGGTTCCCTCCCATCATAGGAATGTGAGCAGGACAGATCCTTTCTAAACCATACCTTTTTCTTTCCAAGACCTGCCCCAAATCCCAGTCCCTAGTACATCCATCCCCCCCCCCCCCCCAGTTTAGGTAGCTGTTCACTAATGACTTCATTAGTAGCCCAAGAGCTGCATAGTCTTGAGTCGAATAGTTCACATATTTCTGCTATTTCAGAGCTCCTAAAAGTTATCAATAAGTAAAAGCCATAAAATTTTCTCACAGTCTGCTTAAAGGGAATCTTTAGCATTCTAGTTAGAGGTCAAACTTCTGACTCCTATACCAAACTAGCCAGTAACCTCCTCCAATGAGCAGCCTTTCCCCCACCCCCAGCAATTAGTTAACCGATATGTCACAGTGAAATTATGGTGAAGACAGAATTAGGAGATAGGAGTAGCTTAAGGAAATAGAGAAAATTACATAGAGAGTAACCTGCCTGTTACAGGTACACAGAAGGCAGAATGGAAAATTAAATCTTTTGCAGCTCCTAAAAAGGTTGGTCATAGCCAGCAGCCTTAATCTATTCTGGTCATGTCTCCTACCCTTCTCCCTCCCAGTTGTTTTCTCAAGACAGGAGACCAGACTTCAATGACTGTTCTAGAACCTTGAATTGCTAAACACCTACATAGGCCTCTCTGAGCTCATCATCTTGTAACAATCATCACATTGGTTGCATTTGCCAACTAAACTCTGTCGAGGTGAAGCTCTTACAGCCATCTATACCAACTGAAACTAGAAGTTTTATTCTCATGCCTAGTTCCGGTTCATTCTCTCCAGCTCTCTTCTCTCTTCCCTGCCTCCTCCAGTGTGGTGCGAGGTTTAATCTTCCAATCTCAGAAGCTATATTCTGACTCAAGGATCCATTCTGACTTCAGGAACTTCAACTCTAGTATTTAAGTCCCTGGGGAGTATTCATAAAAGAGGAAAATGAGTTTCCAACAGGTTGCTCAAAGGCACACTAGAATCCAGTTATCCTGTCCCCCCTACCCCTTCAAGTATTCTTCCAACTCTGCTGGGCACAATGTCTGACACATAGTAGGCTCTTAATAAATACTGACTGATTTCTGCACCAAACTATATTTCCTTCCTCAGTATCCGATACGGAGGTCTTTTCTCTCCAGGAATTAGATCCCATCCTTTCCCAATAAGCAGAAATTTTTCATCTTCCTAACCCTTCCAATGCTGTTGTTCTTTCTTTCTACCTCTTTGTCAAACCATAACCGAACTAAATCCGAACCACACATTTTTGCTCATTAAAAATGAATTTTCACCACACAAACACTTGGTAGCTAATTAAAAAATTAAAAACATCAGACGGAGAAATGTGACTCCCAGTCAAGACTTTAGGAGGATTTGAAACTGAAAAGTCGAACAGCTGAAACGCCCGTGAACTCATCCGACAGTTGAGTTTTACCTGGGCCTAAAGCTGGGCACAGAGCTCTAGCCGAGCCCCAGTGCCTGGTTCTCTTTGGCTTCCGCCAGCTCCCTACCTTCTCTTGCCCGCGCGGCTCTGGAGATAAAGAGGTTAACTCCCGCTTAGTTCTTCCCCAGCAGCTTGAGTAGTGGACAAACAGAACCGCGCTAGGTGAACAGGATTTCTATTCTACTCTCAGGACGCTTAAAAGCCGGACTCCAACCCCGGAGCAACGCATTCGGTACCCCGAATCAGAGAAGGCTGGATGCCACTTGCAGCTTCTAGGGACCCCGATCCCGCGCCCCTGCTTTCACTCCCAATTTCCAGCCCGGTGGAGGCACGTCATTTCTAGGGATAGGGCGGCCCCCACTTTCCAGAAAGTCTCCCTCCATGAACTCCCCCGACCGGCTTATTGCAACCTCCTCTGCTTACCTCGCAAAGCGCAGGGCGGCAGCTGCAGCAGCAGGAGGAGGAGCTGTAGCCACTGCAGGGGCAGGGCGATGACCCGGCAGCGCAGAAACTGGCTGCAGTTTGCCATAAGTTGAGGCTTCCCGCCTCTGCCCTCCCCACCCCTACCCGCTCGGTCCACAGTGTCCGAGCGCCAGAGCGCCACCTTAGGTTAGCTAACCGCGTGCCCACTCCAGCCCACGCTCTCTTCGTTGGCAGCAGCACGTCTAGGAGGCTGCGATCTCCACGGCTCCGGCTTCTCTTAGCTGAAGCAACGGGAGAAGGACGTGAATAGAGAAACCCAGTAAAGTGAGAAAAAAGCCCGAGTGCAGTTTGCTGGTGGGCGGAGGTCCGGGGTGGGGGACAATGGCATTCACTTTCACTTTTACTTTTGCTTTAGCTCCAGGGAGGATTGGGGAGAGGTAAGGAGCAGAAAGAGCATCCCCATCCTCTCCCTCATGGACGAAGATTCCTCACCCATCTCCCCTGATCCCAAAACATGTCTGGAGCAGAATCAAGAGGAACTTAACCCGGCTGGTTTGGAAGGAATGCAGCGTTTGTCACAGATGCCCTGCCATTTAGCACAGCTTCTAGAGATTTTCCTTATCTCTCCTCGCCATTTCCCCCCAAATGACTATCCAGTCTAATGGCACCTTTAGGTGCTATGAAAAGTGACAGCTTTCAGGTGGAACAGTCCTGCGGGTTACACGTGTGAACAATTCGTTTTATCCTATCTAGAGTGGTGAAAATTGTTGAGACTATACAATTGTGAGAGTATAGCAATTGTTGAGACTATAAAATTGTCTTCCTGGAAACTTATGATTCCTCCCTGCCCAGTTGAAAGTAATCTCTCTTTCAAAGTTTCTTGGAGCATTTTGTCAAGGATCATGCATCTAGAGATGGAAGGGACCTTATAGATAATTTATTCCATCCCCCTTATTTTACAGAGGAGGAAATGGAGTCCCAGAGAAATAAAGTGATTTGCCCAAGGTCCTACAGGTAGTGTCAGAGTCAGGTCTTTTCTTTGCTCCATCAAATTCCTCCTTGTATAATATTTATTTGTCTATCTTATTCTGATAACATATTGTAAAGTTGGGCAGCTAGGTGGCTCATTGGATAGAACACTGGGCTTGGAGTCAGGAAGACTCATCTTCATGAGTTCGAATCTAGTCTCAGAAACTTAGTACCTGTGATCCTGGGCAAGTCACTTAACCCTGTTTGCCTTAGTTCTTTATCAGGGAAATGAACTGGAGAACAAAATGGCAAACCCCTAAAGTATCTTTGCCAAGAAAATTTCAAATGGGGTCATGAAGAGTGGGATAGACTGAACAATTGTAAAACTAATCAAGAGCAAGGATTATGTCATTCCTGACATCAGAAGTGTCTGGGTTTGAAGTCAAGTCATGTTCGAATCCTGTGGAACCAGAGCCTCATGTTCATGGGCCACTATATGACCATGGGCAAGTAACAACCTGTAACATTTTTATTTAGTCTCTATTTTATCTAGACTTCTATTCTGGAGCCCATATTACAAACCTGTAATGGAAAAAGGACTGAATTTAAAGTTTTAGGAGACCTGGCCTTCTGCTCACTCTATATCATTAATGATGTGTAGCTTTATGCAGAAGGCATTAATGTCTCTGCCCTTCATGTTCTTCATGTGGAGAAATATTTATCCAGTATATTTCTAATTGTGATTAAGTCTCATGATTTATTGTGAGATTTAAGTGAGATGTGTGAAAGAAATTAAAGAAATAAAGTCCTATAAAATTCAAGGAAGGTGTTTATTTTCTTGTTGTTTTTTTTTTAAACAATCTTTTTCGATGAAGTTCAGATGGAAATGGCCAGAAGACAACTCTTTATCGTGCCATTATTCTTTTATAGTTATTTATATATGGCTGCAGCATGCTCTCATCAAAGAAGGTGCTATTCTCTATGAGCAAAGCAGAGTTGAAGTAGCCCAAAAGAAAAACAAGATGTTCAAATTTAGTGAATCTACCCCAAATGTTCACATGGACTATTTACGCCTAACCTGTGGTAGAGCATT